>OZ018377.1:99500617-100111964 GCA_963969555.1 Polydrusus pterygomalis
TATAAAATTCTCATTAACCCCCAGATTTTATTATAAATCATGCAAAGTCGGGGACAAAGTTATGACCACAAAGTTATACGAAGCACTAAAACTGAGTTATGGTAAATTTCTCGTACACATGTGCACCAAAAACTTATTGAAGTAAACGTGTGTTATTATTTTAGGTTGTTAACTTTATTTAGGTAATGAAAAGGATAATATCACTCGTTGTATGGCACATAATAGTGAAATAACTTAATTTAGGAAATCTACATAGTCAACAAATTGTATGTAAATATCACTATGACAACTTATCACATTTAATAAACTGCTTATCACAAAGTTCGACAAATTGTTTTTTTAACACCTTTATTACAGGTCTCTAGTTAGAAAACGACATGACGAATTTTAATGCGGTTTGCAGGGTTTAAAAACTTAATAGTGTAATACGCCTATGACGTAACCAATGTACATTAATAATATACAGGATGGAAAAATAAGGCGTGCAAAAAATTTGAAATTTCAAGTCAGATTTTGTTAGTAGTGTTTTTTCATGTTATATTAACGTCGTGCCAGTTTTAATAATTCAATTAGCTAAAATTCTACTTGATTTGAGCCACTCGGTATAAAAGGTTAACCCTTAACCACAGACGTGAAAATTTAGTTACATTAGAACAGACCTTTTTAAAAGAACTTTTTAAAATTCTAAACTTTTTATAAAAAAAAAACCTAGTTTTATGGAACATGTAAATGAAGCATAAAAACTTTTCGTATTTTTGACATATCCATATATTTAGCGTCGATAATATGGGAAACATTAAACAATTGTATTAATTAGTATAAAAAAGCCTTAAAAGGAAGTAATACGAAACAAAAAAACATAATAGCAACTAAGAAAATCAAATCATGGCGAAACGTGCAATGGGTAATCAACCTGTATTTTTTAAGCTACGCAATCTCTGCAAACGCGTCTCGTGCATTCCATACATATGGGATTTTTGCATATAGCACGAAAGTAAGATGTCTTTCTTCTTTTGTTTGAAGGACACCTTCTGCAGTTTTTCCTTTTTTTCAAATTTCTCTTCGATTCTATATATATTCGTCCAATTCTATTTCTGATTCGCTGTCATGGTCGCTTGGAATATATTCAGCATCGGAATCTGCGTCACTGTCGCTATCATCTGCCCAATTTAGTAAAGTTGTTTCATAGTCCTTGTCTCCATATCTTACTCTCTTTGAAGGACCAGGTTGATCAACAAAATTCATTTTCAATTCTTAAATAGAGGCATGAAATCATGCATACACAAAATAAAATAAGTAACGTAATTACCGACCTGACGTCTTTTTAACCACGACGAAATTTCGAAATTTAATTACAACGCTAAAACGGCCAACACTGACACGACTCTTCGAATACAACCTTAATACTGAACGACGGAAAGGTACCAAGCCGCTAAGCACTGCAGATAGTTGGAGTGGCTAGAAACATGGCGATCGCGACGACCAAGAAGTCAAAGTGACCCCTCGTCTGTGGTTAAGGGTTAAAGGTATTATATTTATAATAATTTGCTAAAAAGTTATCGTAGATCCCGCTTAGCTGCATTTTAATTTCTGTGTTAAAAATAGGTGCTTGTGAAAAAATTAGAATAATTTTAGTCCTAGGACTGAAAATACAAAACCGCCGAAACCGTCTAAAATGATCGACTAAAGCATAGGAAATATGTTTTTAGGAAAAGGTATGTATAAGCAGAAATATCTTACTACACACTTTTTAAATTTGAATAAAACAATAATTATCCTAATTTTATCATACTCTTTGTAATTTTGGTAACCCGGTAGATATCTTCAGGCAATTTCTTATTATTCTTTTTTAAGAAATAAACCAATTTAGTGCATTAAATAACAAACAGCGTAAACAGTCATCAACGGGCTGAAATTTTCAGTTAAGTCCAAAGTAGCTGGTTTTTTCTAAATATAGGATAATTCTTTCCCAAGGGCATATATATAACTTAGGTTATAAAGCGACGCTAAAATATAACATGAAGAAACACTATTAACGAAATTACTTACTTGAAATTATTTATTTTGCCGCATGGCTTTCCTTTCCACCATGTATAATATTAATGGACATTGATTACGTGAAGGCGAACCATACTATTCATCTGCAAGAAACAATTTTTTAACCTTTGCAAGCCGCATTGAAATCCGTAATGTCGTTTCCGAACTAAAGACCTGTAATAATGGTGATAAAAAAAATATTTGTGATGAGCAGTTTATTCCTACGAAGATAACGACGAAGATAGAAAGTCCTTTAAACGATATGGACAATATTGTTAACAATCATAAAACTTCTTAATTGGTCCAAACGATCGTTATTAGCCAACGATTTAAGCCACCATCTTATGATCAAAAGTGATTAACTGTTTAATAGTGACGTTCTGTTAGACATTTTCTTAATTATTGAGTGGTTTATTCCTTTTCGTATTTTTCTTAGTTTAAAATATATTTATGTTACTGTTACTCTTCAATAACTAAGCAATGCTTCGTTTGCCTCAAATGGGATAAAAAAAATTTAAGTCATGACCTCATCGGCATATATACAAATAATTGCCAATATTTTTGTTTGAGTCTTTTACCTGGTTAGTTTAATAATTTCGTTTCGTTCTTTGTAGTTTTAAATTTTGAGGATTTTCAAAATGAAATTATTATAACTGTCTAGTTACACGATGTTATTCAAAAATGTAATAATAATAATAATAATTGAAACTTATATTGCCCTTCATGACGAATATTTTAAAAATTTATAGGAGGCCTATTAAAAATAAATTTAAGGTTAGCCTAAACTCATTTAGCTTAAAAATTAAATACATATTTTTATAAATTTTATCATAAAAAATAAATAAAGCACAATGGATTGATAATTTTAAAATGTTCATTCGTTCACCCTATCATTCCTCTGTGACAGCGCTTCTGCAACCAACGAAAACCACAACCTCTGTTGTTCTTTGCCGCTCAAGATACTGTCGACGTATATCCTCATTATTTCATATTTTAGAGCAAACACAAGTGAAGCATTCGCCATTTAATTTTCTTAACAATATTTCGTTTATTTTTCGGTTACCCCAAAAAAGAGTAAAATATTCCTCTTTGGGTAGCAATTCAACCTAAGGTTTTAAGTTAAAAAAAATGAATTGATAAATTTTATTAATAAAAACAACAAGCGAAATTTGGTCAAAGTTTCCAATATTTGTTTTTGTGCTTTTAATAATATATCAATTCAACCTTTTTTTAACGTAAAACTGTAGGTAAATAAAACAAAAAACTTACGAGATATTGATCATAAAATGAAATGTCAAAGGCGTCACTAGTATTTGCTCTTAATTTAGAATTTGAATGTTCGTTTTTAAAGAATTTTGAATGTTAAGTTGTTTTATTTATTGTGAACGCCGATCCGTACCTATGCATTTTCACCCTGCATCAAAATTGCATACAATTAGGGGTTCACATTTATGTATTTCAGCGTGAGTGAAAGTTGCAGCTTTTTTTAACCCTTGAAATAAAACAAATTCTAATTATTTGCACACCCCCATGCGATTTTGTTAAAATCCCCTAGAAATTTTATTGGTGAAATTGATTTATAAATATAACTTCGCTTATTTAACAAAAAATGAACAAGACATTTGTCAGTTTTCAGTTTTAATCATAATATGTGGTTTTAACCTAGTTTTTGTGCTGCGTTTTGTGTTTGGGGACGACTTATTTGGAGCAAAGACTCTGTCATTCCACTTATAGAGCTGTAATAAAATTAACTGATTTTGTATTCTGTCAAATTGCATCAATATTAAAACAAAAAATTACCGACAACCAAATTTTAAAAAATCATTAATGGGACATATATCAGAATTTTAATGCAAATGCGTTTAAAAATCGTAAATTCAGCTGTTGCAACCATGATTTTAAAATGCAAGGTGAAAATGCATTGGTACGGATAGGCCTTTACAAAGGTTATTGGTAGGTACTTTTGACCTGAGTTTAAAATGTTGTGAAAAGTTGCTGTTGGTTGGGAAATAATTGGAAAATTTGATAAAACCAATTTAAACAAAGAGTACTAAACTGATCCGGCTTGATTCGAATTTATAATCTTTGCATTGATAGTACTTAAACCATCCTGGATCTATCAAATTTTTGGATCTTAGCTCACATGATTGACAAGTTAAAATGTCTAAATATTTTAACATTTTACACCCCTCAATGTGGGCATACAGGATCTGTCCGTTGTTAGTTAATTCATATACTTAGGTTCTTAGGTAATGATTTTAATTTACAACCAAAGTTTACCTGTAAAGGCGCCCCAATGTCATTTAATTATTAATGCGAGGCCCTTATTTATCGCCATTAAAAAATCTAAAAGAAAAGTTTTTAATTGGGCTTTATTTTTGAATAAACTTTTCGTTTTTCACTAAATCTTTTAAAAGAACGCTTTAATAAATAACTTGGATTGTCACGGTAAAGAAGGGTGCGCGTAATAATTCCAATATTTTATTTGTTATTTTGTTTTATTTTATTTTAAGGGCTTTTTTTTGAAGAGCAGTGACGGAGTTAAGTTTGGACATTAAAATATATAACATTTTAAACAAAGAACCCCGCAGTTCTCTTATGGAAAAAATGGCCCTTGGTTAAATTTCCTAAATTTTTAGTATGTTGTGATCAAGTATTCATGGCCATAACAAAATCTACCGACCAGTTTTCGAGTCGTAAGTTGCAAAATATGAATTTTTACTACATTATATTTTCTTGCTTTGTGATATTAATTCGTTTCGTTTTTCTGGATTTTTGTTTACTATGTCTTGCGTAGAATAGAATCTATAAAAATAATCTAAATTTTTAGAGAGAGAATTTTAGAATATTTTTTGTTAAATCGTATTTTCATCATTAAATTAAATAATAAAAAACTAAGCCTGTAGATTACATAAGTTTGGAGCAAGCTATCAGAACTTTTTTTTTTTAAATTTATACAGTGTGGTTCAAAAAAGTTAATATTTTTTTTACTATAATAAATATTGTAGATAATTTTTTATGTTCAACTTATGGCTTATCGTATGGTTCCAAATATATATAATATTATAAGGTGTGTTCCAGATGATATGCGATAAAAAAAATGTATTTATTTATAAATCACTCGGTATGTTAAAATTAGATTCGTTAAAATCTTTCTTTTTGTATATTTTTTGCTTAAAGATTTAATTACAATTTTACCATTGATATCACTTTTCCTATGACCAGTTCTGGGGATATACAGCTCCGAACAAACTCAAAGCACAAAAAATAAACATATAAAAGAACCTTATTTCAATAAAACTGCTCATATTGTTCAAATCGTTAAAAATAAATATATTTAATGGTATACAGGGTGAACAAACCCGAATAATTAAAGTGTTCTAACACTGCATTTTGCGTTTATTCTATAAAATAAACAAGCAAAGATTTAATAGAAATATTGAATTTTATCTGAAAACTTGAAGTCGACCTTGAAAAGACAAAATATTTTAGTTCATTTTTCTGTGTATGACAGCTATTTTGTTCCCTCAAGGCCTACTTACTATTTTTGGATAAAATTCATTATTTTTATCAAATCATAGGAAAAAAAATTTAATCGGTTGAACGATAAGGACTCTTTTGCAAGCAATGTGCACGAATTATTATACAGGGTGTTTCAGAATAAGATGCTGATCCTTAACGGTGTGAATCCTTAGGTGATTTTAAGAAGAACAGTTCAAATTAATATATGTCCTTAACCTATCAACTTTCGAACTACAGGGTGTTAAAGTTTTAAGAAAAAAATCGTTTTTCTATCATAACTTTAAAAACTTTCTAGCTATTTTTATGAATTCTTCACACATGCCCTCCAAGCATCAATAGCCATTTTTTGGTGTAGAAATGTTTTTAAAACGTTTAACCAGTGGCGTCCTGAAAGGGTTTGGACTAGACATTTTCGAAAAATATTATGTACGCCACTGCTTTTTCTCAAGATAAAAATTATTTTTAAAATATTCATTCATTTTAGGCCAAATTTAATATCTTGCCTTTTTATTATCCGACAAACAGTTTCCGACAAAAAAAATAAAAACATTAAATGCGCATTCGCTATGTGCCTATGGTTTGTTTTGACACTATCAGGAATACTCCAGGAATTTTTCAAAGGGTACGAGACTCAATGAGGAGAAGAGCTGAAGCGTGCAATCTTGCAGGTGGTGGCCACTTTCAACAGCTAATCTAAATTATTTTCGTTTTTGTTCACACGTTATTTAATGTTAGTTGTTTTAATTTATTGTTAAAAATAAACCATAGCGAATGCGCATTTAATGCTTTTTATTTTTTTTGTCGGAAACTGTTTGTCGGACGATAAAAAGGCAAGATATTAAATTTGGCCTAAAATGAATGAGTATTTTAAAAATAATTTTTATCTTGAGAAAAAGCAGTGGCGTACATAATATTTTTCCAAAATGTCTAGTCCAAACCCTTTCAGAACGCCACTGGTTAAAAATTTTAAAAAATTTTCTACACCAAAAAATGGCTATTGATGCTTAGAGGGCATGTGTGAAAAATTCATAAAAATAGCTAGAAAGTTTTTAAAGTTATGATAGAAAAACGATTTTTTTCTTAAAACTTTAACGCCCTGTAGTTCGAAAGTTGATAGGTTAGGTTAGGTTAGAGTGGCAGACCTCTGGAATTGACCAAACAGTCACACGTAGTCCTATAGGACCGTTGTGATACCACACATGTTCCGCGGAACCTATTGCATCAGCTTCCTGATGGTTAACACGATCGTAGAAGAATCTTGACAGCTCATTCAAACCAGCCACTGCTGTTAATAAACTTAGTAAGTCGACCCAGTTGCAGGCTGCTCACTTCCTCCAGATCATTAAAAAATGGTTCACCTAGTGCATTGAACCTTCTTCTCGCGAGGCCGGGGCATTCACACAAGAAATGCAGAATACTTTCCTCCTCTTCCTCATCTCTGCAACTTCTGCAGAAGTCGTTAGTTGGTATTCGCATACGTTCAGCGTGTCTACCGAACAAGCAATGTCCGGTGATTACGGCAGTGATGTTTCTTAGGTCCTTCCGACTGTGCTGTAATAGCGCTGCGGTTTTCCTGTTATCAAGTAGGGGCCACAATTGCCTGGAGATGCTACAAGTTGTAAGTCCTGTCCATCTGCTTTGCGCAAGTTGTTTAGCTGCTCGATCTATCTCTTCTTTGACTGATCCCAGTGGTCTAGCCACAGTATTCTCTGCTAGTTCGACAGACATGCTTGCGCCCTCCCTGGCGAGCGCATCAGCAGTCTCGTTGCCATATATGTTGCTGTGTCCAGGAACCCAACACAAGGTGATTCGATGTTGAGCACCAAGTGCGCAGAGATTGTTGCGACAGCGCCTTACTAATTTTGACTTAGTGCTGCTGGAGCAAATTGCCTTTATTGCTGCTTGACTGTCTATATAGATAGCTATAGACGCAGGTCCTCTCAAGCCAGGGTGATCCCGCAGGGTACTGACTGCTTTATCCACTGCAAAAATTTCTGCCTGGAAAATGCTGCAGTAGTCAGGGAGTCTGTATGACCTCTGTATTGGCATGCTCTCGGAGAAGATGCCAGCTCCCACCCCGACGTCCATTTTTGAACCGTCTGTGAAGATCGAGTGATCCGCCTCCATTGTTACTTGATTGCCTTCCCACTCTTCCCTACCCGGAATGAGCATAGAAAAGCCCCTTCCAAAGTCTGGCAGCGAAACAGTGTAATCGGTCGGCTCTCGCAAATTTTGGCCTGGATATATCCCTAGTATGCTGCTGTGTCCGTAGTTGGCACTGGTCCAGCATTTCGACTCTTTCAGTCGTAGAGCACTTTTTGCAGCCACACTTTTTCCGTAAATATCCACGGGTATAAGATGCAGCATCACTTCCAGTGCCGCCGTCGGTGCTGAGTGAAGGGCACCGGTCACTCCTAAACAAGCTGCCCGTTGTACCTTCGTCATTTTTTTCATGTTTATTGCTTTTTCCAAAGCAGTCCACCAGACCAGGACCCCGTAGGTAAGTATAGGTCTTACAATGGCTGTATAGATCCAGTGTACTATGTGAGGTTTAAGTCCCCACTTCTTACCAATAGCTTTTTTGCAGGCATAGAACGCAACTGAGTTGATAGGTTAAGGATATATATTAATTTGAACTTTTCTTCTTAAAATCACCTAAGGATTCATACCGTTAGGGATCAGCATCTTATTCTGAAACACCCTGTATTTTGACAGTTTTTATTGTCTGTTTTTAAATACCTCGTGTTTGTTTCGGTAAAACAGTCACTAGTTTTCGATATTACAATAAAAAGTATGGTTAGTGAATCTTAAATTGCAGGTCTTAACCTATGTGTCGTTTAAAACTAAACCACTACACTGGGCCAAAATTAATAATACCCTTAATATGAAATATGTTAAGTAATTATAACCAAGCTTGACTGCTGATCAAATTATTCCTCCGTAGGCTTGTTTAACCATCATAATAATCAGTTTGTCGACTAATGATGGAAAAAATTTATACATTGTTATAGTCACACAATAAAATACAATTATTTTTTAATCTTAAATACAGAATGAATGGCTATTAATAGGACTTAATATAGCAGTCATCTAGATTAGAACTAGATACTGTTCAGGCCCTAATTTATATTAAATAATTTAAAATCCAACTAAAACTTGTAAAATAATTTAAATTTGAAAAATACTAATATTTTAATAGTAAAATAATTTAAATTTGAAAAATACTAATATTTTAATAAATATATTAATACATAGGAAAAATATGGCTTAAAAAACCTTTCGTAAATAGGAGCCAGTAAATACTTGGTTGGTAACATCCGCTACAAATCTTGGTATCATTTTTAATTAATATTTAACCTTTGAAGCTCATATAAAAAAAACATAATAAAAAAGCTTATTATAAACTTAAATTTTTATACAATTTCAAATTGTACTTAAACACTGATACAAAATTAAGGCTTGTAAATTATATTATTTATGGTTTATACTATGGTGATGTTATATTTTATAAATAATAAATTATAAAAACAAACAAAATTGTATAAGATTTTCGACTAGCCTTAAAAAATACGCCCATGTTACTCTAACCTTTTTGGACATAATATTATAAAATTAAGTTTAGAGTAGAGTAGAGAGAGAAGTAAAATTCATTTAAATTGTTTTATTCATAAAATAATTTCTACTAAAAAACAAGATTATTTATATGAAAAAATTTAATTTAAAATTACCCACAACATGAACACTAGAAATGAAAATAATTTGGAAGTACCAATACATCATAAAGAAATATATACAACTTCTTTTAATTATAATAGTTTTTATAATAAGTAACAATATATAATATGATATAAAAGAACTGATACTATCAGGCTTTTAAAAGTAATTTTAAAAAACATTATCCTAGGGCCGTACTGGAAGACTGAGTTGATCAAAATCCTACCTTTTGTGCCAACTATTATGTTACTGTCGCCAATAGTTATTTTTAGTTGTTATATTCAATAATTTTTATATTTTGGCACAAATAAATATTTTTATTATTTTATGTTCATCTAACTACCAGTCTATGATCCAATTATACTCTAAAATAAAACGTAAATATTCTAACGTTTAAGGTTAGTTTTATTCTTTTAACTTTTTGGCCACTCTGTATAAGTTACTTTAAAATTGAATTCATGTTAATCATAATTTCTCAGGAAGCAGAACGTTTTCTAAAGAGTAACTTTTTCCGTAAAATTAACAATAAAACAGTTTTCCATATGCTGTCCACTTAAGCAGACACATTGTATTTTGATAGGATTTTAAAATCATGAGTCATAATATTAATAACTTGTAATCACATTTAAAAATATTGTTATTTTTTAAGGAAATGCGTGTCATAATCGAAAACATTAAGTCAGGAACAATAACATGTCCGTCGTGCTAAATAAAATTTTCTTATTGTTATATGATTTTATTATTGATAACTTGTTGCAGGTTTAACAACCTTTAGTCCTTCAGTTTCTTAATCATTGTAATGCGCTGTGTCCTTATAAAATAAGATGAATCTTCTAGGATATATTTTGTAACAATAAAATGGTTGTATGTTAGTTTTTATTATTATATGCTGTTTGATAACATAACCATATAATTCTAAGGCCAGGCACAATACTTGGCATCATTTCGACACAATAAAATCGTTGGTCCGCCAGACGAGTCCCACTTAAATTAAGCTGTGGCTAAGACGCGAAAGATAAAGGGCATATTATATGTCTAATATAATCGTAAGTGTTCCGAAAGCGAAAAACAAATCAGTTTCCAGCGACGTACACGTGCGGGTTAGTTTTCTTAAAATTATTATCTGTTGATGTAGATATTTGTATTCGCACATCTTGCATTTGTTCCTTTTACTCAAAAACGATTAAATTTACTTAAATATATATTCGTTAATTGATAAATAATTGTAATATTAGCTTATGGGCAAGATGTTAAGCCTGTTGTGCTTTGATAACAAATATTGTGTATAGGTAGTTAATTCTACATAATATGATTCTTATCACACCAAGACAAACAAGTCATTATAGACTGCTGACGTTAAAATAGGTTGGTTCTAGACGCACCTAAAGATTTAGATCATGTCAATCTAAAAGATCGTAGTATTGTAAAATGGTTAGAAATAAAAAAATATTATAAAATTGATTTTGGAGAACGTCATTATTTTTAATATATATAAATGACCTTGCGTCATTTTTTATAAATGGTAAAGTTACCATGTTTGCTGATGATTCAATAATACTATAGCAGAGTAAATATTGTATTGAATTATTGAAAATAATTAATTAAGAATTAGTAAAAGAGTAGTGTGACTCTAATCTAATAGTCACTTAATAATAATATTTTTGACAATTTATTAATTTAACAATCCCACATAAGAGTTTTAGGAAATTATATTATTCAAAATCCTTCTTTTAATGATCTATCTTATACAAAAGTTATGTAGAAAATTAGCTTCAGATATTATGCCGTGGAAGAATTATTTCATGAAATACATGATGCAAGTTCAAAATGTTTATTTTGCTTTTATAGAATATCCTTTAATATGTGGTATTGTTTGGAAAAAATAATGTCAATATCTTCTTCATTGTATTTTCATTTTACAAAAACAAGTTATTAGGTATTTGTGTAAATAAGCAAGATCTAGAAATTCTTGTAAACCCTTATTTACAAAAACTTTGAAACTAACTACAATTTTTCTATTGAAAAAAGTGTTTGATTCATAAAAGAAACAAAGAAATAATATTAATCTACCTGAATGATGAAAGAGTTTTGGACTTCCATTGTCTTTATCTGTTTTAAATCACAACATTTCATATTCACCAGAACCCAGGCTGCTTTAGTAAACCATCATTAGACATAAGAAATATCTGATAACCTTTGTTAGATAGATGTAATCTTAGGATAAGATCGCGTGCCCATTGAACGCATGACTGCACCCACCTCAGTTATGCTTCAGTGCACCTAGCTAGTATAAATAGTCCTGTAGTTACTTTACTTATTTAGTATTCACCTGAAGACGACTGGAGATACTTACCAGTTGAAACGTTGTGATTTAAAACAAATAAAGACAATGGAAGTCCAAAAGTATTTCATCATTCAAGAAACAGCATTGTCTCCAAACTTCAAATAGTCATTAATTTACCTACTTATAGTTCAAAATAAGATTTTAATATATTATGTTTACCTTCCTCAAGTCTTGTAAATCTAAGATTCTTAAATAACGTTTAATTATCTTGCAGTTTATATTAGAAAAAGTTTTAAAAAAGATTATTGAAAAAAGCTTACTATACCATAAATGAATATTTTGATGATAGTAAATCATAATTATTTGCATTTTTGATTCTAATATTTTAAATTTTACTATAATATTATAGTTTATTCAAATTTCTAAAAGCTTTGTAGATAAAGATATTTATTTCGTACAATAAAGCATATTTTTGACTTTAACTTAATAGCTTGTAATCACATTTAAAAATATTGTTATTTTTTAAGGAAATGCATGTCATAATCGAAAACATTAAGTCAGGAACAATAACATGTCCGTCGTGCTAAATAAAATTGTCTTAATGTTATATGAATTATTGATACCTTGTTGCAGCTCTAACAACCTTCAGTCACAGACAATTCTTAATCATTGTAATGCGCTGCGTCCTCATGAAATAAGATGACACTTTTCGGAAATATTATTTAACAATAAAACGGTTGTATGTTAGTTTTTATTATTATTTGGTGTTTGATAACATAACCATATAATTCTAAAGCCAGACACAATACTTGGCATCATTTCGACCCAATAAAATCGTTTGGCCGCCAGACGAGTCCCACTTAAATTAAGCTGTGGCTAAGGCGCGAAAGCCAAAGGGCATAATATATGTCTAATATAATCGTACGTGTTCCGAAAGCGAAAAACAAATCAGTATCCAGCGACGTACAATTGCGGGTTAGTTTCCTTACAATTATTATCTGTTAATGTAGATATTTGTATTCGCACATCTTGCATTTGTTTATTTTACTCAAAAACGATTAAATTTACTTAAATATATATTTGTTTATACAGGCTGAAGGACCCCGGTTGATGGCCATTTGAACTGTATGTTTTAAATTGTATATTTTAACTTACAGTTTAATAAAGAACATTAAGTAGTAGTAGTATTCGTTTATTGATAAATTAATGTAATATTAGGTTATGGGCAAGATGTTAAGCATGTTGTGCTTTGATATCAAATATTGCGTATAGGTAGTTAATTGTACATAATATGTTTCTTATCATAACAAGACAAACAAGTCATTATAGACTGCTGACGTCAAAATAGGTTGGTTCTAGACACACCTAAAGATTTAGATCATGTTAATCTAAAAGATCGTAGTATTGTAAAATGGTTAGAAATAAAAAAATATTATAAAATTGATTTTGGAGAACGTCATTATTTTTAATATATATAAATGACCTTGCGTCATTTTTTATAAATGGTAAAGTTACCATGTTTGCTGATGATTCAATAATACTATAGCAGAGTAAATATTGTATTGAATTATTAAAAATAATTAATTAAGAATTAGTAAAAGAGTAGTGTGACTCTAATCTAATAGTCACTTAATAGTAATATTTTTGACAATCTAGTAATTTAACAATTACACATAAGAGTTTTAGGAAATTATATTATTCAAAATCCTTCTTTTAATGATCTATCTTATACAAAAGTTATGTAGAAAATTAGCTTTAGATATTATGCCGTGGAAGAACTATTTCATGAAATAGATGATGCAAGTTCAAAATGTTTATTTTGCTTTTATAGAATATCCTTTGAGATGTGGTACTTGTTTGAAAAAAGTAATGTCAATAAATATCTTCTTTATTGTATTTTTGTTTTACAAAAAAAATTTATTAGGTATTTGTGTAAATAAGCAAGATCTAGAAATTCTTGTAAACCCTTGTTTATCTTACAAAAACTTTGAAACTAACTACAATTTTTCTATTGAAAAAAGTGTTTAATTCATAAAAGAAACAAAGAAATAATATTAATTTACCTGAATGATGAAAGAGTTTTGGACTTCCATTATCTTTATCTGTTTTAAATCACAACATTTTATATTCACCAGAACCCAGGCTGTTTAGTAAACCATCATTAGACATAAGAAATATCTGATAACCTTTGTTAGATAGATGTAATCTTAGGATAAGATCGCGTGCCCATTGAACGCATGACTGCACCCACCTCAGTTATGTCCTGTAGTTATTTTACTTATTTAGTATTCACCTGAAGACGACTGGAGATACTTACCAGTTGAAACGTTGTGATTTAAAGCATATAAAGACAATGGAAGTTCAAAACTATTTCATCATTCAAGAAACAGCATTGTCTCCAACCTTCAAACAGTAATTAATTTACCTACTTATAATTCAAAATAAGACTTTAATATATTATGTTTACCTTCCTCAAGTCTTGTAAATCTAAGATTCTTAAATATCGTTTAATTATCTTGCAGTTTATATTAGAAAAACTTTTAAAAAAGATTATTGAAAAAAGCTTACTACACCATAAATGAATATTTTGATGATAGCATGTCATAATTATTAGCATTTTGATTCTAATATTTTAAATTTTACTATATTATTATAGTTTATTCAAATTTCTAAAAGCTTTGTAGATAAAGATATTTATTTCGTACAATAAAGCATATTTTTGACTTTAACTCTAACTTAATAGCTTTTTAAAAATATTGTTTTTTTTAAGGAAATGCGTGTCATAATCGAAAACATTAAGTCAGGAACAATAACATGTCCGTCGTGCTAAATAAAATGTTCTTATTGTTATATGATTTTGTTATTGATACCTTGTTGCAGCTCTAACAACCTTCAGTCCTTCAGTCATAGACAATTATTAATCATTATAATGCGCTGTGTCCTCATTAAATAAGATGAAACTTCTAGGATATATGTTTTAACAATAAAATGGTTGTATGTTAGTTTTTATTATTATATGCTGTTTGATAACATAACCATATAATTCTAAGGTCAGACAGAATACTTGGCATCATTTCCACCCAATAAAATCTTTGGGCCGCCAGACAAATCTCACTTAAATTAAGCTGTGGCTAAGACGCGAAAGCCAAAGGGCATAATATGTCTAATATAATCGTACGTGTTCCGAAAGCGAAAAACAAATCAGTTTTCAGCGACGTACAATTGCGGGTTGTTTCCTTAAAATTGTTATCAGCTGTTGATGTAGATATTTTTATTCGCACATCTTGCATTTGTAACTTTTACTCAAAAACGATTAAATTTGCTTAAATATATTCGTTTATTGATAAATCAATGTAATATTAGCTTGTGGGCAAGATGTTAAGCCTGTTGTGCTTTGATATCAAATATTGCGTATAGTTAGTTACTTCTACAAAATATGTTTCTTATCATACCAAGACAAACAAGTCATTATAGACTGCTGACGTCAAAATAGGTTGGTTCTAGACACACCTAAAGATTTAGATCATATTAATCTAAAAGATCGTAGTATTGTAAAATGGTTAGAAATAAGAAAAATTATAAAATTGATTTTGGAGAACGTTCAGGTTCGTTCTCGGTCCTTTATTATTTTTACTGTATATAAATAACCTTGTTTGTTTGAAGGTGGTAGACAATGAAGTAATATGAAAAAAATTACGTTGTCGGACTTCCATTGTCTGTATTTTGTTACTTAACACAACGTTTTGGTTAGTTAGTATCTCTAACCGTTTTCAAGTGTAAACTAAATTATAATTCTAAGGCTACTGTCTTAAATAATATCCATGTGCAATGAAGCTTGATGACTCCGCCTACGTGCTTATTGGAGTGTGAAGTTTGAGCTGTTGGTTTTGGACAAGAAGAGACTTCCAGATATTGGGGATATCTATACTTGGCTTACTGAATATATGTGTATTTTGATTCATGAAAGCTGCTTCCTTGAATTTTCGTTTTTTCCAGTGCTGTTCCATGTCCAAAACCTTGGCTTCTGACCACTGTATATTATGTTTGTTGGTCCAAACATGTTCTGCTATACCTGATCTCGAAGTTTCACCTCTTTGAGTATATTTCAGATGTTCTTTAACTCGTGCGGGAAGAGGTATTTTTGTTTCTCCAATGTACGATTCGCCACACTCGCAAGGGATTTGATAGATACAATTTTTTGTGTTTTCATTCCTGGGGGGTTTTACTTTTGTAAGAAAGCTTCTAAGCGTATTTCCGGATTTAAAGGCTGTTTTGATATTATAGTTTTTGGTTATTCTTCTAATCTTTTCAGAAATCGCCTTGACATAAGGTATTGTAAGAAATGTTTGCTCCTCTCTAGCTTCTGTATTAGTTTTTACTTCGCGATTTTTAAGTTTTGAGATGGTATTAGTTACAAAAGTTTCAGGGTAACCATTTTGTTTTAAATCTCTTTTGATGTTTGAAATTTCCATATTTAGGTCTTCCGGATTGTTGCAAACGTTAGATGCTCTGTGATAAAGAGTTTGAATTAGGCCCTGTTTTATGGAGTTTGAATGATTCGATCCGTGATTAAGGTATTGCCCGGTGTGAGTGGGTTTCCTGTATACTAACGTTTTTATGTTTTCAGCACTTCGTTTGACGAGAACATCGAGAAAAGGTAGAGTGGAATGTTTTTCTGTTTCCATGGTAGATTCAATGGATTGTCTTATACAATTAATATTATGTTCTAAAAACCGTATCAGCTCTTCGTTGCCGTCTGTCCAGATAATAAAGGTATCATCAACATATCTAAGCCAAAGTTTAGGTTTAATCTTGGCAGTGTTAATAGCGTGTGACTCGAACCATTCCATGTACAGGTTAGCCACCACCGGAGAGAGAGATGAACCCATTGGAAGACCGTCATCCTGGGCATAGAACCTATCTTTTACTTGAAAGTATGAACTACGTAGACAGCACTCCAATAGTTCCATCACTCCATCCAGCGGCAAACTAGTGCGTTCTGAAAGGGTTGGGACGTATTGTAACTTTTGTTTGATGATATGCAGTGATTCCCCTATTGGGACATTGGTATATAAGCTTTCTACATCGAAACTGACAAATGTGTCTTGTGGTTCTAAATTAACGGTTTTCAGAATATTTACAAAATGATTAGAGTTCTGAACAAAAGAAAATGACTTACCCTGTAACGGTTTAATTATCTCAAGAAGAAATTTTGATAATGCGCTTGTAGGAGAATCCCTGGAGCTGGTGATTGGTCTTAGTGGCATGTTGTTCTTATGAATTTTAGGAAGACCGTTTTTTTTTGATAAATGACCTTGCGTCAATTTTATAAAAGGTAAACTTACCATATTTGCTGATGATTCAATAATACTATAGCAGATTAAATATTGTATTGAATTATTTAAAATAATTAATTAAGATTTAGTAAAAGAGTGGTGTGACTCTAGTCTAATATTATTTTTGACAATCTTATAATTTAACAATAACACATAGGAGTTTTGGGAAATTACATTATTCAAAATCCTTCTTTTAATGAACTATCTTATATAAAAGTTATGTAGAAAATTACCTTCAGATATTATGCCGTGAAAAAACTATTTCATGAAATAGGTGATGCAGGTTCAAAATGTTTATTTTGCTTTTATAGAATATCCTTTGAGATATGGAACTTGTTTGGAAAAAGTAATGTCAATATCTTTAATGTATTTTCGTTTTACAAAAAAGAGTTATTAGGTATTTGTGTAAAGCAACATCTAGAAATTCTTGTAAACCATTGTTTCTCTTACAAAAACTTTGAAACTAACTACAATTATTCTATTGAAAACAGTGTTTGATTCATAAAAGAAACAAAAAAATAATATTAATTTACCTACTTATAATTCAAAATAAGACTTTAATATACTATGTTAACTTCTTCAAGTCTTGTAAATCTAAGATTCTTAATTACCTTTTAATTATCTTGCAGTTTATATTAGGAAAACTGTTAAAAAATATTATTGATAAAAGCTTAGGTACTATACTATAACTGAATATTTTGATGATAGTATGTCATAATTATTAGAATTTTTGATTCTAATATTTTAAATTTTATTATAGTTTATTCAAATTTCTAAAAGCTTTGTCGATAAAGATATTTATTTTATACAATAAAGCATATTTTTGACTTTAACTTTAGCTCTGGATTTACTGAACTCATTTATTATGTCGTAAAGAAATATAATATTGATGTCAAGCAAAAAAGCATTTTTAAAGGCCGTGAACATAAAAATAATACAAATGGCCAAATTTTTTATTAATTGTATTACTGCATGTTTACTGTTACTTTTTAAAACAATAAATTTCCTTTTTTTATATAAACAGATTCAATATAGGAGATTCTCTACCACACTGCATCAATATAAAATAACTAGGAAACTACGTCTCATAAGATTTTCTCTGTTTTTCTCCCTGTCAAGCCTCAGACCCTTTTCTTATTATTTTAACTTTATTTGTTTTTCTTTTTCCGAACACATGATTTTCTTTCCGAAAACGTTTTTGTAATATTATTATTGGAAACTGTTGCTATAACTTGACGCCCTTTTTGTACCTGAAAATATTTCTGGCGTCTTCTAGAAAAGGTGTTAATTGTATATAAGATTGTTCGAGGTGCGGGTATGCCTTAGAAGTGTCCAACATTGACACTAAATGGCGCTTAACGCTACATTTTTTCGATGTTGCTCGCCGTGTACTGCTCAAGTTTAAACTTGAACCTTGTTTCCTTTCTTTTGAAACCTAGCTTCACTGATAAGCGACGATATGGCATTTAGGGATGGTTCTGACGAATTGAAACTACAACCTACTCTACTTCTGAAACTTTGTTTCGTTAAAAAGTGTCAAATTTTGGCAGATTTCATGCAAATTTTTACATAGATGAATAAGGCCTTGCCGTTGCAACTTACAGTGTAAACGGTTAGTAAATTAAATGAGCCCACACTGTCCACATAAAATAAATAAATTTATAGCAACTGCATTTAAATAGTTTCATCCATAATTTTTTTAACGCTATTCAGCACATCGGTAATAATTAACAAAATTTCACAACAATAACGATAGTGACATAACTTTTTATGTCAAACAAAAGTTTATCACGACATACTTACTAAAACCGAATGGGAATTAAATTGTCGAGAAAATTTGACAAATAATCGATTATAAGTCAAAAACTTGACTAGTTAGGTATAACTATGATATACAAAAATAAAGAGTCAATTTAAGTAGCTTTTCAAATCAGTGATAATATACAGGGTGTTACATTTAAAAGATGGTCACCTTTTCAAGTAAGCAAATTAAATGCATTTTTAAACCACCCTGTATATAGCAACTAAGATTTGGGTTCAGCGTTGAAAGCCCCCTGGCATTATTTAACTGTCTACTAAATTTTAGGGTCTTAATATTTCAGAGTTAAAAAATATCAACATTTTTTTAACTTAACGTTTTCTGTCAAAAAAAATGGAATTTAATTATTACTTTGGAAACGGTAAGAGATCGGTGTAGGAGAATATTAAAGAGAGTTGTTAAGAAATTAACAGGGGGATCGAAAATTAAATAAAATATAGGGTGTTTTATTTGAAATATCGAAGTTGATACTAATTTTTGGTAGAAATGGCAACACTGTATCGTCAAAGATATTTTAGATAAATAGAGAATGTCCGTTTATATCAATGGTCAAATTTTCAGATTGATTTGTTAGCTGACTCGTCACATACGTCTAACGTACTATCCACCGTAAATCACCCTGTATACACAGACTAACATTTTGCATACACTTCTTATATTTTGCTGCAGTAGGTAAAATTAAAAATCATCATTGTATCTGTTCTTTAGGCTTTATAGACTTTCACACTATCTACCTCATTAATATTAATTGAAGGAATACTACAATTATTAACATTTTCGTTAAATTTAAGAGAAAACACTAGTGACGCCTTGGTCTTTTCATTTTCTTATTAATATTTGGTTTATTTTTCGTTTTTTCTTAAAAGCGTCCAACTACCCCTATTTCTTTTTCTGCTTTTATTATTTATAAACGTAACATTTTTTAACGTAAAACTGTTGGTAATGGTAATCCAAAAACGGGTATTTGGCCGATTTTTGGATAAAACGACGAAGTACCGAAATATTGATCAACAAATGAAATGGCGAGATGCATCACTAGTGTTTGCTTTTAAACAATGTAAAAACTTAAAAGGCATGTATGTACACCTATACTTTCATATACAGGGTGTTTCATTAAGGGTGGCCACCGGCCATATCCCGGAAACTACTAGGCATAGGAACTTGGAAAAAAAATATCATTAAAGTGGGTCATGAGAAAGTTCTGGAAATTACTTTTAAGTTTCTCATTTCGCCGCAAGGGGGCACAATTGAAAATTTTGTTTTTAATTCTAAATTTCTCCGAAAATTTCCATATTAAGGTATAACTCTGATTACATCATTAAAAATAATAGATAATTCTGCATCATTTTGGTTAAGGCTCATTGGCGTATCGACATTGATAAGAGTGGGGAAAGCTATTGAATGTGTAAACATTAAAATCGCTGTAACTTCTAAACGACTTATCCGATTTTACTAAATTTAAACTTGTTTGGAAGGGAAAGGTAAGTATTTTCAATCGCAGAATCCAACAGTACACGATAGTGTTTAATAAAATTGCTAGAGGGAGCAATTTGTAATAATAACAGTTTTTTCGATTTTATCCCGAAAATTTAAACCATACGGTATTACTATGACATCATAATCGAAAAGTAGATGAAATTTGCAAGAAAAGATGTAAAGACCGCAGTTCGATATCTATCTGAATTATTGCCAAAACAATAATTTTTAATACAAATTGCGCCCTCTAGCAATTTTATTCCGAACTATCGTATACTATTAGATACGACAATTGAAGGTTCTTCCAAACAAGCTTAAATTTAGTAAAATCGCATAAGTCGTTTATAAGTTACAGCGCTTTTAATGTTTACACTTTCATTTGATAAGAGTGGGAGAAGCTATTAAAAGTTTAAACATTAAAATCGCTGTTACTTCTAAACGACTTATCCGATTTTACTAAATTTAAGCTTGTTTGGAAGAACCTTCAATTGTCGTATCTAATGGTACACTATAGTTTCTAATAAAATTGCTAGAGGGCGCAATTAGTATTAAAAATTATTGTTTTGGCAATAACTCAGAAACGAACAAAGATATCAAACTGCTGTCTTCACATCTTTTCTTGGAAATTTCATCTACTTTTTGATTATAATGTCATAGTTATACCGTATGGTTTGAATTTTCGGAATAAAATCGAAAAATCTGTTATTATTACAAATTGCGCCCTCTAGCAATTTTATTAAACACTATCGTGTACTGTTGGATACGGCGATTTAAGATACTTACCTTTCCCTTCCAAACAAGCTTAAATTTAGTAAAATTGGATAAGTCGTTTAGAAGTTACAGCGATTTTAATGTTTACACGTTCAATAGCTTCCCCCACTCTTATCAAGGTCGGTACGCCAATGAGCCTTAAACCAAAATGATGCAGAATTGTCTATGCTTTTCGAATATGTAATCAGAGTTATACCTTAATATGGGAATTTTCGGAGAAATTTAGAAATTAAAAAAAAAATTCAATTGTGCCCCCTTGCGGCGAAATGAGGAACTTAATAGTATTTTCCATAATTTTTTCATGACCGCTTTAATCATATTTTTTTTCCAAGTTTCTATGCCTAGTAGTTTCCGAGCTATGGCCGGTGGCCACCCTTAATGAAACACCCTGTATATTTCCCAATAACTTAACCTCCAATCATATTTCGTTAGTTATTCTAATTTAAACGTCTTTTTAATAATGGGGTTGATATAATTTTCTTACCAATAGTATAATTATGTTTAATTGATTGGTTTGTTTCAGGCAACTCATCGCACCAAACATTATGCAGAAACACTACCTTGCAAATGGAGCTGAACAGGTTTCAAAACAGGTAGGTTCACTATTTCTTCCATGCAAAGTAATGCAATATATTTTTTGGCAAGAGATGAGTAAAGTAAAATGTTGAAATCTAGAGTTTCACGTAATTAGCAATAAGACAGTATTATAGAAACATGTAATTACATTTCATACACAATATTTATATTTTTCTTTAAACATATTTAAATTTCTTTTACATGGTCCTAGAGGTATTCATTAAATCTATGATATGGTTTACATGATATAATTACTTTATTAAATTTTATTGATTATTTGTCTCATAGAAAATTGATTTAGAGGTGACATTTTTGAAGACTTTTAAAGACAAAAGGTTCTATTTTTTTGTAGTATTGTCCAAAATTGTCAACTGCATAAATTAAATTTTTTTCTTGTATAACCTAATCCAATATCATCAGTTTTTAAAACAATTTATGTTAACTTTCAGCCATTATAATAAAATTAAATTACATTATGTATGTACTGTCCACATCAATTTCACCCTTTTCATAAATGTTTATAAGGAAACTCAGGACCGGACTTTAAATACGAATTAGGAATCGTATAACAAAACTTCTAAACATAGTATAAAACAAAGTCGCTGTCGCTGTCTGTCCGTCCCTACCTATATATGCTTAAATCTTTAAAACTACGCAACGGATTTTGAAGCGGTTTTTTTTAATAGATAGAGTGATTCAAGGGGAAGGTTTTTATGTATAACTAGCGACCCGCCCCGGCTTCGCACGGGTGCAATTTCAGAAAGTGGCATGCCGGGTACTAATATATCGGGTTTGTTCGGGTTTGTATTTATACCAGCGGGTTGCAACGCATGCCGGGTACACGCTAGTATATTTATAAAGCTTTATTAGCAGAGAAAAATTAGGTGGTAATAGCAATAAACAAATAACTTTTAAACAACACTTTGGTTTGTTCGGCTTAGGTCTGGTGATGCCCATATAAGGGCGAAACATAAAATGTACAATTTTTTTTTTTTAAGTGGAGAAACAGAGTTAATAGTATAGGTACTTACTTAACTTGATAATAATAACAGCGACACGGAGGCTGGGTTAACACAAACTTATGTGTCGAAGAACGGTTAGGGTTGATGTGGAGAAGTGGATTCTTCTGAGGGAGGTCAGGGAGGTTTATGTTGTATGCATAAAAATCTTTACAGATAATTTCAAAAAAGGAAAATTTGTGGAAATTATAACTATGTATTTATGCCCACTACGCAGTCCTCCTCAGTATTCCTTTTCTTTCATAAGAATTAAGGTCTTCCTCAGCGCATTTGTAATGCTGCGAACACAATTCCCCTTCCGGTGCAAACTCTTATTTTGGCTTTGTCATCTTATTATTACTAAAATCTTACATAAGTACCCAACAAATATTAAAATTTGAAGAAGTAGTCCAAGCTTAAAGTGGAGTTGAAAGTATAAGAAAGAAAAAAAACTAAAAGTCTTCCTCCACAAAATTTAATAGAATATAGAAATTCTTTTCGGGTCTCTACATGTTTCGAACGTAGGAACGTTCATCATCAGGAGACAGAAAATGTATATGGTGCTGATGGTATTAGCAGAAGAGAAAATGGTATAAAACCTTAAATGAAGCTTTTATGGCATTGAAAAATTGAAATGTAGAAGTGACATATATAAAAAGGCTGAGGAAGGAGAGTTAAAACATGCCTAGCATGTGAAGAAAGTTAGTAAAGGAAGTCTAAACAACCAAACAAAATGAGGAAGAGGAAAAAGGCCTTCTAAAGAGTATGTGTCGAGGATTTTTTAATTGTTTATATAACATTTTTTACAAAATCATTCATATGTCTGTAAGACCATATAAAGATAAGAATCGTCATTTGTGGAAGTCATCATGTGAACATTGTTGAAGAATGGTTTTTGGGGCACTGGGGGTTAAAATATTAAAATAATTTGATACTGCTCCGGGACCGTGACTTTAGCTTCAACTATCAAAAGTTACATTTGGGCATGTTGTCCACTGCTAATCTGGGAAAATTATAACGTTCCTATATCAGCTGATCATTGTCACATGTCGTGATTTCAACTGTCAAAGATCTATAGGATTCCCTGAGACAAAGATTTATACTAGAGACCGATTCGGTTTCGGCTACTTCGGCCAAAGAATCTAGTTTCGGTGATAGTTTAGGTTTTGTCCTAAAATCGGCGGAAACTGTGGGTGCGCGGTAATATACAAATTGTGTACATTATTTTATCAATTTTTAGAATTCTAAAACTTTTGTTAACTAAAAAATAGAATTTTAAACATGTATACATAAGTTTCGGTTTCGACCGAAACTGAGACTAAGGTCGAAGATTCGGTTTCCGTTAAAGTTGAAAATCTTATTTCGGTCGGATACCAATTTATACCTTAAATTGTAATGAAGTCAGCAGCAAATTCCTTGAATCCAAAACACTACATTGCGGTACTCTAATTTCGTAAAATTTGTTTTTTTATATAGGGTGTTCATTTGAAAACTTCCCACCTCGATTTTCCTGCTTTAAAATGAAAATGTGGAAAATCGCTGGGACCCGTCGATTTTTATTTCGAGGGGGACATCTTCTGCGTATATTGTCAATATTGTTCTTCAAGTCCCTAGGAGGGAGGGGGCAGGGGTAAGATCTAAATCTTAAATGGATACCCCTATTTTATATAATTTTTTTGGATTCTGCATAAAATTCTGAACATTTTTTAATAAAAGCATTATTAGTCTATACTTAACAGTTTCCGAGATATTGACTCTTAAAAAATTACATTTTTGAACTTTGACAGCGTCTAGCTTTCTAACTGTACGTCTTAGAGCAAAACGGCTTACACGATTTTTATTATCTTTCCAATAGTGTCAACTTCAGGTCAAACCGGAAGTACTATATTTCTTACATCCGGTTTAACCGAAAGTTCACACTATTGAAAAGATAATAAAAATCGAAGATAGGGACATGTAAGCCGTTTTGCTCTAAGACGTACGTACAGTTAGAAAGCTAGACGCTGTTAAAGTTCAAAAATGTTATTTTTCAAGAGTAAATATCTCTGTTAAGTATAATAGACTAATAATGCTTTTATTAAAAAATGTTCAGAATTTTATGCAGAATCCAAAAAAATTATATAAAATAGGGGTATTTATTTAAGATTTAGATCTTACCCCCCCCCCCCCCCCTCCCTCCTAGGGGCTTCAAGTAACAAGATTGACAATATATGCAAAAGATGTCCCCCTCGAAATAAAAATCGACGGGTCCGAGCGATTTTCCACATTTTCATTTTAAAGCAGGAAAATCGAGGTGGGAAGTTTTCAAATGAACGAAGTTACTTAAAGATGTAGGTATAACAAAAATCTTATTAAAATTCATATCATCTACTTCCGTCAGTCTCCTTATCATTCTACGTAACAATTATTAAAGGTATGGTTATGTCGCTTGGATCGCAAACTGCCTGGGTCCTAATTCTCGAGCGTAGAGAACGTGAACGATCACATCACGCAAAGGAGCATTCCCTTCCGCGGCAGTTCTCCTATGAACATAATAAGTTAGTAAAATTTGGTATTCTCGAACGCAGACGATATGTTCCGTGCGGGGAGGTGATAAGACAGTCTTGCCAACCATTTTCAAGGCAAGGGCCGCCACTTTTTACGAAAATATTAAAGAAATCTATAGGTAAATTGAGGTGGACATTGTTAGTGCGGGTTTTTCTTTATTGTGAAAGGTAAGATTATGAAACTTGTCAATGTCAAATATTATTACGACGTAAATATAATACTGGGGTTAGAATTGCATGGGATCGGTCGTTCCCACCAAAAATAGTAGGAGAAGCGCGTTCTCCCGTAAATCGGTGATGTGAATGGTTCCATGTGATCAAGAATACCGTTTCATGCGTTGCGTGAGAACTCCGCCCTTATTTCTCCTGAGAACAGTGTTCCCCAGTTTCAAGAATTAGGACCCTGGTCGATTTTTGTCTGCACTTAAAATTTCATCAACAATATTTTCCCATTTCTACAATACTTACTAAACTTAATTCTGCGACAACGTTAAGGAATGTTCCAAATATCTATAAATAAGTTAAAGTTCTATTTCCGCAGAGTTACCGTCGCCTCTTGTCGAGCAGCACGTAAACTGCACCTCGTACTGGCTGTAAATAACCGAAAGTGGTCATAAATTACCGACAACATCCTCTTTTTTGCTCTAAACACTTTTCGATAATAAATACTTACATCGAGGCAAACGATCACAGCTGTATATCGACGGTGACGTGATTAAGAATGAGTTTATCTTGTCCAATGCTCTTCTTTGGTGATAAAGTAAACAAGTTATTCAAGGCACTCCCTTATGGATGCTTTATAACTAACGTAAACTAATGTGTTCACGCTAGTTACCTCTGGTACTAATGCCTTAAAGTGCTCTTAGGCCGTAACCAAATGTAGTATTTCTTGTCTACTTGACCATAGAAATGTAATTATACAAAGGAAATTATTTTTAAGAAACGGAAGTCGTTTCACGGCGATCAAACCAGATGTTTGCAGGAAATCGAAAAAATAGGTTCTCAAAGATCGTTTTTTGGAAATTTATTTTATTGCCAAAACATTAAATAACTCTAAACCAACCATTTTGATAATTTTACATGATACTAGGCATGTCAGTAGTTTAAGCACGGTTGTTTCCAATTCCCAGATCATCTAAATCCCAATCCATCCGTCGTAGTGTAGCTTCCTTGAACGGACTCTTCCATCGTACTGTCCAAATTTAGCTCCACGAGACTTGTTTTTATTCATAAAATTGTTAAAGCATCTCCGAGCAAGTCGTTTTGCGAACAATTATAAATCAATTTGAAGAAGTAGTTCATGCTTAAAGTGGAGTTAAAAGTATGGAAAAGAAAGAAAAAACTAAAAGTCTTTCTCCACAAAATTTATTAGAATAAAATTATTTAAGGGTCTCTACATGTTTCGAACGTAGAAACGTTCATCATCAGGAGACAGAAAATATATTTATATAGTGCTGATGGTTTTAGCAGAAGAGAAAATGGTGAAGGACCTTAATGGAGCTTTTATGGAATTAAAAAATGATGTGTAAAACAGACATAATATGGAGAAATTGATAAAAGTTCATTCTGAGTGTGTGAGAAGTCAGTAAATGGAATCTAAACCAACCAAATAAACTGGGAAAAAAGAAAAAACCTTTCTAAAAAGAAAGTGTCAAAGATTGTTTAATTTTTTTATAAAACATTTTTAGGTATTTGTCAGACTTTGGTCCCAGTACGTGGACGTGAACAACCTCTTTGACCTCCAAGTTTTTTAAAATGTGCAACTTTCTAATTAATTTTATCGATTTTAAATTGACCTCTAAACCTCAGTACCACACAAAACATTTTTACCCAATGTAATTTTCATTGTGATACTTTGATAATTACAACTAATTTTATCCTCACAATGTCTTATTGTCCTAAAAATGTTTTATAAAAAATTTAAATAATCTTTGACACTTTCTTTTTAGAAAGGGTTTTTTCTTCTCCCCAGTTTATTTGGTTGGTTTAGACCCCATTTACCGACTTCTCACATACTCAGTATGTTTTAACTTTTATCAATTTCTCCATATTATGTCTCTTTTATACATCATTTTTTAATTCCATAAAAGCTCCATCAAGGTCCTTCGCCATTTTCTCTTCTGCTAAAACCATCAGCATTATTTAAATACATTTTCTGTCTCCTGATCATGAACGTTTCTACGTTCGAAACATGTGGAATTTTATTGTATTAAATTTTGTGGAGGAAGACTTTTAGTTTTTTTTTTCTTTCCCAATTATAAATTAGCAAAGGATGCTAATTCATATTTTGATGATCACCAAGAACCATTTTTTATGATTAAATTAGCATAGCTTATGCAAGTACGTTAAAGTTCAAAGATATAGTATCATGTTCTTTGCAAATAGGTTACTTGACAAGTTAATAGAGAAAAAAATAAGTAAAAGAAGTCATTCGAATTTTCGATATACCTCATTAAACCACATAGCATTTTATTGACGATAACGCTATTAAAAGTTTGTTAACTGCAAAAGATTATTACAAGTTACGAATAATCAGTTCCTAGCAAAGTTGATTTCTAGAACCTCGTAAAAGCTAACAAAAAGATTCTAGTTTAACGTCTTTGCGGTCAATTTATGTACCTTTTCAGGTTGCGGTTTTATGGCTTATAAATCCTGCAAAGTGCATCCAGCTATGACGGGTAAATAACCTTAAGTGTCGATTTATTACCTCAAATGTTACGTGCAATTTGTTAAATCGAGGGACACCTTAGATTCCTTCATATATACTGTTTATATCGTAAAAGAGAGACGTATTATGCTATATTTGTATTTAAAAGAAAGATAAACTACGTCATGTCGAAAGATAGATAAATATAGAAATGTATAAATAAATTGGTAATGGCAAAATAAAATGTCAAATAAAACTATATGGGTAATAGGAAAAAGTAAGGTCCCCCATGTTATTAACATTAGATTCACTTGTCTCTTTCTTTTTAGTTTAAAATTTTACTTCCTTTTGACAATCATCTTTGTTTCAGAATATTGTCTTTTAAATTATGTAACGCATAGCTATATAATAGATAATGTTTTATATATTATTGTTAAAATTATAAAATAAGTATTTTACCATAGTTTGATACCACTTTTTATACCGTGCGAGCCAAAATTATTTGCATCAAAGAGGGCTTGTATTAAAAAACGTCGGGCTTGGTTTAGATCACAATGATATGGGGACGATATATCTAACCAAATCTAGGTTAAAATTTTGTCAAATTCATATTATGACATGATATGCCAAACTATCAAACTAATAGGAGATAAAATAAGTAGACAAATACAAATTTATTTTTGTTATTTACAAAATTAACAAAGTAATAATATACAGAAAGAAATAGAAAAATAATTACATAATCTGCTGAAATTTGCCACCGCCATGCGCCAAGCATAAATTCACACGTCTCTTCATATTTTCGAAAGTGTTGACCAGCATCTCTGGAAAAATGTTACCACATTCTTGGATAATCCTTTCTTGTAATTGTTCTTAATTTGCAACTGGTGTTTTAAAAATAGTGTTCTTTAAATGAGGAAAAACGAAGTAATCCATAACCGTTAAACAAGGTAATCTAGGTGGGAATTCAATGTCTGATCGAACACTGATCAATCTGTCGTCGAAAAAATTGCGTAAGTAGTTAATATTTTCGGCGGCTGTATGGCCTGTTGAAAATATCCAAATTGTAGTTCGTCGTCAAATAATTGCTCCACAAATGGATTCAAAATATTGTCTCTATACCGCTGTGCTGTATCTGTGTCATGGAAAAAAATAGGACCAACAATTCTTCTTCGGGAAACAGCTAACCAGGCACCAATTTTTTGAGGGTGCAATGTGGACTCTACAAAAAAATGGGGATTCTCACTACTCCACATGCGTGTATTCTGAGAATTCACATAACCGGAGAGGTGGAACCAGGCTTCATCTGAAAAAAATGTCAGGTCTAATGAATTATTTCTTTCCAATAAATTTTGGTTAAAACATTGAGAGTAATTCCTGCGTCTTTCAAAATCTGCAGCTTGTATTTCTTGGAATACTTGCACTTTATAAGGAAACAAATTTAGCTGCTTCCTAAGAATAGTCCTGCATGTTACATAAGATCTTCCCACTTCTTGGGACAAGCGTCTTATACAATTTGTTGGCGTATTTTGCATTATTTCACGAACATTTGCAACAAGTTTTCTATGCTCTTACAGATGGTCTTCCTGCCCATTTTTTGTGTTGTATAGAACCTGTTTCCCAAAACACAGCCACGGTTCTTTTCAGGCAATGATAAAAATCCCCAGCAATAAAAGCAACGTTAAGAAAATGTTCGTGGAAATCGTCCATGCACTAACCCGGATTGTATTGCCACTCACCATTTACTCTAGGTTAGGTTAGGTTAGAGTGGCAGACCTTTGGCATTGACCAAACAGTCACACGTAGTCCTGTAGGACCGTTGTGGTACCGCACGTGTTCCGCGGAACCTATCCGCATCAGCATCCTGATGGTTAACGCGACGTGACGTAGATCGTAGAAGAATCTTGACAGCTCATTCAAACCAGCCACTGCTGTTAATAAACTTCGTAAGTCGACCCAGTTACAGGCTGCTTACTTCCTCCAGATCATTAAAGAATGGTTCGCCCAGTGCATTGAACCTTCTTCTAGCGAGGCCGGGGCATTCACACAAGAAATACTGAATACTTTCCCCCTCTTCTTCATCTCTGCAACTTCTACAGAAATCGTTAGTTGGTATTTGCATACGTTCAGCGTGTCTACCGAACAGGCAATGTCCGGTGACTACGGCAGTGATGTTTCTTAGGTCCTTTCGACCGTGTTGTAATAGCACTGCGGTTTTCCTGTCGTCGAGAAGGGGCCACAATTGCCTGGATATGCTACAAGTTGCCAGCCCTGTCCATCTGCTTTGTGCAAGTTGTTTAGCTATTTGATCTATATCCTCTTTGACTGATCCCATTGGTCTAGCCACAGTATTCTCTACTAGTTCGGCAAACCTGCTTGCGCCCTCCCTGGCGAGCACATCAGCAGTCTTGTTGCCCTGTATTTTGCTATGTCCAGGAACCCAACACAGGGTGATTCGATGTTGAGCACCAAGTGTGCAGAGATTGTTGCGACAGCGCCTTACTAGTTTTGACTTAGTGCTGCTGGAGCAAATTGCCTTTATGGCTGCTTGACTGTCTATATAGATTGCTATAGACGCAGCTGCTTTCAAGCCAGGGTGATCCCGCAGGATGTTGACTGCTTTATCCACTGCAAAAATTTCTGCCTGGAAAATGCTGCAGTAGTCAGGGAGCCTGTACGACCTCTGTATTTGCATGTTCTCGGAGAAGATACCAGCTCCAACCCCGACGTCCATTTTTGAACCGTCTGTGAAGATCGAGTGATCCGCCTCCATTATTACTTGATTGCCTTCCCACTCCTCCCTACCCGGAATAAGCATAGAAAAGCCCATTCCAAAGTCTGGCAGCGAAACAGTGTAATCGGTCGGCTCTCGCAGATTTTGGCGTGGATATATCCTTAGTATGCTGCTGTGTACGTAGTTGGTGCTGGTCCAGCATTTCCACTCTTTCAGTCGCAGAGAACTTCTTGCAGCCACACTTTTTCCGTAAATATCCATGGATATCAGATGCAGCATCACTTCCAGTACCGCCGTCGGTGATGAGTGAAGGGCACCGGTCACCCCTAAACAAGCTGCCCGTTGTACCTTCGTTAGTTTATTCATGTTTATTGCTTTTTCCAAAGCCGTCCACCAGATCAGGACCCCGTAGGTTAGTTACAATGGCTGTATAAATCTAGTGAACTATGTGGGGTTTCAATCCCCACTTCTTACCAATAGCTTTTTTGCAGGCATAAAACGCAACTGACGCCTTTTTAACTCGTTCTTGTATGTTCGTGCCCCAGTTAAGCTTGGAGTTGAGTATCAATTCTAGATACTTTGCCTTTTCTTTCAGCACTAACGTACTGTTGTCCAGGACTGGGAGCCTGAAGTTCTCAATTACCATTTACTCTAACCCCGTTTCGAAAATACTCTTCAACCATGAATGTTTTGTGCTGTACCGTAAAGCTTATTGTGTGAATTGTTCAAGAAATTGGAAAAATTAGCGATGAATAAAATTATTACTTGTAACGGCTGTCAAAGATGACGAAATAACTTATTGATTGTTAATTCAGGTAGTTACTGACACCCAACAGGTATTAAGCTCTACGGCTAAGCATTACGTCCTTAGATGCAAGGCCCTCTTAGATGCAAATAATTTTTATCGCACGGTATCTAAATTAGCACGTTGTGCACGAAAACTAGCGTTATAAAGTGTTGATAGTTAAGATAAGTTTATTGACCATGTACACATTTTTTAATTTAATGATTTTTTTTGCAGGACATCGAGCATTGCTATTATCACGGCAAAGTGCAGGACTATCCGGGAGCAACGGCAGCCTTCCATACATGTAACGGGGTCAGTGGGGTTATCCATGTAGGCAACGAGACCTTTGTCATTCATCCCTTTTACGGGGGTGACCTTTCGGTCAGTATTTCTTCCACTATACTATTGTATTCTTTCCTATTTAGGATAGCTTCCTTCCACCTTGTATTTGGTGAATGATAGAAGAGTTTTAGACTTGCACTGTTTTTACGTGTTTTAAACCACAACGTTTCAACTGGTAAATATCTTTAGTCGTCTTTATAGGTGAATAATGTATTCACTTAAGGAACGTTATTGTGTTGCGACCTCCAAGATCATGCATATGTTAAGGCAGTAGAATATTTTTTAAATAACATTACTTAATCACTTAGTTCTTATGAGTTGATAATTCTCGAAGACCGGGCACGACTATCAAACCCCATATCAAATATAGTATTTCTAAAATATGGCAATAAGTTAAGAGAAAAGCATTTCTACCATACAAATAGACCTGATATAAATGTTGCAAACCTATAATAATCATACGATCAGTATTCTTTGTTTAAAACTCATTGACAAAGGCGTCTCTCTTAATTAAATACACAGTCCATTTTAGTTCCTAATGTTGGATAACGTTGCTAATTTCACCCAATATAAGCGGTCGTTCACGACTGCCCCGTCCTTTTTAACGTTCAAAAGGATCAACTTAGGAAACCTCAGAATTCCAGACATTGGGCAACTTTCACGAGTTAAATGGAAATTGGACTCTACCAATTATGTGTCAAATGCTTCTAGTTGGATGCTTTCTAGCAATTAGACCTTATTTATTTGCTAAAGATGCTAAAACACTGTTTTTCTGTTATAATGTTTAAAAATAAGGTTAAAGCAAGCATTTCCTGATAAAAAACGAAAATTTGTCATTTTAAAAATGTTTCCCGTAAGACCTTTATATTATAAGGCATTCTGTCCCGTCTATAGGAATTATACAAATCTAATATTTCTACCTTTATGCTTAACGGCGCCGTCAATATGCATAACTGTATATAACAGTCTGCCTTTAATCCCCGGTGGACACTGGAAATACACACACAAGGACCAGAAAAGTTATTGTTTAAGCGGGAATTATATTCCAAAATATTTTTTTTATTGATGGAAAACAAGCAAACTGTACTTGCAGTTATTACGTTAACGTTCCACAATTAGAAATGCTTTATCCAGACCGAATGAATATCTGGTTTTAACAGGATGGCGCCTCCGCTTATTTTGGTTTACAAGCGCGTCAATTTTTGAACCAAATGTATCCGAATCAGTGGATAGGGTGAAGAGACGATATTGAGTGGCCTGTCAGGTCCCCAGACCTCACACTCTTTGGAATTTATTTGTGGAGTGCATTAATAAATAAGGTTTACAAAAATAGACCCGTTATTATTAAGGAGTTAAAGTCTGGTATTAGAAACGATATACGTTAAATTGAGAGAATTTTTTTGACGACAACGTCGTACACGAAATTGAAGACAATAGCAAAGATTTTAAACATCTGTTATAAAGTAGGTTTTGTGTATTTAAATATTTCCTGTTTGCATGTGTTCTTGTTAATTTACTTAAAATTTGTTTTCCTATGTCATTTTGAAGTAAAAATCCTTCAAACTCTGTATCGCTGAATGTGTCTTTCAAGGGAATATTTGTTTTTCAATAATATATAGGACGCTCTATTTAATATAAAAATGTAATAATTTTTTTCTGAGTAATCCTGTCCATTTACAGATACGGTTTTATCCTTCCAGTGTGCAAAAAATTATATTCCGTAGTTTTTAAAATCTTTGCAATATTTCAGACTTTTTGACATCCTGTATTCCTACCCATAAGTACGATCGAATTATCGCTAGCAGAAATATGGCAATGCCATTTCATTATGTTATACACTTCTAAGGAATAGGTAGTAGTTTTTTACGACTTCAAAATGTCCCAACAGTAGATTATGGAATTAATTTCTACTTTGCCGATAGTGAAAATTCGAAATTGTAAAGGTTTCAAATTAAGTAAAAAAATTATTTTTCAAAAACGCGTTTTTCTTTGTATGGCTCATACCCGGAAACCTAATTTGTTTTTTAACAATATTACCTTTTTAAATGAATCAATAAGAAAATTCATTTTATTTTTTTCTTTCATTCTTAACCTGCTTGCTTTACCAATTTAATTAGCATAAGGAGTAGTCTCAAAAAGTGCTGCAACTTCTACAGCAACCGATTAAGCTATTGTAATTTTATTGAATGTAACTTTTAGCTGCGCAAATAATTTATAATTCCGTAGTTCGTGTTTTTAACAAAATAAACCGCACAAATTGTGCACCCGTGCATTTGCATTAAAAGTTAAAATATGCAAGGTTGTTAAAGTTTTATTAGATGGGAAATAAAGCTGAATAATAGATATAATTATTTTTATTAGCATTACGTGGTTATGCAAAACTTTTGCTTAAACCGTCAGTTACAATTTTACCTATGTCTGCAAGAGGCGATATAAAGCTCTTTATGTAATTATTCAGTGTATGAAGTCGTATGGAGTAGCTAACAATAACATAATAACATGAAGTTGTATACGAGTAATATTTCTAGTAGATCTATTCAGGGCCCTGTAATAGTGGGTCAGGCTTCCATAGCTCCTATATGAATTAAGTTCTGATTTTATTCATGTGCCACCTTAAACTGTAAGATGGGAAGTATTTCAAGAAAATATGTTTCCCTAAAGTGTGAGAACAAAAAATTGTATTTTTTAAATGGAACACCCTGTATTTTTTTAGGTTTGTATTAGTGTCCTTTACAACTGTTTATAATTTTATTAAATTTGCTTCAATTGTTTAGGAATAATAAATTAAAAACTAAAAAAAAAGCTTTGCAACCCTAGGAAAAAAAATCAAAACAACAATCTAAAAGTACTTTTTTAATTACGACATTCTGTTGGATTAATGGCAAGGGGTCAGAAAATCCTATAAATTAAATATCTTTTATACAGGGTGTTCAAAATAAGGTTTCAAGAAGATAAATTTTAAACGATTTTTTTTTCAAGTTTGTAAAATGGATATGTGTATATTATTTTACTGTTTGATAAATAATGTTACAACAACCAATTTTTGTATTTGCAATTTATTTAAAACCGTTTTCATAATTTTTATCAAAAAACGAAATAATCCATACCTACTAACATTTTAAAAACAAAATAGCTAGGCGGCCATGGAAAAACAGTCAGATATATTTTAAAATTATTTGTAAGAAATAAGTATGTATTTTCCTTATTTAGTGCCATCTAGGTTCTTTCTTCTTCAACAAAGCTCTTAAGAAAGCTTGTAAAATGGTTTTGGATGTCGCCTTTCGGGAAACCGAGTCGCATTAATTCTACTAGCGAGAAAAAAGTTTTTCTCACTAGAACCATATTAATGAGCTTTTTTTAAAAAAACATTTTTTGAACAAAAAATTATCCGTTTAAGTACACCTAAGTACTTATTGCTAACAAATAATATCAAAATGTACCTGACTGTTTTTCCTTGGCCGCCTAGCTATTTTCTTTATAATCCTTTATTATGGATAGCGACATATTTTTTTAATAAAAATTATGAAAACGGTTTGAAATTTTAAAAAAATTGTAAATACAAAAATAATTGTTTGTTTTGAAATTCTCCATCTAATAGGTGTTCCAATACGCTAATTATTAAAAAAAAATATTTTTAAAAAATTAAAACCAAATTGAACTTTTGACACTCTGTATCTCCAAAATCATCATTGGACAAAGATAAGTTGGGTTAGATCGTTATATTTAAGCCTCAGGAATTTGTGGTAGCATATTTTCAGCACCTTTTAGAAACATACTGTATATGGATATTTAAACTTATAGTTGTTGCAGCAATTTCTACCCACTTAATGCTTAGACAGCTAAGAAAATGCATATATTCGTTATGTTTCTTTTCTACTTGGTAAACAAATTTCATAAACTTAGGCACTTAAATATTTTACTTACTTATCATTAAAGAGGTCTTATTTTAGTTGTCACTCCAAGCTTACTAAATTTCTCTGTAAACCTCTTGCAAAATAAATTGTTGCACCGAACGAGTAATTTAATATTCCCCGTCACGAATGCAAGTAATCCGAAGGTTAAATAAACGCGACCGTTAAAAAACTACGATCTCAATTAAGACTTAATAGAAGTCTGATTATTCCAGCTCGGAATTTTCCGTGGTGTTCCGAGTAAATTTTATTTTAATTTCTAAATCCCGGTTCGTGACTGAGCATTCATAGAGAATTTAAGATAAAATAAAAATTAAATGCGGCATTTTAGTGGTTATATCTAATTATTAATTTTCCTAAAATTAGTGTAAACAATAATTTGCTGCATTAAAACATATCATTTTATAAGGGCGATTGTATTGTGAAAAGAAATTTCAATGGAATGCCACTTTGTCTCTCTCCACGCTACGCCTACCGACTTGCTCACATTTATGCCGTGGTATCTCTTTGCTGTTGCTTGACCCTAATTTATAGTTCGCCAAAGTAAGAAACCAAGCGACTGTGATAGTTCAGAAAAATAATATAAACATATTATTTTATTTACTCATACCACAGAATATATAGCTACGCAACAGAAATCTGGTGAGAATAGGAAAAATACGACATACGAAAACCCCCCCCGAATGGGTTTTTCGAAAGTTTTGAGGTGGCGCTGCGAGTAGCAGTACAAGCATTTATCGTATTTCGCGCTGTTCTGAGAAAGAATTTATTTGGTGATGTTATACTTAGAGTTTCAAAAGTTATTATATTAAATAACAGACGTGCCAAAATAAAAAAAAATGTACTTATATAACAGGAAGAGCCACATAATATAACTATATCATCAACCAGCCATCTGCGTCCACTGCTGGACATAGGCCTCCCGTAGTAAATTTCATTTGTGCCGTTCTTGAGCTACGATCATTCAATTTGTCCGGAGTCTCTTGATGTCGTCGGACCATCTTGTTGGTCCTCTATTGCGATATGCATCCTGCCTCGCGCTCCATTCCAGAATTTTTTGTGTCCATCGGCCATCCGTAAATCTAGCCACGTGGCCGGCCCAGTTCCACTTTAGAGTAGCTATGCGTTCTATCGCATCTGTTACACCCGACATCGTCCGCAGTTGTTCGTTCGGTATCCTGTTTCTGAGGGAAAGGCTTAGCATCGATCTTTCCATCCCCCTCTGGGCGATGCGTATTTTGTTCAAAGATTGTTTTGTGAGGGTTTCTGCCCTGGTGAGTACAGGCAGTACGCATTAATTGTAAACCTTTCTCTTTAAGCACTTTGGAATGTTTAATTTCCAGATATATCTCAGTTTACCGAAAGCCGCCCATGTTAAGCCAATTCTTCATTTTATCTCGCACGCTGGTTATCCCTTCCAATGCGGATCTCGTGGCCAAGATATTTATATGAGCTTGATTGCTTTATAGGGCTTCCATCCACTAATATTTCTTCACTCATTACTAGGTTTGTCAAATATTCGGTCTAATTGATGTTTATTTTCAGGCCTACGGTTTTCGATGCGTTTTGTAGTCTATGCAGCATTTTCCTAGCTTCGTCGATACGGTCCGCAATTATGACGATGTCATCGGCAAATCTTAAATGATTTAATTTTTCGCCATTTATGTTTATGCCCATTTCTTCGAAGTCTATCGTTTTAAACATATACTCCAAGAGGGTCGTGAACAGTTTTGGGGATAGAACATCACCCTGACGAACTCCTCTTTCGGGTTTGTTTGACACGAAAATCTTGAGTGGTATCGTGGATTTTAACACGTGCCGTGGCCTTTTCGTATATATATTTTTATGATAGCTATATATCTGTAGTCTACTCGACATTTTGCGAGAGCTTGTAGCATTTTACTTTGGCTTATAGTGTTGAATGCCTTTTCGTAGTCCACAAATATCATAAAAAGGGGTTTGTTATATTCGATACATTTCTCGATGACTGTTTTCATAACTTGTAGGTGATCGTTAGTGCCGTATCTCGCTCGAAAGCCTGCTTGTTCGCAGGGTTGGTAGAGATCTAGTTTGTTGGTGATCCTCTTCGTTATTATCCTCATAAACAGTTTGTACATATGCGATAGGAGACTGATAGGTCTGTAGTTTTGTAGTTTTTCTATGTTACCTTTCTTATGAAGAATAATTATGGTTGCTCGATCCCACTGAGAAGGCGTTGTACTATTTATTAGGCAAGCGTTAAAGAGTTTACAGATAGCCTTATGTAGAGTAATAACACCTTGTTTAATGGCCTCTATTTCAATTTAGTCGTCGCCGGCGGTTTTGTTATTCTTCATCTCTTGTAGGGCTGATTGGAGTTCAATTAATGTAATTTCTGGAAGATCTTCTGACGTCCGATTTTGTATTTTAGGTATATTGGCAGTTATTAATTTGTCGTTAGGATTGCTGTACAACCAAGCGCGGTCCTAGGGGGTGGGGGGGTACTGGGGGTAATTACCCCCCCCCCCAAGAGACCAGGTTGAGGACGCAAAAACTAAAAATAATATGTTCAAAAAATTAAATATTTATTATTTTTAAATAAAAAACAAAACCAATAAATTTGAAAAAACATTTTTTATATAAAAATATCAACATCTTAATATTATAAGATATTTTCTATTATAATAATAGTCCGTCGATAAGCCGATATAATATCGCGAAAATGTTGGCAAACCGGACCGAACAATGTCCGGTTTTCTAATGACTTTATAAAAATATTAAAAGCAGCGGCATCCAATCCAAAATATATTAAAAAACAATTGTAATTTTTTTTAGCTTTATTTTCATGTTCTGATTTCTTTATTATACATATACATTAAAGTTTTGTTTTATTTTAGTGTTTTGACTTATGTTACAATATTAAAACATACTACATCAGTGGCGTATTTACGAGGGGGCTCGGGGGGCCCGCCCCCCCCAGATATGTATAGTACAATTGTATAAACAAAGTTCATCTGTCACGGATAATGCCTTCGAAGCTTTTAAAACGTGTTTATTTTGTCGCCCTTTCAAATTTCTTTTAAATTAAAAGAGTGTTTTAAAGTCTGGCATATCGCCGCAGATTAAGCTTTACGGTTATTTTACCCAAAAAAGGGCGTGGCACCCAAAAAGAGTGGGATTGCACCTTTGGCGCAATTCCTTCAAAGTACCCCCAGAAAGACGTTCTAGGACCGCCGTTGTGTACAACTCAGCATAGAACGTTTCGACGGTGTCTAATATTTCGGCCTTATTGGTTGTTATTTGCCCATTGGTCTTTTCCAGCTTGCTGATATTTTTCCTCCCTTCTGAGAGAGGTTTACGAAGCGATTTCATGCCTTTGTTCTCTTCTATAACCTTGGAGATTTCACTCGTGTTGTATCTTATGTCTCTTCGTACAGATTTCGAAATTTCCCTGTTAAGCCGTCTTATCTCGTCACTATTTAATGAGTATTTTTCTGAGAGTTCCCTTCTACTTTTCATCAGTCCCTTCATAATTGCGATTTTGGAGGGTTTCTGTATTGACATTTGGCTTTAGCCGTCCTAATGGCACCAACAATGGTTGTGTTAAGTGTGGTTACATTTATGTCTGTTTCGTCGTTTATAAGTTGTAATTTGGTTTCACAAGTGCGCGTACCATTCGGTGATCACTACCGTTAGAGGACCTGTTTAGTACTGTCACATCTCGTAAGATAGTTTTTCTGCTTAATATCATAACATCAATCTCATTTTTGGTATTGCCATCAGGGCTTGCCCATGTCCATTTCTGTTGTGGTTTATTTTGGAAGAAGGTATTCATAGCGAATAGGTTGTTTTGCACCAAAAAGTCAAGAAGCATTTGGCCTCTTTCGTTCCTTGTTCCGTATTCATTATACTCCAAGGCTACCTCAGCACTATCCTCCTTATGTCCTAGTTTCGCATTAAAGTCTCCCATCAACAACGTATAGTGAGCAGTCGTCTCGTGCAAGGGAGTGCTTACATCCTCGTAGAAGTTCTCCATTTCGTCATCGGTATGAGCAGATGTCGGTGCGTATACCTGAATAATCTTTAAGGAATATCTGTTGTTGAGCTTGTTTGTTGGCACTGATGTGATGGAACTGTATGATGTTGGGTACGTGTTTTCTGTGGATTAGGAAGCCTACGCCTCCGTCATTTACGTTGTCTGTTCCAATGTAATTGAGCATGTGCCCTGAGTGTAATACTAGTTCTTTATGTCCTTTCCTCTTGTGCTCGCTCAGTCCTAGTATATCCCATTTTATGTGGGAAAGCTCTCTTATAGTTCCTGTAGTTTTTCGGTGCTTGAGATTGTTCGGGTATTTAAGGTGGCAATGTTTAGTCGTAATCTATGGTAGCCTGCTCTAACTCGGTGATTCTTCGCACCCTCTGCCCGTCGATCTATCCGTCCGCTACCTTGGTCGGAAACCGACAAGCCGCCGGGGACTGAGGGCCATACTTTCCTTGTGCACATCTTTATCATTTACGGGGAAAATTAGCCAATACTCCTACCACGCAGGCCAACGCGGGTTGGTAGGGAAGGCATTTGTTCTTTTGAAAATGCATTTCCTCAGATAGTTTGAACAGTTATACCGCTGTGACTCGGTCGTCAGAGCCTCGTTTGTTGTCTAGCTGGGTGTAGGTACCACGTGCAGGTGAGGTTGACATTTGGGTTAGCAGTTTGCCTTTTACTTTGCCTTCACCCCTTACACCCCTATATATAACCTCTACACCCATATATAACTATATATTAGGAATAAAATACAGGATTTAACAAAAGATAATTTAAACGGAAGAGCCGGAAAATTCAATTCAATTCAATTTATTCATACAAAACATAACAAATACAATTTACTAATAAAAATCATAACAGTCTTAATAATGTACAAATATTAATTATTGCACCTAGATCACGACACTGATGTTTAAAAACTTTAAAATTTAGAAATTCAAAAATAATATCGATTAATGAAGATGAATTTAACAAATGTTGATTTCTTAGTTTTCGTATAATTTTTCCTCGCAGGAAAAGCAGATACGTATTGTACCTAATCGAGAATGATTTTTTTACATTATTCGATGTTTTGGGGTCCCTAAATGACAGAAAATGATAAAATTTTGTATATGGATTAAATATTAACCCTGCTTAAAACCTGATAAAAGTAGTTTGATTTTCCCAAACCTATACAGAGTGAGAATCAGCCAAGTACAATAGCTGAGTTTATGATACAGAGTAAGACGTAAAGACGTAAAAAATGTTATTAAAAAAGTTGAAGGATAGCGAATGACCTATAATAACTAAAAATTCTTTTTGATTCTACAGGCCTTTTTTTAACTAGAACATTTTATAGCAATTTCAAATTCTAGGGATTATAAAGAAGAAATGTTTTCTATACCTAAATCACCGTGGAAGAGATTTAAAAATTACATTTTTTACACTTTGACATCAAGCTGCCCATATTCATTAAAGGTACGAAGAAAAACGGCTTGCACATCCTTATCCTATTTTTTTTTTAATTCTTTGGACAAAAATTTCAACTGTTATACTTAAACAGCAATAAATACAAACGGTCAATTAAAAAAATATAATAATATATTTTGGGTTTAAAAAATTTCCTTAATGGCGAAAAGACTTTTACTGTGTTTGTGTGTTACTTTTAGTTATTGGTTATTGCATTTTCCTTCATATTTGAAAAATCCGAGTCTGTTAGATTCAGGGTGAACAACTAAAAATTTATATCGAACGACGAATAAAGTGCCGGGCAAAGGTAGGTAGGTATTCGCCGATTTTTTAAAATGGAATAACTTTTTAATTTAATTTTTTAGCTGGTGTGATACTTACTGCCATTAGCAAAGATTAGTTTTTGGGTATTGGAAATTTTGAAAAGAACTTAATCATCGAGTAATATGTACCTTTAAAAAAAGGTAACTATGTTTTTTACGAACTTTTGGTATTTGTATAATTTATTTTCTTTGGGCTAATAGACTTTAAAAACCCAGCAAACGCGTAGCTATATATTCTGTGCTCATACTCATGTATGACAAATTTTATACTTTAGACATTTACCGATTCTTATATAAAAAAATTCTCAATATTATTTACAGCCAATATCCAAGCAGGAATCTAATAATACCGTGATAAAGGTTTAATTAATCATAAAAAATTAATAAATATTAAAAATTAAAATAATAATATTAAATATAAACAGAACATAAATATGAGCGTGAAGTTAGATTCCAGTTTTCAGCTCCCGAAGTTTTCGCGCGACCTATTTAACGTCTCCCGATGTTTGGTCGCACAGCAAATTGTAATTCATTTCAAATTTGTTGTTTCTTTAGAATTAGGCTCTTAAAATAAAATTTTCTTAGGCAACTACCAAGAATGATCTACTTTATTAAGCACATAAGTCAAAACAGGGCCGTTTCTGGTCTATTGGCCGCCCTTGTGCGACATATAAACTGGCTGCCCTTTAAGGTTGAATTCTCAACGTCATTCAATCTATTGCCAACCTATAACCTATTTCGCGTTGATTTTTTGAGTTTATTATTTTAATACCTAACATTTAAAGAAAATCAATATCGTAGGCATATTATTTAGGTAGCATCTGATATATTACAAAAATATCAAATTATTTCATTGCTAATTTTGGGAGAATTGTATAGTGAAAGAACAATGAGTGACAATGACATAATAATGTTAAAAAAAATCTTACCCGATATTTTTCGCTATACAATTCTCCTAGAATAAGTTATGAAATTCCTTGATATTTATTAAATATGTCAATTATTACCTATAGAATATCAAGTCGATACTGATTTTCTTTAAATTTTGTATAAAAGCTAGAAAAAATAAATAAATCTACGCGAAATAGGTTATAGGTTGGCAAGCATGTTGATACTCCCACCTTAAATCAAATCAGTAACTATTTTACAATTACCTACCTGAAATTGTGGCACAAAGCAATTGTCACAAAAATGACCTTTAATAGGTGTCTATTTTTAATATATTTCTTTTATTCATACATACCTACATAGGGGCTCAGCACTCCTAAATATTTCTACAAGTGTTGCAGCAATATTCTAGGTATTGCAGAGAATCGCAGACTGTATTGCAGAGTGTTGCAGAATATTGTAGTGTATTGCAGACAGAGTACCTACCTAATGCAGTGTATTGCGGAAGTATTGTAGAAGTATTGCAGAGATTTTGTACAGATATTGCAAATAGTGATGAGCCCCTCATTACATTACCTACCTAATAATTGTAGTCAAGTCAATTTTAAAAAAGTTGCATTATTATTACTTATTTAATTAAAGGTAGGTATATGCTATCACAAAACTTTAAAACCTAACATTCTGCAAACACGTGCTAAAATCTGGAAGGAAAACAGAAACAAGAAACTGAAAACTAATTTTTGGTAATAAAAAATAAACCTATATAGTAAATAAAACAGTAAAAAAAAAATCAAAGAATTACTCTTCTAGCCCTTTTTGACGCAAACTCATCAATCGATCACCTGGTCTACCTTTAACTCTTTACAAATTTGACTTTCAATGGCGATAAGGGCCAAGCCACTAATCCTTTCTTGGGACATAGTTGGCCGCAAGTAATTTTTAATTTTAACTTTGATGCGACAGTATATGTAACCGGTATAGAGTAATAAACATTCTCAGCGCAACACAAATATTTGGAAATGATGATATTAAGTCTTTTTCAGCTATGAATTTTAGCGTATCTTTGAATGTTTTATTGGAAAAAATTTTCGGACCGACAAAATTTCCTGGTAGAGCTCTGAGCCATCAATATCTTTGTTTGTGGGACTTCCTTGATCTTGAAGCGCTATATCGAGATCTTTACCGGATTTTAACAATCTCTCGTCATTTATGGCATTAGCTTCATAGAAGTTCGACAAAAACCCAAACGTTTCATTACACTTATTACTTGAAACGAATCTCTCCTTAATTGATTCTATCGCAATATCCAATATCGAAAAATAAAAATCCACATTGAAACTCTGTTTGGTCTCGACGATGGGGTCATCTTTTGTTTCGTAATTAAAATGTCTGGGTACTTTTTTTCGACGTCAGAAAAGTTATTTGTAACAGCATTTGAAACTGGACATAGGCGGCAAATTTAAATAGGGTGCGTTCTTTTGCCCTGTGAGTGTTTTTGCCCCCACCTACCCTACTACCAAATTATTAAGACCTACCTACATAATTATTTAAATAATATCAATTAGTTTTAATTTTTTGAGTAAACCTATACTCACCTACCTAAAAAGAAATCTCTAATTAACACAAAGAACAGCTACCTCATTATTGACGGCTACTGCAAAATTTTTTTTTTGAGAACTAAATTTACCATTCTTATTTGACATATTTTTGAAAACTCCTAGAATTTTTTTTACGTCTAAATTTTTTTCCTGTGAAACTGGAGGCGGCTTTCGCCGCCCTATAATTTTCGCCGCCCTTGTGCGGGGGCACTCCCAGCACACCACTCAGAAACGGCCCTGAGTCAAAATAATTTATTCCCCAATGTAATGACCAAAAAACGGGCGCATTATTTAAGTTTGTGGTTTTAATCATTTCAATTAGTGACGAAAGAAATTTCAAAAAAACTTGTGTTGCATTTTTAAGATTAAAGTTTTAAAAGTAAAATTTTCATGAGAAACTACTAGAGATAATCCACTTTATCGAAAATAAACTCACCGACAAAAAAAAACGGCACCTAAATTTTTTTAGTAATTTCAATATGGCATAACTTTTTAATTTTTAATTTTTTTGCAATGATTTTTCACTGGGCGATAGATATATTTATTAAAATTACGCTGCAGTTTGTTTTGATGTAATTTTGGTTGCCTAAATGTTTATATACCAGGGTAAGTCAAAATGATGTTTTTAGTCGGAAGTTTAAAACGTCCTGTAAAAAAAACACGTCAGAGAACCTTGTTTAAACATGATTTACGATAAAGCTGGATGTATTCCTAGCATTTTGTTTTTTGAATCATCTGGTTATCTTGTTTATTTTATGAGCTACACAATTTTAATTGAAACGCTGCATTTAAAAAACATTTTTACTTCAAACATTAAAAGTTGTCATTAGAGTACTTAAAATGTGTTTACCTCTAGCCGCAATGACAGCTTGCATTCTTCGTGGCTTGGAATCAATTAGGGTGATTAGTTTTTCTTGAGGAATAACTTCATATTCATTGAATGCTGACCTGAGCTCTGGTAAAGTTGTAGGTTTGTTGGGACGGTGCCGAACGCGTCTTTTTAATTCATTCCAAAGATGCTCAATTGGGTTGAGATCTGAGCTACAGGGTGGCCATTCTAACATTTGAATTCCAACTTCATCCAAAAACTCATTTACTACATGTGCAATATGTGGTCTGGCGTTGTCTTGCATGCAGGCGAGTAACTACAGGGGGGCCTAGGGGGGCCGCCCCCAGACGTCGCTAACCCCCCCCCTCCCAGAAAAAAAAGCTGACTTTTTAAGCTCGCTACTCGCCTCGCAAATATAGCACCAATTTTTACATAACAATGAACGTACATGCGCGGCGATCCCGATCGATCGATAAAAAAAACGAGGTCTTGTGATATTACTGTTGATTATTGACCAAATTTGTTAAAATTTGGGCGCGGTCCGCATCTACACGAGCCGCCACTGCAAGTCACAATAACAGGCCCACCCTAGGCCACCCCCAGGTCAGAGGGCTAGTTACGCCACTGCTTGCATGAGTATAAACTCTTCTCCAATGAAAGGAGCAAATGGAATGACAGCTTCCTGTAGTATCTCTTCAATAGATCTGTGGGCATTTAGAGCTCCATTTTTCACAAATATTAGGAGATCCGCCATAGAACGAAAGTCGCACCGATATTGTACAGTCGGCAAACCGTTCATTACGTCTCCGGTAAACCCGCTCACGCCGATTTGGTGATTGAATACAAACTCTTGATTCGTCCGTGACTAAAACGTTTCGCCATTCTTCTTTTGTCCAATTAACATGCTGCCTTGCAAATCTAAGATTCTGACGATGGTGAGGAAGCGTGAATGAATAGATCTATTGCTCAGCGAAAAATCATTGCAATAAAGTCAAAAACAAAAAAGTTATGCCATATTGGAATTACTAAAAAAATTTAGGTGCCGGTTTTTTTTTGTTGGTGAGTTTATTTTTGATAAAGTGGATTATTATTATTATTATTATATGCGAAAATAATTTATTGCCGAAAATTAGTTACCATTTACAGGTTTTAAACCTGACGAAACACGGAAGTAAAATAAAAGTATTCCGACGCGATCAGGTTTTGATCCCGTTCGGTAATGATTATTTAAAAGTTTAGTACATGTTTCGATGTATTTGCTGGTTGATCGTAATTCTATTAGGATAGCTTTGTGGTGCTTGTCTTAAAGAGTTAAAAGCGACGTAATCATAATAGAACGTTTTGATTACACCCTTACACCGTGATTAAATTTACGGTAAAAGCCCATAATCATAGGGATGATATTAATATTTTCATTAAATCTTCCAAAGTAATTTTATTTATCAAAACATAAACTTTTAACAAAAACAAGAACATTTAAAGCCATAAACACTTTTTACCTGCAATAATAAAATGATCTTATTAATTTATTGATGTCCTTGCTTTTACTAAGTACTATTTATTTTGTAAATTCCTTGTCGCCGACCGACAAAATAACTAATCGTATGAACGCCGGCGCGGCCGAGGGCGCATCGCATCATTGCTTTTTTAGAAAATCGTACTTTCAGGAATATTAACAAACATTTAACAAAGCGTGATACAACGTCAACATTTTAAAACCTCTGTTATATCCAAAACTAATCCTAAATTTCAAAAACTTGATATTAAAATTGTTGGCTCTGTATACTTTACTAGAAACTAGAAATAGCAATTCTCTATTTTTTGATATTATGCTAACGAAGAAAAATTGGAAGTAACAAGAAAGGTTGAAAATTTCTAAATTTGCATTTATCCATACGTATCACATTAAAAATTATAATATGTTGAATAGATTAATGATTCAGGCGAAATCTGTTTTCTTTTAAGTTTTCATTTCTGTTAGTACACTCTGTAGGGGTGACAAAATATAACCAAACATCCTGTTTGCTCCATATATCCCGGTGTATAAGACACGCATAAAGGCAGCTGTTCGCTGTAATCAATTAAAATGTCAATCTCCGGTCAACACAACACCATTGTACTCGTGACTATTTTCCTTCGCCTGCCCTTCGGTAAAATTGGAAACTGGCCTAAGGACCTAAAACGGTTTCTCGAAGTTCGGGATTAATTTGCGCCCTTCACATCCTCTGGAGAATAACCAAAATATCTTGTAGTAATTTATAACATACATTTAAAAAAGATTATTTCTTAGAAAATCCCCATATAGTTTCTACCATTGACGTTTTCTACCGTTACAACTTTTTTTACAAGAGAGACAGACATTTGGTAAGTGCTTGGATCAGCTGCGTAACGCGATAATTTAATAACAGGATTAAATCAAAATTATATTATACACATTTCATTGCGTTAACAATATGCTCGTATATAATTCACCGTTAATTGTCTATTCCCAATGTTTTTAAACATGACACAATTATTATTATACAAACTGTCCGCGGATAGGGTTTAAGGAGTACACGCATTGAATCGACTCGGACCGGTCGACTCGGAAAAGAGCAGTCGGAAATGTTTGATATTCATGTAATTAAATTAGACCCCGGGCACTGAGTCGGACCGGTCGACTCGACCCGGAATTGCTTGCAGGGGCAAAAACTGCCGAATGCTCTGACGGCGAACTACGATTTTTGTATGAAATTTACTGTAGCGGAAAAACACCAATAAAGAGAAACGTTATAATTGTGCTATTTGATCGATGCCGCCGTGACTTTAAAAAAAAGTTTAAATGTCGACATATTAATTTACCTTGATATCGAAATTCTCGAGTCTTAGTTTTAGTAAAATACACTTAAGTGTAACTTTTTTATTGCACACTGTTAAAAACTGGGTTGAATTTTACATGATAGTTTCTTAAAAAATATAAAAATATAAATTTTACACATACTTTCATGTGGTAGATAAGGATACATAAATATTTTTATAATATTAAATTTTATTTTAATTTTACAATAAAACAAGATATTTTTAACAGTGATGAACAAACAACTTTATATAAGTAAATTTTAGGAAAGTTATGGAAAATTAAGACATACAATTTAAATTTACAGCTTACAAAAAAATTTAATTTATTTTTATGAAAATTATAAATATTAAAGGATTTTTCATTACACATCGTAAAAATAATTCCTTTAATTATTTTTACATCTACTACTTAATGTCACTATAAACCCTAGTATTTTTCATGGACCCAGATTCGTGGCCTCCGTATTTCTCTTTCAATTTCATGACACGCTTCTTCGTCAGAATCTGAAGAATCTGTCATTTTTATCTTCTCCTGCTCCTCTATACTCGACTACTAGTGGACGACTGCCGGCAAAGCGAATTCAATTCGCGGCTGACATTGTCATTCCGACAGCTCTTTTCCGAGTCGACCGGTCCGAGTTGATTCAATGCGCGTTGATATTCCGACTGCTTTTTTCCGACTGCTCTTTTCCGAGTCGACCGGTCCGAGTCGATTCAATGCGTGTACTCCTTTACAATGGCACAAATGGATGAAAAATTTAATTTTTCGGTAAAAAGTCATTCTTGATAAAAAGTTTTGCTTGTAAAAAAATGCAATTCACGAATAGAAAATTTTGATTTTTATACAGGGTTCGCAAAAACTTCAAAAACATGATTTTTCTCCAAGAGTAAACTACCTTTATTTTTCATTTTTGACCAAAATACCTATTAGAAAACTTATTTAAATCCAAGATTAAAATAAATCTTTGATTTTTTTAGTTTTTTAAAAATTTTTGTAATATTGTCTTCTTGCAGGAATTCTAAAACGGGGTTTATTTTCGCCCCAGTATCTAATATGCGCAGAAGACACTTTCCCGTTTGTTGAAAATGTCGATTCATCGGAGAACATGATAAATTTATGAAAATTTCTGTTTTCACTTACAATTTTGTTTCCGACCCAACGTTTAATTAAAAAATGGCTTAAATGGGAATGTTTTATTTGCCTTTGCCGCTGAAAGTTTATTTATGAAGTCCCATTTTTAAGACGTAAAGGTTAGGGTATCTTTGATTAAATTTCTCTATCACAAAGTCGTAAGAACTTTCGCCCGCACCGTAACATTGAACTAAATAAACCTTTGTTCTAAGGTCAACATTTTCAAAACTCATCAAATTCTATTTGACAACATCAAAATTGCCCCATACGCAAAGCAAAATAATAAAAAGGTAAAAAAAATTCCTTGTTTTTACAAAAGGTGGTAGGAATGCATTTAAAACTTTAAAATAAGATACACACCACCCATTATGAAAATAGAGTCGAATAAAATTTTATATTAATATTTTTATTGAGCAGCAAAATTTCCATTTACCTCTAAAAATTAAAAAAATTTTCTAATTGGCATTTTGGTTAAAAATGAAAAATAAAGGTAGTTTCCTCTTGGAGAAAAATCACGTTTTTGAAGTTTTTGCGAACCCTGTATAGAAAATCAAAATTTTCTCTTCGTGAGTTGCATTTTTTTCACAAACAAAATTTTTTATCAAGAATGACTTTTTCCCGAAAAATTAAATTTTTCATTCATTTGTGCTATTGTAAACCCTATCCGCGGACAGTCTGTATATTCAATTGATATGAGCGACAACCTTATTATTATAATCATTATCTCAGTTCGTTTTCACAGCTTTTGGTTGGTATTGCTGGTATATTTTTACAGTACAGAGAGGTTCTTCTTAACCAGTACTGTTTAGAAACTTCGGTACTACATGGCACGTGTAAATAACCTGAAAGACCTAATTTTTTCAAGTTTTTCAAGCTTTGAAGTTTTTCGTTATAGCTCCCTTTGCTGATATAATATGATCGAAATTATGTAAATTTTTTCTAGCTTCCATATCCATAATATAGCCATTGTAAGTTCTCAACAAGTCGCCCTACCCTGTATGATAATACATTCTCTCTTCTAAATTACTCAGAAGAACAATAAGATAAAACAAATCTCACCTGACCTGCCAACAGTTTTTATTTCTATGGTTATTAGACCTGTATAGTGAATAAGGGGGTTGAAATTGTATTACTGTTGTTAATTTTATATATTCTAATTTAAATTCGTTGCTATATTGCAATACTGTAACTAGAAGAAATGTTCCATAGGGCAAATAAATTTTGAATCTAATATTTTTAAAACCTAATTAAACAACCACAGTTTTATAGTCCACATCTACTCCCTCATTTTACTAATTGCATAATATTTGGACCCTCTTTCATCTTACCAAATTCTAATTTCCGCTGCGTACCCTGCACTGACCGCTATACAACATTCATTTGACGTAAATCTGCCACACGGTCTCGATTTATCAGTTCGGCGGTTTCAGCCATAAGACTCAACTGTAAATTACCTTTTGGAATATCCACGGAGGATTAAGTGGCACTGTGCAGGGCTGACAAGAGGGGGGGCTGGGGGGGGGCAAATTCCCCGGGCCCACGACTCTTTTAAGGGCCCGTACTCGGGCTGCGCAGTTAAAAAATATGATAAATTATTAAAAAAAATATAAAATCTCTGTTGACAAAAAATTACTTTGTAAATATTACATAGGTATGTAAATTGTTAGGCGAGTTGGCGAATAATTAATGTTTTAAATATTAAATATCGATACATTTTGTCCTCGCTCGTCCGGCCCAATATTTTGTATTAACATCGATTTATTATTCGAAGAATTTATAAAACTCTCATCTTTTTTGGAGAACCTACCCGAAAATTTTGTAAATTTTAGAATTGACCAACAATGGGTTTCTTATTTAAAAATTATATTTTAGTAAAGAGTAGTAAAGACTTATTTTATTAAAAATGAACAATTTTAATGCCGAAACGACTATGAATATGGAATATTTGAGAAACAATTTTAGCTCATTAAGTATTGAGTAAAAAATTGAAATTAAAATTGAGGGAAGACCTAAACTCGAAATTAACTTGACACAGACCCCAAAGTGTAAATCTAGGGACTTTATTGTTATTGATAAGTTTGCTGCAAATAAAAACAGAAGTATGAACTTTACTTTTAAACAATGTACCCACTAATGAACAATAAATTGGCCTTTTTTATTTTTTTTATCTTATTTCATTTTCAATAAAATAAGTAGGTAATCATAAATTTTTAATAGTATATTAAAGTATAAGTGGATATTAAGGTCTTTAAAATACGCGCGATTTTGTAAGCACGACGGCGCAGCCGGAGTGCTTGAAATGGAGCAAGTGTTTTGAAGACCAGTTATCCACGAATACTTTACATTATTTTTTTTTATTGGTACACTTATTGGTATTTATATTACAAAAAATGAAAATAATAACTTAGTAAGTAAGTGAAATGGTCGAATTCGTGATGTGATATACCTGTCGTTGTCATGAAAATGAGGAGAACAAAAAATAACTTCCAATCTGTCACATTATATTTATTGTTGTCACCGTTGACATTGGTTGTGTATTGCTTAAAAAAATATTTTTTCTAATTTTGACATATAAAGTGACACTTTTTAAAACTGATTGACATTATGAAACGTCTTACTTTTTGTAACTAGTTGCATAAAGTAAAATGTTATGCAATTGGTGACGAAAAATGTATTTCAAAATTAGTGACAAAAAGAATTATTCTATTGATTTAGTTCAGACCTTAACATTGAGTAAAGTGTCCATAATGTGGAAGCTTTTAGATCTTTCTTACCCTCGAAATATGCAAGTAAAACTTTCTCATTAACATGTTTAATTTTCTTCTCATCACACCACGTAACAAATTTTTCGTATGCCAAATCATAAACTGCCTTTGACTTTTTGGGAATTACTGATAATAGAGCATTACCTGCTGCCTCTTCAATATCGCTTGGTAGCTCTTCAGAACTTGAATGACTCATTTTTTTAAAATAAAACTAAAAATATATCAATCTCGCTAAAAACCTTCCGTCTAGACTTTTTTACAAAATGTCAAACTGACAACTAACATGAAGTAACAGCAACAATAGCTATTTATGCCATCAGTTATATGTCAAAATTAGAAAAACTTAATTTATGTTTTCCAAATTTTTATCAATTATATTAAATTTTATTTTTTTATTACTTTCTTCAAAATAAGAAAAAATCTTGTATGCAATACGTTACGAAATGAAATTTTGTGTAACTTGTGAGTTTTTGCGAAACTCACTTCGTTCGTTCCGCAAAAATCTCACGCGTTACACAAAATTAGGCATTTCGTAACTGATGGCATAAATAGCTATTATTTGACGTTAAAAGGTCATTCTGTCAAATCAATAATTAAAAAGTTGACATATTTAGACTTCACGTTTCACGGGTTGTTGATCTTGCCATGGTAACTTTAAAACACGCGCGTTTTTGAAAGTGGGATTTAAACACGCTGAGGCGTACTTTAAATAAGCGAAATAGGGTATCAATAAAAAAAAATATTTATTAAAAATTATTGACCAAATTTGGGCGTGGCCTTAAAAAATTTTTGCCTGCGGCGCATTTCGCCTGCAACTGGCTTTTAGTGCACCCCCAAGTTAATAAGTCAAAGGCCTCCACTGGCTAGGACCCTACCTCCCGCTTTTTATTATTTTAAATCTGGCAGCCCTAGGAGCGGGCCCGGGATGCCGCATAGCCCCCGGGCCTGACCTGGCTCTCGACGGCCCTGGCACTGTGGACCAAAAACCCGAAAATGTGATATCCATGTAATTTTTTTACAGCTTTCAAAAAAAAATACGTCTTCAATTCGTCGGGTAAGTATGCCCAAAATGAACAGACTGCACCGGGCGAGACAGAATACTTATTACCATCCATAAAGCATGGTCAGGTTGTAGGGCAATTGCACGAGCCTGTCATTGCAACAATCAATTAAAATGCCAATCTCCGGTCAGCATAACGCCGATATAAATACTTTCCTTTACCGATCTGTCCGCCCAATTAGAAGCCGAACCTAAATACCTTAATCGATTTCTCGCAACCTGGGATTAGTTTACGCCTTTGGAGATCCCTGGAGAGATCAACTAAAATATCTATGGGAAATGTTTAGCCCGGTAGGATGGTTCAGAGAGTAGGTGGTGTGAGTTTTTGATCGATAATGATATTTAATAGGTTACTTTTATAACCGCATGTGAAATGAGAAATACACAGAAAAAACTATTGCATAATCAATTAGTTAAGTCATTTAATTAAACCACTAATCGTGTAGATACGTTTAGACCGAATAAATAGTGAAATTATTTAAACATAAAAATCAAATTAATCTAAGAACTCGCCACATCACCTGTCATTAATGGCACCCTGTTAAAGTCTGGTATATTTTACGTTAAACGGTTGGCTACAGAAACAGAACCGGACTAAGTTCTTTTACCTTCACCTTCGCCATCTGTTAAATTTTGTAATGCGTTCTTAAGCAAAAATTACATATTTTCAAGTTTACTATCTTCTATTGCTGTATTTGCCCATTAGTTATGAGACATCCCTAATATAACGATAAGTAAATAGTTTAACTAGGCATTTCGTTGATTTCATAATGAATGAGTTAACCAAAATGGTGTTAGCAGTACTCACTATCAAACTTAAATAATAAATATCAAGAAAACCTGTCTCTGAAATATATAAAATCCAAAAGTCAAATGTTTAAAACCCACACTACACAAGAAACATCCACAAAAACACTTAAAAAACACCAAAATCGGAAGAAAATAACATGACGCAATCTGACGCTTGAGCTTGCTACGGCCCACTGCTGATCTGGGAACTTTAACGACGACACCAGATTAGCTGTTAATGTCAAATTGTCGTTGTCTTCTGTCGAAACGCTTTGTTTTAAGAGAAAGTTAACTCAACCGGTTTAATTATTTACCTAAATCGTCTGAAAGACTTTAAAAAAAAGTACATCAGAGGGGAAAAGACAACTACGAAATATTATGCAAAATAATTTACCTATAGTTAAAGCATATGAAGTACGAGTATATGAAAATAGGTTTGCTAAAATACATGTTTGACTCATGGTATTTCCTAGAAATATCCCTCTTCGAGAGATCAAGTGTTACAATACATGTTTGACACGTAATATTTTCTTGAAATATGTACCCTCGGGAGCTCACATCTTGCTCCTTTAATGGTGATAATAATTATTTTAATACAAATAAATTGGCATTTAGGGTGTCCTACTCCAAAAAATATTTCGACAACATTTGATGACTTCTCCTGAAGTCAAAATAGGCCGATTCAAACTAACTTAGAACTTAGTTATTTTCAAAATTTTCTCTTTAAGTCAGCAGAGGAAGTCAAAGAAAAAAAATGTTGGTGTTTTCCCAATTTGTTGAAAATTGATTTTAGTTATTTTTGATCAGATGACGACATTTTCTAATAGTAAATATAGTTACGAGTCATAAATAAGCGGAAGTAATATAAAACTCACGTCACATATTATATAAATAGTAGGTAGGTACTTTTAATTTTCTCTGTCATGAGAGTTAAGAAAACTCCGGTATTTTTGTTCGGTAAATGGGTATATTTGGAAGCCTTTCTACCTATTAATAGATTTTTCTTCGATAAGTGGTTTTGTCTGAAAACGGTTTGTCATAGCCCAGGGTTATATCGTCCATTAGAAGGCATAAGAAGGACGAAATGACCTTTGTTGTCTACCCGCCCCAGGGAGTTCATTGTTTTGGTTTTCGTGTGTATTCTAATACATAATACAGTTACATATTTGTCCGGTTTGCCACTACATTTTAGTTTTAAGTATTTTTACGGACGCTAACAAGTCGGCGTTCTCAACTAGACATTTGTGATAAAAATGATTCATTACGGTTTATTACTTTGGGATCACGAATTAAAGTCAAATTTCTCTACGAACTCACCGCATCGTGGCTAAGCAACCTGTTCAAGTCTGGTTTATTTTACGTTAAGATGTTGGCGACACAGACAGGACTGGGCTAAGTTCTTTCCCCATCGCATTTACCATATTTTAAACTTATACGGAGGTCTTAAATTAGCATAATGGATTGCCAATATACAGCGTTAATTTTATTTACAATTACAACATCGAACACAACGTGGGATATTATATATTATTTATTGGTAAAACATAAAAATACATTTGACATGCACTAAACTTACCAATGCAAAACGCTATGAATAACCCTGACAACATATAAGAGTTTCGCCGCCCAAATATCAAGCGGTGCGCCTACGCATTTTTCGCGTTCAATGCTGCGTCGCCAAATTATAATTTATAAGTCGCCAAAATACCATGTATTTTTAAATACAAACAGCTGTATCAGTTCTCAGTGAGCACAAGGTTTGGCAACTTATTATACCGTAATTAAAATGGATGAGCCGATAGTATTAAATTTATAATAGCAAATGATCATAAATGAAATGTTTGTTATTGGAAGTAGGATAATTAATTAACTGGTTTATTCTACTCACCATAACTTAAATAATAAGCACCAAGAAAATGTAGGTACTCTCTGAAAGCGGCTGCGTGATCTTGCTACGGCCCACTGGCCACTACTGAACTGAAAACTTTTAGGAAGAAACCAGTATCAGCTGTTAATGTCACATGTGGGTGACAACTGTCGCAACTGTTCTTATCACTTTATCACTGGTCAAAAAAAAATATATTATTTGTTGAAAATCGTTTTTAACTGTGAGAAATTCGTGCTGGTCTTTAAATAATGTAAAGATAATTTATCAAACTCATTGCTTTTAGAGAACTTTACAAACAGAACGAAATTTACAAATGTTTGGGATTTATTAAGAAAACAAATCCCTAAAAGGCAGGCAGTATTAGCATTAAAATATGTTAGTAAACTCGCCGAAGCTACTTTAACTTATGCAGGGCTTCGCTATTTCAAAGTCAAATCGTTTAAATCACTACAAGAAAACAGACAGAAAACCACAAATCTCCATCCTATTTTTCGGCATAAATATTTATTAACAACGGGAATTTACATTATGGATTTTATTTGTTAAGTGCAATGTTCCGTTTTTTAAATATATTGAGACCAAATTTATAACCATATTGCTGCTATAGTAAGAATTTTAATTCCCCTCGCAAGATGGATAAGTCACGTGATACTCTGTCAATTCTGGTCTATTGAATTTTTACAAGTTGGTATGAATTTCAGGACCGGACTTGAAAATTATACATTTGATACCTTCTAAAACAATTGATGCAATAGTCTCATCGGTTCTATCGCTTACTATTGCCGAACAATAATAATATAATAAAAATTATAATTAATGGGCATTATTCGGTAGAATTAAACGTCTTTACTTTAAACACTGACCAAAGACTGAGAGGACATACTTGCAAGTTGGTTCGAGAACGCATTAGAAAACTTTGCAGACAGTACTTCATATCCAACAGAGTAAACAGAGAATGGAATAATCTGCCCAATGATTGTGTGACTGCCGATACAATTAACCATTTTAAAAACCGCTATGATTCGCATAAAACACAAAATATTTAATGCAAATTACTTAAAGTGTGGTGATAAATATCTAAATTTTCTCAGTGAATAATAGTTTTAACGGCATAGCCGCCTAACTCTAACGTAATAATAATAATGTAGAAAATTTTGTTTTATAAATATTATCTATATTTTAAGGGTCATGGTTTAAAGATAAATAAGTGTCAAAATATAGTTAAAAACTATACATTATAATTACCCAAAACTTGAAAATACTAATTAACGCAATTTTAAATACTCTGTCACTTTAATTTATATAAGCATTTTTTAAAATTTTATTCTTTCAGATTATACCTATAGGTAAAACACTATACTTACTATTGGATTTGGTCTTACATTGATACAGTTATCTTTCTAACCCATATATGTGTAAAGTATGGAGAACTAGAGGGTAGGAGGCCGATCGACAATGGCAGCATTTTCAAATTCTGTCCCGGTTTTTTGGTTAGTTCGCTATTGGCCGATAGATGGCTCTCGCGTCCGAAATGGGCTGATATTGTCTTCTTCTTCGTTTTTAATATGGAAAACTAAATCCTCCATAGTTTTTAACTTTTACTTAAACCCTTTATTTTTCTGTGCTTTTACATTTGACAATTGACATTTTATTTTTCGAAATAACAAATAACGTTTGAAGGCAAGAAAAGACAAATAACGTTGTATTGTAATTAATTTCCATATTTATAATGAATAATGGTACAATTTATAAAAGTAGAGTTTGCTTTGTGTCGGGGTGGTAAGACAGGATCTTCTTCAGAGATGAAACGCAGCCAAATAAGTCTCTTTCTAGCTCCAAAGGTAAAACCCTCTAGCTAGAATGTTCCTTTATTTTAAAAACGAAGCATCGTTGGAACTTTATACAGGCCGAGTTTACTAATAAGTATAACAAAGTAGGTAAGTGTAAATTCATATAAAAGTCCTTATTTGTTCCTTAAAGAACTAATTTAAATAAAAATAGTTATCGCGTCCATAAGAAACCATTTATTTGATAGCCCACTTCGAACACGAGCGCCATCTTACGGCGACTCGTAAAGCTGAATTACCGATGCTAATTTGGAACCGAATCCAATGCATTGCGATCGGCCTCCTACCTCAAGTCCTCCATAGTATAAAGCCTAACATATTCTTATAAACTTCAATTCTACCAGGGATTTAATTTTTTTGTCAATAAAAACCTCACGTTAAGAGTTATGTACTTACGTAGACACAAAAATGGTGCTTATAGAATTCGTTCGTTATAAAGCAATTTACTTATACGGTTACCTTTCTAAACTTGTATGTAGGCTAACATAAAGTTAAAAACTGCAATTCATCCAGGGATTGTGTCAATGGAACCCCTACTTTAACAGTTTTTGACTAACGTAAGGTACATAGACCCAAATATGGTTTTTACAGAACTTGCTGGTTATGATACTATTTGCTGATACGGTTACCTTGTTAAACTTCTAAGCTAACATGTTAAATACTTTATTTAATTGCTATACAAACAAAAATAATAGTAATAATAATAATTTGATTTACGTAGACCGAAAATCGGTGATTATTTGTTCGCAATCCTATTATATATTTTTTATTTTTATACAGGGTGTTACAAATTCGAAGTCATAGCATTGCTATCTCGGTAACCTTAAGAGATAGAGAGTGGGTTAAATTGAGGCAAAATTGCGCATTTTTATGCTGAATAATTAACTAAAAAAGAAATTTAAAAATTCCGATTACTTTCGGAGATATCCGAAAATAACTGAAAAAATCAATTCTGTTTTTTATTTATTTACGGCCTTAATACTAGTTATTTTCAAAAACCAAGAGCACTTTTTCATTGCACTTTTTTATGCTCTTAAAAAAATAATTTTGTTTTTTAGATGCGACGTTTCGTTTTTCATCAACTTTATTTTTTTAAATACGGACCTGGATTTTTTATTCTATTTTTGAGTAGCTTTTAACGTTCCAAAACTAATGATGTATCACACTTGTCAGTATTTTGTATACTGTAGGAGTTTTTTGAAGATTTTTAAATACTGAAGAGTAGGCATTGACATTGAAACATCAGAAGTAGTGTGCCTTGACTTTGACAACAGACAACAGTGTTCCTTAGATTTGATATATCTTTAATTATTCAGTTCCCCTTTAAAAATGTATTTTTCTAATGAGGAAAAACGCGATATGCTTAATATTTACTACTTATGTAACTTAAATACAAGAAATGCAGCGGAAATGTATTTTCACCAATATCCCGAACGCCGGCAACCTACCCCAGAATTGTTTTCAAGATTAGATAGGCGGTTAAGAGAGGATGGTACATTTCAAAAAAAGCGCAGGAAATATGAAAGTAAAGTTTGTGAACAAGACAGAGAGTTGGTTCTGGCTCAGGTATTTTAAAACTATTTAAAAAATTAAAATATTATTCTAATACGAAACAAAATGTTTCAGGTAAATAACAATAACTGTGTTTCTACCCGCCAAATTGAGGTAAATTTGAATAAACCAACTATAAACCATGTAAAAGCATAAAGAATTTTAAATAGCAATGGCTACAAACCATTTAAAATCCACATATCACAGCAATTGCACCCGGGTGATGCGGAAAGAAGATTAAATTATTGCATGTGGTTAAGGGGCCAAGTCAATACAAACGATGATTTTTTGCAAAACATTTTATGGTCAGATGAATGTAAATTTACAAATTGCGGCATATTCAATCGACAAAATGAGCATGTTTGGAGCATTGAAAATCCCAGGGAAAACCGAGAAATAAGAAAACAAGTCCGATTTAGTGTTAATGTGTGGGCTGGGATATATAATGATAAAGCAATTGGACCATTTCTGTTTGAAGAAAATTTAAATGGTAACAGATATAATACTCAGCTACAGGAATATTTAAGTGATATTCCCCTAGACAGACTACGCCGAATTTGGTTCCAGCAGGACGGAGCGCCCCCTCACAACACAAGGGCCGTAAGGAACTTTCTAAATGAAGAATTTCCACAAAGATGGATCGGAAATGGTGGTTATATTGCCTGGCCAGCGCGGTCTCCCGATCTTTCGCCACTAGATTTTTATTTGTGGGGCGCGTTAAAAAATTTAATTTATAAAACTGAAATAAATACCTTAGAAGAGCTAAAAATTCGCATTAGAAATGCATTTACATCATAACAAGGCGTACTTTACAGAGGACAATAAATAAAATATCAACGAAAATCAACAAGTGCATACACGTCAACGGCAATCTATTTGAATATCTAGGAAATTAAACATTGTTGAAAGTTACAAATTTAATACAAAATATTTCAGTCTTTATAACTTAATTTTATAAATAAAGTTTAAATTGATGATCGGTGAAACTCGTCTGGGGATAAATATGGCGGTGGAACGACCACACCTTTTGATTTCAAAGTTTGAGTTGTTACAGCAAGGTGACTTTTTATGAAAATCTGTTGTCAAAATCAAAGCACACTACTTCTAATGTTTCAATGTCAATGCCTACTCTACAATATTTAAAAAACTCCTACAGTATACAAAATACTGACAAGTGTGATACATCATTAGTTTTGGAACGTTAAAAGCTACTCAAAAATAGAATTAAAAATCCAGGTCCGTATTTAAAAAAAATAAAGTTGATGATGGTATCTAAGAAGCGAAACGTCGCATCTAAAAAACAAAAAAAAAATTTTTAAGAGCATAAAAAAGTGCAATGAAAAAGTGCTCTTGGTTTTTGGAAATAACTAGTATTAAGGCCGTAAATAAATAAAAACCAGAATTGATTTTATCAGTTATCTTCGGATATCTCCGAAAGTAATCGGAACTTTTTAATTTCTTTTATAGTTAATTATTCAGCATAAAAATGCGCAACTTTGCCTCAATTTAACCCACTCTCTATCTCTTAAGGTTACCGAGATAGCAATGCTATGACTTCGAATTTGTAACACCCTGTATAGGCTAGCATAATGTTAGATACTTATACTTAATTTCAACCAATATTTTAATTTTAATGTTAAAGAAACACCCATTTTATTACTTTAATGTTTTACGGTTGCTATGTATCCTATTACTCAAACACAAAAATTATTCATGCACTGTTATTTTACCTTCTTATACTGGAATTAAAGGTTTAACTGAACATAATTAAATCAGTGTTCAGTCATTTTAAATAGTCGAGAAATTCTTTATTATAGTTTTTAGTATGTATACCTATATACCTACTTACGTAAACTTCGGAGACTTAAACCATTAACCGTGGTAACTTCCCTAAATTTCTAGCTATCTGTCTAACGTTGAATTATATCGCTTCGCTGAAACGAACTAAGCTAGTTTAACAATTGTCACATCATAAAAAACCAATGAAAACTAGGAAAACCTTTAAAAAAAGAAGTAAATAATTCCCTCGAGTTCAAATAGTTAATTTTTAAAGGTAAATAATATGAGAAGTTGTTTTTATTTTTAGACTATGGCATGGTGCTAGGGGTGTACGTACCTACCTACCTAAAAATAATTTCTTTTTATTTTTCGTAAAACAGAAAAGGATTACCAGGATTACCTACATAATGCAAAAAGTACACGTTAAAAACCTAACCTTTGTTAACAAACATTTTAGGAAGAAAAATTTCAAAAACTACGTTTCCGACAAAAACGACATTCAAATGAAATTAAACTTATTAATTATGGATGACGTGCAAGAAACACAATATTAATTAATATCCCTATTGATTTAACATCTAAAAAAGAATTATAAAATTTGAACCTGTAAATTTTTGGTCAAATAATAATTGTAGATACTTACTGGCCATACAAAAGTAATTAAAATTTAATCAAAGGTAAAATAAAAGCCATCAAAACCCCTAAACATTTTAAAAATGTAATTAATTGTAACAGAAAGCCCAAAAACGCAATTCATAACTCTGTGTGTGGGCTCATTCCGGTCCACTACTAATCTGGGGATATTATTATGTCTCAATATCAGCTGATGAAAAATTCCTGCTGTCATCTGTAGAAAAATGAGAGAATTCGTGGCGTTTTGTATATCGACAATGGTCTTTTTCACTATTTTTAAATTTAATAGTTCCATGTTAAGTCGGTCATAGCCAGTTTTTCATCGATAAAATTATCGCAATGTCATACCATTAATTTTTTTCGACTGATGATATATAACGTAGGTCGAATTAAATGTGGTACTGGCACTTCACCTAAATGAAAAGTGGCATAATAAAAGTCATATTATTTTTGGTCAAGGAAAATATGGTTAACGAGTTGTCCTCCTTTTTCCGGACACCCTGTATAGGGTAGAGTGGGGCTAACTGATCCACTTTGGGATTAAACTTTGTTTCCAGCTTTTTCTGAAGCATAAAAATGTCAGCTTTGTTTGTATCATAAGTGTTATTGTCAGAACAACTAAAAATTATAATCTTTAGAACAAAATAAAAAACTGCGTATTTGGCAAATAGCATTTTGTAATGATCTGTAAAATGGCTCACTTAACCTGTCAGGCAGGTTAACTGATTCATGTAAATAGGTTAACTGAACAGTACCATAATTGTGTTTGTAAGTAACAGAGAAGCGCAATAACTTTAACAAAACATTTATTTATTTGTATAAACACACATACTGAATATTAAAAAAATATTTTTAATATACAGTGAAACTCATTTCAGTAAAATCTACATTAAATGAAAACATGTTTTGTAATCTGGCACTGCTACTTTTTACTGGCATTGGTAACTTATAAATAATATCCTCTTTTGGAACAAAACCTCTTTCTTTTTTTGAGGAAAATTTGACTGCCACGTCTAAGGGTTGCAACTTGTGACTGCAATGGGGTGGTAAGGTTAATAGGATTATTCCATTTTCTTTTGCAAAATACAACGCAGCAATGCTTAAATTACTCTCGTGGTTGTCAATTATAATTAGTTTAGGCTGTTCTTTTGATGGTCTCTCATGTTGTGCAAAATATTGCAGGACAGGTAAAAACAACTCAGTGTTCATCCACCCGGACGGCGTGACAGCTCCTTTAGTGCCAAGAGGAGTTCCGTTTAGCATATGATCCTTAAAATTAACGCGCGGAAAGATTAAAAATGGTGGCACGAATTTCCCTACAGCACCAATAATTGCTACTAGAGTGACTAAAGTTCCTCTTTCACCAGAAGTCAATTGGCCTACATTTCTTTTACTCGTTGTTGCTAGGATTTTGGGGGGTTATGAACGGTGGTAACTCCGGTCTCATCTAGATTGTATATATCGTTAGCTTGTAACTTATTTTTATCTTTTAGGTTTCGCAGATTTTAAAAAAATGCTTCAACCTCAAAACATATATTTAAAACCAATAAAAAAAACTCTGGTAGCAGGTTAACTGGACACCTGTTCATTTAACCCACATTGAAAGTGTCCAGTTAAACCCACTCCATGCTAAAACCGAAAGACTATAAAATTTGTTAAAAATAATGGCTGTAGGAAAACCTACATATCCACAAATGACACTAAAATACTTACTAAGATGAACTATACAACACACTCCTTTTAAAACAAAGTTATTTCTGCAATAATAAAAATTAAACGGGAACCAAATAATTTACTCGGTCGCCATTAAAAATGTTTATACTAAATGAATGTATTCCTGTGGATAATAGATATACCTTTATGAACTGCTACTAAAGTAATTCTGGTGAGAAATCTTAAGAAGAAATTTAGTTGTACCCCTAGCTCCTAGATGGCAGTTAGATCACACTGTTCAGTTAACCCGCCTGTTCACTTAACCCCGTTCTACCCTACTATCTGCTAACAAGAAATCAAATTTTGAATCAAAATGTGTAAAAATAATAATTATATAAATTAATAAAAAATTACGGAACAACAAACTTCCGAACCGTAACCTGGGAAGTAGAAGCAGTAATCGATCAATCAAAACAGGATATTATGTAAATGGTGATCTTTCTGTAACAGAAGGATCACCCGTCATTTTCTTTCTCGTTATAAAACGCATTTGATTGACAATGATAACTAATAATTTTATTACTGGGTTCTCTTTCTCTCTCCATAATTTATAATTTGAGTCTAAAGGGTAAAGGGGGAGCGCGAGGATAGCTTTGAACCCGGGCCCACTACGATGTTGTTACGGCACTGCACACCATTACTATTAATAAAATGAGTTAGGTATCGAAACAAATAATAAATTAATTGTTATTCATTAATTACATTTGGAAACAAAATGGCAATTTATTTATATTTGTCGAATGTACGTTTCTGTTGACTCAGGATTGTCAAAATTCACGTAATTGTTAAATTAATTTAAATTAGTTTGTATAAATACAAACGTGTTTTAATGAGAATTGGAAAATATATGTTTTGCAAATGATTTTTCATTTGATTTGTTTAAAACAAATAATTTCTAACAATTGACATACTGTTGGAAAATTTTAATAGAAGAATTTTTGCTGTGCATCCCGAAACCATATTTAAAAAAAACTTTGTAACGTCAAAAAAATTAATAAGTCAAGTTATGTAAACGTACTTTTAATGTTGAACAAGGTATCTCTTGTCAGAAATAAGTTTTAGGACCTATATAGGATGTCCGGAAAAAGAAGGTCAATCCATTAACCATATACTCCTTAAGCAAAAATAAGAATACTTTTCCAATGTCATTTTTCATTTTTGATCCTCATGTTCGATATACAGGGTGAGTTTTTTAAAGTGTTACAAGGCGATACCTCGAAAACGGTTCAAAATATTTTCTTGAAAATTTAGTGAGGAAATGGGGAGATGGGGGGACATATTTAAACATATTTTTGATGTCCACCCCCTTTTTAATTAAATTAGACAATAATTTTTTTTTTGGTAAATACGAACCTACGTAAAAACTACGTACGTATACAAAAAATCTTTTGATTTGCTCCCCTGGTTACGAAATTATGATTTATTAGGTTATAAAACACAAAAAATACTTTACTATTTAATTTCAACTTATTTATCGTCTGTCACGCTTCAGAAGATGTTCAAAATGTCTCCCTTCAACTTCCAAACACTTTGTCACTTTTTTTCAGAATAAATATTGTACCCTTTGTAACATTTTAAGTCTCACTAATAAACATGCAACGCGGATTCGGTATTTCATATCATCTAAAGTTGTAGGTGTAGCCGCCATCACTTTATTTTTTATAAAATAAAAAATTAATAAAGGAAAAAGTCAAGGGGGGTCAAATCAGGGGACCTAGCAAGCCGTTTACCGAACCAGCTCGACTTATCCACCTGTTTTCAAACAATTCGTTCAACTCATTACGGGCCTGTATCACATAATGCGGTGGAGCTTCGTCCTATTGAAACCACTTGTCAGAACTTTTGGTTTTGGTTTAATAATTGGGGTAATTGGTTTTTAAAAGAATTTCGTAACCAGGGGAGCAAATCAAAACATTGTTTGTATACGTACGTAGTTTTTTACGTAGGTTCGTATTTACCAAAAAAAAGTACATTGTTTCATTTAAAATTCCAAAGTTACCCCCCCCCCCCCTCAAAATGGGGAAGGGGTGAAGACGTCAAAAATATGTTTAAATATGTCCCCTCATCTCCCTATTCTCTCACTAAAATTTTAAGAAAATATTTTAAACCGTTTTCGAGATATCGCCTTGTAACACTTTAAAAAACTCACCCTGTACAAAGCGTCATAATTTAAAAATAATAACTGAATTATTTAATAATTCGTGTATTTATTAAGATATAAATTTCAAATTTGGTATATTGCTTCGTTATAGAGAAAAACAAAACCGAAAACAATTGTCAAATATTTAAAATAAGGGGAGTGCAGTACCCGCTGACCCCCCTATTTTTTAGTATGTCCGCCAATGACTTCCAAACTATATTTTTTTAGGTAACCATTTATTTTTTATTACGTTTTAAATCTTATAAAATTTCGATAAAATGATGCGTTTTGGAGATAATTTCAAAAGTATGGGTCCTTAACTGCCAACGCGGCTTATGATAATTTCATAATTTTCAAATGCTAAATCAATTCAGCCTTTCTGGCATGGATACAAGATATAATTAGGTAAAACTTTGCAATAAGTGACAATACTGAAAGCAAAAGACTAGCCAAAAATAATGTAAAGACAGTGGCGTACAGTTATAAAAATGTTGTAGTAAACCAGTTAAATGAAATTATTTTATCGCTAATCTCCTATACGTAACAGTTATTTTATCACGAATTTTGACTGGTCATTCTTTTTTACTATTTCATTAAAACACACTGCCCGATCTGCTTGATTTGACCTTTGGTGGTAAGTAGTGTCCGACCGAAACAAGATTTTCAGCCGAAACCGAATCCGAATCTTCGGCCTTGGTCTTAGTTTCGGCCGAAACCGAAACCGAAACTTATGGCCGATTTTTGGCCAAAACCGAAACTGTCACCGAAACTAGATTTTTTGGCCGAAAATATCCGAAACCGAACCTTCGGTCGGTCTCTAGTGGTAAGACGACATAATTTGGTTTCAACTAGACGTTGGACCCCCGTATTTAGCTAGAAAAGTTAGGAACTATTTATACTAAATCTTTCCTAATCGCTGGAATGGTCGGGTCCTGTTAAATGGCCAGCCAGTTCGACAGATCTAACTTCCTTGAAATATTCAGTTTCGAGTTTATTAAAGAATTTGTGTAAATGGTTCCGATTGTGAGCGAGAATTATTTAATAGGAAGAATCTTTCAAGCTGGAGAGCAGTTCAGGTTGAAACCACATAATATTTTTCAAAGGTTAAGATTTTCTTTAATAAAGAGAACTCGCATGTGTATTCAAAAAAATGAAGGTGATATCAAGCAATTTCTTTAGACTATTTTTTTTTCTTTTGTTACTAACGTATTCATAATTTTATGAAAATAATTTGTTTTCAATATTTATTATCCTGGTATGATGTATCAAATTTATTTAATAAGTAATAGTACATTATTGTGTTAAGATCGAAAGATAACAGTGGCATTTTACTGTTATGTAAAGAAGATTAGCAATAGTATGTTCTTAGTAGGGCAATAAAATAAGTTCATTTAACTGGTTTAGTATAACAGGTTTTTATTTGAACGCCACCGTCTTAACATTATTTTTGGGTAGTCTTTTGCTTTCGTTATTGTCATCTATTGCACAGTTTTACTTAATTATTTCTTGTATCCATGGTAACGTCATACCGGCTGAATTGATTTAGAGTTTGAAACTTATCAGATTACCGTAAGCCGCGTGGACCTATACTTTTCAATATATCTCCAAAACGCATCATTTTATCGAAATTCTATATGAGTCAAAAAAATAATCAAAAAGAAATTATTACCTACCTGAAAAAAATATAGTTTGGTAGTCACTGGCGCACGTACTATAAAATAGGGGGGGGGGGGGGGTCAGCGCTTACTGGACTCCCAATATTTTGAATATTTGACAATTGTTTTTTGTTTTGTTATTCCCAAAGATGTAACGCTTTATAGTGAGGCAATGTACCGAATTTGAAATTTAGTTTTTAATAAATACTCGACTTATTAAAAAAAATTAGTTTTTAATTTTAAACTTTGACGCACTGTATATCGAACATAATGGTGAAAAAGGAAAAATGGCATTTAAAAAGTCATGTATTGTGTTTTTTGCTCACGGAATATATTCTATGCCTTGAAGATAAGATTTGTCGATAATAAGCTTTTGTGTTATATAGTATAGTATTGGATATTATGCACAATTTGAAAATATTTTGACTTATTCAAGGGTGCGCTCAAAAAGTAGGATGTCACAAAGTTTGGTTTTTTAAATGGGACACCCTATATTGGGGTGGATTTTCGAATTCTCCGTGCTATTTCATAATTGTTTCCTTTTTGCATATTATTATATGAAAAATGATACTTAGTTTTTAAGACAATTTTACTTTTAATGAAAATTTAGGACCTATCCGCATCACTGAACCCTTTGGCTCGGGGCTTCTCCAATTCATCCGATTCAGTATGATATATGTATATCCCTTCGTCGGTGATAATGCTAAAATAATTCGTTATGAGCTCACTCCTAACATTATTGTGCCAAGCATATCCGAACCATTTGCCATTAAAAACACCAAAAGAAATCATTATTTTAAAATTTAATCCAGATCCCGGAGATTTTCAGTTGAATTTTATTGCACAGAGCTAGGTTACGGTTCAAGTTATGATTATAGCCCCTCGAGGCTCTTGAGAAGTGGCTAAAGTGCAATAGGGCGGCGAAGTAAAAAGCCAAACTGCTAGTTGAGACAGAATTCCGGCGTTGGAACTTCCGCGATTCGCCCAGACCGGCAATTGTGGCTTAACATTAGATTAAACACAACGATGTGTTAAGATTGCTGTTAAAGATTTAGGGTTATAGCTTGATTTGTGTTTCACACAAAGTTCTATTAATTTCAAATTTCAAGATGCCGAGTACAATATTTTCATTTAAAATATTATGACTTTCTTTGGTAGTAGAGTAAATCCTGGATACTTCGATGCAGCAGATAGCTAGCTCACTGTACTCCCTATTGGTGAGTTCTAAATACCCAAAAATCTAAAGAAGTGATGATGGTTCGGGGCAATTTTTTCATGATTAACTTTGATCAGTATTGTGATATTTATTATTACCATTATAGGTAATAAGATCCTCGTTGATGGTAAAGTAGACAAGAAACGGTTCCTCTGCCACGCCAAAAAGTCTAATTAAAAGATTTGGCACCAGGTAGGGAAGGAGGAAAGGGGAAAAGGAGGGGCCTAAGGACGATTTCTATATATTAGGGATAAAACTTATACAATTTTATACTTTGTGGTGGTATTATCAACTTATAACACTAATGTTATAATCGGTTATTTTATTAATAGAAGAATGTTTAATCGCGAATAAAAAAATTCATTCAAAAGTTGACTGTTCGCCACCTGTAACTTTCTCTTTTCATCTTTTGTTTTTTTCGTTTAAATAGGCCTATTATATTTGTCAGACTACTTTCTCACCATATCAAAGTTGACCTTGAGCCTTAGGCGAAGGACAAATATAACCCACTTATTAAAATAATCATGTGTCAATTGTTTTAGGTAGTACCAAAAATACCAGCCGTAAGTCGATATCATTGTTGGTGCCTGGATTAAGATTTTCTCAATTTATTCCACTTTAAACCTAATCAGCTACCACTGGCCAGAATTAATAAATAAAAAAATCGATTTTTCTCCTCTATTAAGTTTGGAAAGATAATGATTGAATGTCTAGTCGGACCAAAAAAAAAGCAATGCGATAAGCAAACGCGCTGCTGGCCTTTCCATTATTGTCCGTTCCGTGGCTTGACCAGATAAGGCTCTTATCATTTGGTCCTTTTTCAGACCGACAATGGAATATGTCGGTGAACGTACGAATCCTATTACGGTCCTTCCGACATTTTTAGTTTTAAATTGGAATTTTCATTTATGTAGGTTTCTATAACGGGAAAAATCTAAAAAAATAATTCTTTAACTTTATTTGTCATCGCCATCATCCTGTGAATGTCATTTGCTTGGTGCAGCATAAAAAAAATAAAGATATCATTCCATTTAATTAAAAAAAAATACTTTATTTGTTGATAAATAACACCCACTAGCGGGAAAAGTAAGGTTTACGTATAAATCAACCAAGGCCCAATGGTTAGAGCAGGGAAAACTCTAGCGAATAAGACCAAGTTTGGTAAAATACGTTTCGCCCAAACAAAGTTACTAGTTTGTACCGTGCGAGCAAAGAGGGCCTTGCATCTAAGGACGTAATGCTTAACCCTAGAGCTTAATACCTGTTGGGTGTCAGTAACAACCTGAATTAACAATCAGTCAGTTATTCCGTCATCTTTGACAGTAATTTGATTCGTCGCTAATTTTTCCAATTTCTTGAACAATTCACACAATGTGCGTTACGGAACAGCACAAAACATTTATGGTTGAAGCGTATTTTCGAAACGGGGTTAGAGTAAATGGTGAGTGGCAATACAACCCGGGTTTGTGCATGGACGATTTTCACGAACATTTTCCTAACGTTGCTTTTATTACTGGGGATTTTTATCATTGCCTGAAAAGAACCGTGGCTGTGTTTAGGGAAACAGGTTCTATACGAGACGCAGGAATTACTCTCAATGGATTACCCAAAATTTATGGGAAATAAATGATTTATTAGACCTGACATTTATTTGAGATGAAGCCTGGTTCCACCTCTCCGGTTATGTGAATTCTCAGAATACACGCATGTGGAAGTCCACATTGCACCCTCAAAAAAATGGTGTCTGGTTAGCTGTTTCCCGAAGAAGAATTGTTGGTCCTATTTTTTCCATGACACAGTCACAGCACAGCGGTATAGAGACAATATTTTAAATCCATTTGTGAAGCAATTACTTGACGACAAACTACGTTTTGAATATTTTCAACAGGACGGTGCAACCGCCTATACAGCCGCCGAAACTATTAACTACTTACGCAATTTTTTTGACGACAGATTGATCAATTTTCGATTAGACATTAAATTCCCACCTAGATCACCTTGTTTAACGGTTATGGATTACTTCGTTTTTCCTCATTTAAAGAACATTATTTTTAAAACACCAGTTGCAAATTTAGAACATTTACAAGAAAGGATTATCCAAGAATGTGGTAACATTTCTCCAGAGATGCTTTCGAAAATATGAAGAGACGTGTGAATTTATGCTTGGAGGATGGCGGTGGCCAATTTCAGCACTTTATGTAAATATTTTTCTTTTTCTTTCTGTATATTCTTACTTTGTTAATTTTGTAAACAACAAAAATAAATTGGTATTTGTCTACTTATTTTATTAGTCATTAGTTTGGCATATCATGTCATAATATGAATTTGACAAAATTTTAACCTAGATTTGGTTAGATATATCGTCTACATATTATTGTGATCTAAACCAAGCCCTACGTTTTTTAATCCAAGCCCTCTTTGATGCAAATAATTTTTGCTCGCACGGTATATAAAACAAACTTTGACTTTCTCCTGCATTTTATTCTAAATTAGGCAGTAAAATTTTAAAAACAAGAAATAATTCGGCATATCCTAAGGACCCAAAAATAAATGTTTCTAGTATCCCTTAATTGGACAACATGAGAAAAACAGAATTTTGTATTTGATTATGTCTGATACGCCCCCCAGCGAACATCTCACGAACTTGAAAAAAATTTCCAGGGGCTATACTTCTTTTTTGGGCACACGGTACGCAAGTACATTTCCTCAAAACCTAGTACCTAATATTAGTTCTTTCTGCGAAGAAAAACTCGCAAGAAAAAATGTTATGTTTGTTTTAGGTCTGGTCAATATTTAATATATTTGCGTTGTTTTTACACAAGTTTTTTAAGTCAATTTCAACTCGGGAATAAGTAAATTTATAAAATAAAAATCCTATTTTTGTACATTTCCAAGAATAACCTTTAGTAATAAAAAAATTGATTTACTTTCAAGTAGTGTCCTGTTTTCAATATTTTTTATAGAAAATGCAATCTCCAAAAATAAAAGGCAATTCCGCTACCACAAAAATATGACTACATAAAAAAAGATACCCTTTATCCGTATCCTTATTTTTAAACAGATCTTACAAAACATAGCCAAAAGTGATTTCCGGAGAAAATAAAATTCAGCTATGATACCATTTGGATAAAAGCGGTCACCTTTATTGAGGTATTGAATTTATTTACAATTCTTTATGTAATATTATGTTATACTTTATTTTGCTTATAAAAGAATCTATATAATATGCTTCTCCTGAATAAGAACAGAAAAATTTTATTGAATAAATAATAATGCAAAATAAGTGTTTTAAAAGGCCATATTTGAATACAAAGAACCTAATAGTATAGCCTTTAATGTCATTAAAAATAAATAAATGTTAAGAGAAATAAAAAAACATTCTGAATTAGAATTTGTTTAAAATATATGTATATGTCACGTTTCTGTAACCATTTTTAGAAGAAGCCTCGAAAGCATAAAGTTTCTACATAAACAGACATATCTCTTAATTTACAATTTATTTATTTGCCAGGCGAGCTTCCGATTGTAATGCTATTTATGTTTCGATAATTTAAATAGAAAATAATAGCTTAGCAACAGGAACCGCCTGCCGTCGTACTCGTGGATGCGTCCATTATACGTGGGTCAGTTTTTTCGCGTGTTTTTATAGAGTCTATTTTGTTTAATACCTTTTTAAGTAAATACTTCAACATTTTAAAAACTGAAGCCGTAGGAAATTTTATTTTTCTTCGTTTATGCGATGAAGTCAAAATTTTAAATTTTAAAAAGCTCGTTATTTATTTCTTTTACACCACTTTACAGTAGCAATGAATCAATTAACAAATAGACAAGCGATTTAAATTAAAATAGCTAATACATTTGTAATAATTTAAAAAATTATTTAATATAAAGAAACTTAATAGTTAGATATTCTTAGATAATGAAATGAAATAATTTTATGCCTAAAAAGGCACTAACATAGAATTATACTGGATAAGCTACAGCCAAAAATGTCAAATTTATTTTGGTAAGGATTATTTGTCATGCACAATCGATAAATAGAGGAATATTTACAGATATTGGTACGTGTGGCTGGTACATAAAAAGCGTCGGTATGGCGTGTTCACAGGACGAGGAATTGCAGTTTTTTTTTATTATTTATATCACTGTATTCCTATTTATTATGGAGAAATTTAAGTTGAGTAACGGTACTAAGTCCTCTAGGAGCACAACTAATGTCGGTCCAATAGAACTTCTTCTCAATTACCGATTTCAGAATACCACCAAATTAAGGGTTTTAGCACACTATCTATATATCATGTCATTAGATAGACGTATTTCATTGTCAGGTTACGGATACGAGAATAAATTTTCTTGTCGTCAACATAAAGAAGATCATTATTGTCAAGATTATTACCTTTATTAATAATAAATATAATACACATTAAAGGACCCAAAATGGACCCCTGTGAACTTTGATGTAGCATCTATTTACACAGATGAAGAATTTAACAAATTAGCTACTGGCTTAAAATGTTAAGAAGCTACCAAGGAGGGGCCGAGGTCATGTATCACAGGTTCCAAAAAATCTATTCGCCTGAGTTGTATAAATTACTTTATTGTTGTATTTTCTAATTTCTAAAAAATACGTATTCATCAGCTAATAGTATACAGGGTGTCCTGTTTATTATACGCCTATGTTTTTATCTCAGCACCCATAAATCATGAAATTTTTGTGTAATAGACATATAAAATTGAGATTTTCAATGGGTTGGGAATGTACTTCGAATGTAAAAAATGTTTAGTTGTATAACTATCACTTGATTTACCTTACTTTATTGACCTCTATTTTCGAACCCAGTGTGACTGCACGACTTTATTTTTTCAGCAGAAGCACCCTCACGTGATCTTTGAAGCGCGGACAAAGGCCAGCAAAGGATGCGCCACCACTGGCATGATGGAATGGCGACTGAATCAGAATTCAATGGCGGGACCGAAAATGAGAATGAAAAGAGATATTCGAGAGGCAACAAAATATATAGAGACGGCACTGGTCATCGACAAGGCGATGTTTGAGAAACGAAACGGTAGTACGCGAATTGAAGTAGTGCACGACTCGATACAAGTGGCCAATATCGCGGACTTGTATTTTCGGACGTTGAATACGCGGGTGTCTGTAGTGTATATAGAAACGTGGCAAGGTAAGTTATGCTGCTTATTTTTTTTAGATTGAATATAAGTGAAAAATTTGACTTATTGAGTAGTGATAGATAAAGGTTCCATCGTCGCCCTTTATCTGGGTAAATAAATATTTATGACGTCATAGAACCTCACTTAAATATTCCAAAATGTACTGGTACGTACTGGTACTTCTTTACCATTTTAAACATTTCATCATTTTGGCGACGGTGTTAGCGCCGAATATGTCGGCTATTACAAGTAATATAAATAAACTGCCTATTAGCCGGAGAGCTAGTAACACCCGTTTCATGAAGTGTTTGATGCACTTTAAAATTTTGTGTCATAGTATCTACTGGATAGATGAGCAGATAAGCAAGTGTTGGCCTGCTCTACCTGGGGACACCAGGTACTGCGCATAGGAGAAAGGTGTCCAAAAATTTTGCCCAAAAAAAGTGTTTGTTTCAGAGGCCAACAAACAGAAATCAAAATTTAAAATGACACAAAACACAAAAATTAATAAGGCAGACACTTTTGAGGGGGTTAACATTTAATAAAAACACCCCCAAGTTTTTTTTTTAAATTACAAAATGAAGTGTTTGATTCACGCTGACATTTTAACAGTGTCTTAATTACACTTAATAAAAAATAATTACAAAAAGGCAGACACTTTTGAGGGGGTTAACATTTAATAAAAACACCCCCAAGTTGTTTTTAAAAATACAAAATGAAGTGTTTGATTCACGCTGACATTTTAACAGTGTCTCAATTACATATAATAAAAAATAATTACAAAAAGGCAGACACTTTTGAGGGGGTTAAAATTTAATAAAAACACCCCCAAGTTGTTTTTTAAAAATACAAAATGAAGTGTTTGATTCACGCTGACATTTTAACAGTGTCTTAATTACATATAATAAAAAATAATTACAAAAAGGCAGACACTTTTGAGGGGGTTAACATTTAATAAAAACACCCCCAAGTTGTTTTTTTAAAAATACAAAATGAAGTGTTTGATTCACGCTGACATTTTAACAGTGTCTTAATAACATATAATAAAAAAGAATTACAAAAAGGCAGACAGTTTTGAGGGGGTTAACATTTCATAAAAACACCCCCAAGTTGTTTTTTTAAAAATACAAAATGAAGTGTGTGATTCACGCTGACATTTTAATAGTGTCTTAATTACATGTAATAAAAAATAATTACAAAAAGGCAGACACTTTTGAGGGGGTTAAAATTTAATAAAAACACCCCCAAGTTGTTTTTTAAAAATACAAAATGAAGTGTTTGATTCACGCTGACATTTTAACAGTGTCTTAATTACATATAATAAAAAATAATTACAAAAAGGCAGACACTTTTGAGGGGGTTAACATTTAATAAAAACACCCCCAAGTTGTTTTTTTAAAAATGCAAAATGAAGTGTTTGATTCACGCTGACATTTTAACAGTGTCTTAATAACATATAATAAAAAAGAATTACAAAAAGGCAGACAGTTTTGAGGGGGTTAACATTTAATAAAAACACCCCCAAGTTGTTTTTTTAAAAATACAAAATGAAGTGTGTGATTCACGCTGACATTTTAACAGTGGCTTAATTACATATAATAAAAAATAATTACAAAAAGGCAAACACTTCATTTTGTATTTTTAAAAAAACAACTTGGGGGTGTTTTTATTAAATGTTAACCCCCTCAAAAGTGTCTGCCTTATTAATTTTTGTGTTTTGTGTCATTTTAAATTTTGATTTCTGTTTGTTGGCCTCTGAAACAAACACTTTTTTTCGGCAAAATTTTTGGACACCCTTCTCCTATGCGCAGTACCTGGTGTCCCCAGGTAGAGCAGGCCAACACTTGCTTACCTGCTCATCTATCCAGTAGGATACTATGACACAAAATTTTGAAGTGCATCAAACACTTCATGAAACGGGTGTTACTAGCTCTTGGACTATATCACAAAGTTTGACAAATTGTTTTTTAACCCCCTTATTACAGGTGTGTTGTTCGGAAACGATATCACGAATAAATAAATTAAAGATTGTTTCTTGCAGATTAATAGTGTGGTACGCTCGGGTACGCCTATGTCGTAATCAATTCCCTTTAATATTAAACAGGGTGGAAAAGAAAACCGTAAAAAAAATTAGAAATTTCAAGTTACATTTTGTTGGTAGTGTTTTTTCGGATTATATTTTAACGTCATTTTATAAACTGCTGTTGTGGAAATAACTGATGACATTAGCGCGTTGATGACTGTTAATGCATTTTGTTTTCTATCTAATTAATTCATTTGATGTATTTCTTAAAAATAAAAAATATTAATTAGGCCTGAGATATCTCCCGGGTGTCCCAAATTACAAAAAGTATGATATAATTAAGGTTGTTTTTTAACACCTTTATTACAGGTCTGTTGATCGGAAACGACATTACGGATTTTAATGCGATAAGCAGAGTCTAAAAAATAGTTTATTGCAGATTATTAGTGTGGTACGCCTATGACGTAACCCATAAACTTTAACATTTATTATACAAGGTGGAAAAGAAAACCTTACAAAAAATGCGAAATTTCAAGTAAGTCCCATTTTGTTAGTAGTGTTTTTTATGTGTTTGATTGAAGGTTGTATCTTGAGTAATAGATGTGTTTTGGATTTCCATTGCCTTTAGTTTTTCATATCACAACGTTTCAACTGGTAAGTATCTCCAGTCGTCTTCAGGTGAATACCGAACAAGTTACAAAGCTACGAGCCTATTTATACTACCTAGGGGGGGGGGGGCGGAGCTAGTGACGTATGATCGGGTGCAGTAGTGAGTCATCTGCTTACGTCACCCCCGACGTGACCCTTAGGGCCAATTATTATTTTTATTTTTTTGAAAATAAACCAAATGAGTGCATTAGAAAGAAACCAAACTGCATAAACAGTCATTAATGGGCTGTTATCGTCAGATATGTCCAAAATAGCTGTTTAAAAAAATAATGGGATAATTTTTGCCCTAGAGCCTATAATATAAAAATACGAAAATTGTCCCGAGATATTACCATAGGTTATATAACGATTCAACGTTAAAACATTACAAAAAAAAACAATACTAACAAAATGGTTACTTGAAACTTTCAATTTTTTAGACGGCTTTCTTTTCCACACTGTATAAGATTAAAGTGCATTGATTACGTCATAAGCAACTATTAATCTACAAGAAACAATCCTTTAAGCGCTGCAAGCTGCATTAAAATCCGTTATATCGTTTCCGAACGTAAGGCCTGTGATAAAGTTGTTAAAAAAATAATTTGTTGAACTTTGTGATGATAAATTTATGTTACCGATTAAATAATCAATATCGACCAATTTCGCCAAAGAAAAGTTTATTAAACAGAGTTTTAAAAGTTTCACAAACCCACCAACTTATATAGGTAATATGATTGTTTTAGAAGTAATAATTTATGAATTATGATTACGGTTAGCGTTTGTGAGGTGACAAAAATAATGTGAAGCAATCTATAGCATTATTTATCAGTTCATGCATGAATCATGAAAAATTATGATATATGATTACACACATTACCACCTTACACTAATGATAGACAAAAATAAGTACAGGTAAATTTTATTGCCGTTACGTACTTTCATGTCTGGATGCGGACCAATGTATATCATGAATCGGACTACAGTAGACTCCCGATTATCCGAAACCTGATTATGCGAACTCCGCATTATCCGAAATTTCTAAGAAATGTTTTGTTGGTTCTGTTGTTGCGGCCAAAAATCGACAGACTTTAAAATTAAAACAAGTACCAATTACCTCTTTCTTGAATTTATGAATATAAATACATACTAATGTACATCCATAAGTATTAGAATTTATTATGTATGTATACATCTATAAAAGTACATAGATATAGTTATTTTTCCTATAGTTAATGATTTTCCTCAATCTCCGCATTATCCGAAATCGGTCCACATCATTTCGGATAATCAGGAGTCTACTGTACTTTGATTGGGAACAAATTAATGGACTAAAGTATATCTTTTGATCCCGAGGACAAAGTTTGCTGCGCAAGAGCCGCAGATAAGGGCATCAGTTGTACGAGAGATTAAAAGACGATTTAGTCCAGTGTTATATTTTATACGCTATTTTTTAAACTATAAAAATTATTGGCAATTAAAATTAAATGCAAATACAATTATACATAGTGTCGATAGTTATTGATATTTTGATACTTTGAGTTTCCAGTACCACCTTAAGATTTTCATTTGTTTTTAGAAGGCTTTAAAGAACTTTTAGAGATAACAGTCGAAAGGAAAAGGCCATTTTAGTTTCTAAAAATATATATTAAATGGTTCTTTTTAGCTACGTAGTGTCAACATATAATGTTTCCTTTAGGTGGAAATCAGGCACAAATCAACCGAAACCTCGATATCGGCGACGCCCTATCAAACTTTAATGAGTACACATCAAGAAAACTTTTTTCCGTCGACAAGGACACGACGCAACTTTTGACGGGTGAAATTTTTATTGGCGGTGAAGCAGGGATCGCTGTGCCTGCTACTGTTTGTACTCAGAAATCTGTTGGAATTAGTGTAGATATTAATACGTACGAGCCACATTTGTTAGCAGGTAAGCAAATAATGATAATTTCACATAGATAAAAAAAATTGTTGCCCATTGTAATAGGAGAATAAATTCTGCAATTATTTCTTATTTCCAATACATGCGAGAAATCAATCTGTGTTGATATTTCTATTTATTAATTCAATTTACACATGATTATGTCGCATGTAGGTATTTCCCCACTTTGCCACATCAATATTTTTATAAAAACATTAATAAACGTTTAAAATTCATAATAAACCAAAAAAAAGTCATCCTAAGCCAAAAACTAGACTCCTATATATTACATGTGGTAGTTAATTTTTATTCTAATAATAGTACTAGAGCGAATTAAATAAAATTGTAAAGAAGAATTAAAACTTTTCGATTATATTGTATTGAGCCTAATGAATAAAAATTAAGCAATAATTACTTGAAACAATTACTTTTTAGTGAAAGCAATTGCTTGACTAGCAAATGCTTTAAGTAAAAGCAATTGCTATATCTGGATATGAATAAAATTTTGAAGCAATTGCTGTTTTTCTTACATCTCTGTAGCAAATGCCTATTCAACACAAGTTCAGACGTGACTTATCCACTTGTTCAGATTATAGATTTCATGTTCAGTTTGGTGCCTAATTTGCAAAATAGTTGACGTAAATACAACAACGTTGGTCTATTTATTTAGTACAATAGTAATCTGTTTCGTTTTTGTGGAAAATAGGAAACCTATATTTGTGATATGGCAGATTTCAGTGAAAATGAGGAAAGTGATAGTAATGATGAAAAAATTAAAGACAAGCAATTGATATTCGTTCACAAATTGAAGGAACATAAATAAATCTTTCTAACCACAACCGTTTATATAGCTTCCACAACAGCCTTAGCATTTGTAGGAAATTTAATAAAAATATTGGCCTGCTCCAAAACTGCATCCATTACAGAAGTGTATGTCTTACAGACAGTAGTTTGGTGAACACCGAGTTCTTCATCTCCTACAGAATTTAGAAACCCCGGATCCGACAATTGCCACAGAAAGACTTTAATCTTATTTAAAGGCGACAGTGCACCCCTTGCCTTTCACCAGTATCAGTCAAAAAATAATTTGCCAATCACTTAACTTTTTCGCAGTCAAATCGATATAACTTTCTGAAATCATCATATCTGCAATTTTTACGTTCACTGTAGATTTTTCTTTTATGGACGTTCATATATTCAGCCATAATTGAAGACACAAATTAAGAGCAACGCATGTGTATGTCGCGGAGAACTAAAGTTGACTGCTACCAAGCAAATAATGCAGGGATCGACCTACCTTAAAAAGTTGAAAGCGATTGCTGCACTAGAAAATGCAATTCCTTAATTTATTCATCACATTTTAAGCAAACGATAGCGATTGCTTCTATTTTTTAAGAAAAAGCATTGAGTAGAAGCAATTCCTGCACTTTTAAGCAGTTGCTGGATGCAAAAGCAATTACATTAGTTTTTATTCATTGGCTTTCAAGAAATTACTTCGATTTTATAAGAAAAAGCGATTGCTACATTTTTATTCATTACGCTCATTGTCTTTCTCCCTTTTATAGGCACGATGGCTCACATGATTGGTCACAATATCGGCATGGGCCACGACGATGGCCGAGAGGAGTGTTTTTGTAAAGACTGGCACGGATGCATAATGGCGAAGTCCATCGTAGGATTAGATAATGTACAGCCTTATAAATTTAGTGAATGCAGTATGTCAGATTATATTGATAGACTGCGAACGGGTACCGGGGTGTGTTTATTAAATAAGCCAAATGAGTTACAGGTAAGTAAGCAAATAAAGAATCCATAGTCTCATAGTTATTTATACCATAATAGCGTCATGACGGTATCAGACAGAAAAGTGCAATAAATGCCTAGCGTATCTGTGACTTAAGATTTATCCTAGAACATCATTGTTTTATAGTGATATAAAAAAAATTACAGAATCTCCCAACTAGTTTACAGAAAAACTATAGAGAATAATAAAAATAGATATATCACCATTTAAAAACTTCCCTTAAATTTAACCGTACAGTTCTTTTAAAACCCGAACGTTAAAAAAATGTTATTCAGAATAGGGTTAGAATGAAAACAAGAATTTCGTGTCACAGTTTATTTTTCATTTCTCTTTCTTTAAGAGCAAATACTAGTGACGTCTTCGTCATTTCGTTTTTTGATCAATAATTCGTTAGTTCCTCGTTTCATCGAAAAGTCGACCCTCTTTGAAGTACCATTATCTACGTTAAAAATGGTTGGATTTATAAATTAATAAAAACAAAAAAAATAAATATGCGCAAATTTGACAAAATTTCGTTTTATGTTTTTAATGATATATCAATTAATTTTTTTTTATTTAAAAATCTAGGTAACTGCTATACCTAAACAAGGGTATTTAGCCACTTTTTAGAGAAAACGAAATATTGATAAGTAAATGAAATGGCGAAAATGGCACTAGTGTTTGCATTTAAAATTTTTATTTAATTAGTTTAGGCCCCAATTACCTAAATTTTATTTGTACACACTGTTACATTTACCAGGAAAGTCTCAAACCGAACATTCAAATTTAATTAAATAAAACCGAACATGGAATATGTTTGGTTTTTGGAGTTTATATTAATTTATAAATAATATGTATTTTTCTTTAAAATGTAGATTTCAGTCTATTGTTAAAATTTGCCGATTGTCCCGCTTTTGTCTTTTGAATTGTAAAAATAAGTAAAGTTTAACAGAGACCATTATTTTTATTTTATTTCGTTGCTACTACAAAAACTTCTAAAAAATACATAATATTTTTTATTAGGTATAAATAATATAATATATTAATATTATTTTAAATAGATTTTAAATAGTCGTAATAAAAAATAATAAATAAAAAGTTTTAAGGGTCCCATTCACGGGACGATTACCAACTAACCAAGTCGTCCGACCAAATTGCCTAAAAATTTCGTCGCAATCTGATTAAATTTCCTGGCAATCTGGTTTCTCAAGAACTGCCCCATCATTAGGTGACGTTCCAAGCAATTTGGTTGTCAACCAATTCATCTGTCTTCAATCAGTTATTATTGTTAAAATAGTCGAAGCGCTCATGTAGTAATATTTTCTAATTAACAAATATAGTTTCTTGAACTCTTTAGTACAAGCGCCTTCTTTTTTTCCATCTTCGTTTTGAGCATACTCCATTTGATACTTATAACAACAAAACCATCAAACACGACGAGAAACCTACTGACTTGCACTTTGCACCACAAGTAGTATCACATACACCCATACTGAAAATGTCGCTTGCAATTTGATTGACATCGCCCACTAATGGGGCAATCTTGCGGAAATTCGATCACAAGTGACTAGTTTATTATTCTGGTTAGGTTAGGTTAGGTTAGCTTAGAGTGGCAGACCTCTGGCATTGACCAAACAGACACACGTAGTCCTGTAAGGACCGTTGTGGTACCACACGTGTTCCGCGGAACCTATCCGCATCAGATTCCTGATGGTTAATGCGACGTGACGTGGATCGTCGAAGAATCAGTTCATTTAAACCAGCCACTGCTGTTAATAAACTTAGTGAGTCAACCTAGATGCAGGCTGCTCACTTCCACCAGATCATTAAAGAATGGTTCGCCCAGGACATTGAACCTTCTTCTAGCACAAGAAATGCTGAATACTTTCCTCCTCTTCTTTACTTCTGCAACTTCTTCAGAAGTCGTTTTTTGGTATTTGCATACGTTCAGCGTGTTTACCGAACAGGCAATGTCCGGTGACTACGGCAGTGATGTTTCTTAGGTCCTTTCGACTATGTTGTAATAGCACTGCGGTTTTCCTGCCGTCAAGTAGGGGCCACAATTGCCTGGAGATGCTACAAGTTGCCAGCTATGTCCATCTGCTTTGTGCAAGTTGTTTAGCTATCCGATCTATATCCTCTTTGACTGATCCTAGTGATCTAGCTACAGTATTCTCTGCTAGTTCAGCAGACATGCTTGCGCCCTCCCTGGCGAGCGCATCAGCAGTCTCGTTGCCATCAGGGCCGATCCTAGCAGGTGTGCAGCGCGTGCATCGCACGCGGGCGGCCAAACCAAGGGTCGGCCGTAGGCCGCAGATAGTTCTGTCAATCAAGCAAAACTTTTTACGAATTTCTCGAAATAAAAATAAAGTGACATTTATCAAACTATTAAAAGTCTTGAAACATTTAAGTTTTTGTGTTCAATTTTAATTTGGCATGATTTATTATCAAGAATTGATGTATTGAGTAAAATGCTTCAAAATCCTAAATTAAACATCGCGTAATGCATTAAAGGCTTAGATAATCTTAAAAAATATTTAGTTTATCAAAGATCTGACGATAATTTTAAAATATTTGTCGATTCAGCAACAACACTTGCTAGAGATTTAGATATTGATCCCGAATTTCCCATCTCGAAGCTCAGAAAAAAAGTTCGTTTATTTGATTACGAGGGCAGTGATGAACCAGTTTTAAATCCCTTCCTGCAATTCAAGATTGCTTTCTATTTTGCAGTTCTTGATTACGCGATCTCTTTAATAAATGAAAGAGTTACCTTATTATCTGAGTGCTATTCAATATTCTGCTTTCTATATAAGTTTCACACCATTTCTAATGATGACCTCATGAAAGCATGCATGGACTAAGATATTAAGTTACAGGTACAGGAGGAAGGAACTATTGTGAAAGATATAGACGGTATACAACTCTTTAATGAAATAAGTTCATTTAAAGATATTTTTCCAGGTAAAAAACAGTCAATTAAGATATTAGAAATTTTAGTCAAAAATGATCTCATTCCCTGTTTTCCGAATTTTGCTCTAGCAATAAGGCTTTTTTTAACCTTACTAGTTTCTGTTGCTTCAGGTGAAAGAAGTTTCAGTAAATTAAAAATTATTAAAAATTACTTGAGAAATAATATGACACAAGAAGGACTTTCAGATTTGGCCATCATCTCTATTGAATCCGAAATCTCTGAAAAAATTGATCTCACCGCAATTATTGACAAATTTGCTTCTCAGAAAGCCAGAAAAATTATTTTATAGTTAATTTATTAGGTAGTCTTCGAGGAAGAACTGATTTATATACTTTTCGTTTCGCAAGATTTATGCTTTAGTACTTTTTGTTATTTTGTATTTTCTGGTAAATACTGTTGTTTTACATTTCTAATTATAAAATGTATATTTTTGTTTCAAAAGTAATATTTTTTTTGGTTTATTATTTTGTTAAAGTAAAAAGAAAAAAAGGTGTCACTAATAAATAATAACATATTAGCTAGCCCAAAAATAAAGTCTTTCCCGTAAAATTTTATTTGTAGTGTGCATTTTTATTAATGTTTAACTCTTTACTCTTATGTACATGTATATGAGTTTATAACGTCAACGTTAAGTATCACTCAAAATAGGAAAAATTCTTTAGAGGGGCGGCATAATAGGTCTTTGCACGCGGGCGGCCGACACCCTAGGATCGACCCTGGTTGCCATATATATTGCTGTGTCCAGGAACCCAATACAAGGTGATTCGATGTCGAGCACCGAGTGTGCAGAGATTGTTGCGACAGCGCCTTACTAATTTTGACTTAGTGCTGCTGGAGCAAATTGCCTTTATGGCTGCTTGAATGTCTATATAAATTGCTATAGAATAGATGCAGCTGTTTTTATGCCAGGGTGATCCCGCAGGGTGTTGACTGCTTTATCTACTGCAAAAATTTCTGCCTGGAAAATGCTGCAGTAGTCAGGGAGTCTATACAACCTCTGTATTAGCGTGCTCTCGGAGAAGATACCAGCTCCCACCCCGACGTCCATTTTTGAACCGTCTGTGAAGATCGTTTTTCTGGTTGTTGATAATGATAATCTCCCTGCAACGTTGGCGGGCCTTATATAGCCCGGAATAGTAATTTACGTTACAAGACTGGAAAGTAGTGTTTTTCGGGTCGAGACAAGCAGTTCCAGGGCGAGCCATAGGCGAGTCCTGGAAGCTTGGAGAGACCTAGAAAACATTAATTTTCGGTTGCGTGACGTACAATATTTTTTTTAAGACCGACACTTCGATATATTTTATAATCTACGCGAAACAAGTTTGACATAAAGAACAAAATTAAAAATCAACGAACTGTCACTCGACAATACATCGAAATGTTGTTGTCATAATAACGAAATCAAGGTATCTTGTATTATCAAAGAGCGATTGGAAAAACAAAAAACAGGGTGACACTGACATTAGAGACCGGAAAAGTGACATTAGAGTCCGGCAAAGATTTTTCCGGGCTCTAATGTCACTTTTCCGGTCTTGCGATCGGAAAAACGTTATTTTCTAAACAAAAAATTGTCCAGAAAGTGTAAATTTTCTGGTCGGTTTTAAAAAAAATAATTTGTTTAGTATTATTGTCCTTGGTCTTATGGTATCAGGCATTTTTATGTGGTTAGAAAATAATTTTTTATCCACATCATAAGCAAATAGACTTTCCAGTTTCTGTTACATCTCATTCAGTTTTTAGAGTCATCGCTTTTCCATTAGAAATAAATTGAATATGCCTATACGCGGCTCCAACACATAACGAGATTTTAACAAAGTTTTATAACGAATGCAAATCGCATATCATTAAAACTTGTCTCTGGTTTCGCCGGTTTTTGTGATTCGAAGTTGAATTGGATTACTTTCTTTCATTTCTACACTTTGATTAAGGAGCTCTGAAAATGCTGGTATGATTAAAACGTCGATTTTAAATTTATCAGAAATGCCTACACTTTATAGTATGATATAAATATCATTCAGTGGTAACTAGGATTATAATGTTATACTCTGCTAATAAAAAATAATTTACGTTTTCAATTACTTGCTCTAATAATGCAATAACTCACATGTTTACAAATATTTCAAAAGGGACATTTTAAATATAAAATTCATTATTTAGAAGTGAGTTATGTAACAACACCTTTAAAGGACTTGTATTGTACGATATTTATTTTAAACATTCCAGAAAAGTACGTCCATTTTGCAATTAAAATTATTTCAAAATAAATGTTTAAGCTCGACATCTTCTATGTGCTTGTTAGGATGACACTTATGACAATTTGTTCAAGTAACACTGTATATTTGGCAATATCACATCATTTATTGAATGATGAAATTAAATTAATCACAGACTATAGAAAATAAACAATGGGTATAAACTAAAATATGTTTAATATTTTTACAATAATAAAGACGGTCATTTTGAACTAGGACTAGTGTAAATTGAAAATTTATTTAAAAGTCGCTTGTTTTGCATGCACTGCATATTCGAGTTTGGTTAGAGTTGTATTAAAGTTTTTTAATGAATGCAAATTACATGTCTTTGGAACTTGTCCATTCTTGTCGTCTTTTTATTATTTCAAATGAAATAGTAAAATCTGGTATAATAGTCGCCCAACTTTTTAAATGTGGTAAAGCATAAAATAACATGGAAAATATATAGAACGTAGAAATACTGTAATAATTTTTGAAGCAACTTAAAAATAACTCTATAGAGCTTAAAATGTTTTTTTTTGGATTGTAGAACCTTTTGCTAGTTTTAACTTAGGCTTTCGAATATTAGCAAATTAATACGTAAAAATTTGCCGACCGAAGCATAAAAAATTTTAAAAAATTATAAATCGGTAGATTTGAGAACCTCCTTTTTGACAAATGTATGAAAACAAACCATCCTTAGAGTCTTCTTAAACAAAAGTTACTTTTTATGACAGGTTTTTAAGAAATCACATACGAGGAGAAAGGTTTTTTTTATTATGTAAGGAATAGATATTCCTCTAGCTAAATTTTTACTATTTTTAACTTCGGGTAGTGGAAAATAAATAGTCTCAGCTAATTTCAAATCACAACAAGTCATAAGTCTAGGAGAAATATATCATGTGAATTGCATTAATTTTAGAGGTTCACGTATACTTATGGCACAATTGCAAATATTAAAGTGTCCAAGACAGGTTTCTATAAAAAAAATTTACAAACAGTATAACCTAAATTATAATATCGCTAAGGATTTTTTTATTCACTTTGGGTATTTTTATTTTAGTTTTTCTCATAGTAAATTTTTTACCAGTATTTTCATAATACATACTTCATGTCAGGATGATACTTGTTTACACTAATCTGCCCAAATTTACATATTAAGAAACCTACATAACTCAGCGTTTGATTAAAAAAAGTAACCTGACCCTGAACAATTTATTGTAAAAATATGTGGTAATCATGTTCTTATATTACCATTTTTTTAGGACCGACGAACCTGTGGCAATAACAAAGTAGAAGAGGGTGAAGACTGCGACTGTGGAAGTATAGAGAATTGTAGAAATGTCGATCCATGTTGTGATCCCATCACTTGTAAACTTACGAAAGAAGCCGAATGTGCATCAGGACCGTGTTGCGAGAATTGTAGGCTAAAGGTATGGTTTTTAATATTTTGATTGATTTTAGAAACAGAATGTCATTGTGTCATAGTCTTTATTATTTTAATGGCATCGAAAGAAAACTTTTTTTTTTAAATGCCCCAAAAATGCCTATTCAGCTATTTATTAGGATTGTAATTTCTAATCATTATAGCCTAATAATAATACTCAATACTATGACACTTGAATTATAACATACCAATTTTATGAATCATTTTTTTGTTTATAGGACAGAGGGATCACATGTAGAGAAGCATCGAATACATGTGATCTTCCTGAAGAATGTACAGGGGACACTGGTGATTGTCCAGCCGATGTACATAAGAGAAATGGCAGTCCCTGTGGGAACGAAAAAGATGTAGGAAAATGTTTTAATGGATTTTGCCCGACGTTAACATCACAATGTGAAAATATCTGGGGCTACGGTAAGACACTATTCAAAAATATTAGACGCATAAATATCATCTATAGTTTAAATGACTTAATCGATCAAAATAACTAAGGTGTCATAAAACTTGTAATAATTTTGTGTGATACAGTAGAGTTTAACTAAAAAATAAACATAACGGCACAGAGTTTATTAATGTTACCGTTATAAAGCCAGAATCTTTAGCATACAGCTTTGAAGAACATTCATGATATTATATTGGACAAAATTTAACGGTTTATTTTTTCACAGGTAGTATAGCAGCAGCCCCAGAATGTTTCGAAATTTTTAACTCTAAAGGTTCCATCCACGGACACTGTGGTAGGTACAATGGAGATTTTTTAAAGTGTGCACCGGAAAATGTCCGGTGTGGCTCCCTACAGTGTCAACTTGGAGGCCGATATCCTGTGATAGAAAGACCCGATCAGCAATTTTATAGAACTATTACTAATATAAAAAACGTGGAGTATGAATGCAAGTGAGTAAAGAAAAAATATTTCTGATATTCTTTACTTTAGATTTTTAGCAGCAAATTCAATTTTTTTTTTAAATATGGACTATTATTACAACAATAAATTTTTGTAGTTTGTACTTTTCACGCGATAGAGACGGGGATGCAACTTTTTTCCATTTAACGTATTCTGAAACCAAAAGTTTATCTAACCGGGCATATTTAACATGCATTCTTTTGACACCCCACTTGATTGACTGAAATATCCTTATTTTAATGGTGTTGGGCTCCAAAAAGACTATACACTAATATACTCAGAAAAATATATTATATTTTCCTAAATAAAACATCCCCTTATAAATTATTTTGTTTTAAAATTGTATTAAGGTGTAAGGGAAATACCTAGCTCTTAAATGCATGTCAAATTTATTCTTTCATGGCATTATACATATTTAGCTTAAAAATTATGTGACAGAGAAACACCTACGGAATCCTAAATACTGTGACAAAATAATATTTTTTTTAATTGGGTGTTTTTTACAGATGGTAATTAGAATTTTTTTGTGACTCAATTAACCAATTTTTTTTTCAGATCTACCTTAAGAGACCCAATTGACAACGACAATCTACAATCTCTAGGTTTGGTGCACGACGGTACCCCATGTGGAGATAACCTTATTTGTCTGAATCAGACATGCATTACTATGTTTCCACATATCACACAAGAAAAGTGTCCTACTAATAATAATGCTAGAGAATGTTCTGGTCATGGGGTAAGTTAGCCATTAGTACTATACTTTAACGTAATTAAAATATAACAAACTTTTACACAGAAAAAGGACCATTCTATTCAAGATTACTGTCGCCCTATGTATACCGTATATTTAAATTTTGGCCCCGTCTGACTTTCTGTCAGACATAAAAAAACAATATATCAGGAGTATCATTCTCAAGACGATAATTAATTGAAAAAGGATGCCCACTTAAAGTCCAAAACAAGTAGTATTAAAATAAGGTCATTGCAGCATAGGTAACGCAAGTTAGTTAAATTGTGAAATTTGCCAGAATTTTAGCTACAACCTCTCTGTATTATAGAAGAAATTATTCCAATTCTCAAATCTGGATGCTTCTTGAAAACCAGGGCCAGCTGTCAATCGTCACCTATTGGTCCTTTATGCTCTCTATGTTAAATATCAAGTCAATCTTTAATTTCCGCCATTACATCCCAAAGCTCTTTGAATCCATTATTGCTGACGAAATATTTTTAAAAGAATAGAATGTTTCTAACAAAATTTGCAAAATATCTTCTTCAACTTATCAAAACGCACAATACGAGACGATACTTCTCCTCGCAGCATTCAGAGCTTAGAACACCGACGCAGAAAATCATTGAACAAACTGGTAAATAGTGCAATTTGCTGTAATATCTTACTCTGGCCTGTTTTGTTTTTGGTTCCAATAAGCGCACGAGGCAGGAGAAACTATTTTTTTGAGTTAATTTTCGGACTAACTAGGGACAAAATGCTTTTATCTCTAGATTAATACCTAATAATAATAATAATAATAGGCTTCAGACTGTGATATATTTAGGTTAAGCATTTGTTCTATACAAAATCGATAACACAATCTAAACCTTTTTCATTTTAAATTATTTTAATCTGGTATTTTGTTTTCTAGATTAAATAAATAAATTAAAATGGAACGAAATATTTTGTTTAATTGTAAAGGGGAAACATTTTTCAATTCCCGTGGTACTCCAATGCGTACTTTTTTTACATGACTGTTTTTCTCTTCAGTCATGTACAAATGAAAACAAGTGCTTCTGCGAAATGGGCTACACAGGGTCCGACTGCTCAATAATGGTTGAGGTGACCCCTCCCCCACCACTCCCCACACCTCCTATAGACATTTCGTCCACCAACCTGCAAGACCACATGAAGAAGAAAGAGACCCCTTACGGTACGTATTCGTTAGAATGTGGTGTGTCTGTCTATCTGTGAGTGCACTTATTTTTAGGAAATAGACTTTTAAAATATCCTTAGAATATACTTACTTACCATCTATGTCTTTGATCTGAAACAATCTATCTTACTTACTTAATAATATATTAATTAAATTATGTGGATTTTACATTTTGTTTGCTGGTTTATGACTTAAAGATGTCTTATAATGTTATATTGTTTAAACTTAAAAAAAAATTTTTAGCCTTATTAAAACTGTTTGCTTATATTAAATTTTAATATGCTTGTTCAAATATCTCAAGGAAAAATTATTCTTGATATTTTATATTTTAAGGATACTTTAAAACAATACTTTTATCTTTTTATTTCTATAAACGAAAATATTCGAGGTTCTCAATGGTTGTCAGGATCGGAGCCGAAAAAGGTTGCTAAGTCCTATGTATGTTGACAGAACAAATAAATTTATATACAGTGTGGCACGGTAAAATGACTGCCTTGCGGTTAGGGATAGATAAAATTGTTTAAGAAAAGGATTGCACGGAATCCTTAGAAGCATATTATTTTAAAATTATTGTTAAGTGTCCAATAATTAAAAGTTAGAACAAAGCTACATATTTTTAATGTTTTGTTTCTTTGTTTCTGTCATTTTTGAATTCTCGGGACGAAACTTTAAGTTGCTTCTATATTTTCTATTGCTAAAGTTTGCAATTTTTGAGATTGTAACAATAAAAAATTGCATTTTTTGCAGAATTGCAGAATCGTACAACAATAACGTGATAGGTACGATTTGCCATTTATACTTTGTCATGTGTCATAATTATCACTGGGAAGAAGTCGTCCATTTTTTTCAGGAAAAAGAGAAAGTCTCGACCTCAAAACGTGTTTACAAGGTTCCATATGTCAGACAAACATTGTATACTTATTGTTTTACTTATTTGACTTTATTGTTTACGTAAGGTAATTTGTTCTTTTTTATTTTTTCTACAATATTTTTATACTATCCATTGTACTTTTTAGGTCTGAAGATGCTCTTTTCGAGCTAAACATATTATGTAACATTATAAAAACTTTCTGAGGCCGAGACTTTGTGCCTTTTTCCTGATCTATAATTATAACTTATGGACATGCGATTTGTTTTTCTCTAAGTTGTACCATGAAGATTTTGTAGTCCTTAAGGTATGAAAATGTATTTGTCAATATCTCAGAAATGGCAGGCTTTAAATCTACAAAACCAACCCAATTTTACCAACCCAATTTTACTTATGTTGGTTCTTAAAATTCGATCATAGTATAACATTATACTATATCTTAGGATGTTATGTAGCTTCATAGCCAGAAATATAATATTGTATTAAAAACTTTCGCAAAAATAATGCTTAAGTATATAAAAATATCAAGCGACTTCCAAAATAAACGTCTATAATTACCAGAAGCCTAACACAAATTTCCATAAAACCTCACGCTTCATTGTTAAAATGAAAAATAAAAAAGAAAAGTTACCAACCACCACTGAGAAACTCGAAAAACTATGAAGGCGCCGTTGTCAAAGTTAACAAAAGCTTTTTATGAATATTTATCTCGAATATTTATCCAAAGATAAATACCGCAAGCTCCAGAGGGGCAAGTAATTCGTTCATCCCGATGAAAAATTTGCTTAGGTAACGTGGTCGTATAGTCTGGGCGAGAAGGTATTTTTCTTTAATTAAAAACTGTTATTATTTACGAAATAATGTTTTTTAGCATTATTTAGTGACGACTAATATAACAACGAAAAGGTTACAGTATGATTTATTATTTATGGTTTTTCAATAGTTATTTGGATTGGATTTTGGGTGTCTATAGGGAAAAACTTAATGACTTAATCGATCCAGAAAAATGTATGTAGAATATTTTTAAGACGATGATTAAGATTATGATTATTTTTTTCTTAAAGACCTGGTTTATGGCTTTCATAATATCGTACCTCGCTGACCTTAGTGGGATACCCAGTGTTCTATTCTATGATAGATATTTGTAAGAATAGAAGGAAGGCAGGATGGGATGGTTTATTTATAAGTTGAAACTTTTCTGGAAATCCAACTGAAGGTTCAAAATATAGAAATATAGTTCTTATTAGAAAAATCTGTTTAAGATTTTGTGCATAAAAAACTGACAGTATAAGCTATATTACAATGAAGAAGCCGCTTAATAAATGTTTAGACTTTGAGTAACGCCAGGCAAGTTACAATATTTTTGATTCTTGCAGTAGCGAAGGAATTAAATGCTAATTTAAAATACTAAAAGTTATTTCGAGTTTTGCATATCAGTGGTCGTTATAAAAAAAAATCAAAGTATAAAAAAACCGCTTTTATATACTAAGTGACATAGAAACCCAAACACCCATAAAAATGATTTAACTTCATTAATATTTTACATAAACATCAGGAGGGTCATAGTAAGGAAATGATTAAAATTTTAATCCATCTTTAGAGAGAGACTAAGTTTATTCGGTTTGTTCGCGTTTGTTCGGGTTTGTTCGGGTTTGTGGAATGTGAAACTGATAAGGCTAAAAATGTAATCATACCTTCCTTTTGTAATGATAAACTTGTACACAAAATATTATTAAAATTAAATCATTTTTACTGGATGTTCGGGTTTCTATGTCACTTAATATATAAGCGTCTAGGATTTGATAATGAGAGACTAAGAAAAATGTTCTCCATAACAATAAAACAAAAGACTTGTGTGCCCTCATAGTCGCAGAAAAATTGACAATTAATTTTTTTTAAATATTATTCTACCTACTTTCGAATTATTTTTAAATTAAAACTTAATAAAAATTTACCAGTACCTATGGTCTGTCGATGTTATCTTAAGAAAGATCATAGAAAAAACAATTGTACATTGGTCATTGCACGGACCAAATTACACAGCGACATAATAATATTTGGAGCATTTGCTATTTATTTTATTTACAGGTCACATTGAAGTAATTTGCTTGTCACAATCTGCATTTGACCGATAAAGAGCAATATATTTATTGACAAAAAAGAACAAAAGTATTAACAAGTTGTTGTTTTGTTAATGCAAGTGTATTGTTGGTTGCTCGCCTTGAAGAACAGTGGCGCTAAAAAATTCGTTAAAACAATAAAGAAAAATTAATTTTCATTAATAATTGCGATTATTACATCCAAGGTGGTGAGTTTTTAAAAAATATCACACTTGTGCCAAAATTCCTCAAAAATAATTTAAAACACTTTCATATAAAGTTCTTTCGTATCGGCCTTCTCTTTGGAGATATGGGCTCCCAAAGAGCTCCCTCCCATGGAATTAAGTTTTTGACACATAATTATTAAACCAACAGGTATATTTCAATTTTTTTTCATATGATCTATACCAGGTAAGACCCTTCAAATTACTATAAATAAATAAAATAAAAAAATGGGCACATTAGTGTCACAGCTAGTCCGTCCCTGCAGCTGAGAGTAATTCGCAATACTTTCTGGGATAGTAATTTGAAGAATCTTACTTGGTATACATCATATGAAAAAAAAATTGAAATACACCTGTTGGTTTAATAATTATGTGTGAAAATAGTATATTACATAACAAGTGTTGAAAGTGGTACTTTTAAACGAGGATGTATATAGCACGAGGCGTTAGCCGAGTGCGGAAATTCTCCGAGTGTGAGAAAATCACTTTCACACGAGTAATGTACACAATTTTTCCTACGACCATACAATATAATCAAAAAGAGTTTGATTTGTTTTTAATAGTTTGTAGGTATCACCATTGTCTTAATAAAATTTTTTCAACACTACAGTTGAAACATTAATTTCAACTCTAGAGTTGAAAAAAATAAAAACAATGCCCACTTACACATTTTAACTCACCTAGATTTAAATAAAAATAATAACTTTTTTTCTCCTATTTGCTTACGCACATCATACCTACTATCTATGAACAGTAAATAACTTTAGTTTCTGAACTTTTATCTGCTTGCCTTCTTTTAATAGAAAGGTACCTACGAAAACAACATAACATAAAACTACAACATAACCTCAACATTTGCTCAACATTATAGAAAGATAGAGATGGAGTTAAATATCGATAGCTTGTTAATTATAAAAGTTATATCTTATTCGATTTGTTTTAAATATGGCTAAAATAAGTTTACTTACATAAAGCGTATTCACTTGTCCCATATCCTTAAACATTGTATGGATATTTTTATCCGAGATAATGGCAAAATTATAAATCGGTATTTCCTAGGGTATTCTATTTCTGCTCTATAGCTGCCCCTTTTTTTCTGTGGTTCAACTCAGTTGAAATGTAAATATGACAGTTGGTGGGTTGCCTGACATATATTTATTATTTTCCCTTTTTGATAATAATATTTTTATCATAAATACTTTTAGGTTCCCAAAAATAACGAAAAAAAGGATTTTTTTTTAATTTGCAGTAGTGTGCTTTACCCCACCCAGCACCCCAATTCACTCCACGTGTCCCGTAAGTTTGTTATTTTTAATAAATAGTTTTGTTATCAAATTGACACCTGTTTAAATTAAATATAGTGTGCTTTGTATTTCCACACTCGTGTTGAAATATTTTTTTTCAACAGGCGTGTGATATTTAGCACTTTCTAGCCAAGTTAACCGTGCTGTTATTGTCATTTTCGTAGGTGGTCGTAGGAAAACTTAATTCCATGGTAGCTCTTTGAGAGCCCATATCTCCGAAGAGGAGGCCGATACGAAAAAAGTTTATATGAACTTGTAGTATTCTTTTCACGTGTTTTTTTTTATATCCGGGAGATTTCCCACATTTTCCCGGACACCCTGTATATTGATAAATCAACGCGTAAAATATTCCCGGTTTAAAATGGGTTTCTATAATCTTTCTCAAAATAAAATGGACAGGGAATAGCTGCATTTTAAAAAAATAAAGTCAGTAATCTAATCGTTAGATTATTTCCAGGATTTGTTTAGAATCTCCCAGACTAAAAACAAACTAAATTATGAATCCTCGTGAAAAATTCCCTAGGAAAGCATAAATGTAGCGGTGACGAATTCGTATAATTTAAATTCGTCATGAAATTTAAATTAGAGGAAGCTGCTTTTCGGGATGAATAAATTCAATGGTTGGATTGAAAATAGCCCGTGTTGAGTTTAGTCCAAGTGTCGATGTTTGGTAAACACTAATTAAATAATAGTATTCTGCTGGCGATAAGCGTAAAACGTACGGCGCGTTGTAAGTCCGGATTTAGATCCATTAGATTTATTTTTATTCAGAAATTTGAAAAAGCACCTATTTCAGTGGACGTCATATTCCAGGCGATAAACAATAATAATTAAAAGCGAATAATGTTTCTTATTTTAAAGGATAACAGGAATTATATATTTTATTTTAATCATATTGTTGCAGCTTATGTCCCACATAATTTTTTTGGTGAAAAATTTTCCCCCCATATCTCTCCACGACTGATCAATAAACATGTGTTTTCTGAACTAGACAATTATTACTAACTACTGTTTTGAAATAATGTTATATAATTATTTTATTCTTTTAAAAAACCTAAATATTACACCGCTAAAATTGTTTTACCCACTAGTACTCACAATCGGACTGTTTGATTAAAGAAAGATTTTAAACGCTTATTCTTTAAGTAGACGACTTTAACTGCGACATAAATTCCATTGGAACAATCAATGTTTTTTTAAAGAAAGAACTAAGCTAAGTTAAATTTTTGAGATAATTTTACTGCTAATACCATTTATTTTACAGTCAAACTCTGAATCCTTAATAGGCCTTTTCACTACAACCGAATTTATCATATATTCAGCACTAACATTACATTGCAAGCAAAAACATAGTTCGAACAAAAACAGATCTATGTCATTTCATAACCCACAATAATTAGCAATTATTTCGTAAAGAACAGTTTGGAAACAGAAAACAATACTCTAGACCAGCGGTTGTCAACCTGTGGTACATGTACCACTGGTGGTACATTTAATTATTTGCGGTGGTACGCAAAAACAGACATAAAACGCAAAAGCAGACCTAAAATCAGCACTGTTCAGAAATCAGTTCTGATTACCCTTCTCTTGCAAAACACGCTTTAAAATACTTAATACCCTTTTCAACAACACATGTATGTGAGAATGGATTTTCCGCGATTCTGTATATTAAGAATGTATACAGAAACAAACTTATTGTAGAACCTGATCTTCGGCTATATCTGAGTAACACTTATATTAATAAATTATGTAGAAATATCCAAGCACAACCTTCTCACTAATGTTTGTCATTTTAAGTACCTCTATGTATGAAACCTAAAAATGTAATTAAAAAATATGTTTACCATTGTTCAATTTTATTTTATCCTTTGGTTAAAATTTCAGCATGTGAATTAAAATTAATTAAATTACCTAGCTAGATAGGTATTTTAGTTAGGTGGTACCTAAAATTATAAAAAGTATTTTATGGTACATCACTCAAAAAGGTTGACAACCGCTGCTCTAGACATCATTCAGATAATAGAGTTGGCCAAGACCACATAATATATCACAATATACTGCCAATACAAACAGCGGCACAATGTAAAAATATCCCCAGTATGCGATTTGCATCGGGGCTGTGGAGTTTGATCAGTAGGCTGGGAATTTTATTATTATTATTTTTTTAAAACCGTCCAGAAAATTTACACTTTCTGGACAATTTTTCGTCTAGAAAATAACGTTTTTCCGATCGCAAGACCGGAAAAGTAACATTAGAGACCGGAAAAATGTCAAAATATTTTCCGGGCTCTAATGTCACTTTTCCGGTCTCTAATGTCACTGTCACCCTGTTTTTTGTTTTTCCAATCGCTCTTTGATAATACAAGATACCTTGATTTCGTTATTATGACAACAACATTTCGATGTATTGTCAAGTGACAGTTCGTTGATTTTTAATTTTGTTCTTTATGTCAAACTTGTTTCGCGTAGATTATAAAATATATCGAAGTGTCGGTCTTTAAAAAAAAAAATATTGTACGTCACGCAACCGAAAATTAGTGTTTTCCAGGTCTCTCCAAGCTTCCAGGACGCGCCTATGGCTCGCCCTGGAAATGCTTGTCTCGACCTGAAAAACATTACTTTCCGGTCTTGTAACGTAAATTACTATTGCAAGATTCAGGTGACATTTATTTATAAAACTTAGACATTTTTATAGACTTTATTAGTAACTTTTGACTTTAAGATGGGAGGAAAAAGAGTCAGCTTGTAAAATAAATGAAAGCCGGTTCTGTCAAATATTTACATGAACAAGGAAATTTCCGAACTACGCAAACTCAACAGGATCGGATCGAATGCCTACAGTGAGGGCATAATTGAAATTATAGTATAATATTAGCAATGTATTGTATGTATAATGTACCGTGCGAGCAAAAATTATTTGCATCAAAGAGGGCTTGGATTAAAAAACGTAGGGCTTGGTTTAGATCACAATGATATGGGGACGATATATTATCTAACCAAATCTATGTTAAAATTTTGTCAAATTCATATTATGACATGATATGTCAAACTAATGAGTAATAAAATAAGTAGACAAATACAAATTTAGTTTTGTTGTTTACAAAATTAACAAAGTAAGAATATACACAAAGAAAAAGAAAAATAATTACATAACTTGCTGAAATTGGGTCACCGCCATGCCATGCTCCAAGCATAAATTCAAATGTCTCTTCATATTTTCGAAAGTGTTGACCAGCATCTCTGGGGAAATGTTACCACATTCTTGGATAATCCTTTCTTGTAATTGTTCTAAATTTGCAACTGGTGTTTTAAAAATAGTATTCTTTAAATGAGGAAAACGAAGTAATCCATAACCATTAAACAAACTGATCAATCTGTCGTCGAAAAATAAAATAACCGGAGAGGTAGAACCAGGCTTCATCCGAAAAAAATGTCAGGTCTAATAAATTATTTCTTTCCAATAAATTTTGAGTAAATCATTGAGAGTAATTCCTGCGTCTTTCAAAATCTGCGGCTTGTATTTCTTGGAATACTTGCACTTTATGAGGAAATAAATTTAGCTACTTCTTAAGAATAGTCCTGCATGTTCCATAAGATCTTCCCACTTCCTGGGACAGGCGTCTTATACAATTTGTTGGCGTATTTTGCATTATTTCACGAACGTTTGCAACAAGATCTTCTGTTCTTACAGATGGTCTTCCTGCTTCTTTTTTGTGTTGTATATAAAACCTGTTTCTCTAAACACAGCCACGGTTCTTTTCAGGCAATGATAAAAATCCCCAGCAATAAAAGACACGTTAGGAAAATGTTCGTGAAAATCGTCCATGCACAAACCTGGATTGTATTTCCACTCACCATTTACTCTAACCCCGTTTCGAAAATACGCTTCAACCATGAATGTTTTGTGCTGTTCCGTAAAGCCCATTGTGTAAATTGTTCAAGAAATTGGAATAATTAGCGATGAATCAAATTACTTCTTACGACTGTCAAAGATGACGGAATAAATGATTGATTGTTATTTCAGGTAGTTACTGACATCCAACAGGTATTAAGCTCTACGGCTAAGCATTACGTCCTTAGATGCAAGGCCCTCTTTGATGCAAACAATTTTTGCTCGCATGGTATATACAGAGTATCCCAATAGTGCGACAAAGTACATACAATAACTCTCTTACGGTGTTGGATAGAAAAAAAAATATAGATATATAAGAGTTGTACATTTTAAAAATATATTGCCATATACAGGGTATTTCGTAAATCGAGGTCATATCCAACATACATTTTCTTAAATGGAACAACCGATTTTTTATTCCTTAATTAAATTCCGCTTACTTTAAAATTTATGGCCAATTTTATTTGAAAATTGTTATGATTTATATATGTATAATAAATTTGCAAAAAGAAATGTATTTTGTCATTATAAGATTTATAATAATTATACGCTAATTTTATAATTTTTAGTACGCATTTTAATTTGTCGTCTTACATGTACAGGGAAGGGCAAAAATCAAAACTCTCATTTTCCCAATAGAACACCCTATATTTTATATCACTTTCATAAACATCTTTTGCCGTGGTATATTTTTTATTAAGCGTACCCTATACTCAAATTCACTGCTTTGTGTGATATTTCACTTTTATAATGGAAATATTCCGAATATCATAAATTGGTAAGACATCAAAGTAGGCATGGAAATATAAATTAATTCTGTTCTAACAAATAGCTCATTATAACTTAATACGTAGTACATTATCATTACATTATTTTGACACTAAAATAATATTACTAATCAGTTTTATTTTACCTTCCTTATTCCTAATTATATAAAAGGCGTTTCTTTATGAAAATAAAATTATATATCACTGATTTCGGAATAATTTGGACATCCTTTTTGTCTTTTTTAGTATACCTTTACTAAGAATCAAGTAGCAGTAAGATAATGTTCCTAAAAGCGAATAAGTCAAAAATAATATTGTAATAATAATTAGACACAATATACTACGTATCAAGTTAAAATGAGTTGTGTGTTAAAACAAAGTTAATTTACACTTCCATGCCGACCTACTTACCAATTTTTTGATGGTCGGAATATTTCCCCTATAAAAAGTGAAATATCTTAAAAAGCAGTGAATTTGGGTAAAGGTAAGCTGATTAAAAATGAAAAAAAAAACAAAGATCTTCCTTTAAAAAAAACTTGAGAAAACAAGAGATTTGACTTTTGCACCAACCCGGTACATGTAAGACGACCAATTCAAATCCACACTTAAAATTATAACTTTTAGAAGAAAATCGTATAAAAATAAATTTATTATTGCAATTTACCACAGAGATACACCGAATGGAATCAACAATTTTAACAAAATTGACCATAAATTCCAAAGTACCCTGTATGGAATAATTAAACTCTATCAGAAGACTTACAAAAGTAAGCGAAATTTCATTGGGGAATAAAAAATAAGGTGTACCATTTAAAAAAAATGTATGTTTGATATGGCTCGATTTGCAAAAGACCCTGTAAATCGCAATATATTTATAAAATTCCTTACGGATCCTGTACATACAATTCTTATAAAAACTTTTTTTTCTATACAAAACCATAAGAAAGGTATTGTACTTTGTCGCACTATTGAGATACCCTGTATATGGCTAAGACCGCCCCGCGCCTTCGCCGTCGGACTGATTCAAAAGTTCATTACTTGGATCAGTGTTTTTGCGTGTTTCTATTGGAAAGCGTACTTTATTTAATAATTATTTTCATATTAAACGCTTTTTTCGGGTTGCACAAAGGTTTTTTTTTAATAATAATTAATTAACTAACCAGCAACTTTGACGGTGACATAAGTGACATGGGCAGGCATTATTTAGTCACAATCAAAACGCCTGATTAGCAAGTTAATAATTGTGAGTAAATAATGCCTGCCAATATTACTTATGTCACCGTCAAAGTTGCTGGTTAGTTATTATTGTTAAAAACCTTTGTGCAAACTCAACAAACTAAGAAATGACATTCTGTAAGTATTATATTAATAAAAATATGCTAAAAAAATCTTAAACAATACACTAGTTACATTTAAAAAATCAGAAATAATATATTGTAATAATTAGGATTACCAACCACAATCCTGCGACTAAACACGACACGCTGTTTTTAAAACGTTTCAAATTACACTGATAAATTAGCGATATAAATAACGTTATTATACAATTAAATAAATAAATAATTTAATTACGTTAACTTTGACAACGTATTTATGTGTATTTATTATGACTAATTAATTTGGGGGTTTTACTAATTATTATGAAACGAGTTATTTTTATGGTAATTGAATAGTACGTACACAGAGCACAAATTTAAACAGCCAAGTGAATAGATGCTAATTAAATTTCGTTTTTAGGGTTTTCAGCCACCGAACTGACTCTTAAATATGCTTTGAATATTAAAGAGGGTTTACATGAATATTTGAAAATTGGCAAATTATAAACACACGAATTATACCGGGTGTTTCTCAAAAGACGTTCACCCCTATAACTTTTTTATATTAATAGATATTAAAATGAAATTTTAAGATTATGCATAAGAGATGAGTCTGCATTTATTGGCATAATTTTCAATTTGTTAGCACTTTCGGTTTGACAGGAAGTGACCTTGACTTTGATATTTTAAATGGGACATCATGTATATTTTTACTTATTTGGGTGAAATGACACCTCAATTGTCATTTTTTGACGTGTTATAACATTTTTATGTTTATTTTTTATTTTCAATCTAGAGTGCTACAAATTAATTAAATCTGTTAATGTATAGTCAAGTAGTATACGAAAATTAAAATTATGTCATAATAATTGACTTTCTAAGTTTTGCAAGCGTTTAAAAAATGAAATTTTGTTTTCTTGACGTTCACTCCATTTTTCCAAATGGAACGATGATAGTTTACTAGGATATATTTAAAACGAGCATTTTTTTTCAACAATTTAATACCATACACTCCTATGCTGTTTCAAAATTGACGTGAAAAAATTTGCCTTAAGGTTGAATTCTCAACGTCATTCAATCTATTGCCAACCTATAACCTATTTCGCGTTGATTTTTTGAGTTTATTATTTTAATAACTAACATTTAAAGAAAATCAATATCGTCGGTACATTATTTAGGTTGTATCTGATATATTACAGAAATATCAATTTATTTCATTGCTAATTTTGGGAGAATTGTATAGTGAAAGAACAATGAGTGACAATGACATAATAATGTTAAAAAAAATCTTACCCGATATTTTTCGCTATACAATTCTCCTGAAATAAGTTATGAAATTCCTTGATATTTGTTAAATATTTCAATTATTACCTATAGAATATCAAGTCGATACTGATTTTCTTTAAATTTTGTATAAAAGCTAGAAAACATAAATAAATCTACGCGAAATAGGTTATAGGTTGGCAAGCATGTTGATACTCCCACCTTAAGTCCCAACCGCAAATTTAAAAGCGTTATGCATTATTGCCGCCCTGTCTTTTCTAAAGAAATATAAAGGCGGTTTTGAAAAACAATGGAGTGGTTTTGAAAACCAATATGGTTATAAATTAAAATTGTAATGTCAATCGTTTTTATTAAACTTACATTGTAAATCAGGTTGTTAGTTTTACTAGAAATAAACAAATTGATATGCTCCTAATTTTTGGAGTGACCAGAAAAATTATTCTGAAGCCGCAAGATTGTATGTATTGTATGTTTTATAAACTAATGACATTACAATTTTAAATTGAAGCCCTATTGTTTTTCAAAACCATTTCATTGTTTTTCAAAGCCGCCTTTATATTTCTTTAGAAAAGAGAGGGCGGCAATAATGCATAACGCTTTTAAATTTTGCGATTGAGTGTCAATTTTAAGATAGCATAGAAGTGTATGATATCAAATTGTTGAAAAAAATTCTCGTTTTAAATATCCTAGTGAATCACCATCGTTCCATTTGGAAAAATGGAGTAAACATCAAGAAAACAAAATTTAATTTTTTTAACGCTTGTGAAAAGTCAGTTATTATCACATAATTTTAATTTTCATATACTTCTCGACTATAATAATAATAATTAACAGATTTAATTAATTTGTAGCACTCTAAATTGAAAATAGAAAATAAACATAAAAATGTTATAACACGTCAAAAAACTACAAGTGAGGTGTAATTTCACTCATAATGTTATGCTAAAAATATACAAGATATCCCATTTAAAATATTAAAGTCAAGGTCACTTCCGGTCAAACCGGAAGTGCTAAAAAATTGCCAATAAATGCAGACTTATCTCTAATGCATAATCTCAAAATTTTATTTTAATATCTATAAATATAAAAAAGTTACGTCTTTTGAAAAACACCCGGTATATAAACAATGTTTTTGCGAAAATTTGTTCAAATGTCAACAATATGATAAGTAAAAATGTTTTAAATAAATTGTTGAGTTATAAATCGACAGTCAATGTTATAACTGTCAGGTTCTAAGTTCTGATAAATTAAACACATTCGTTTTAAATTTAATATTTTAGAGATTATTTGTTTTTTTTTATTTTTCCAAGTAGGGAAATGCGATTTTTTATTATTAAATGCAGTTTTTAGTCACTAACTTTAATAATTTTTTTGTTAGTTATAAGAAAACAAGTTTTATTTATAGGTTTACAGGTCCATTTATTTAATATAATATTATGACTTGCCAATTTTCACAAACTCTGTTGTGTTTTAAGATTGTTATTTTATTAACAGCCTCAAATAATACGGGCCTGGGAGCCTCCGTAATGAGAGTGTTCATTAGATCTGCGGTTGTTGCCGTTTGTTACAGGTATCGGCCAATTTATGGTTCTTATCGGTGGATAATGTACTGCCCTATATTGCCGGCTTTCTAGCAATAACTGTCTTTATAACATTTTCGATTTAGTGCTCCAGAGCGGTCTTGGATTATTTCTTTTTTAAATGTTACCTTTGGTAAACATAGGATAGAAATACTGTAGGCCTCCCCACAGAGGTAAATCGAAATTGTTATTGGGATGCGCATTCTTATTCTTTAAAACGCTATGACTGTAGCATTAACCATCGGATATTTTTGTACAGAGATAGAATTTCCAATTATTTTGAAAATAATGGCTACGCAACATGAAACCAAATATATATCAAATAAACCACTTTGATATTTCTGTTTGTATGTTCTTAAGTTATAAATAAAATTCTTGCTCTGTATGCCCGTCGTTACTTACAAATACGTAAGTAACAAGATATTGTAAATCGATTCAGGAATACTATACAAAAACAGTTTTTAAAAAGTTATAATTTTTATATTAATTTGGTAATAGTAATAGAGGGTAATTTTTAAGTAAATAAAGTTAAAAGCCCATTCCTGAGCTAATTTAAGGGAACGAAAGTATTACAGGTATAATGTGCTTGGTTTTTAATGTGTATGATGTTTTTTCTAAATACTTTTTTTTCGCAACCATTGAAATTTGGTGGGTTTATTTACGGACGAAAAAAGTCATAGTGTACATAGTAGTAAGATAATTTTAATATACCGGGTGAGTCAACGATTGAGCGGAGTAATTTTATGCCTTGAAGATAAGATTTGTCGATAATGAGCTTTTTTATTAAGGTATGGTTGGAAATCTGGCACATTTAATAATAATAATAAGTTTATTTAAATTTAATAATAATATAATAAATATGTTTATGTTGTCTTCGATAAACTTATTCTTCAATCCCCTGAAGCTGAGCTTGTTAGGGGCAAATCTTATTTTTTGTTTTAGTATGTAAAATCATAAATCATAAATATGCATTAAAAATCAAGTTTTTTAAAGTAAAAATGTTAATTTATAATATAAACGCAGCTTTTTTGAAGAAATATATTACCTATAATAAAATTATTAATTTATAATTTTTAAGTAAAAAATATTACTTATATAAATTATTCAGTACAATATTAATTAATTAAAGCATTTCTAAAAATATTCAATATGTCTGTTTTTAATATCCATGTTTTTATTTCGACTTTAAATTTTTTTAATGAAATCAATTTTTTAATTTTTGTTGGTGTATAATCGTTTAAATAAAAACATAAATATTTGAAATTTTTTTGTCCTATGGACTTATTTATTTTAGGTTTTATGGTTATTTCATTTTTATGACGTGTATTATGATTATGGTTTTTAAATTGTATAAGGTTTTTATTTTTAAATATATATATTAAGATGTTATAATGTAAAGTTGTCTTGAATATAATTCTTTTGAAGGATAAAGATAATCTTTATTGTATATAATTTTTAGAAACCTTTTTTGTAATATTTCTAATTTTTTTAACTAAAGTTCTATTTATTCCTCCCCAACCTAAAATTCCGTAATTTAAATGAGTTTTAACTAACGCGTAATATAATATTTCCATATGTCTTACATTTAAAAAATTTTTAATGTTTTTAAAAATCGGTAGTAAACTTCCTAATTTTTTAATTAAGTATTCTATGTGAAAATTCCAATTTAATTTACTGTCAAAAATAATTCCTAAATATTTTATTTTATTAACTTTAAAAATTTGAATGTCGTCATTTATTTGAATACTATTCATATTTTGTGGTAGGTTATTTAGGTTTAAAGTAAAATTTGTTTTATTAAAATTAATTGTTAACGAATTGTTATCAAACCAATTTTTTATAATTTTAAAATCTTTTTTAATTTTATTATTTAAGTTTTCCCAATTTGTATCGGTATAAAAAATTGTAGTATCATCTGCAAAACTATGAATTTGTCCATCGCAATTTATACTAAAAAGTGATTAATATAAATATTAAAAAATAATGGTCCTGAAATTGTTCCTTGAGGAACACCATACTTAAATACCTTTGGATAGCTTTTTTCTTTATCTATTTGAACATAAGTTGGTATATTTTTCAGATAATTTTTAATTAATTCTAATTGCTTTGCTCTGAATCCAATATTTTCAAACTTTTTTAACAGTAAATTATGGCTAACTGTATCAAAGGCTTTTGCTAAATCTAGAAAAATTAAAAAATATTTTTAATTTTACAGGGTACGCCCAAAAAGTAGGGTGGCATAAAAATACATTTTTTTTAAATGGGACACCCTATATTTTAATACATTTCTTAATTCTACGTGTTATTTCATAAATTTTCATTATTCGTTTAATATACGAAAAAGTTATAGTTTTTAAGATAACTTGATTTATAATGAAAATTTTACTTTTGTAAGCATCTCGTTGTTGTGAAAATGCTACTTAAATTTTGACACTAAGCGATTTATAATTTTTAAACTTGTCCATTGACAAAAAAATGCTATACTTAACGAGGACATTAAATTTCGAAATATCAAAATATTTCAAAAACTATAAGAGATAGGGAAAGGACGTTTTTTACAAAAGTTGAAGAGTTTATGACGAGCTATAAGATGACATAAAAATATATAGGGTGTTTCAGGTAATAAATGTAATTTTTTCAATTAGAAGTTTTCTGACTTTGGTCCTAGCAAGTAAACACCCTGTAAATGAGACGTCAAATACTTCATTGTGAATAATATGTATTTTTGACTATATTTAGTAAGTATTGAAATTATAAATCGCTTAGAGTCTAAATTTAAGTAGCATTTTCACAACAACGAGATGCTTACACTTGCAAACTTTTCATTATAAGTCGAATTATCTTAAAAACTATAACTTTTTCGTATATTAAACCATTAATAAAAGTTTTTGAAATAACACGTAGAATAAGGAAATGTATTCAAATAAGGGTGTCCCATTTAAAAAAATGGAACTTTATGACACCCTACTTTTTGAGCGCACCCTGTATAATTCAAAATATTTTTTAAATGGGCCAGATATCCAACCATACCTTATAACAAAAGCTCATTATCGACAAATCTTATATTCAAGGCATAAAATTACTCCGCTCAATCGTTGACTCACCCGGTAAAAGGGATCTGTATACATTTCATCGGATTTATTGGTTCAAAACATTTTCCAAAGACTACCTTTTGTATTATTATAGATACCAACAGATTTTAAATAAATCTAAAACATGCTCATAAATGTAAAAATGTCTTGTTTTTTTATGAGTAGTCAATTAAAAAAAATATTTATAAAACATAGTAGGTAATATAAATAACTAGTGAACAGGAACTTTTCGGCTATAAGACAAGTAACAACTTTTTTTCCATAAACCTATGTCGAAAATTCAAATGTCCTGTATATTTAACACTAAGCATTTTAGACCACGAACTTATTTTTTTTTTAAATCAGCGAAGGAATAGCTCAAATTTTTTACTACATACTAAAAACACCCTGTATATTAAAAACCAACATGTTTCGTTAACTTTTTCACGTGACATGATACTTAGGCCAACAACTTGCAACCTCATAGTATTACAGCCTGAACCATCTGCAGACTGCATTTGGCATGTCTAAGCTGATGATTTCAAAACTTCTTTTAAACAAGGCCAAAAAACAAGATTACCAAGAATTCCTTTATGTACTCAGTGCTAAGTAATGAAATAAATCTCGATAATCAAACATATCAAATTGGCATACAAAAGAAGACATTATAGATTTACCATAAAATTTTACAATTGGCTGAAGAACATATAACAAAATTACCATTGGCTAAAAAATATATTGAACACTACTAAATATCAATTAATTTACCAAAATTCATTGTTTATATAACCTATATTTTCATAATAGTAATATTAACTACCTACTGTCACAGTACAGGATATTATATAGCTTGACTTAGCTATATATTCTGTGCTACTGGTTCTTGTTTGCGTTTGCCAAAGAAAAAATGCACCAAACGTTGTCAATCAATAAATTAATCAATGCTATACAGTGTGGTAACTATTTTATTGACCATTACTACAGCATCTTCGAAATGGTAAGTTCCACCACGTTAAATTAGAGAAAATGTGCCAGAGTGCCTTTCAAATTTTTTCAAATATATGGGTATCTAATTATATTTTTTTTAATAAATGAAACTTTATAAACCTCTCTTTTCCACAATTTTTTATTTTCTTAGGATACCGGTTTCGGCTGTCTATTTTACAGCCATCAACAGCCCCACAAAAGCACCTTTAAAATAAGAAAAAAGTAAAAAATTAAAATGAGAAACTATCATTTTTAGGAGGTTAAAAACATTAAATATAGTAGTAAGTACTTACATTCCATAAATGGACGAGAGTTTAGATAAAATGACGTTAAACACCAAATTTTCAAATTACACTAACAATATTCAAAAAAAGGTACAAATTTAAAAACAGTTAAAAATAAGACATGATACGAACAAAATGTTGTACGTAAATGCATATAAAAACTATTTATGATACAAGTGTGGAAAATGCACCTTTAAGATACGCGCACGAAAGTTTCATGCAAAGTGCCTTAAATGAATTTTTACAATTGTATCATAACAATTTTTTTATCACGAATAATTAAATAAGAATATTATTTTCAATATTTACGTTTTTAAGTGTTTTTTCGTGCATGAAACATAAAAAAAAATTAATTATCCAAAGGATAATCGTAACCAAAGGAAGTTTGTTGTTTAAATAATTTTGACGACTACTTGGCACGACGGGCGCGTGCCTGAAGCCGTTCAGGACTTTAGATTTTATTATTTTTAAAAGTAAAAAAATAGAAAGCAACGAATATGAAATTTGAAAAGAGCGACGGTACGACCTGTTCTTTATTTTAATTATTATTTTGGCAGTAATTCGAAAAATAATTTACTTTTCGTACTAATGCGAAAACTCAATTACTTTTCGCACTAGTGCTTTCTTTTCACACTCAAATTGTTGTGAAAAACTTAACTTTTCAGTCATGAGAAAAAAAAACTATTTAACTACACGAAGATGGTATGTATTGTTTGCTGCTAATTTTTTTTTGGTCCTTATTTGATACTTTTTCGTTATTAACCTAATAAAACTTTTAATTGTACTCGCGACTGACGAATTAATCAAAAAAAGAATAAAAGAAAAAAAATGGCGGTCATGTTTTTCACAATGGCGACTTTGGCTTACCTGGGATTTTTTGGGACTTTTGAATTTTCATTCTACACTAAAAGAGCTATCGATTACCGTTTCAAAATAAATGTTCGGGAACACTTCACTCAAAAAGGAAGATTTGCCTGATGTACAAGGAAATGGAATATGAATGTAATATGACGGAAAATATTTTATTTATTGTGAATTATGGTGATGGATGTCTGTTTTGTGATCGCGGATATGTGTGGGTGTGTATTTTTAAAGTGGACTTTAAGTGAAAGAAAACACCCAATATTGGAGTTGCGAGAAAATTAGTTTCGTTAATAGCGGAATGTTCTGTTGAGTTTTGATGTGTCGTTTGAATTAGAAAGCTTCAAAATTGTTTAGTTTTCGCCCTAATTTTATCAAGACTTCCGTCCATTTATGAAATGTAAATGTAATGCTGTTATCACCCCTTAATTTTTTGCTCATATGACCCGGCTCCGCGGGCCACAAGTTGACACCCGGCGGGTTGCGTGTTTACCACTCATGAAAGAAGACTCAATTAAATAGTTACCAACCCCGTATAAAAATATTCTGTCGAACTAAAATTTTGATAAATAATTTAATATTCTCTCGGAGGTATCTCTCTATAATGTGACAAAATAAGATAACTCAGTTGTGATAAGAGATACCTAAGTAAAAAAAATGTATACAATGTGTGTATAAAGTCTGGAAACGGCTTAATAACATCACAATTTACTAGCCAATTTAAACCAAATTTGGCACAGTTGTGTAAAAGGATCTAACGCACCGAATGACGATATTGGCGTTGTTGCCAGCTTTTTAGTTTGTCTGGAATTCGAACAAATTTTATATTTTTAAATATAACACCCAGTATATTTTTACATTTTTAAATTCCACATAAAATTATAATTATTTTTTATTAAATGCATTATTAGTCTATACTTCATAGTTTCCGAGATATTGACTCTCGAAAAGTGACATTTTTGAACTTTGACAGTTTATAACTTTCTAACAGTACGTCTTAGAGCAAAACGGCTTACATGTCCCTATCTTCAATTTTTATTATCTTCCCAAAAAAATCAACTTCCGGTTAAACCGGATGTAACTCGAAAGCAGGAAATATAGTTGTTCCGGTTTAACTGGAAGTTGATTTTTTTGGGAAGATACTAAAAATTGAAGATAGGGACATGTAAGCCGTTTTGCTCTAAGACTTACTGTTAGAAAGTTATAAGCTGTCAAGGTTCAAAAATGTCACTTTTCGAGAGTCAATATCTCGGAAACTATGAAGTATAGACTAATAATGCATTTAATAAAAAATAATTATAATTTTATGTGGAATTTAAAAATGTAAAAATATACTGGGTGTTATATTTAAAAATATAAAATTCGTTCGAATTCCAGACAAACTAAAAAGCTGGCAACAACGCCAATATCGTCATTCGGTGCGTTAGATCCTCTTACACAACTGTACCAAATTTGGTTTAAATCGGCCAGTAAATTGTGATGTTATTAAGCCGTTTCCAGACTTTATACACACATTGTATAAGAGGATTGTACCGAACCCGTATTAGATAATGCCTATGTCGTAGGCTAATTACAAATTCAGTCGTTTTATAAAACGCCTAGTCGTTTTATAAAACGCCTAGTCGTTTTATAAATGACTAGGTATATTGTAACATGAAGAATAAATACCGAATTTTTATAATTTGACTGAACTTTTTAGGCATTTCATAAAACGCCGAATTACTCTCAGGCTCATTGTAAACGGTTCTTCAATCTCGTTTGTTTTAGGATATGACTGATTATAACTAGTGGTTTTGTAAAAGACTGGAAACTAGTTACTTAGGCATTTTATAAAACACCGATTTATATTGGTTACAAAGAATGGGATGTGCTGCTGGTCAAAAACGTGCTTCAAAATACCAACCAAAAGTTGAAACCTCTATTTCTGGGTTAGAATATTGAGGTTCACGTACCTACATTCGATTGGGGACCACTAGACTCTAAAAATATATTGGGAACTATCATAGAAATAAAAAATGGAGTATTATACCAAATTGGTACTAAGCACGGAATTTTGAATCGATGGTTTTTAAGAGACGAAATCGCATTGAATCTCCCGAACCAATTCAGGTTTTGGAATGAAAAATTATTTGTTTGAGAGAAGCTTTAACAATTTTTTTTAAATTTGGGGGTAGGGATTCAAAAAATGTTCCTGCAAAGCAAGCAAAACGCAGTGCCACACAAATAAGTGTTTTTGATTTAAGGCTTACTTGAAATGCAATAGTAAATGTCATTCAAGCGGACAGTGTTCAAATAAGTAAAATATTATTACTTTTAATTTGTGTTAGATTACATTATGTAAATATATACCTAAATTTACGTAGCGAATGTCGGAACATTTGTTGTAAGAGTTACCCATTAATTTATTTTATGATGTTATGACAAAAATAAAGTGTCCCACTTACTATGTATTTGTTTCAAATATCATACGATCAAGCAACAATATAAATCGGTGTTTTATAAAATGCCTAAGTACTTTCCAGTCTTTTACAAAACGACTAGTTATAATCAGTCATATCCTAAAAACAAACCAGATTGAAGAAGCGTTTACAATGTTCCTGAGAGCAATTCGGCGTTTTATGAAACGCTTAAATAGTTCAGTCGAATTGTAAAAATTCAGTATTTATTCTTCATTCTACAATATACCTAGACATTTATAAAACGACCAGGCGCTTTATAAAATGACTGAATTTGTAATAATTAGCCTACGACATATACATTTTAAAATTATTGCGAAATATACGACACTGCGTTGCCACAACCATTTCACTTTCAGTCAAAGAAGGCCTTATAAGCTTTACTTAACTTTAAATGAAAGTTTACTTTCTTAACGTTTTTCTCAGTAACTTGACGTTCCTATCTTTATTTTAACAATTAATTATTTAAGGTAAGCCATTAAAATGTCAGGTTTTATAGATATAGTCGGATCTGGTCTTATCGTGCGGGTCATACGATTCAAGAAAGACATACTCTCAGTTTTTGTTTTCTTTACTTGCGTTTATGTTACCCTCTAAATAAAATACGTAAGATAAATGAGACAGACTTATGTAATTTTGACATGAAAGACAAGGATATGTATTTTATTTTCAGCGATTCACAAAAGTTTGTACCTGCCACCTTAATTGATTTAAAGGTGTCAGTTTTGTGACTTTGACAGTTTGTGACAAAAGTAAGTTCTGGTTTTTGCATCCCCAATTAAAAAAAAATGGTACCTAATCTGATAAACTATTTCGAAAATGAAAGAAAAAGTGGAAATTCGCCAACCAATATTCAGGAAACAGTAGCCAAAGCACTGCGATTAGTTTAAGGACTGTGCAGAAAATTGTGCATGAAACAAAACATAACATAATACCCAAGAATACTAAAAAGTGTAAACGAAGAAAGCCAAAGACTGAGGATTTAAGCGAAAATATTAAAATGGGAGTTCGAAATGTGATTTACGATTTATACAAATCAAAAACCAATGTAACTCTTCCAGTTTTACAAGAAACATTACAAACTAGGGGTGTTTTGGAAATTGGACTTGAAGCGTTATCAAAATTAATAAAAAATTTAGGTTTTCGCTATAAAAAATACTGTAACCGAAGATTTTTATGTGAGCAGCCACAGATAGTAAGTCAGCGTGTTCAGTTTTTAAAAAAATATACGGACAATTACAAATCGAAATTTAGAAAAGTGGTATTTTTAGACGAAACTTGGATATTTTCGAGTGGAAGTGGTTCAAAATCTTAGCAAGATGGGTCTGTAAAAAGTGTTAAAGGAAAAAGGGGTGCGGTACGGGAAAGCGTTTTATTATTTTGCATGCCGGTTCTGCAACAGGATATGTTGCAGGTGCGAGTTTAATTTTTCTTCAACATCAAAAAGTGCTGACTATCATGATAATATGAATTGCGAAATGTTTGAAAAATGGTTAAAAGTTCAATTGATACCAAATTTGGATGCTCCGTCTTTAATTGTATTAGATAATGCATCATATCATTCAAGAATTTTAAATAAACAGCCTACTTCATCTTGGAGGAAAAGTGATATTTATGAGTTGCTGGAAAAACACAACCAAAATCCTTTACCAAATATGCTTAAATCGGAACTCCAATCAATAGCAAAGTCTCTTAAAAAAACCAAAATATACGCGGTAGATGAAATACTGCGTGAATATGGTCATGAGGTTCTACGACTGCCACCATATCATTGCCAATTTAACGCAATAGAATTAATATGGGCTGGTGCAAAGTCTTATTATGAAAAACATGTAGGTGATGGTCTTAAATCCGACCAAGTACAAATAGTTTGGCAAGATTCGTTAGATCATATTACACAAGAGTACTGGAAGAAATCTGTGGAACATATAGAAATATTAATAAGGGATTAGTGGGATCGAGAACAAGTACTAGATGTCGAAGTAGCGCCAATGATAATTGCTCCATTCGAAGACGACTCAGACGACGAGGACTTTTCAGATTTTATAAGTGACGATGATAGTTTTTAGGCCATAAGTATAAACGGTGTTTTTCGTTTACATTTTTTAGTATTCTTGGGTATTATATTATGCTTTCTTTTCATGCACATTATTCTGCATAGTCCTTAAACTAATTCCCAGTGTTTTCATTACGGTTTCCTGCATATTGGTTTGCGAATTTCCACTTTTTCTTTCATTATCGAAATAGTTTATCAGACTAAATGCCATTGTATTTTTAGGTTTTAGTAGTAAAATTGTTAAACTAAATTGCACTGTTTATTATTGTCGTTTTTAATTAAAGGGTACAGTAGGTATATAATTAACGATTATATAATTTTTTTGTAACTTTTTCAACTCCCCTGTACATAATTTTTACAAAACTAATAATATTAGGTATATGTGGCTATCTTCGCGATAGCTAAAATAATGAAACTATTTTTCCTTCCTTCGGTATATTTGTAAATAATCTCACAACATTTTGATAGCCTCTGTGTTGTCTGACTTGACGCATATGATCAGTGACCTTTGGACCCGCACGCTAAGACAAGATCTGACTATATAGAGATTTCTGCAGCATCCGCTCCGGTCGCGGTCCGTGGAATTGAAAAATACAAAACATAAAGCGCCTGATTTAACAAATATAACTTTGGCGTGTATCGTTTAGTTACCCTGAACATTTTGCAATAGATTTGAAATACGCTTATTATACAGGATACTACAAATTTGTTGCGTACATGGGGATCTCGAAAACGGTAAGAAATACGAAGATGGTTGCATTAAAGCAAAGCTTGGGGACTAATAATTTGGTAAAAGATAATTTCAAATATTCAAAATACTTTAAGAGACATTCGATAAAAAACGAAATTTTTAGTTTGTGTTTAATTTTTTGTGTTCTAATTTTTGTTATATTCAGTTCTCGGTCCTTTACTATTTCTAATTTATATAAATGACCCTGAATCAATTTTTATACAGTGTGTCCGCGGATGGGGTCTCCAAAGGGAAAAAAATGTATTATTCATTTTACGACCAAAGGTCATTCTTTATAAAAAGTTCTGCTTGTTGAAAAAATTAATTCACGATAAAAAAATGTTAGATCAGATGTACAGGGTGTTAATAAATTAGGAAAATATGAAAATGCTTCAAGAGAGAAGTACCATTATTTATTATTTTTAACAAAAATTCTATAAAAGAAAGTTGTTTATAAACTAGCATAAAGACTAAATACAAGTTTAAAAATAAAAATTCGAATATTTTAAAATAAAATTTTATTTTATTAAAGATAATTTCGAGTTTTCTAAAACTGACCCTATTTCTCATAATGTAGCTGCGTCATTATCACATATTTTTTCTTTGATTTTTTTACATTCATCACCGATCAAGTTTCATTAAATTTTTTAAATAATTTTCGCAATCCTCTTTTTGACACAGGCGTATAGGAAATTTTTTATGAAAAACATCTATAGCGTATTTATAAGACACATTTCCAATATCGTAACATTTTCGAAAATGCCTTTATGAAAACAGAATACTGACAGATGTAAATAAAATGCTGACATAAACATGAACGTATACAAAATCGGTTATATTGATTTTTTTGTAAAATGCAAGTAATTAAATTAAAACTATAATTATTAAAATTTTAATTTAAAATATTCGAATTTTTATTATAAGACTTGTATTTAGTCTTTATGCTAGTTTATAAACAACTTTGTTTTATAGAATTTTTGTTTTTAAAGCATTTTCATATTTTTCTAATTTATTAACACCCTGAACATCGGATCTAACATTTTTTTATCGTGAATTCATTTTCTCAACAAGCAGAACTTTTTATAAAGAATGACTTTTGGTCGTAAAATGAATAATAAAGATTTTTCCCCCTTGGGGACCCCATCCGCGGACCACTGTATATGGTAGCCTTACCATGTTTGCGCATGATACAACAATACTATGGCATAGTAAAAATACTGTATTGAAAAAGAAGAATAAAATTAATGATATGTTTGACTATAGTCTACTTTATTTTAATATCACTAAAACCTTTTAAACTTTTACTTAATAATATTATTTTGCTGGCTTAGCGCTGCCTAGCAGGAGTCCTATAGTGTCTTTACAGGTGATTTCCTCTAAATATTTTACTTATTTTTATCAGTCTGTTAGAGGTGCTGGTATGCTTTAGAAGTGCCTCACATCGACACTAGATGGAGCTTAGCGCTTCATCCTCTTGACGGTGTCCCCATATACTGGCTCAAGTAGCACTTTGAGTTTCCTTTCTTTCATCGATGAGCCATGATATGGCGAATCGCATCTGCGGATGAATCTGACGAAATGAAAGAAGAAATTTTTTCGGAGTTTTGACATCTAATAATTTACAACCCCAAATTTACAAAATTTTCAAAATATTTCTAATAATGAATATTGTAGAAAAGTTATTTAGAAATTTATAAGTCGTTATGCCCTGAGCGTACTTTCCCATGAAACCAATGATACAGTTCTTCGAAATGTTTATTTTGGGTTGATAGAATCCCGTCTAAGACATGGAATTTGTTTCTCGAGAAATACATGTTCTATTTTTATCTTACAAAAAAGAGCTATCAAGTATTTGTGCAAAGCACGATCTGGAGATTCTTGTAAACCTTTTTGTCTATCTCACAAAAAATTGTAATATTAACTTAAAATTTTTATTTTAAAAACGGTTTGTTGAATTCTTAAAAAAAAAATAGAAATATATAATAAATTGAGTTTTGATTTTTGTGTATTTATTTTTATTCGAGAAATATTCCACTAAATAGCATTTGTGTTTCAAAATAACCAGATAATTTTGCATTCAGGCTTGTTTTCTTTTTTTCTCATTTTCATATTTTATTTTAAAAAAAAGCTTCTCTTTCGAAAATATGAAAATATTTTCATGCAATTTCTAGAACACACGCTTTTATGCAAAATGGTAATGCACTTATGCTATTACCCCGATAGTCTTTCATAATTATTTGCATTTGTTATTGTAATATTTTATTATATTATATTTCATTTTTATTGTTGAACAAAAGCTTCGTCGATAAAGATTTCATACTTTTTGAAAAACTTATCTTGACTTTGTAACTTTGCCTCATTGTAACTATCTTCTTACCTCTAACCATTTTCGGGATCCCTATAAAAGCACACGAATTGGTAGCACAATGTAAATCTAACCGCGACAGCGTTATTTTACTTTGTAGCATTATTGAGACACCCGATATGGTCCTATTATTCCAATGGCTTGTAAACAAGGCAGTAAGCTTGATAACAAACTTATACTAATTGCATCCTGCATTAAGGTTTCGAAATGAATTACATCTAAGGCGTGATTTTTGAAACGGTGTATAAATTTTATTTTTAAAATACAGATTCCAAATAATAATGTTAGCTTTTATAGGTTCTTTGATATATTAAATTTGACATACCAGGCGGCAAAAATTGGAAAGAGAATTCTTATTTTGTATATTGAGATTTAGTCTCATGTCAGTTACGCAATATCTTTTCGGTTTTTTGCGTTAACATGTTGTTTATACATTATATTATACCAATAGTTTAAATTGCAAAGTTGAAAAAAATCATTCGGTAAAGCAGATAACTCAGTCCATATATCTTTTATAATAATATATGAATAATTAACTCGGTTCGGTGGCTTTACCTTAAATTGGCTGCTTTCAGGGGAAAACCACACGAACGGCTTGAGCACCATCATCATGGTTGGCATTCTAGTGCTCGTGGTCATGCTGGTCTTCGTGTGCTTTGCCCTTATGGCCGTTTGCTACAGGTACAACGCACACACTGACTTTGATGGAAAAAGATTACTTTTATGGAAAGAAAAACCAAGTACAAGTTAGACTCCTTTTTATAAAATCATTTTCATTAATTCGAATTGAATATTTATTGTTAAATTATATTGGGTAATTTTTATTTAAAAAAAAAATTCCATCGATTATATGTAAATGAATTGAAAAATTAAATTGTAAGGTAAAGCTCCAATAGTTCGATAAAAATCCAAAGTGCTCATTTTGTTTTTAATGCTTTATTTATGCTCTCAATATTATAGATATTCATTTGTTTTTTAAAAAGGATGGACACCTTAGTATTCAATTTCAACGTTTTGAAAAACGTTGTTTCAACGTTTTGAAAAACGTTGAATTCTTCAAAACATATAAAAACAATTTTCGTGTGTGGAAAAATAAGGAATACTTTAAAATTTAAGAAAAAAATAATAAGGCATTTACTGGGTACAATAAATTTTAAGCACAGTTTTGAGCATTTATAAATCTCCATATTCAAAATAATTGTTATTAAAATGGAAATCCATTTTAAAAAACATTTTTGTATCCTATCGTTATTTTTATTATATTACTCGCAATTGGATGTTTACTAATTTCTTGGTTAATAAAAAAAGGTTTACGATTATTTTGTCAGTAAGAATTCAAACTTGTAGTTGGTTTCTCTTTCATCAAAGTTATTCCAAATAGCACGCGTACACGGTACTTAATATTTGGTTCACGTTCAGTTGTTACTACGCACGTGTAAATATAGCTTTCGGTGTGGGGGAAGAAAACACTTCTTATTTAAAATGAAAACAGGATCCTTAACCTATAACAGTTCGCTGTCGTAGAGGAGAGGGGACTTCTGTTTTTGTTTGTATAATAAGTAATGGCATATTACTGTTTTAGATACGTTTTTAGGTTATGTGGCAAAAAGGTTAATCGTATACCAACAAATTGTATACTTAGTAAATAAATGAATGTCGTGAAGTAGCAAGTGGTGATGAACATTATTTGACTTGCAATATTAAAACGAAAATTTAACTTCCATTTAATTTAAAAATATATCTAAATAATAATTTGCTAGTGTTGTACAAATCCGGGGTGTATCATATTTGTAATTAAAAAAAAAGGTTTCGTGTTTATGGTATTTGGTATTTTTTGATTTGCTGTGTGTACTGTACCATACATTTATTGTGTGTATTTATACAACAAGGTATAATGTGTATTATATTATGATTTTTAAAATATTTGATAATATGTAGGAGAAAGCTCACTGCGATTTTGGTAATTAAATTAAAAGTAAAGGCCGTGTGGTTTATGGTACAATGCTTTAGATTTGGTACAAAAAGTACCACTTATCGACCTAATAACTATCAATAAATTAGTATTGATAAATACCAATAAGATGACATTTTAACAGTCAATCGTTGCTATTTTATTTATTTCTTAATAATATATTTATAATCAATATTTGACACGTTCCTTTATAGGTAGTGTTCGTTAAGGGTCAAAAAAAAATTTATTTTTGTTTAATAAGCCTCTAATTTATAAAAGCGTAATAGTTATATAATATATTTTAGTATTTATATTACAAAAAAAAAGAACTGCGAGGATATAATGTGATGTCTGAACGACGATGATGAATGAAAAAGTAAAATTAAAGAAATAATAAAAGTGTCTTATTGATTTAAATAGGCACAATTAAATATGTCACTGTTAAACTCAATGTTTATTTTTCATAAAAACGGTGTAAATGAATAACTATTTTCATTGATTTTAAACATACATGAATGTGTAAATGATTTTGTAGTTTATTCTTTTAAATGCTGTAGCGCCGACTAATTTGAATTAATTACACAAACTACAAGGTGCAAAACTTAAAAATCACATCGATTATAATGAAATTATTAAGTAAATTAATATACAAAAGTTTTCAAATTTACCCCTTTGGGTCCATTTCCGGAGTAATATACCGTCTTCATATTAATCTAATAGGTTTGCGGAACAAGACAAGCTAAATATAGAAACGGCAATTAAACTAGCGTTATCAAGGGCATTGATTAATGATGGTACATGCATGAACGTTTCTTACACGTACATGTGTGACGGCCGTATTGTTTACGTAACAAATGAATTTGTTCACCTCAGGAACAGACTGAATCACAGAGGTGTATTCGGAAAATAAATCATATTATTTTCAACCACTTTGTCTAAAAAGTAACTTCAAATTGTGTTTGTTATTTCACTTACTTATCGTAAAGTTTCATCAAAATGACGCACGATTATTTTTCAATTTTTACCGTTTAATGACAACCGCAAAAAATCTAGTGCGAGATGCTGCTATTTATTTCGATAATTTACACAAGACCTGCAAGTAAACCGTGTTAATTTATATACAAATAACAAGTCCACTGATCAAAAAGCATATCTGTGGTGAAGAAGGTAACCTTCTAAGTCGCGATTTGCAGAAATTCGTCAAACTTCTATTCCCAAGAGAGCTACTGTTTTAAACTAGTTTTAATAACCTTATTTTTGTCAGATAGAAAGTTGTGATCCTTTTTTACAGCTGTTTGATTTTGTCAGCAAACCAAAGGTTTGATCATTCAAAATGATAAATATCAAATCTGCTGAATTTGATATAAAACTTTGCCGAGCTTCTGCAAATCGCTATATGGAAGGATACCGTTTTTCGCCATCGATCGCAATGGTAGAGACTTCCATAATTAAAAAGAGAAAAAAATTGTTCCGGTCGAGAGCAACAAGTATCATATTCGACTCATATCTTGGCCCTGTTATATCATAGGGTTTTAAATTCTGTAGCTGTTATAACTTTATACTGCTCAGCTATTCGACTTTTGTAAAGATGTAACAAAAATTATCAAATAAATCAGGGTATTTACACGTTCAAAACATTTATAAATTAAAAATTTATAATCTAATTCACTCTATTATTTTAAAAGAAAAAAAATCAAACATAACACTTCAGGAGAATAAGACATTACATGATCATAACACCAGACATTGTATAAATTATCAAACTAAACCAGTAAAAAGTAATTTTGGAAAAAAATCGCAACACTCTTCCAAAAAATATCAGAAAAATTAAAAAATTGACAATTTTTAAAAAACAATTAAAGAGATATTTACTAAATTAAATTATTTATACTATTTTTTTTTAAATTAATTTTATTAATGAATTAAACTGGATTAACTTCCATTTTTTTTATTGTTATTTTTTTTTTATGGTTATTATTTTCTATATTATGTTGTCCCTTTCCATGTAATGAACTGTAAAAGTTAGTTTGGAATAAAGACATTTTGAAAGTTAAATATAAAAATTTAATGTAACACCGCCTACGAGCATCTAAAACTATTAAAAGGAATGCGTCTGTTTCTACCTTAATGATATGTCCGTCTATTTTAACAAAATTTATATTAACGTCATTATAAATAATTTGATTTTGAATGAAAAAATCTTAAACGTTCCTATTTTATTTTGATCCTTTTTCGTGGCCGTAGAAAAGGGGAACAAGTTGCTGTCCCCTTCAGACTTCTTTTAGCAGTGGTTATGACAATAGGGTAAATCGATTACTAATGGTATTGGCGGCACTATCTTTGATTAAACTCTAAATTGATAAAACTATTTCGGCAGAAAATTCAATGGAATAGGTTAAGAATATGTTTTAGTGATTCCTCCAGATAACGATATTACATTTTTATTGAAAGCCCATGATCGCGTACTTAAAAGTTGAACGGTTACTTAAGAATAAATACATCTATATTAATTGTATCTTAACACATCTGGTTGTGTTGAAAAAATAATTTTGGTACTTTTTTTAATTTATGTGCTATTAGAAAACACAAAGATAAACATTTAAAAATAGTTACAGAGAAATTCACGTATATAAAGTTTGACGGATTTGCCTGTAAAAATAATAGATATATAAAAAAATAACAGTAATAAAATTATTACTTCTTTAAACGATTAGAACCGTTAGTAAACACTTTTGAAATCAGGTATTCCAGACCATTTTGACACCCTGTATATAGATACGATTAGGTCCTATTATGCATTTATCAAACAATTTCGAGTACTCCTCTGCAAAACAGTAGGTAACTAATGTTCTGTTGCCTGTCATCATTTATTACTCCCAAAATGGAGAAAGGGGCATGTTTTGAAAATTCATGAAACAGGTTTACGCGGATAGGTGAATGGATTAACAAATTTATTGTGTTTCATGCGGTAATAATCGCTTTAATATTCCTTTGAAAAATGTGTGGAAGTTGAAAAATTTAACGACAAAATAACAAAAATAATATTCGAAGTATAACCAAGGTTGGTTTTTGCCAATGTCTTTATTTTAGCGTTATATTGTGTAAAAAGTCTTTATCGATATCGTGTTCGCTTAGAAGGTTATTTATAATTAAATTTCACGAACATCATGGTTTCTTTTGCTCAGACGATGAGTATTATCATAGTATTAAGCACTAGAAACTGAAAAAAAATTAATTTACCAAAAAAATATATAGATTTTAATACAAGCAAACCTCGTACGTGTTTTAAAGATGATGCATGAAAAGTGTGTCAAAGGTTAAAGACATGGAAGAATGATAATTTCATAACAATACATTTTTACTAAATATAGACCAGGCATACTATTATATGTTATATTTTTAAACAATTGGTGCATTTTGTCTAGCAAAAATTTTAGCTTCTACGTAAAAGGATATAATTTTTTTTAGATATTTATATTACGTTTTCTATATCTGTTACGGAAACAGAATTTAAAAGGTAAATAATAACATCTAACTAAAAACAAATAGTCGGATGTCTTCTCTATTGTATACCCTTAATTACTGGCGAAATTAAAAAAAAATTAATGGTTTAAACCTATTGTTGTCTTTAGTTTATCATCAGGTATCGCTAACGGGTTTGAAAAGTAAATTGCCACATCTTACTCTATTTTATGTTTGTCTTTTAAGGCAAATGCTTCTCGACGTGTATCATAAGGTTAATGTCTATAGCTGGTTCATTTTCCCCTCTTACGCGCCTGCTGCTATTCTTGCAATTTAATTTAATTAATTCAATTTAAAAAATGTTAGCCCTGCCTATAGGCTTCCGTAATTGCAGGTGATTTCCCCTTAACATTTTTACTTACTTTTATATAAGTGTAATAGGCGTACTGGTATGTACCCAGTATCGATACTAGATGGCGCTTCGCGCTACATCCTACTGACGGTTCTCGCCGTGTATTGGTTCAAGATTCCTTTATTTTATTGGATCTTTGCCTCACTGCCATGTTACGGCGACATCAGCGTTGCCAGCATTATAACGTTTATATAACAGATTAGTTACTAAAGACAATTATTTATTACGCCGCTCAGCTGGGTTCTTGCCTTACTACTTACTTTTAACTGTTCCCGTATCTATAAACTAACTACACGGCGGCCTACCCGCCTCGTTGTTCTCTGTCCTACGCGCATTAACAACCGCCAGGCGACATCACTTTAAATAATAAACCATGCCCTAGTCACAAGCAGCTACAAAAAAACGCTTAAAACCTCCGGACAAAATCTACTACTAAAAATATTGATCTATTCTGAAAATTTAACGGAATCTAGTACAAAACTACTGGCAACTCTGAAAGAAACAGTTTTCTTTTTATCATCACCCCACCCCCTTTTTGAAATAACACAGGTAGGTTAAAATAGCATTGTTGTAGCCCGTTTAACTAAACATCTTTCCGTTTAACCGACCAATAGCAATTGAGATATCCACAAAATAGCAATTTTAATTTAACAAACCTCAATTTTGAATAGCCTTCCAAGTGAATATTATATTGTTTTTTCACTTTTACACCTTATTAAACGATTAAGATAAAAATGTAGGAATTATGTCAAAATCAACATTTTCGTTGTTAATAATTAGACTGGGCTCGAAAATTATCGCCAAAAACGAACCCTATATGAACACTTCAAAAATTTATTACTGTATTGCATTGTTTAAACCTTTCCAATAAGCCAAATTGCAAAAATTATTTTATACAAAACCTTCTCCATCTTTTATTGCAACCTCGTATTTCTTTCATTTTCTTTATAAAATTTGATTCTATAAAATTAGAATATAAATTATTCTAACAATAAAATTTTTAGTATTTCGTATATGTCGCAGTGAGCTTTTAAATACGTTAATATGCAACTGTACTGTATGCAACAGAGCTATAACTTTTATGAAACTCCTAAAATAAAATGCGATCTTGCATTTAAAGAGAAATTTTATTACGAAAAGGAAAAAAAGCATGTTAACAGGTACTTAAAGGAGTTAGCTTTAAAAATTTTACGATTATTTCCCGGTATTACATTAGCACCTGTGTTGTTGATGTTACAGTTTTTTTATTCAGTTTTACAAGATGAATCGAAGTTTAATTTATACTTTTAATGGTTATTGTTAATTGACCGGATTAAGGTTTTTAAAGTTGATTTTTTTTAGTGTTACAAATATTTACACAAACATGTAAAGCCATATTTCATTTCAAAAGTATCTTGGAACATTGCTTGTGTTATGTAGAATAACTTTTTAATAATTGTAATTTTTTCTAAAACGATTTAAATGAAAACATTTTCGACGAATAATTAATACAATGCCTAAAGCACCCCAAAAAAATAATATATATGAATTGAGTACTAAAGAACTAATGTGCTTTTATATTTACGCAATGATTGATAATAAAAAGAATTTTAGAATGCCATGTGTAAATCTTGTACTTAAATTTGGATTAAAATTAGATTATGTAATGGATATCTATTATTTGTAAAAATAGCGATTTATTACAATATATTTTAATTAACAATTATTTGAGGTAAGACAGTTTATCATTCCTATGATGCTTTTATATGTCTTATAGTAACACCCCCTTTATTTTGACATGCCTGTCGAAACCCCTCAATCTTTCGTATATAGCTTAGAATATTTGACAACATAGACAACCCAAGCCAAGACAAAAATTATTTACTGTAGAATTTTAATGACGATGACGGAGATAATATAAAAAATACAGGGGACAAATTAGCAACTGCGTTACGTAACGTCAAGATTAAGAGTTGTTATACGCTAAAAGCACATTAGTTTTTTTAGCCCTTGCGTATAGAATACTTTCAAGTTTTTTTTAAATATTATCAAGTTTCATTGTGCAAATAATTAACAAGTTAATACAACCTGAAAAAGTAGGTGAGCCCAAGCTGAACAATCCATGGAAAAGGTAGGGGGTACACTGTTCATAAAATAGTAGTTAACGTGTGGCCTATAAGATAGTTATTGGTATTTTTAAACTTTTTCCAAGAAAAATCCAAAAAACTGTTCACCAAAAAATTGTTTCTCAGACATGAACAGTGAAGTTATCGGGAATGTGTCGCATGAAAAGAAGAAATCGTTCAAGAACATTCATTATAGCATTCTGCAATTTATTGTAACACCGTAATATCGCTGCGTTTTTTTATAAATTTTAAAGTTACAACTTCGCTACATTATAGGGTAGGTGGGGGTAAAGCCCCGCAATTTGTAGTTATAAGAGGATTGCTTCAAGTGGGAAGTGTATTTTTTAGTTATTTTAGGTGAAAGTGTTAGGTATGGATCTCTTCGCTAACATCGCTGCAACACTTGTGGTGTCTGACTATTAGGTGCCTAAACATTACACATTTTCAAAAAGTAATTTTTGCAGGGCTTTGCCCCACCAAATTGGCCAAGTCCCCGCAGTGCGGGGCTTTTCCCCAATAGTGCTCAAAGTGGCAAGGTGAATAAGAAAACATCATAAAAACACAAAAACACACTTTCTAAAATTATTTATTAATATTTTATTCTCAGAGAAAGAGAGAAAAGCTAACTTTTTTCTTGAAAAATCTAAAATTGACGAGCTAAGTAAATTCTAAAGCAGAAAAAGAAATACAAACGAAAAACAAGTTGAAATGTATAGGAACGTAATAGAAAGTTCATTAGTACATTGTAAAATTAGTCAAGTCCTCTGTGAAAGTGATCACGTTGTGAAACCCAGCAGAGTTCATCTCAGTAGATGCGGGACTTTGCCTCCAGAAGGCTGCGGGTCTTCACCCCATTCCTATTGTGTAAAGTCAATTATTCCTAAAACCTACTGTAAACTAAGTGAAGCAAAATTAAAGCACACACAAATAAAGCTTAAGAGTCATACTATCAACTGAAGATTCGATTAAAAAAAAAACTGTAACCACATGCACATAGTTTTAAAGTAAATTAATATAATTTTTACATCAAAATTACAAAAAATGAACTTACCTCATTTTATCGGTTTACAAACTGCCTATCGCTCTGAATTTTCATGGAGCACTAGATGTTATCAAGACCGAACTGCCGCCTGGCGGCCGATTCTGTGATTATTCGCGGGCTACTTAAAAAGACGGCTTTTGGCTTTTAATAAATATAGTTTCTTAGGGTGACCGTCCATTAGAATATTTGCGAAAGTAATACGATTTGAATCCAATTTGGATAATAGAGTTTTCGGAGATGCACTCTTTAAATGAAGTAACAGCGACCATATGCGACCTATTATACCGGAAGTTGTTAAACTTGCTTATTTTAAATGTATAATAATTTTCTTGTGTTCCTTTCTTTATTTCCAATATCTTTTATTATTAAATGTTTTTTTCCTACTCTACCGTTTTCATAAAAAAAAAATATTTTTCTCAAATTTTGTCCTAGTGTGTCGCCTAAAATGGAATATCTCAAGATTAAAGAATGAAACCAGAAATTCCCCCAATATTAGATACAGAGAAATGGAAAAGTTACAATATTTGTTCTTTATCAAATTTTTTTAAAAAACTTCATTTTTTTAATACTATGCTATGTTGCTGCTATGGATAAAGGAGAACATTACCTATCTGTCCACATAGGGTCCCTATATCTAATGATATATAGGTTTAATAGGAAGGTGCTATGGTCGCTGTTATTTCATTTGAATAGAGCGTCTCCCACAATTATCCAAATTTGCAAGCTCAAATCGCATTACTTTCTGGAATATTCACCGTGAGACATCTTGTATAGGTAATATGTATTAATACTGGATAAGCTGTGACTTCCGGTGTATTCAACAGGCGTCCAGGTGATCACGTGTAGATATTAGAAAAATAAGTTCATATATATGCCGAGGATGGGAAAACTCCTACAATAGGTAATAGAGGAAAACGAATTCCTCTTTTAAAAATTTTCCATATAAAGATATATAAACAAGATATAAAGTGACTTTCTCGCCCTATATGGTTATTAATGCAAATTGTAGTTATGATTAATAAGTAATAACTTTCCACAGTATTGCCACACATCTGGAAGTCAACGGCTAAACTGGAGCGCTGGTTCTAACATATTATTCCTAGCGCAACGTTTCATTTCTGCGGAAGTGTTAAATTTCAGATTGTAAAAAACAGGATTATAGTTCTGCTTAAAAATCCACCACCTGTTCAATTTTTTTTTAGAAAAGGAATTTTGTAATGATATTTTCAGACAACAAATATACAGTGAAAAAAAAATTCTACAACTACCATGAAAAAAACATTTTGAGGACAATTATTGCACAACACACAGAATTGTGAATAATAGTTATTTATGTATCAAGGGTACTAAGTAGATGATTATGCCCTGAGGGCGACAGTCTTACAAAGCTGAGGGCCTCTGGCCCGAGGGTTCGTAAGTCGCCAGAGGGTATATATCTATTAGTACCCGTGGTGCATACAAAATTTTATGTCATACCAGTTCGTTTTGAATAATAAATATTTTTTTTTAATTAATTTGATTTACCAAGTTTTTATTTTTACCTGCGACATTACCTTGGCATTATTAAAATGTTTTATGTGTCAAAGTCAAAAATCAAAAATGGAACAAGATGCACACTTAATGCAACACTTAATGCCCGCGCGGGCCATAATGCGTACTTTATGCCCTTACGGGCATAAAGTAATCCATTATGTAGATGGCATAACATAAAATTATTTTGTTTATTATGTCATACCAGTACATTATTGTGTTTTTATACCTTAGATACCATCTACATAATGGACTACGACTACTTTATGCCCCGTGCTGGCATAAAGTACACATTATGGCCCGCGCGGGCATTAAGTGTTGCATTAAGTGTGCATCTTGTTCCATTTTTGATTTTTGACTTTGACACATTAAATATTTTAATAATGTCAAGGTAATGTCGCAGGCAAAAATAAAAAATTGGTAAATCAAATTAAATTATAAAAAAATATTTAATATTCAAAAAGAACTGGTACGACATAAAATTTTGTATGCACCACGGGTACTAATAGATATATACCCTCGGGCGACTTACGAACCCTCGGGCCACAGGCCCTCGGCTTTGTAAGACTGTCGCCCTCAGGGCATAATCATCTACTTAGTACTTTTGATACATAAATAACTATTGCATTCACCTTACCGTCCTGCCAAATTAGCCGTAGATATTTATAATTTCAGGTATATTTAAAAAATATGACATGAAAGTCGAATTGAATGAATGAAATGAAACCAATAATGCTCTGGTAGAACATAAAAGACGGCTATGAAATTGTTTTTTTATTTTCTTCTCAATAAATTATAGCTTGGTTTGTAGATTTGGAATTAAAATCTATTACTTTATTTTGGCAACAGAACCTATATTATTTTTTTTACGTAAACATTTCCAATGTGGGATTTTTATAACCTCGCTTCTTATGACGACTATTAATAGCCATCTTAATGGTCACTTAAGATACTTACTCAACTTAAAAAGTCTGCTTCGAATAATATTTTTAGTATGGGAGACCACTTTTAAAATAGGAGGAAAGTTCGTTAGGTAGGCAAATTCGCTCTTGTGACTTCTCACTTGGTAAGACACAACACTGCACGTTGTTGCCTATATTTCGGAAGCAGCAAGATGCTATTCATCGGAAGAAACTGCGCAATGCCCGCAAATTAAAAGAAAAAGCGATACCACCGCCAGCGGCATATACCTACTGGAAGTAACACTCCACTTAACGTAACCATGTGACTTCCAATAAAAAATCTCATAATTATATAAATTCACAACCTTTGATGCACATTATTGCACATACCACTTCTGAAGTCACAAAGTACTATGTGTACATGTATATAAAATATATTATGCTGTTCGGCTAATGGGTCTTTTTCATGCGGCACATTTCCGAGTACTCTACTGTTCATGTCCAAAAATCACTTTTGTTGTAAACAATTTTTTGTATTTTTCTCGAAAATAGACAAAATAAAAAAAAAATAACTCTCTTATAAAGTATACGTTCAATATCTATTTTATAACCAGTGTGTCCCCTACCATCCATGGTGAATTTTTCGGATGGGATCTCAGACTATAAATGCGATGAAACTTTTTCTTGCAGGAACACAATTGATTTCTAAAATTTGCTCCTACATTTTAATAATTTAGTTGTTTCATAAAAGTTAAGAAAAGTTGCCAATATGCCTTATGCAATCAGTGTTAATGTCTGATTGGCGCTTCCTCTCTTTCTCTCTGTCTGTCTGTTCTCCTGCGCTGCGTGCATCGATGCATGACGATGCGGCGCACCTGCGATGCGCACCTGCAACCACGCATCTTCGACTGCGCATCCCGATTGGACCCGACCGGACCCGAACCGACCCGTTGTTGTTGCCGCGGTGCAGAGGACTATCACGGGTCGAACACGGTTTTTCTCGTGGGTACTTTGATGTCGGTGGTAGGGGGGGTGTTCATAGTTTTTGCTACAATGGCCCTCTGCTACAGGTCAGTCGTAGTGCATAACAACTACTCGCTCTGTCTCAGGTTAGTGAGCAGAAACTAAACCAGGTAGCAGATTCCGATCGTTCTCAGCATCCGCTTATATGCGCACTAGTGAGGTGGTACAGTCTCTAAATTCAGTGGATTCAAAGACTTTAAGTTCTTTTTAAAGCCTTACCGAAGTTATAAATTTAGGAGAATTTGCTATTCTCTGGTTATAAGATAGTGTAAGCTCTGACAAAGTCAGTACGTCACGTCAAAATGGGGATGTTTGACGCGGCCTACTAATTAATAGAAACCGTAATACGAATAACCGGGTATACCTATATATACCGATATGCTATAGGTAATAATGTATACAATCGCATAACTTCGGGTATATAATGGTAATTATATTTGTCATAACTAGTATCATATACTTTGGGAAACACTTTACTGTTTTCTTTTAACCTGAGAATAACAAACTATACTAACTAATTGGGTTCCACACAGACCTTAAACAATAATTAACTAACCATTAAACTTTGACTGTAACATCATTAAGGACATTGGCAAAATTAATTTGCTGACAATCAAATTGGTCCAATTAGATTTATTCGTAATTTGCTATCCCGGGGTTCGATACTTGAACTCCTTTTAATTAGAAAGTGCTCGTTTTTGACGTCACATTTACATATATTTTTTTTCACTAATTCGATCGGCCTTGGCCAAAAAGACGATTTTTTGCAAAACGAAAACTTTTTGGATGACGAGGATAAACGCCAAGCGTTTATTAAAGGGATAAATGCCAACTAAAATATATTGCACGCGGCATACGGTTTAAGTAGTATCGACTTCGAGACAAATGTAATGGTGAGCAAATCAGTTCTGCCAATGTTGTCACAATCAAAATTGTCAGGTTAGTTTAAAGACCTTATAAATTCTAGACCCAATGTTTTAGTCATAAAACGCCGATCTGTTATTATATAAAATATTATTGAAAATCAGTAATGGGTAGAAGGAAGAACTCCTTGGGTTCTACCTGCATGACAACACGTGACGTTTGGCATCAGACTCGCAGACACAATTCGATACATGCATCAAATAACATCGTAAGCGACAAATCTTGCATTTAAAGGAGAAGACATGGTAGATTTGGGTGTATGTTTAATTGTAATATCTTGCTGATTTTAGGAAGTTTCTATTTAGAAAAGGAAACGATTTTACAATACCCTCCTATTTAGTAAATCAGTTTTGTTCTAATTTATGTTATAACCAATAATTTTGTCGCTTACAATTTTCAGTAAATACAACTTTTTTAAGCAATAACATTGTAACTTCGTTTACCATAATTTTAGAAAAAATATTTTTGAAAAGCCTATAGTAAGGTATTTTACAATCTTTGAAATCATTAAATTTTGAATAATAAACATTGTAAAATATAATACAATAAAACAATAATAGGTAGGTATTTAAAAAATGGTTCTTTATTAGGTATTTCTTAAATAAAACAACTAATTCAAAAATAAAACAAATAGTATATAACATAATATACCAAACACACCATAAATAATTACTATAATTATTATTGAATTTCAACCTATAAAGGAAAACAAAAAAAGTAAAAATGTCACGTGATAAGTAGAAATGTAAAGAAATACGTGCTATATCATTGTATAGTGCATTACAGTTACCATATTTTGTTAAATATCTGGCGTAAAAATATTGTAAACTTATTTACTGTTTTATTGACAAATTAAAGGAATAGAGAGATAAAATGTAAAATATGTTACAATCGTGTGAAAAAAAAAAAAATTTTCTCTAATACTTTACCATGATACTACTGGCCAACTAAAGAATTATTCTTTTCTATAATGCTTTACCATGATACTACTGGCAAACTACCAAAATATACATATACAATGGGATAAAAAAAAGGCTCTTAAAAAACGACTAAGCTAAAAAACATAACTTTTGGGTTATAAATATTAAAGTTTATGTCGATCTAATTCTAACTGTATAAAAAAGAAAAATAAATAAAAATGTCACTTACAATGTTATTTGATGCATCTATCGAATAATTATTAAAATATAACCATACTTCCTAATGAAAAGATAAATTCGTATTCATCACTTGCTACACATGCATGCACCATGACTATTTTAATTACTGAACAAGATTTTTCACAAAAATCACAAAAAAACACACAAAAATCATCAATAATCACTAAATAACTTAAACCTGCCGTCAATTCCATTTATTCATAATTTCGAAGAGTAAGCGATACTCGTTAAATAAAATGCATGTTGCAAGAGTGCCGCATAGGTTAACAATATAAATAATTTTTAAAATTTTCTTATCTTAGAATAATTATTGATAAATAAATTTATTATGAACATGAAAGAAAGTCCGGATTAATATTTCATTAAAGCAGTTGATAAAGCTATTGGAATTGCCAAATTAGCTTATTTGTTGGGGGATTTTTGCAAGGTAGTTTCCACTTTTTTTCCACACATATGCCACTCTGGTTATTGCGCTATGAAATGAAAGGACGAAATGATGAGCGATCAAGTAAAAAAGTAAACAATTGGATTTCTACTTTGAAAGGTCTTTGAGTTAGTTAATTATTATTTAAAATCTGCACGAGAAGTACAAACCCAATATTATCCGAATAGAGCATATTTAAGATATTATTTTAAACAAAACAACAAAATTAGTCTAAAATAAAATTTAATTTAGCCGCCTTAAAAGATTGTACTTACCAACGTTTCGACCCGGGTCTTCGCTATCAATGGGAACAGGTTAATTTTTCAAGGAATTAAAGCAATTAAACTGAAAGCAAGACACGCATTTTACGTTATCTCGTTTAATATAATGTTAAGAGAAAAACAGTAGTGACGCATTCGCCAATTCGTATTTTGATCAATATTTCGTTACTTCTTTGTTTTATCCAAAAATCGGTAAAATAGTCATCTTTGGAGTAAAACCTACAGTTTTACGTTAAAAAAAAGGTTGGATTGATAAATTAATAAAAGCAGACAAAGAAAAAAGCGCAAATTTGAAAGATATTTCTATTTAGGCTTTTATCAATTAATTTTTTTACTTTAAACTGTGGGTAACTGCTACCCAAAAATGGGTATTTGGCGGCTTCTTTCAGAAAACGCAAAGTTAACGAAATATTAAGAAGAAAATGAATTGGCAAATAAGGCGTCACCAGTTTTTGCTCTTAATACAACACGAAATGTATGTTTTATATTTAGTTCAATATTTCAAAAATTTTAATCTGACCCTTGACAATGACCTGGATTGAAACGTCATCTCTGGTACATTTACTTTATTGGAATATCTACGGAATAAAAAACACAAAAGTATGCTGTTACTTAGTACTGTTTAGATTTCGGCTTTAAAAAGAAATTATGGTTTTTGCAACACGTTAACTTTATATCATGTCAATATATCGTGGGAATACTTCGAAAATTATCAAAATCCTAACATTTGGGAAAGCACATTTCAATACTTTCAATAAGTTTAAAAATTGGATGAGTAAAAATATACAAACCTTTTTTAGTGCCGCCTTAACTAAAAACATTCGGCGACCTTGCCTTGTTGTAGAGCACAAGAAAGTGTAGGTACCGTTGATGAGTTTTTGAAGTAAGCCCACACGTTTTATAGATTTCGTTAGTCTGTATTTAAAGTAAGTTTGTTGCAGCCGAGGTCAATAATACCAGTATTATGTATATCAGTGTTAACGTCTGATAGGCGCTTCCCATATTTCTCTATGTCTCTCTGTTCTTTTATCACTTGTATACTCGTATGTCGTTGTCTTGTAGTGAAATTTGTCTCTTCCTACTATTGATCCTAGTGAAGCGTCGGTATATTGTGTAAATATACAATGCCTACACAATCGGCAGATTTTCATGAATTTATTTAAGAACCGTTACAAATATATATACATATAGTTTAACATAATTTTAAGTATCTAACACAAAGGAACATAAAAATATTTAAATTTAGTATGAAAGAAAGTTAAAGGGGGGCCAAGGATTTGTTTATATTTATTAATATAAGGACCACTTCTGTGACATCAGGAATTACACTGCAATTTTCCGTTAAAGCATTGGCGTCTGTCAGTTTTGCAGTTCACGTTTGAAGGTTGGAACAAACATGTTATATAACATTGACCTTTAAATAAATATTCTAAGGAAACTTCCTCTCTCGATGGTACTTTATAGCTATTTATGTATCAAGGGCGTTACGGGGACTATAATGCCCTGAAGGTAGAAATAGCCCGAGGGCCTCTGGCCCGAGGGATAGGTTTCTGCCTGATGGGCATTATAGTCCAGTAAAGCCCGTGGTGCATACAATGCTTTATGTTTTACCTAAAAAAGAGTTTTTCAATGACTAATTACATTATTTATTCGCAATATAAAAAATAAGTTGCACCTGTACCTGTATACGTAAGTAGATAATGACTGGTGTTAAGTTTGACTTTGATGTTTCTGTCAGTTAGTCAGTTGGCATTTTTTATTTAACGATTTGCTCAAAATGGAAGAAATTCCACAAAATATAAGAGAAAAGGTCATAAAAGCGACCGAAAATCTTTTGCCAGTTAAATCAAGGCAACAGTATGATCGGGAGTATGGCATATTTGGTATTTGGAAAGATACGAACACAATTCTTCAAATAACCGAAAATGTTTTAATGGCATATTTCCAGGAACTGGTAAGTTATTGATTTTATTTTAATACATATGTTTAACAAACTTTATTATTTTTAGTCGGAAAAATACAGTCCGAACTCTCTCTGGACCAAGTATTCTACAAGCGGGCATTATCATAATGCCCGCTTATAATGCCCTAGGTGTGATAGCAGGTATTATTGCTATCATAACATATTCCGTTTCTAAGGTATTATAGATCAATAATAGATAGGTAAAACATAAAACAATTTAAATTGTAAGTTTATTTTTTTTTTACATCTGGTCCATTGAACAAAGATTTAATAGTACCCCCCAACCAACCTATATACACCATTCCTAATATCCGTAATAACAGCGAGTAGGTTTGGAGGATCACCTGATGGACTGCGATCTGCGTTATCAATATTAATAAAAACATAGTCGCCCATATTAATATTTGACAAATTTTGCCTCCATTAGACATAAACACCAGATTACTTACAGTTTTAACGCAAATAGTTAAATTAAAGATATTACATGATCTGACGGCCGTAAATCGTTACTTCACACTTCTTAAAATTTAATGAGATTATATTAAGACATTATACGCCGAAAGAATAATATGGTCTGTGTAACTGGGATCTTTATGAAAAGGCAACCTTCACTATAAGATTAAGATATATAACTTAATTACTAATTTGCCTTCAAACAAGGCAAAGTCATAAGGACTTTAATGTATTAAAAGTTCATAGAAATCGCGTTGTCATCTTTACGAATGGCCCAGGGCCCCTAGGTCACACAGGGCCTCACCAATCCCCCAGTGGCGTAGCCAGGTGGGGGCCAGGGGGGGCTGCCCCCCCCCGCTTCTCTTGCATGGCGCCCCTTGCCGCTTGGTGCCCGTATGCAAAATAAAGATATACTTTAATTACATTACCATTTATTGAAATTGAAAATAATTTGGTATCCTATTATATGTATTTTGAAAAACAAACACCATATTTTTAATAATAATAATAATAATAATAGTGGTTCTAAAAAATCATAAAGCGCCCCCATATATGTTCGCCCCTCCCGTCCCGCAAGGCTGGCTACGCCACTGCAATCCCCTTCCAGCTGACAAATTTTAGTTATTTTTAACTTATTAAAGTAACATATTTTTTTAAATCAATAAAAACTCTGGCAATAATTTGTATGTTTGTTTTTAACATTTTTTGCTTCTAATTTATTTTCAATGAAAAATTAACCTTAGCAAGGTTTAGTTCCATCCTAAAAAAAATTTTAGCTTTCAAAGATTTGTGGTGCCCAAAAGTGCCAGGGGCCCCGTCATGCGTAAAGACGGCCCTGAGTATTTAGCATATTGCATTGTCTCCGGAGTAAGTTATATTTCCATAAAATTAGAAACGATGCGTAGAAGATTGAAAAATATACGGTGATATAAATGACAGTCTATTTGACTGAAAAGGAGTCTTAGTCTTGATGGCAGTTGGCAGGTATTCGTCGAAAGCATAGTCACCAATGAATGGATAATGACTCAAAAACTTGCTAATTTTTTACCTAATGGGTATTTGATCACGTACATGCCCAGGACATACAAAGTTTAATTTGTTGGACACAATCGATTCCTGTAGTTGATAGTGTAAGGAAATCTTTTACTTTCTCCAATCGACACAAATATTGACCGAAAACTGTGGCATTTTGAGTAGTTGCGCAGTAGCGATACCGTTGATTATTTACAATTAGCAATAATTAAAAGCGATAAAACTGCTATTTTAAATAGCCAAATCGTTAATTGTAATGGTGCCGATTGCTGCTTCAAGTACTGACCACTGCAGCACTGGTGGAAAACTGCTTTTTTGCAAATTATAATAATACATATTTAAAATGAATTATTGAATAATTTGCAGTTAATTATATTAAACAACTGTACTTCTGTATCTATTATTCATCAAATAAATGCTCTCACCACAGCTTTAAGTCAGATAAAAGAAATTAAGGTCATACAGTTCTCAAAATGTCTACAGTGTGACCAGTAAAGTCCGCATCATATGGTATTCTTTTTTTATTAACAACTTTATTCTAAATTTGACTTTGGCATCAAGTCCTGCTTCGATCAAGATAAAAATGAAGCCAAAAATAGCAGTCACGTGATTCGCATTATCTGTCAAATTTAAATTTTTTTCAAAAAATAATTCAAAAGTGGGGTTATTTATAAAAATATCGAAAAATGTTATTAGAAAAAGTTTTTTTAAATGCAGTTTCTAGCCAATATCCAATTTTAGCTGCATAAGATAATTTTGATTTTTTACCCACCACTAAAATTATTTTCCACTTAATGAACACTTTACTGATGACACTGTTTTTTTTGTCTTAATATTAAGGTGTATTACTTTCCATTCCGACACAAACTACGTTTTCAAAAATACTTATTTTATACTTATCTTATACAGGGTCAAAAACAAATAAACTTTGCATCACATGCGACCAAATTTTAATAGCCCAATTTTGATTTTGTAGAAAAAAAAATTTAATATGGCGCTACTTTAAAGAAAATGTATCTGAAATAAAACACTGTCAAAACTAAGAAGTTTTATGTAGGTTGCGTTGAGTCTTATTTTGCAAAAGTGGTGCAATTTACAAAATATGGGGAAAAAATCAAAATTATCTTATGCAGCTAAAATTTTGCATGTGGGCTAGAAACTGCATTTAAAAAAACTTTTTTTTATAACTTTTTTCGATACTTTCAGAAATAACCACACTTTTGAATTATTTTTTGGAAATAATTAAAACTTGACAGATAGTTTATGAATGTAATAATTTGTCTGTCTGTATTTGATCGTCGTTGAACCGAACCTAAGGTTTTAACAAAAGAACAAAATAAATAAGGAAAATATTTTAACCATGTTGACATGATGTCAAAGGATGACACTGCATTGAATTTAATACCTACTGTACCACCTCACTATACCTCTGCTACTTTGCTATCTTTTGGCCGTGTTTTGCAATTTACTTCTTCTCTCTGCATTGTTTATCGAAATTCTAGATCAACCAGTCTTTTTTTTTATAAAAACACCTACCTCAAATTTTTTGTCTATAGCCTACCTCTAAACTAACAATATAATTTTGTCTTATTTTTCGCAAACATATTTGTAAAAAACAAGTTGGCTTCTTTAAGACATTTTTATCACATTTGCGTGCACTGTTGTATTTTTTGGTATTAAATACCTTCAACCACACATCACAATGCACCCTTACAATTATTTACTTTCTATTTTACAGTATTCCTCGTACTTTCCTTCAGCTAAAATTCCTTTTAATTAAGTTATACGGTATGTCCCGAACTTGTGCTCACTATATTGAGGTTGTTTTTAAAGTTCAAAGAGCACATTGGTGCATGTTGATTTTTTCCAACATTCATAGTATCACGAATATTTAATTTTTTTTATAAAAGCTGGCTTTGCACCTCTCTTCGTAATGATAAGATAAAACATGTAATATGGCAAACTATATTTCACACAATAATTACGTTGGAAATTTGAAATAACTGTCAAAAAAGTATATTCAATTATCTCGAATGGTCTCATAGATAGTTAATTATATAATATAAATAATATATTTAACTTCCAATCAAAAAATCTAGTGGTCTCATAGAGTTTCTCGCTCTCACGGACGTTAGTGCAAAGCCCGATTTTTATGAAAAAGCATACCAAATAAAATAATCGCCAATACAATAAGTTTAAAAAAAAATGTTAAAAATTTATTAAAAAAGAAGTATTTAGGTCATCTTCAGTTACTTTTTACAGACATTTTAAATTTTAAAAAAATTAGGGATTATGTTTTTAATGGACCTAACAATTCAACTAAATTATTATATGAATTAAGTTTTAAAATATAATTTTTATAAAGTAAGAATCTAAAATCAAAAAAAAGTAACAATTATACAGCGAGTGTAAAGATTTTAAAGCTGTAAAGGTAAATATCTATTATAAATTAAATTGATGATTTTTTCAGAAATGATGAATTTTCGCCGAAAACGCTTATTTGTGAGATATTGCTTCTTAAAGTGCTTGTTCTTAAAAATGCTTAGTTTCTGATACATAAGTTGCATTTATATACATTGCTTACACAATATTTTAAAAAAAGTATGTAAACGGGTCATGTTCCATGCCGTTTGGCACTATTTTCTCTGATTTTTCTTCTTTGGGGTTAAAAAGAACCAAAATGTAACATTTGATTCCTCCAACACATCAAAATCATGTTGCATAGTAGGCTATGACAAACTATAAACAAATTAATAATCAGTCATCTAAATGCCAGGATATGAAGAAATTAATTTAATATAGATACTATTTAATAATTTTTTTAACGGAAGACCAATAAAATGTGCAATTTTTGAAATTCTGTGAAAAAGTTTCCATATTGTGTAATATAAAACAAATGATTTATTTGCAATAAAGAAGAAAATTGGATAACGTTGATGTGGTGGCATAATTCATTGAAAAAAGCATTTAAAAAGGAATTTATCAGAAACTGAGCGTTTCCGGTGAAAATCGTTTTAAGATTTGTATTCTTCGCCCCGAAATTCCTGAAAAAATCCTCAATGTGATAGATATATATACAGGGTGGTCCTTAAGTACATCAAGAAAATCTAGGATATGATTCCTGGCATCAATTTAAGTTGAAAAGTTTATATGGACTTATGCCCTAAAATGCTTACCCTCTAAGATACAGGGTGTTAAAATATTTTTAAAAAATAATTGTTTTTTTAAAATTTCGAAACTCCTTGAAGATACGGTATTGAACATTGATGTCGATTGATTTCGTATTAAACTGCACTTTTTGGTTAAAAAAGGATTTGCCTACTTCCACCAGTGGCGTGCATGAAGATACCATCAATATTTTTTTTGTGAAAATATGTGATACGCCACTGTTTTTTTTAAACTCTGATGCATTTTTATGCATTACTGATATAAGCGGAACAAAAGTTGTGTCTACTATGTTTTTGAAAAAAATGGTAGTTTTAAAGAAAAATGGAAAATATTTTAACACCCTGTATCTTAGAGGGTAAGCATTTTAGGGCATAAGTCCATATGAACTTTTCAACTTAAATTGATGCCAGGAATCATATCCTAGATTTTCTTGATGTACTTAAGGACCACCCTGTATATATAGATATTTACCGCTGTGAATTGTAGTTCAAATCACAATATTAAATTAGGCCAGGGATATTATTTTCAATTATATAGTGCTCGTGGAACAAAATTCCTCAAAGCTCCCCACTCCTTCTAGGGCGCACACCACCCCAAAACCATCGCCAAAGGTACATTTTTTTTAGTTTATACTAAATATCTCAAAAACGGTAGTCTTTGGTGAAAAATGCTAGAAATCAAAAAGAAAGCCAATAAAATTACCTACAAATTTGTGTATACGTATTTAGCATTTGCTCATACCAGGCGCGTGGCATGTCCCAAATCGTTAGTTTTTCTCGGACCTTATAAATCACCATCTACCAGAATTTACTTTGCTAAATATCTAAAATACAATTGACTTTTCCCAAAAATGCTAAATTACAAAATGAAGACCAATCAAATTACCTACAAAATGTACATATACATAATTAAATTTAAATGGATAAGCAAAACAAGTCGTTAACATTTTTAATATAATTCTTATACATCAGATATTCTCCACATGATGAAAAAAACAAAAGCAAATTTTACATAGGTACTTAAATTACGGTCTAAATAAAATCTTCTTCGTCCTCTTCTTCGACTTCAGCGGATTGAAATACATTGCTGCAAGATTGTCCTTGGCACTGCTCACACAGATTTGAGCTGTTTAGGCCTGACTTCCTACAGCTACACAGCTTTCCACAGTCAGCCTTACAGTAAAGTTGCAAAATATCAACTTAAGGATGAAGTCTGGAGCAATTGCTTTATTTATAGTATTTGGTATAAGAAGTGCTCCCGTTTTCTCCATCCCCAAGTGATAGTTTCCAACTCATTCCCCAGCCACTCTTGAATTTGAAAATATACACGCAAACTTTGCTGTGAGACAGCGTTTGATGTTGGAGGTAGAGAAGAAGAAGTTTACACGTAAGCTCTGTCTTGAAGTATTAATATGGTTTGAGGTGTAAATTATATCTGAACTTGTTTAGACAGCTACTGCATGCCACTGGTTTAACTGAAATATGCACCTTCTTGTAGGCCATATTATTGGTCTTCATTTTATAATTTAGCATTTTTCGCAAAACTTAATTGTATTCCAGATATTTGGCAAAGTAGATTGTAGTAGATGATGATTTTTAAGGTCCAAGAAAAAACTAACGATTTTGGACACTTGCTGCACACCACTGGTATAATCAAATTCTACATAAATATATACGGATGTAGGCAATTTTATTGGCTTTCTTTTTGATCTCTAGCATTTTTCACCAAAGACTAGATACCGTTTTGGAGATATTTAGCAAAAACTAAAAGACTGTACCTTTGGGAAGAGTTTTTAGGTGGTTTGCACCCTCGGAGGAGTGAGGACTTTTAGTATGTTAATCTGGACCATAGTCTAAGTTCAATTACGAAAAATATTAATATATGATTTAGCAGTGGCGGCTCGTGAGGTAGAGTCACAGTACCATGGTACTACATATCCTATCACCTACAATTTATATCCTTATTTTTAAAACAAGGTATATTGAAAACAGAACGAGTCGGGGTCACGCTTTATGCGTAAATCGGTAAAGTGGTTTTCGTGCAAGGCCCAGCATAACAAGTATCTATGCAGTGATCATCCAATCACAAGTAAAAAGCATAGACAATGGCCTTGAATAATTATAATTATAATAACAATACATTTATTATTTTCACAACGAATGACAATTATTTACATTTTACATAACAATAATGGGCCATATTCGGAGCAGCAAAGGCCTCTAAAAATACGATAAATAAATTAAAATTTATTACGAGAAAAAATTTATAAACTACCCATTAAAGAAGGATAAGTGGTGTGGTGTGAGAGAATATAGAAGGAAAAATGAATTAGGAAAAGAAGGAAGAAAAAAGCAGAGAAGGTAACAAGATAAGAAAATAAACAGTTGAATGAACGTGAGTCGCGAACGAACCATTTTTTTATATAAATATAATAAAAATATGCATAGTATTTGTTATACTAGCTAATGATAAAGTAAACTCGATTATAAGTTATCAATATTGACAGAAAAGTCATTAATTTTCAATTTCTTGAAGTAATACCATAAAAAAAATTTTAATTGCTTGTTACGAGAGCGAATTGAAGGACAAGGTGTCGGCGAATATTTAAGTTATGTATTCGTTCTAAATTTAATTCCATTATACAAATATTGGGGCATTTTAAATTTAATAATTTTCTAAAAGAAATAAAGTGCGACATATGCCACAAGGTAATCTGATACAGGAATTTGGCATTTTTTGTAATTGTCTGCTATCAACAGAGTTTAGGAAAGGCAAAAATTAAAGAGAGATGGAATAAGAAAGTCACTTGAGGACACGTTAGTTTTTTGTGATAAATATTGCCTATGAACATACAAACTTTTGAAAATCGAAAATGAGTAATAGGTTCTTTGAATTTTAAATAAATACCTAAATAAGACCGACCCAAGCTTAGCAAAGTTCTTAATGGAGATTTAAGTCCTGTCCCAGATTTAATTTAATATTATCTAATAAATAATTTCTTACGTTAACAAGGCCACAGATTTAGTGAGATTAATTTTAAGTAGGTTATTATTGGAAACCTTAAAGCAAAGTTTCCAAATCCTCATTAAATTGTACGTTAGCAAAAGCAGCGTCGCTGGGGTAAAACGATAAGTATATTTACCTATAATCAGCATAGAGATGATATAGACAATATTTAAAATTTTACAAAGTTTGATCTTAATAAGCTGTATAGAAGGGGGCCTGGAATGGTACCCTGAGGTACTCCTGTATCAACACTAAGAGAATAAAAATATTTACCTTCCAGAATAATTCACTGTGCTCTACCAGATAAAAATAAAAACATGAAAGAGCATGTTGTAGCACTAAATTCTATATATTTTAGGGCAGCAAGAATTTCGTAATTAAGCATATCGAATGCTTTACTTTAGTCTAATGGCTTTGTTCATATCCTGCGCCTGCACGATATCGTCCGTTATATCCAATATAGTAGAGCAGCTACAACCTCTCCTGAAACCTAACTGCTTATTTGGTATAATATTATTGGATGTAACGTAGGTACCTATTTATTTAAATTTTCATAATTCCTTATAAGATTTTAGACAGTTTAGGCAAAATAGATATTGATTGCAGATGTCAAAATTCAGTGGGATTTTTTTAATTTTGGGAATTACGTTAGCCGACTTTCAGGATTGAGGAAAGTAGGACCTATAAATGCGACAATTTATAATATGTTCAATCAATAGAGTTATAAGGTACAGCAGAAATTTATCAGTGTTTTATTTAAAGTATCTACACCAAAGGCTTTGGATTTAATATTAAGGATATTTATGTATATGGTATTTCATCCACTGAATGAAATACAAAGTTTTTGTTATTTAATGAATTAGTTTTTGGATCTGATCACACTTTTATTATTTTTTAACATTGATGTGAAAAGTTTAGGTGATTTAAATCATTTTGATTATTAAGGACATACATAATTAGGTTTATTTATTACTTTTTCCTTAATACTGCAGTTTTGAAATTTTAGAGTTTAGAAAGCCCACTTTTCAGATCATATAGCCGATGTAGTTAGGTTTCGCAGTTGCTTATAATGCCAATTATCTCGGTGTTTAATCCAGCTATAACGAATAAGGGATTAATTCCTAAGTTTCTTCATATCTTTCTATTAGCTGTTATCCAAGTTAAATATTGTTTCCTATTTCCTTTATGCACCTTAAGAGGAGCATGACTGCCGAATATTTGTAATAGAGTGTCAGTAAGGAAAGTTACTTATTAATCTATTCACTTAAAACAATTTCATGTATAGGTAATCCTCTAAACTTTTCGAAAAACTGAAATTGTGGGCGTCGGTATATAGGTAGGTACCTATTTTAATTTCGATAACATAACATGATCTTGCAAATTTCAAGAATTTTGATTTCTTTTAAGATAACATTGGGTGTTCAACGTTCAACGGAGTAAGGAACTTCTGCTAAGCGAACGACTTACTAGTACCTAGGTATATTTACCATAAATTATTGAATATATTTAGCAATATTTGGGCGTAGTTTAAAAAAAAAATTCTACTGCGACATTCTTTTAATCTATTTGTTACTAGCGAATGCCAATTATTGTTGGCCCTACCTTACTAAAATGCGAGCAAGTCGCCACTGTACTTAAGTAGTGTTTTTTTGTTTAAAATTAAGTTAACATTATAAAAAAACTAATATTTTCAATAATTGTTTGAGTAAAATTTGCAGCAATCTATTCATTACAAATCGTGTATTTTTAACTTATCTTTAAATTTTACTAAACCTACAAGCTGGATTTATAGTTGCGGTAACGTAAGCTTTAAGCAGTAACATAAGCGGTAAGAAAAATGAACATTATTATCAGTAACACATCCATTTATAGTTCATAAAAACGTAAGCAGTAAGAATTAGTCCCAAATCGTAAGCAGTAAGAAATGCTTTATCTTCATTTCTTACGTTACTGCTTACTGAATCGGCCGGGAACGGTCATACTCGTACATAACCGTCTTGTTTACAACCATACAATATAACCTTACTTTTTATTTAAATACTTGCATTTTCGCTTTTTTAATAAATAAATTAAATAAATAACGACACAATATTGTTCCAGCTATAACAACTATGTCTTGCTATCAGTTAAATCCATTTTCAATCAGATTTGAAACAAAAGCAAACATTTTAAATTATAACCTAACTTTGTTCTTAATTCTTAACTAATTAGAATCTATAAATGGGTTTCTCCTTAAGGCTTAATTTTTACGTCTTACCGACTACTGCTTACTTCTTACGGCTTACGTTACGGCAACTATAAATGCAGCTTAAGTAATTATAATTTTTACTTCTTACCTTTCACATCACATTTTTCTTTTACATTGATTAATTTAAACTTGAATAATAGTAATTATATTAAAAACACAAAATTCCAAATACCGGGTGTTTCCGGAAGAACGTTCACCCCTATAACTCTTTGACTGTTTAAATTATAGAAATAAAATTTGGTCAGTTTATATGTGATATTATTTTGCATTGAATGACATAACGGATGACATTTTGTCGCTTCAGGTTAAACCAGAAATGACCGCAAAACTAGATTTTTTAATAGAACAGCCTGCATATTTTTGGTAATATCGATTCAGAACATCATTCCAAGTTCAATGACACCCCATACGTCATATTTTGACATTTTAAATCATTTTTTTTTCATTTAAATTTTTTCATCTCATCATTGCTATGATCCTCTCTCAAATGGTTTTATTAGAAGTAAACCTGGCTTAGGAACCAAAATCGTGATAAAAATGCAATTTTTAAGTTTAATTGTGTTTAATTGTAATTTAAAATCATCATTGAAATAATAAAAACAATTTGGTTGGCACAATTGTTCAAAATGCTTCCTTGTTCTTCGTAACAAGTGCGAATTTTTTTAATTGTTTTCTTTACTTTTTCGTAAATTTTTAGGTGTCGGGCGACCTGATAAATAAAATCTGTAGTATTTAAGTAACAACTTCAAGAATTTTACACTATTATTATATCTGATCTGTAGTTTAGATACTTTTGGACTGCACATGCATTATGTGCCGGTGCATCATCTTGCTGAAATATAATGTTAGAACTGTTTGTAGTGACAAGTCATCTAAAAACTGCTCAATTTCATTCCTTAGGAATTGAAGATATCTTTCACCAATTAAGTCCCCATCAAAAGAAATTGGCTCTTTTATTCTATCTCCAATAATTCCAAGTCAACAGTTAAAACCAAACCTCGATTGAAAATTACCTTCCTGCATTAGGTGTAGCGTATCTTGAGCCAAATATCTTTTATTATTTCGATTAAACATTCCCAGGTTAGTAAATCAACTTTCGTTCGAATATAAAATCATCATTTTGTGTATAAACTAATTGCAATACTCCAGCCTTCTGGCAAAATCATCTTCGTAAAGATGCTGGTGGATTTGATATTGAAATGAATGATAGGTACTATTATTTATTTAAAATTCTCCAGGCCGAAGGTACAGTTGTCGCGCATTCTAAAGCAATTTCTCTAAGCGATGTTGTTTTGTATACCTTAACATATGCCAACACATTAATTTCCTGGTCTTCGTTTATAATAATTTGTTCTTCTTCGGGTTCGAGCTCATTCCTCAGCTTCTGAACTAGCATAGGAAAGTAATGTCTCTAAGGGTGTAGTCCCTCGGGAAACCTGTCAGCATACACCCAGGGTGCTTAAGACGCGTTTTGCATTCACCATAAATTAATACCCTATAGATTTTTTCGATTTAGTTCTCCTGGAAAAAACATTTTTAAAAGTTAAAGTTTTAATAATAATAAGAATAATAGTAACCAATTTTTATTAGTTGATTAAACTATTAAAAATGCATTTAAAATGTTATATTATTTTCTTCTATAAATAATTACAATCTAGAAAGACTATTTTATTAAATTCGTTTTACGTCAAATTTGGCTTTTTAATGTTTTCATAAATAATTATTGTAAATTGTACCTTTTAATTATATTGCCAAATTTATTATATTCTATAACACCCCTAAAAAATATTAATTTTTGAGTCGATTTTAAATTTGCATGATCTAATTTAAAGTTATATTTTTCTCTTGTATCGTTAATATTAACTTCATTAAATTTTGTCAAGATATTTTCGTAATATATTTAAATTAATTTTATGAATCAAAATTAAAGTACGAAATAAGTAATAACAAGGTTTCTATATTCATCCATTCTAAACAATATTATATTATTTTCGTTATTTTGGTGCATTTATCATTCCCCAATTTTATTCTCATTGCTGTATTTTGTAAAACCTGAAATATGTTTTTATTTTGACATGACAAAATGGTATTTGTCATGTCATAAAATGCAAAATTATGTCACATATAAACCCACCAAATTTGTTTCTGTAATTTAAGCAATAAAAAAATTATAAGGGTGACCGTTCCTCTTGAAACACCCGGTATATTTAATGTTACTATATTCTATATTGATTCCCAATAATAATCTTTCTGTATACGAGTTTTAATTCATTTATAATCCTATCTACTTTACTTATCTTAACCATTATTTTCTGTGATAACGTTTCAAATTTTTACTTGTTATTCTACATTTAAATTAACGATTTTAATCGAGGTGCAAGCAAGGCATATTTTTCGTAAATCGACAATATCGAGTAAAATATCAAAGTTTTGAAAATATAACTTTTGCAGTAAAAGCTACAATTTAAAAGCCTGAAGCAATAAACCGAAAACCAGGAAAATAACCCACATACCAACAGAAAGTCATGTTAAATAATTTTAAAAAGATAAATTGTTTCCGCCCGTTCAAATATTTCCTCTAAAAGTAAAGTAAACATGTCTTTTAAAAGTAATATTTCCAATAGTAGTATTCTGTCGAATACTAAAAGCACATGATTGCGTAGACACTGGAAGTTGCAACAATCGATCTTAGGGACTGAAAAGGGGGACAGTCGATGACAAATGGCCTTTTCCAACAAGCAAACACAAAACAAACACTTACTTTTGCCAATAGAATGATGTAAGAAAAACAAGATACAATCTTTTAAGTTTCGAATTGTTTACAGGATGAAATGGGTATTTTAAGTGGAAATGTTAGGGTTTTCCTGTATTTACCTTTTATTCAGGTATGCTTTTCATTTAAAAACCATAAAATGTCCTAAGATATTTTTAATACTGCATTAATTTAAATACAAAAACCTAAAAATTACATTTATGTGTTTGTTGTTTCGTTTGATTCGAGGCTGTAACCGACGTACGTAGTACGACAGGTCGGTTTGTCCTGATGATTTGGTAATCCGCCCAAAGAATAATATACAATGATCTGGATACAACTCAACAAATACAAGAGGTGATAGACAATTTAACATTAGTGCATCAAGTGTTCACAAAATCCTTTACAATCATATTAAAGCTTGTTGTTGTTTACACAGGTTCAGAAATCAGAAGACATATTATGCCAAGTAAATTGCAGGCCACTCGAGTAGCAAATAATAAGTATCCAAGGAAACAATCCGAATCTTTAAAGGCAATGTAAAGTTTTTTTAATACAATTTAAAAAGAAGTGCTACATTTGTTTCTGACAGGTATATCTACATTCTCTGTAATAGTAGATAGTGTATTAAAATATATCTTCTTGTACTTTTTAAGCATCGAATTTTTTAACAGTTTTCAGCATGTGTTGGTTGAAGCTAATTTTCATTTCATTAAATAAAATATCGTGTATATAAGGTGGCTATAGACAATTAATAACCGATTTTTATTATTCCACTATCAAATAAAGATCTAATCTAACTATATCAATTCCTAAATTAAGATATTTGTCAAATGCAAGTCTACTATCTATGCATTTGTTCTACTATGCAAAACAAAACCAAACCTTTTGCAACTGAGCTATATACACATCAGTGGTTGCTGGGCCCTCTATTTAATCCAGGGTAACTCAATGCGAAGTCAAGATAATTTTATAAAGCAAATGCTTTAAAAATAAACTTAAAGACTTTTCGATCTATACCTTTTTAAATTAATTTCTTAAAAAATAATATAATGTTTCTGCATTGTCATGTATCATTTTTATACATACAAATGTTACATATGTTTTCGAAACTATACGCTTCTAAAATAATTCATGTTTATTTTGCCCCAATAAAGCAAAATTAATAAATGTACGGATTAATTTACACATGATAACACAAACAGGTGATGCGTAATGAAACGCCAAAATTAATTTGTATCTACTGTATTTGTTATTTGTAATCAATGTGGTAAGTATGGTTTCGTTAGTAAGGTTATTACACTTAAACTGAATTTAATGATTTTCCAGAAATATTCCACATAATATTTTGGAAATATCATAGTATACATTAGGTCAAATTGTTAATTCAATAGAAAATCACATAGTAACCACATTTAATTAAGAATTTGACCGAAAACTTAGTGGCTTTATTACGACAGGCTAAACCATAGGGCACTGAAACATATTTCCTTTCGTTTGTCAAAGTAAGCTACTTTGGAATATATAGTTTTAATTTTACGTTGGAAAAAAAATATTTTTAGAATTTTAATGATAAATTATTATCAGTAAGGATCATTCTAAATATCCACTTACCGTACCATTAAAACAAGATGTAAAAAGAACACCAAGAATAAATTGTACCTATCAATTTCCATTGAACATATCAAACTCCATTTATTTATTTAAATGATACTTTGGGAAGGATATAAATTGCTTTTTTCTACAAGTATTTTAGAGATTCGGATCAAAATAGGTCCTAACCCTTCTCCGCTGTATTTTTAAACTTTTGACATAGTTCATTTTAAAAATATATTTTCATATTAAGTTTCACATGTTCAGCGCCTGGCACCGCCCATCTTGGGTAAGCATTTCCATACAAAGAAGTCAATCAGCAATGAACTATTTCCAAGTCGAAGTGGCATAGACATAAATATACCAATATCAACTGTCGTTGACTAGAGGAGTTATTTCTTGCAGGTTTGCCGCTTCGTGGAAACGGCAACATTCTTACTCTACATTACGTACGAGAGTTGAGTACATTAATATTACACCTATTTAGTTCCGCACTCATGGAAATGCTCACCCAAACCATCCCGAACATTGTATAGCCAGACCTGTATAAGACTTATGTTAAAATAGAAAAACAAGATAGTGTTGCATTGCTTAAGTTAGTGTTCAATTCGACAGATACATAAATTAATATTTGAAGATACGCTTACACAGTGGAATTTTGTTTCTCTTTCGGTAATTATGTAATACATTCTTCAAGTTCCTTATTCTTCCAAAGGAGATAGTATTTCAAATGTTTTAAAAACCAAATAAAGTGTAGATACTTATTTTTTTGCAAGTAAACTTCTAACCATACCTAAAAGCAAGTATATTGACCAAGTGCTTACTGACAAAAAACCCTGACAGTATTTAAGCATAAAACCCTTGGTAGCCCGGCTGACCCTCTAGTTTTTAGGTATATTATACAATTATTTTTAATATAATAAAAAAAATTGTGTAAATGAGAGAAAATAACAACCCCCTCCCACCGTTTCCAAGAGGAATGTGCGGTAAAATTGTAAATCTTTAAATACAACTGTATCTTTATTAATTCGATGTGTTTTTGTTTAAATTTTAAACTAATTATTTTAAAGCTAGGTAATTTTTAAAGGTACAGTTTCGCATGGGTAGCAGCTTTACTTTAATGTGTTTACTTCAAAATGTAAATTTAAATCAAGTAAATGTAGTACAAAAAATACCCGTAAAACATTTCCTGGCGCTAAAGAAACTCTTTAGTGAAAACAGAGCGCAATTTTGTAAAGCAGTCACCTGTTTACATGGGTACTAATAGCGTCTTGAGTATTATCAACCAAAAATTCCATACAATGGTCACTAGTAAAATTTAATTATTTATTAAAAGAATTATTATTTATTATTGAATTTATTAAAATCTTTTGAAGTAAATACATCCACATGCATGAATGTACATCTCTATTTAACATTTTAAGTACGTTTTTTGCTTTTATTGTTTTTTTGCCTGTTGTTGTTGCCTGTATGCGTGTCAGTGTGTTTGGCCCTGTCTACACCTTCCTGTTTTTTGTTTCACCAGTATTCACTACACGTCATTAATTTTTTACTTATTTTACTATATTAGCTTATAATTCAACACATTCACAAATTTACCCCAAATATATACTATTAGTAATATTAATTTTATTAATCAGTGCTAAATGTTCAATACTAGTTTCAAATACATAAATTAATTAGGAAGGCCACATTGGCAAAAAGAGAGTTACCCACTTTTTGTTTCCAGTCGCAGCTACTGTAAGATTTTTTTTAATAAGTAGGTGTTTATTTTGAAAAAAAATTATAACTAAAAAAGAAGTTGCAGAATTGTGTAAATGGTGTGTATCAAAAAATAAGTTTCAAAAGTTAGAATCATTTATTATTTTTAATTAATTTCTGGTAAAGTAAACTAATATTAACAATAGGTTTGGATATCCATGGCAATAAGTGGCCTATGTTTAAAACGTATTTAGTTAAAATTAAGGTAAGTGTGATAGTTAAATTATTAGAATAATGTAGTTAATATGTCAATTCCTTATTATCACGAAACATTTGTCGGTTTCATTTCCATAATTAAACGCAAAGATTACCTTTCATTGGTAAATGTGATAGAACTTCACATACACAGATAAAAAATTAAGCATTACTTTCGCATAAGTAGCAATAGTTTAAAAATATCCATGGTAGCTGTATCTTATCTTTGTGGCCATCCTAGAAATACCTTGTACAATCACACACAACAGACCCAATACAATTTAAAACAATCAAAACAATCCTTAACGTTTGTTCTCTTTCAATCGCGTGTCCCCTACTTGTGCCCCACGTATCGTAACTGAAGGAAGACCACCGTGAGTAAGTACGAGAGGGCTTACAAAATGCCGATTCCTAAAAACTACATCCTCACTGCGGGCAACCATTCACAAGAGGATAGCTTGGACAGCGCAGGGGCCACCAAAATGATGACCTTGGGGCCAGGGGGCAGTGTTTCGTCCTTTGGGTGAGTTGGGGGCCCCTAATGGTGCCCTTTTAAAAAATTATTGAATTAATTATGCACCTCACACTTATTTAGGTGAGATAGGTGGTTGACAATCTTTAAATTGTATTCTAAATTTAAAACTGTAAAAAAATTACTGTTACTTAAAATTTACCTAAATAAAAGCATTCGTTTAAGTTTAAGTGATATTATAAATATTTATAAAAGATTAATTCATCGCTGTTGCGGGTTATATTATGTGATCTATTTTCAAATTTTTTTTAAAAAATAGACTGATGTTGATACTTGTATTTTTTGTTAAACTACATAGGCCTGCATTGAAATAAATGTCCCTTTTACAAATCAAGTATGGAACTCAATTTTTAGTGAAATAATGGTTTAACCGTATAAGTTATTTTTTCTCTAATTAACTTTGACAGCAAGTTCTTAGTGCACCTTGTTAATTGAAAATAAAAAAAGAGTTTAAATTGTTTGTGATCAAAAAAGCTATAATTTAGCTTTATTTGTGGTGAATTTACATTTTTTATGTAATTAACAAAATGTTATGTACAAGCAACATGTGCATCGTTACGTTAAAAATCAAATTTAAAAAAAGAGTTAAGAAAAGTAGAAAAACCTGTATTTGTCAAATTAGATAGCCTAAAAAGAAAGCATTCTTTTAATTTTGAGCCTACTACTATTGTTATTAGATTATGTTGTAATTATTGAACCTTAAGAATAACAGTCTGAATAGGAGCATTAAAAAAACAAAAAGTAATAGAAGGGGCTAATATTTTAGAATCTTCATGAATTTTGTTATTACAACATAAAACATAACTTATTAAACTTGAATTGTTGAATCTTATAAGATTTTTTAAAAACTTTCCCTTTTATCAAGAAATTGCAATGTCCTAGAAGAAAACCGAAATCAGTTTTAAATTAGATAAGAATAGAATACTGATAAATCCAAAAGGAAATTTGTGCTTTAAAGTTTGCAGGCCTGTGTTATTTTTATATATTTTTATTACAACAATCCTTAATTAAAATTTGTATATTTTTTTTTTAAATCTTAAAGTTAAAAACGTTAATAAAACAAATCAAAAACATGGTTACATCTAATCATCCATAGTTACATCCAATCATGTTAATTCATGTAAATGGTATGACTAGACACGTAGTATTATTATTCCGCTATAGAAGTAACGTTTGATGCTATGCTAAAGTATACCAAGGTAGTGTTACATTTCAGTACTTTATGATATTTTAATTCTTATAAGTTGGTCGAGACTTTTGCCCTACTCCTCTAACGTAGAGTACTATTTTAAGATTATTTAGTAAGATCGTATTGCTATGAGAAACAGATCAAGATTTTTAAATGTTTTTGCCTTTTGAATAGTCAATCATCTACCTTATTAAAATATGTACTGCAATATAAACCTACCTTCACTATATTATGTAATTACATATTGTGTTTGTTTCTGAAGAATTAATATTAATAATTTGGTTTAACTATTTTACAATAATTACTTATGAATGTAATACTGTTTAAAAATTTAATTTTTTTGACCCAATATTTCATATTTCGGAAATAATCACATTAGATTACATTAATTTGTAATTTTACATATAAAACAGCAGTATTTTACAGTTCTATAATTTATCATTTCTCATTCTGTTTGTTTCGTCATTCCTCTTAGTATGGAAGGCAATGACTGAATGACTTTTTTTTTAATGCGGGGCTTGTAAATGCGTTTTATTTAGTTTTTCATTTTTTTAAGCAAAATTCATTTGTAGATTTTATACATACATACCTTCCCTTCAAATGCATAATTATAACTATGTGTTAGAACTAAATAGATTAACTTAGAATTTTATTTTTATCATACCTATTATTTTGGGTTACTTAGATCAAATCTAGATTTATTTCATGGTATTATTAGCTCTTAGATTGTTTTTAAAGGTAGTATAAAATACAAATCTATTAAAAAATATTATTAATCCTATTTCTAGAAGTTTATAATAAAGCAATAATAGATTTTTTTCTTGTCTTTTAATAATAGATTTGTATTACTATAAAAAAATGTATTACACAATGTCTTATGTTGATTTGTCAATGCTGTTTTGTTTGTCGCAGCCGAACTGACTCGCAACGTGTCCTATTTCGACCGTCCAATCATATGTCTGCAGCAGGTCCTTCATACCAGTAAGTTTTAAAAATAAAATAGTACTCTTAAAAGTGCCCCACACACCATGAGATCTGCCTCGAGCCACGTTGCGAGGCGAAGACTCGCACGAAACAGTATCACGTCTCAAGTGGCCCACACACCATGAGACCTGCCTCGAGGCACGTTGCAAGGCGAAGACTCACGAAATAGTATCACGTCTCCAGAGCTTGAAACAATCAGTATCAGGCATACGCGCGTTTGTGGAGGTTGTAATAAAATGTCATTTCACAATCTTTCGAAGGAAAAAAAATTGCAATTAGTAGTTTTCAAAGATAAACAGAAAAAAAGAAAATGGTCGTAGAATTGGTTTCTTGAAAGAAAAATTTCTCTCACATGCCACTCTTAAAAGAATTGCAGCAAAATTAACACAAAGATTATTTGAACTATTTGCTTAGGGACGAAGAAAATTTTCATTTCATTTTAAATTTGATCAAACCATATATTGAAAAGAAAAATACTGTGTTAAGGGATGCTGTATCAGCTGAAGAGCGATTAATAGTCACACATAAATACTTAGCTACTATAACAACGAAAACCGACTACGAATCTCACGAGACCTTAACATAGAAAACAAAACCCCTAATAAGTGGCCCACACACCATGAGATCTGCCTCGAGGCATGCCGCGAGGCCATCGTCTCTGATACCAAATCTCACGGTCTGTGTTATTGTATCGACTAGTTTTTGTATCGTGCGAGACCATTTCAACGAGCCCGCCACGGGCGGGAGACTGATACTTGCCGCGAGACTAAACACGACCGGACTCAACGTGTGTGTGCTAGTCGCTAGGTCTCGTGAGATTCTTAGTCGGTTTTCGTTGTTATAGAAGCTAAGTATCTAAGTGTGACTATTAATTGCTCTTCAGCTGATACAGCCTCCCTTAACACAGTATTTTTCTTTTCAATATATGGTTTGATCAAATTTAAAATGAAATGAAAATTTTCTTCGTCCATACGCAAATAGTTCAAATAATCTTTGGGTTAATTTTGCTGCAATTCTTTTAAGAGTGGCATGTGAGAGAAATTTTTCTTTCAAGAAACTAAATAATTCTACGACCATTTTCTTTTTTTCTGTTTATCTTTGAAAACTACTAAACTTACGGCGACACCAATTGCAATTTTTTTTCCTTCAAAAGATTGTGAAATGACATTTTATTACAACCTCCACAAACGCGCGTATGCCTGATACTGATTGTATCAAGCTCTTGAGGCGTGATACTATTTCATGAGTCTTCGCCTCGCAACGTGCCTCGAGGCAGGTCTCATGGTGTGTGGGCCACTTGAGACGTGATACTGTTTCGTGCGAGTCTTCGCCTCGCAATGTGCCTCGAGGCAGATCTCATGGTGTGTGGGGCACTTAACGTGTCTGTCACTTCTGGTAACACCGAAAGTTACGTTAACAAAGATTATAAGTATTATGCTCCTTTTAGGGATCACAAGATGCAGCAACTCAAGCGAATAGGAGTTGGCGGTGAGGATATTGACGAAATTGGAGGTATGTGTGTTTTTATTTTTTTATTATTATTGATGTCTTTAGAAGTAATCAAAATGACAACAAATATACAATACTAGTTGTAGTAATTTTAAAAAGCTTAGCCTAATTGGCTTAAATAAACATTATTAAAATAAAATATACTTGCTTCACCTGACTTTGTATTTGTAAAGGCTAAAGGTTACAAAGAAAGTGGACTTTATAGCTTTACAGCTGCCAATTGTGTACAGAGAGATATGTAGTTATATTCTCATTACCCGGACAATTACTATTCAAAACCGCGATCATATTACTCCGAACTTCAAAGCTAAATCGAACCTAAAACCTAATTATGTCTTAGACTTTTAAAAGATTTCTAGTATATTTTTATGACAAATTATATTTCTACAAAGTCCCCTCAATCACTAACGTTCAGCACAATTATTTTTACGATTCTGTATATTTCTTGTCTTAGTGTCAGTTTTACCCTCATAAAGCCTTAATGAAAGAACTAATTTTTTATCCAACAAAAAGTTATCAATTTGCTCGATGTGTGAACTTGCAATTCGGTTTAGACGCCGACAATAGACGACTATGCATGATTTTAGTGTTGTTTTAATGTTTAAAATGGCATGCCTTGAATGGTGGCAGTATTCTTGTAATAGATAGCATTTGCAAATCTTAAGTTTATATTTCGGCTGGCCCTGTATATACGCCCCACCCCCTGAAAAGACACATGCGTAAGGAACTGAATTTCAGGTTCACACAATGCTTATGCCTTTATTATAATTTTTGTCGTTTTAATTTGGAACGCAGGCAAAAAAAAGCCGTATGTTTCTTTACACATCGATATTCGAATATCCAAATATAATACTAACATATAAAGAATGTAGGACGTAGGTACCTATACAGATTTAAATTCATTTTACTGCGCTTATCAAAAAGTTTTATGCAAAAACCGAAATAGAAAAAAGATCTCGATATACAAATGTCTAGTCAATAAAACTGCCAGTTATAGGTTGTGTTGTGTCCCTTTAATAACTCCTATCCTAGCTGTAAAAGGAACGTTTCCAGATACAAAACGGTAAAAATTTAAAGTTTATCTAAGGGATATACTTGACCGTCAAGAAAAATACTTTTGAAGGCATGAATTTCAAAATATAACATTAAACTAAGCAATTTTAAGTAGGTGTAAAAAGCCTTAAACTACAAAGAAACAAACCCAACCCTTCTTTCTAACGCCCATACGGTAATAAATTACTGCTTAAAGCACCTTGATGATGCCTATTTTCATACATATTACTTGATGTTTCCCTGGCAAAATCTGTATATTTACCGAGTTAAAACCTTTAGAAAACTTAAGTGATACTGCTGAGAGACAGTACTACTTTTTTGTCTAGGTGACGAAGAAAGAGTCTCTTTCATCGATCTTCACAATAATCACCAAATTCCTGAAAAGAAGGGTATTCTTAAAAAACACGACTATGGCATGTTACTAGCCGATGGAAAAGAGGGGTGGGGAGATGGGGTACAGGCCGAAGAATTATTGCGAGCGACTGAAACTAGCATGGCACAATTAATAGGTAGTAAGTAAAACTAATTTTAGAAATATTGAAATGCATGAGGTTGGTCCGAATTTAACAGCGTTTTTAGAATTGAATTAACTTTATCATAATTAAACTCACAGCAAGCCTTCGTTTTGGTTTTCCAAATTGACTCACGACGCCGACGCGAAGTTTAATTTTTAAGAGGAATCATCATCACATTTTTCTGTATTATTGATAAAATATATATATATGATTATCTATTGTAAGTAAATATACACATACATACATACATTTTTGAGTTGTTAAAATTGCCACATTTCTGAACAAGACGGTAAAATCCAGCAAGAGAAAATAAGAGATTGCCCTAATCCACATGTTCTTGGGTGTGTGAGATGTATGATGGAATCAATACTTTTAAAGTAATCATACGATATACGCTAAAGTAACCTGGTTTGTTTGGGAATTAAACAATAAAATAAAATTTAACATTTTTAACCGATTTTAAGACGAACGGAAATTTGGAAAAATAATATTCTAAAATACATTTGATCTATGCATGATTACAATAATTATTGTCTAACATACACTCGATGTTTTAGTAGTTTTCTCCATATTATTCCCACTTAACGACCTATGTGTGGTGTATTTCCAGGACTGTGTCTGTCAATACGCACGACGCATTTAATGAAGCATTCTTTGTCAAGTTCCAATATAGTTAGGTTCAACTACTGGGATTTTGCATGCATGGTAGATGATGGCAAAAAGTTACTCTGTTTTAATTTATTATTTATCAGTATGCCAAAACGGCAATTCTACGATGAATCAGAAGTACATCAAATCCTTTTTTTCGTCTTCAGAATATTTAAAATAATAGCAGTATAGACTGGTATTCTCTTCTTCATTTATACTTTATCTTTATTAATGCTCCTCAAGATATTTTTGTTAGACCTATAATAGTATTGCACAAAAAATAGACTTAATTAGTCAAATGACCAATCTTAAATATTGCAACTCCTATAAGAAATAATCACTACTTTCCAGGTTCCAGCACAGATGTAGAACGTACACTAAAAACACTAAATGGTTACCATGATGATATTGTCGAGGCGTTGCGAAAAGCAGCAGCGCAACGAGGTATCTCAACGCCTTCTGGTAGCACTAGCGCACTCAGCGAGGAACTGCTCCGAAGGAGTATACAGCAGTGCGCTGAGAGCTACTCCGATTTTAAGGGTAGAAGTAGTGGTCGGGGAAGTAAAGAGAATGTTTGCGAACAGGGGGTGAGTAAAATACGATATTTTTATAATGCGATTCGTTTTACTTTGCTTTATTGGAGACATATTAAGGAATGTTAGATTTTCCTGGTAGTTTTTAATAATGAATCATCTATTTTATCGTTTCGTCATTTTTAGGAAATTGTTTTGTAATTAAAAACTTAATATGGCGTTAGAAATTAGTCATAGTCTTGACTAAAAAAATTCTAAACATTAGGGGAATTGTGCCTGAGATGGCATACCTGGGTGAGACGGCATAGTTACGTTTCTAGCGAAAATACTTCAAATTTGGCAATTATGTCCATCTGTTTATATGCCCTTGGACATGAAACGGTCGCTATGTAAATTAAGTTCCTCTGCAAGTGTCGACGGAGTTTGTACGGTTTGTTGTATGTTGTCGGCTCGTGAAAAGTTTTCTGACGGATATCATATAAGTGCTTGTTACTTCCAGGGCTAAAAGTTCCACTGAAATTTGCTAATACAGTAGTGTCTATTTGTAAAAGCTGTACCCATCTGTCGCACAAGATAATACAAAAATGTAAGTGTAAACTAGAAACATACGTCTAAAGTGAATAATGTATTTCAGGGCAAGATGGCATATAGGTGATCAGGTTAAGATGGCATACCATGCCATCTCACCCTGAAGTCATGTCATCCACAATTAATATATCGCTAAGTTTCTCCTATTTTTTTACAGATTTTTGTAAAAATGGTTGGTAAATACACCCGAAAGTCACAGCTACAAAGTTGGAGTGAAGAAAATATGGTAGAAGAACTTAACGCTATTAAAAATAAACAAATGGGATGGCTTTTGGCATCGAAATCATTTAATGTACCGCAGACAAAGGACAAATTTTAACTTTTAACTTCCTACTAAATGCGTCGTTATGTGTATTTATGTTGTGTTCTTAGAATTTTATTTTGCTAATTATTTCTTTTTTTTTGAACTTTCTATAATAATAAAATATTAGTTACTTGTGCGTACGTTTGTTTTAGTTTGGCTTGGGTGAGATGGCATAATATGCCATCTTACCCTTACATGTCAGTGTGAGATGGCCAGGTACACTCTTTTTTGGTTATTGTGTAAGTTATATATTTTGAAAGTTATATTCCAAACAGTTGATGTCACGTGTAAAAGTTGAATTAAAAAATGCACTGAACTGATCATGTTTCATTAATATAATTTTTTTCGCCTTAAAATAAGGGCTCAAACAAAAAGTATGCCATCTCAGGCACAATTCCCCTACCTACTTGACACATCTAAATTAAGTTCCTTTAATATCCATTCTCTCCTTTTCAATATGTCATCGACTCTTATCCTAACCCCTTTAGCTAGGAATACAATTTACAATGAGAATCTATGGCCGTTTTAAAGGTTGCCAGCCAATAAGAGTTTTTGGCGTAATTAATTGTATAGGGTTAAAAAAAATTGTATTTTCTTCTAAGAATCATCTCTGTTATAAATGATTTTTAACTCCTTAGATTCACGAAGTAGTAATAGAACACGAGGACGAAGACGAAGATGAAGTACCTCCTTGCGGAACGTTACGAATCCGAAACCTGGAGGATCTCATCCGACAGCTGGAGCATCATTCGAGACACATGAGCCCCAGTGGGTCAGAGGACATTCGAATGTCTGAGACCGAGGCTGATCGACATTATCGGCAAGAGTCTTCGTCCGGTATGTAGACTAATATATCAACAATATTTTTTTAAATCACGCATGCTAATTTTAAACAATTTCTTTAGGCTCTACGGAGTACAAGATTTTAGTACTTAAGATGCTCCTACTCCTTTCCCTACCGCATTAAACCATTTTCCTTTAAAGTATTTGTTCTGCTTCTGGGCCATAAATTTCATAATTCCCCTCCTCCTTTGCCTTTTAGTGCATCCCCGCACCCTATATCCTCTAAAAAATGGAACTGAGTACGGTAAGACTAAATATTATAGGGTATCCAGCGCATATCTTAATACACGTCATCAATGAGGACTCAAAAAATTACGGATACCAAGAAAATATTTTTTGTTAGAGCTGCGTTCCGTTGCGTTGACGCAAATATTTTAGTTGGTCGTCTTGTTTTTAAAAATGCTATGTTCTTTTATTGTTATCCCCCCGCCATGGCCATTTAAAATTTTTAAAAACGCGTTAACAGTCACATTATTAATACATTTTTAGTAGGTAACTAAAAATCCTAGGACAATCTGAAATTGGGTTAGACCCTAAACGTATTGCAAATTATTTTTAATTTACTAAACAGTTTTCCTACTTTGTGATCACCCTGTAATTAATTTACAGCGTGTAGCGAAAGTTCACATCAATCCCACCGCGATTCTCGTTTCGTCTACGGCCGGTATCGGCAGCCCTCGGGTCGGCTGCTACATCCGCAACCGTATCGGGACAGACAGGAGGAGGAAAGTATTTACGAAAGTGCCGACCACGAACGAGGGGGAGCTGGCTGTCAGGATACGCCCGATAGTGAAAGGTACTACGCTTTGAAATGCTTTTAATAAATTAAGGCGTCCGGTAATAAAAAAAATATTGGTAGACAAAAATTTTTTAGAAGACCGACGTTTTTTTTACTCTTAGCCTATAAATGACTAAATAGCTAATAAATGGGATAGGAATCTAAGCCTTGGACCTCTGAGAAACAATGAATACGTGTTTCGCATGTTTTTGCATGTATAAACAAAATGGGTGTCATATGTTAGGTATAGCGTATTTACTAAACTTATTTTACCTAATTACTTGACGCGATGTTTATTTTTTGGTCATTTATGAACCAGGGCCAAAATTTAAAAAGTGAAAAATAAAAGCTATTGGTATTTAATGTTTTAAGACCGGACGCCTTATTACCTAATTTTTCAAGAAACCCAAACCTGACTTTGTACTGACTGGGATCAAAATATTTAATAGTTGGGCGTTAAAAAACGAACTAACTGAGAGATGTTAGATATAATTCAATTCAGCTTTTTTCTTTTTTTTAAATAACTGATACTGACTACTATAATTATCGCAACGCCCTTGATATACAATGTTCAGTTAATACTAATTGCTATCTATGTTTTGTTTTCTTGTATTTGTAACTATTGTTATACGTTATTGCTCCTGTATGTTGCTTATAATGTAGTTTATTAGTGAATATTTGGCAAAATGAATTAATTAATATTAACGATGGCCATTTTTCATATTCGCCGAACATGCAGATATATGTTCACTGAAAAAATACAAGGATTTTAATTTTATTAATGTTTATTAAATTAAATTTTAAGAAGAATCTATCGTACCTGTGCCATGACCTAACAGTTCTGAGCGACTTATTTTTGTTACTCACAGTAGAACATCCGCGAATGTCATTGCAAGCTGTCAAAAGTTCACGAAAATTAATAGAAATTATATAATAAATATTTTAGTGTTTGTAGAAATAAATATATTTTATTAAAAACGGTAGATACATCACCTTTTACCTTACTTCACGAATTTAAAAAACGACCATTTAAATACTGGGTGGCCCACTCTCAACGCAGCATAGCATCTAAAGTGCTTTACTTTTTAATACTTTCAAAAACAGAGTTATAATCTCCCTATCAGGTAAACAATTTAAAATTATTGTGAATTATACAGGGTATCCTAGATAGGCATATCAAACATTTTTTTTTAAAGTACTGTACATACCTATTATGATATATTTAAATTGCTTGAACATTTTTAAGAACATTTTGTAAATTTAATAGTTCTAGAGGTATTAACGATTCTTGAAAAAATTGGTATTTAACTTTTAAAAAACATGCACCTGTCGGTAGAACCAACAACGATAGAGCAAAATAGACATAGCATTTGTTTTTCACAACAAGCCGACAAGAAGTCAAATGCAAAGATCCACCAGGTTCCTTGCGATTTCCACAATGAAATCAAGTAAAAATATACACCTATTTTTACTCTAGAATAAAACGCTGTTGTTCAACTATCGGAAAATATATAATATCTATAAATTAAAATAAAAACATTTCACTTTACGCACGCATCAGCAAAATAAGTTAAATTTTGTACATTTCCATAGTGCGTAAAGTAAGTATTTTACGCACGGTAGTGAAAAAACTTTATTATGTCACTTGGAATAACAAGTGCCATGTATTTGGCGTCCATATGGCACTTTAGAAAAAAAAAGTTAGGCGACTTTTGACCATTAAGTTTATGTGCTGAATGGACTGTTTAACTGACTATTTGGGACATTCTGTATAATTCAAAATAACTTTAAATTGTAGGTCTAACACCTCCCTGTAACTTTGTTTTTGAAAAATATTAAAAAGTGAAGTAGTTTATATGCTATGAAATCCTGTGTTGAAAGTGTTTCAGAAGATCAGTTTACTACAAATCACAACATTGGCGAAGGTATGTTAAATGTTTTATATTTTGTCTTGTTCTGAAAATAAGCGACAGATTTTAGGTTTCAATTAAAACTATCTGTCAAATATTTGCTGGATAAACCATTGCATGCCATATTTCATTATCAGCATCACTCATATCTAAGGAACGGATTTCTGACTGAAGCAAGTCACTCACAGGTACAAATATATCAAAAAAAAAAAAGTTTTATACAAATATAGCGCAATTACTTGTTGGCATATTAACAAAATTATATAATACTACAAATTTCTATATAGAGGAAAAAATACTTCACCAAATCCGTTCTTTAACTCATGTCATGTCACTCAGTGTACTTACCGTGTAACAATCGGTAGGTCAGCCACCTTTTGCTCATTTTCTAGTGATGAATTTATTCAAGCTCAGCAGCAGTTAGCCCGGTGGGCCAGTGAGGACACCGTAAACGGCCTGCCGGTGGCGACAGGAAGTACCGGCGGCACCTCTGCAGCACCACCTCCGAGAGAGTACTTTCCGTCACCTAGCAGTTCGACTAGCGAAGAACCGCCAAGTATAGCAAGGTAAACAGTACGATCTAAAACTGTCATTAAATACGTTAGTAGGTAGTAATTTCATGGTCTGAGGTAGTAATAGTATCTGATTTCACTACTGAATTTGAAACCTTTAAGCAGTGGCGGCTTGTTAATGAAGGGCTCTGGGGCGCCGCCCTCCCTGCAATTATTTCAAACAGAATCCAAAAATACTTTACTTAAAATACCAATAAAGCAATCTATGTAAGCAATCCATTAAAATAATGCAAACCAAACATAGCCTTATTCCAGCGGGTAGGTTATAATAAGCGCAGGCATAAATTCTAACCAAACATAGCCCTATTCCAACGGGCAGGTTATACTCATAGACAAGCGAGTTGCGCGCTCTCAATGTTTTTTATACTAAGCGCGGGCGGGCGACCGATTATCCGTCCCAATTTAACGCGGCTTCTCAATGAGTTGCCATGACGACAGAGGCGTGACGTCACCTACACATCGCACAACGAGCGGCCACGGTTGAGCTCCAATTTTCCGCGCCCAACAACAGCTGTTCGCGATGCCACGGTAGAATAATCGATATATTATGTACTCTGAGCTGACGAGGCGACCTGTCGATGCCGGGATGCCGCTAGGCGCTAATGTTTTGTTTATTTGTTTTGATTTGATTTATTAGTTACGTTTTAAAGTTGGAAAATGTCGTGTAATATAAAGGTCAGTGATTTACAGAAGCTTGTGTTTAGTTCTTTGAGCTTAAATGAAAAACTTGATTTAAAAAATGCAGGGCGGCCACTAGAAATTGAACATAGTACAAGGGCAATCAAAATGTAAAAGTAAGGCACAGTTTACGCGTAAGTTTGACAAAGAAATATATAATAAAAAATCCTGGATCTGCGGTTGTGAGGACAAATATTCTTTTTTTTTTGTTTCGTGTCTTCTTTTTGACGGGGATGATAATTGGACTATAAATGGGGTGCAGGACTTAAAACATCTTTCAGAGAAAATAAAAAACATGAAAATAGTGCAAAACATCGTCATAATGTGGTAAGTTTTGAGATGTTAGGACAAACTAATATTTTAACTTGTTTAAGTAGTGCTTATGTGCTGATGAAATTAAAATTCACAACGAGAAAGAAAGAAAAAACAGACACGTACTTTTGAAAATAATAGACATTTTAAATTTTTTTTATTTAAAGCCAGCGCCCCCCCCCCTAACTCGCTAGTTACGAGCCGCCACTGCCTTTAAGCACGTTACGTTTCACAATTTAACTAAAAGGTATATTTAGAATAAAGAGCATAGCAGAAACTTGTGGGTTCGAGGTAATAAAATATTGTTGCAGTTAGTCCCCACATAAGAAATAAAAATTTGAAATTTGGTATTTATGTATAATTTAATATGTACTTTAAAAATGGGCAATAAAAAACTAGGGTTGTCATTTAAAAAAATTATCGATAATGTCATATTTCTAATTTGGAAAACACTGTATAAATATTTTTTTTATAAAAATACCACAACTAATTGGATTGGATTGTATTGGATTTACTGAATTTATTCTAAGTTACAAACTTACACTGTATGTTAATATTTTATTTTGTATTAACTATAAAGTCTACTGAATTATGGAACTGTATTATATGCACAATAGAAATTGACCTTTTGTTGCTCAGATACTGCCGGAGACTGCCAACATTGAAAATAGCAATAAAATTAAAAGATAATCAACTCCCTAATTTTCGTAAGTTAGCGGAAAAAAAGTATTTGTGTATTCCAGATGTGTCGGAAATGATTTGGTATTGATAATCCGCTTGCTCCTAAAACTATTAAACTTCGATTAGAGCAGTGGCGGATTCAGAACGTCACTATTGGGGGAAGGGGGCCACATGACCTAATAGGTTTTTAGAGGTAAATACAACAATACAAAAAAAAATTTTACTCTCAAGCAAGTGCATATATTTATTAGGAAAGAGAGAACGAATAAAACTGTGAATAACATATAAGTACAAAACATAATTATTTCTATGTCTCACGGTGATCGTCCACTATAATATTTCGGAAAGTAATGTACTTTGAATTCGGCAAATTTGAATAATAGGGTTTTTGGAAACGCTCTTTTCAAAAAATGAAATACCATATTATGCGACTTCCGGTTATACCGGTAGTTGTCTCAAACTTGCTTATTTTAAATGGAGCACCCTGTATATTATTTTTCCTACTCCTTTCTTCATTTCCAATAATTGTTATTTAAAGTTTTGTATCGTACTCTAACCGTCTAAAAAATTAGTTTTTCTCAAATTTTGCCTAAAATAGAATATATTTTCAAAGATAACAGAATAACTCGAAATTCCGGTGGCGAAATAAGATATTATTGTGCTCGATAATGAATTGTCAAAAAATGGGATTTTAGTGGAAAAGTAATAATTTTAAATCTTTATCAAGAAATTTTAAAATCGTTATTTTTTTAAATACGATGCTACGTTGTTATTTCATTAAATCGATAGGCTAGATAGAACAACTATTCCTATCTGTCGACCTAAGAGGTCACTATAATTAACTAGACTAGTTTTAAATCTTATTTAGGGTTTTTTCCAAAATCGCCTAAATATCTACCAGTCTTATTGATTTTTGGCACGAAAGCCATGATAAACAAGGTATTAATTGCAACTAACAATGACTCGTCTGTACAACAATTTTTTCTCAGTAACGGATAAAGTAGGATAAAATAACGTTTGTTAAAAGTTATTGGAAATAAAGAAAGGAACACAAAAAAATACAGGGTCTTTCAAGGTGAGTGGCATATTAAAAGATCTCGGAAACGAGTAAAGTTATCTTTATTATTAATTTTGAACTTTTAAAATATTTTATTTTCACGTTTGAGTGACTTCCGGTTATACCGGAAGTTATGGCCAACTTTGTTATTTTAAATAAAATACCCTGTATATTGTTGCATTTTTGAATACCTTATTAAAACCTAAGTTACTTTAGTTAATAATAATCTATAGCTATCTCAAACCGTTTTTAAGATATGTTTTATAAAATTATTTTTTTATGTAAAAACGCACCGAAGAAAGTTCATTAATTTTGAAACTACTCAAGCTGAACATTAAATTTGTTGATAACTTTTGACAACATAGATCATTAGATTACATAGTTAGGTTTTAGGTTTTTTAAATTGTGCCAATCTATCCACTTAGATAAATGTGCATAAGTCAATTTTTTAAAATGAAACATCATATATTTTAATGTAGAATTGCATGCGCTATCTAATTGCTCAGTACATACCTATTTATATCTTAAGTAGTTTTTAAGTTATCGGCATTTAAAAAGGTCACTGCTGTAAAATTCAAGTTTTCATTTTTGTTAAGCGGGCTTTAATTTAAAGGTCGGTATTGGCTACATTTTTCAAATTTGTAAGTAGGCTTTCGGTGTTATTGCTGTAAACAATCGTAGTTAGGCTTTTTTGTCGATATCGGTATGTTAGTATTTAATTCGTTTGGCTTTTAATACACCAAAAGTTAACTAAAATGGAAAATAGCTGCTCAAATATTTTTAATTTATTATTTATTGATGGCCAATACCAGCAAGTAAAATCACGAGTGTGTACAGGGTGTCCCAAATTCGAGCCTCATCATGGGGATCTCGGAAACTATAAGAGATACAGCATCGGTCAAATTGTGGCAAAGTTGCGCAATTTCATACTGAGCAATATCGCAAAAAAATATCTGAGCTATCTTTTTTAGTTTTTGAAATTTTTGCAAAAAACTAAAATTTTGAGTTTTTGTTTTTTTAAATTGCTCGACTTATTTTATCCGCTACAGAAAAACAAGCACAACATTGTTAAGGCAGCTTTTTACGCTCCATATTGTGACGTTTTTAGAATTTCGTTACAACGTTTCGTTTTTGTGGAACTATTATCAACTTTAATTTTTTAAATACGGACCTGCATTTTTTATTTTATTTTTTAATAGCCCTTTAAGCCCTGAATTCAACCATGTACCACACTTAATTATATTTAGACGTTTTGATGTCATTATTACATCTTCAGGAATGTGATAATTATTTTTAAATACGGCCCTGTTGTTAGTTACTTAATCTTTTTACCACATACAACATGTAAATGGATCCGGAATTTTATACAAATAATTAACTATATTTAAGGTTTTATATAAATTGTAACAAAGTAAAAATAAAACTAAATAAAACAAAGGTGGCTATGACAAGAACTTTTACTTGATTGTTTGGCTTAATTATCTTGACAACTGAAGTCACCATTTTTACTGAATATTTCAGCAAAATTATGTTTTCTGCTTTAGAAAAGCGCGACAATTTACGAGTTTATTATTCTTCCAATAGGAATTCACAAATTTCTTGTGACCGTTTTTTACAGGACTATCCTGAACGCTTGCAGCCTCAATATAGTTATTTTGCTACGCTTGATACTAATTTAGCCCAGTATGGTAGTTTTAATAAACCAAGAGTCAAATATGGTACACAAATGGAGCCGGAAGAACAACAAAATATTTTAGATTCTGTAACCCACCAAAATCCCGCCAAACGATATTTCAATCTAACAACTAACACCAGGGCCGTATTTAAAAATAATTATCACATTCCTGAGGATGTAATAATGACATCAAAACGTCTTAGTATAATTAAGTGTGGTACATGGTTGATTTCAGGGCTTAAAGGGCTATCAAAAAATAAAATAAAAAATGCAGGTCCGTATTTAAAAAATTAAAGTTGATAATAGTTCCACAAAAACGAAACGTTGTAACGAAATTCTAAAAACGTCACAATATGGAGCGTAAAAAGTTGCCTTAACAATGTTATGCTTGTTTTTCTGTAGCGGATAAAATAAGTCGAGCAATTTAAAAAAACAAAAACTCAAAATTTTAGTTTTTTGCAAAAATTTCAAAAACTAAAAAAGCTAGCTTAAATATTTTTTTGCGATATTGCTCAGTACGAAATTGCGCAACTTTGCCACAATTTGACCGATGCTGTATCTCTTATAGTTTCCGAGATCCCCATGATGAGGCTCGAATTTGGGACACCCTGTACACTAGTGTAGAGTCTTTCTTTAATGAACGTTCTCCAAATTTGCCATCAATGCATGAAAAAAAGTGTAGGAGGATAGATGGATAAGACGTCCGCATATGGTCGCTGTTACATCATTTGACAGTGTCTCCAGAAACCCCATTATATTATCCAAATTTGCGGGATTGAAAACGCATTACTTTCAAAAATATTTCAATGAACGATCACCGTGAGTACATATATAACTTTTTGTGAATAATTACTATAATACAAAATGTTATGATTTTGAGAAACGATTGATTATAATATTTTCTGTGTCGATATTTAAAAATGTACAAGGGGGTAGGGGGCAATTGCCCCCTTTGCCTTCTCCCCTAGGATCCGCCACTGGATTAGAGGAATATTATGAAGAATATCTTGTTATGGTCAAATTATCAAGGACTTTCTTTTGAGGAGCTTGAAGGCTGAGGATAAAAATATTTGAAAAAATAAAGGAAGTTGCAGATTTAATCCACACAGATATATCTGTAAAAAAATATTAATTGATAATACGGATCCTGCTAGTGATAAAATAGTGTTTTCTATTATTACTATATAAAAAAAATTATAAATAATAATAATATTGTTTGGCATATTGATTGACATAATTATAAATTATTTATTTATCATGGAAATATGAAATCAATAACATTAATACCCCTTTTTCTCAAGTTTTCAATGGATATCGTATAAAAAATTATTTTTTTACATCAATAGCATTACCATTCTTTAAACAATTAGGCATATACTTTTATCCCCCTCCAAAAGATTTTTGATTTTAAATAATATAAAAAAAACAAAATTTAAAAAACAACATCAAAATCGAAGCTGTTCTTGAGGACTTCCGAAGATTGCCTGTGTTATGTAGGTACTCATTGACGCGACTATAAGTATTTTTTAGTACATGCGTTAATTGAGTTAAGGTTATTTTTTCTTGAATACTCTAAAACATGTTGAAACTAATAAAAAATAAAATGTTTAATAACATTATTTGTCATTATCATAATTATTACTGGTGGTTTCATAGAGGTATGTATCACAGCCGTATTTAATTTCAAAGAATTTTACGAAAAGTTTTTGCTAAATAATTTAATTGGCTTATTATATTGTAACGGCTTAATTTTGCGTTAGTTAATTATTAATTATGCCTTCATTATAGTATTGATTTAGCTTTGAGACTATTTAAAAATTCACATTTCTGTCAAGAATTTACTAATAACTTTGTTTTATAGAAATTTTTCCCGGTTAATTGGTATATACAAACATAGGAATACAGTCTTACCGACCAGTTTTAGCTTTCTTGTAATAGAATTTTATTCTTCTGTCAAGTTGAGGTTCGATTCCCTTTAAGGGCTTTGCTTTGTGCACCCTGGTTACTGCAGCTTTCTTTGAACGCTTGAGAGGTGATTTTATCTAGGAATAGGGTTGGATACTGACGTATCGCCTAAAATAAAAGCACTGAGTTGTGACCTGCACGTTTAAACTGAGTTCTCGTGTGGCCTTTTGTCAAATTGCCCGAACATTAAACTCAGGCTTTAGTGAAGCTTTGCTGGAGTCTTATCTATGGTACAGCTCTTAAATAACTCTTTGGCTTACCTTATTCCTTGGTTGTTTTCATATCTCTTGCCTTCATGGGGCTAAAACTTGACTCTTTCCTCGATAACAGCTGTTTTTCCTTAGCTTCAATCTCAAGTAAGTTGGTGTTTACAGGCACCGAGATGGAATGGATTGCCTACCTCCTGATGTTTAGTCTCTATTTTTCTTCTAGTTTCCTCTGTTAAACTTCAGTTTTCTAGCTGAAAGAAGGAGAGCCTGCCTTTTACAACACTTCGAAATCTTGCTTATTTGCCCATGAAAGCAGGGTAATACTTTATTTAGGTCACTTTACTTACTTGAAAGCCAGTTTCCTTTGTTTTCCCAGTGGAAATTTTTTGTTTTAGGCATAAAAATCTTATTTCTTTGTGGAGTTGTTTACTTTTGATCTCTGTCATTTCATACCTTCGAGGCAGTCACGTGTCGATTTTCTCAACAAACCCGAACTCACTTCCCTGTAAGCCACGCAGTAGCGTACACGCGTTTCTTTGGGGGTCCCAATTTTAAAGCACTTGGTGGATTTTGGGCCCCAAATGTAGTTAAGAAAGTCCTAGTTTTTTAAAAAAATTATTTGGCTATGTAGCCGTTATGTTTTGGAGAGTTTCTTTTAAGGCTTAGGCCGATTTTTAGTGTGTTCACATTGTTGCCACGTGTGTACACGCCGAAAACCTCATGAGGTCCTCTTAACCTGGAGACTTAAATGCCGGCACCTTAGTATGGAGTCTTAGACACCAACACCCTAGTCTAGTCTAGTCTTAGATACCAGAATCATGTACGGAGTTTTAACACCGGATCTTAATTTTAGCATCCTAAGACCGGAATTTAGTACTGAAGTTGTTGGTATAACTTTAAGTCAATTTACAGTGTAGAGTTTCTTTGTTTTTGCTACGTCGAGAACTCGACATTATCAATGTGTGAATTGACTTGTTCTTTTATAAACTTTTCATTTTACTAATATTTTAATAAATTTAGTCGACGTTATCAACTTGCTAATTGGTTCGTTCTTTTATAAAATAAAATTTTTATTCTACTAATGTTTGAATAAATTTGGTCGACGTTATCAACGTGCGAATAAATTCGTTCTTTCATAAACTTTTCCTTTTACTAATGTTTTAATAAATTTAGTCGACGTCACCGATGTGCGAATTGGTTCGTTTTTTTATAAAATTTTTAACCTACTAATGTTTGAATAAATTTAGCCAGATGTATTTTTAAAATTACTTGTTTTATTTGAGTCGCTTTATTGAAACAGGCAACACACCCCTTTAATTTTTATCGATTTAACCGAGAAAGAGGACCCAAAACCAACTTGGTGGGTTTTTGTTTATCGCCTGGCTTAAAAACAGTGGCGCCTTAATTAATTTCATTTTACACCCCCCCCCCCCCCCTATTCTCCGGCATTTGAGCTAGGGCACTTTGCTCGCTTGCTATAAGCCCCTCTCACTCGTTAAATACGAATGGCGTTTTGCAATATTTAATATTTTAAAATTCTTTTGATCATTATTTTCCGAAATACCTTAACTAAATTCTCAGGCGCAATGATATAGAAAATAATAATTGTGTTGTGTTTAAGTCCATCATACAAGGACCTTCAAAAAAGTCTAATACAATTAGTGTAATAAAATTGACATGGGAGTTTCCATGGCCAGTCTGGCAGTGCACCACTTGATGGTACCTATAATTTGTTATGCTTATTAAATATAAATGGCCTCTCCAGAATAAATATGATACATTAAGATTATCTTGACAATAAGCCATATTATTAAACTTTGTTACAAAGGGATTGATTAAGGAGTGGTTTAAAATTATTCTTATTTGAGTTATAATAAACTTCACTTTTACAAGTACAGCAACAGCACAAATAATCCTTGATATGTTCTAGGGCACCAGCGCCAGGGCCTCAACATCCACCACCCCACCCGGACCATGCAACTATCCACCGACCGAAGCGCTATCCCGAATATAAACACTGATAGTGGGCGAAAAGAGGGGCGACGTTATCAAGTCGGCGTTCGGAGCAGGTCGTTATACAAGACGAGACGTATTCGTTGACGCGACCGCCCGTGCCGACTCGTGCGCTTTCGTTACCTCCCCCGCCACCCGAGTTACTTGGTAACGTAAGTGACGATGAGGATGAAGATGTAATGTAACGATCTGAATTATTTGAATGTTTGAAGGGTTTTAAACAAGATAGAATAATATCTTATAAGAATTGTTTAAGAAGTCGTGTTTCGTTTTATGAACATCGATTTTCTGATATTTAGACTGTCAAAATTATTAATAGATTTTTAAATCGTTCAAGTATAAGTAATTAATCTCTGCAAATACTATAAGTAGATCATTTAAGGAAATATAGTCCATTGAAAGTACTGAAACGGAAGAAAAACAAAAAGATCCATTAAGGTTGGATTACATTTTCTTTTCTGCCACTAACACTATCAGCGAAGCTTTTTCAGTCTCCTGATGATGAACATTTCTACCTATGAAAGAATACATTTTTATTCCAATAATATTGTGGAGGAAGGTTTTTGTTTTTCTTTCGTTCCCATAAGCAGATACGCTGACACTAATAAGAATGCATATTTTTTTAATGATTTTGGTGTCAATAAACAGTCTTATATTTAACACAATACCGTATAATGATCGTCCCTAAATAGGACTCGTCTTTTGACGAAATAAGTTTGTTTAAAACTCTAGATAGCAGAGGTCAAGTTACGTTCAAAACACACGTTCCGTTACGTTATTATCTCCCCATTGTTGCTTTCTATGTTATTTCGTCGACATTTGTAGTTTTCGGAGATGTTCATTTGTAAATAATAGTAAAAGTTTCTAGGAAAATAAATAAAATCGAATTGAAAATCTTACGTGAGTTAACCTAAAAATGGACTTGTAATAATAAATGTAATATGTTAAAAAGGTGTTATTGCAATTATTAGATGTTAAATAAAAATATAGATAGGTGTATTATCAAGTACGAATACGGAAATCAATACTCATACAATGTATCTAAAGAACCCCACGTACGATTTTCCTTTCGGCATTCTCCGACGTTTGTTGATAAGTACCGAACCAAACCGAAACTGGAATGTCGATACCAATCGAACTCGAAACAAAAGACTGAACGCGCATTCGGTGAAACACGAAACTGTCCGGAGTGACACGACAAAGTATATGTGCTCCTCGCCCCTCGATCATCGTGTTAAATGTGTTGTGTGCCGTCGAACATATTTTTTAGTGGCTGTTAACTAGTTGTTGACTAATCTAAAAACAATTATTATTAATAAATTAGCGCTGCTGGTGGAATGTTTGTGATTGGAAAAATGACAGAGATTATGCGACGGAGCTTTAAATAAACTATGGTTTTGTAATGAGTAGCGGAGATTATAAAAGTAAATTAATTATTTTTTTAAAGCGAATAGTACCACATTTGTTGACTCGGGTGTATAATTGTTGGCATAAGTAAAATATATGCCATTTTTACGTACATTTTAGCACATAACATAATAACGCGCACAATACAACGCGACAAAAACCAATACATGTTGCACAATATAATACCTTAAAATTTATGTAGAAAATATGATTGTAAAATATAATATCTACCTACTCTTATTCTAAAGAAAATTACCTGTTTTATCTCTATTTTGAAAATTTATTCTTGCTATACTATATTTTTAAAATATCCTTGGTCAATACTATTGACTGTTAAAAGTTTCTCGATATAAAGTGTGACCCGAATTGGATGCTCACCGTTGAAATCCTGGTCGTTATTATAGAGTTAGGGATGGGTAAATTAGTAACGTATCGTCTCAAAAGATTTTAATTATATGTATTTCAATTTTAGGAAAAACAAAAATGGCTTATTATTTTTCGTATTTGCTCGTACATTTATGACACTCTCCTTACTCTACTTCACTTACTGTGAAAAATTATTTATTGTAATCCCAAAAAAGCCAAATTGTTTTGTAACAAAAAATACTACGCCAAGATTAATTATTAAAAATAAAATATTAATTTTAGTGTACTTAATTATAATTTTATTAAGCGACGTTATCACATTGTAATAAAATATTAATTTTAGTTCTATGGGCCTATACAGCTTTATAGATAATTTGACGAGGTATAATATTATGTAAAAATAAAAATGTCCTTTGTAAGAAATAGTGACATTCCACTACGTTAACAGACGGAAAACAAAAATTTTGGAATTTTGAATAACGCCAAAACGTTATTCGCGAAAGATATAACCGTTTGACAGCTGTCAGGAGAAGAGTTTGTGAGCTATTACCAAACAACAAAATCAACCGTTATTTGTTTTTCTCGAAAAATGTAAATGATATTAAATTTCGCAATTTTTAACTTATTGTAAATTTCCTCTTAAATCTTATAACAACGGATTTCTCAGTAGTGAGCTTTGAATTTGGGAGATACTGTTGTGCCACTGTTGGACTGGGAAAAGAATGTTTAATTCTGAAGATGTCAATTAAAATTGTTTTTCCAAATTTCACATTTTTCGCATTCATTATACAATGACGAAGTGTACGCAATGATGTTTAATTTAACAAGAAAATATTTTTCTATACCACTACCTAACAAGTAGACTATATACAGGGTGGAATTTTTATTTTAACTAGAACAAATTCAGTATTAAGAAGCCTCTTTATTTGATGATAAAATACAGAACGACGGCTGCGTTTATTTTTAGTTTGACATACCTACTTTTTTCGTGTCTTCATAAAATTTACCCCTCTTTTTGGGGTAGAACTCTTCCCCAACTTCTTTTTTTCAAATGGAAAAGTATATATTGTGATAACTCGTTGGAAAGGGCATAAAAAAGGAAATACGACCCACTATTTCGGTAATGAAATAAGTCATTGCCCAAGTTCCTCATTCTTCCTTTTTTTCCAGCGGTTTGTAAAAACGTCACTTTAATATTGCCGAACATTTATGGCATAATGAGACGGAGCACCATCCTGCTATAACCATATTCGATCTTCTTGAAGATCTGCTTCTGCATGGTGTGGAAATAAAGCAGTCAAAGCTGGAATAAATTCTCCTTGCAAAAAATCCAGATATGTACGAGCAATATTACACATTTAAGGAATATTGACCCAATGAACCAGGGTCGCCAATTATGTCTGCCCAAACATTAACTTTTTGCGGAAGCTGGGTGTGTGTTTCTGGCATCCAGTGAGGCGGACCAATATCGGCAGTTCTGTTTATTGACTTCATCATTTAGGACAAAAATATACTCATCTGTAAAAAGGATCCAGTCCAAATCTACTCAATGCTGATCAATTGTAACTTCATAAAACTGAAGATGGCGGTCCGAATCGTCTTCCATCAGTAACTCTAACATTTTATAACCACGCATTTGACATGATTTTACTAACTTGAATGCAGACGTATGACCTATGGTATTTTCTCTTGCAAGTTGCCGAACTAGAGTAATAGGATTTCCTGGAAGAGCATAAATAAAACGTTTAATTGCGTGTCCTCATTCCTTACTCCAGGATTCCTTATTCTTGGTATGTTCCTGACGTGGCCCACTTCACGATAACGTCTTTCAATTTTTCCGATGGTGCCTTGGGAAATTGGTGGCAGATCGGGGTGCGTTTCGTGAAATAAAGCTGCTATATCTGCTTGAGTACGCGAGTTGTCGCCAAAGCCAATCATCATTAAAATTTTGATTTTGTGTGATTCAGTTAAATAACCCATTTTAGGTATAGCAAAAATACTTCTTATATAGTAACGATTTAAACAATACCAAATACTACAGCAGATTCACTGCTTCTAAACCGAAAATAAAGTGACCATTGGAATGCGGCATCAAGTAAACAAGCAACCTTATCAATAACATGTTTCCTGTTTTTGAAACATTCTGCGCTGACAAAATCCAAATTAATTGTAGTACCAATTGTTGCTAAAAATATACAGTTTTTTTTTTCTGACTTTCTAGATTACCGAAATTAAAAAGTAAATAGTGGGTCGTGATCCTTTTTTAATGCTCTTTCCAATTACAAAACATACCTTTACATTTAAAAAAAAGTGAGGGATGGTTTCTACCCCAGAAATAGGGGTAATAAATTTTATACAGACACGAAAAAAAGTATGCCAAACCAAAAATTAACAAAGCCGTAGTTCTTTTTTTTTCAGCAAATAAATAGGCTTCCTACTGAATTTATTCCAGTTAAAATTCCACCCTGTATATTATAAACATTTAGTTTTGCTGTCTCAATATAATTCAACCCTTAAGGAACCCATAAAATTTCTAACTGATGCGAATATAGGTATTTATTAAGAATAAAGTATAACAAGAAGAGTTAACAATTAGGTGGTATAAATGTAATTTACTGTGGAACATTGTAAATATATTTTTTTTAATTTAAAAAGAAAATAAGATTAGTAGATGTACCTGAGACAGAACGGGGCCAAAAACACATGTTAATTCGTATGGAGGTTCATTATTCTGCAACTTTGGTGTCGTTTTGCGAAGTTACCAAACGTTACAGTTTTTAGGTAGCGATACTTCAAACAGTTTAAACCCCCTCGTTTAAAAAAACCCCTGGTTAGTAATAACACGATTCAAAGAAACACCCTGTCAACATGCAATAATATCATCTACTCGAGACCCTCTAAACGTATCGTTCATTTTGTTTATTTAGTAATAACAAAGTATTTTTTGTACATTTGCCTTCTATACTGTTAACAATCGCCAAAATAAATATTTCAACAATAGTTCTTAGCGTTCGGGTGTCACTAAATATCACGTAATTACTGGAGAGCTAAAACACAGAATATATAGCTACGTAAGCTATATATTCTGTGGCTTAAGGTTTAATCGCCGTGTGTCTTGTAATACATTTTTAATTTAGGCCGTTCTTGGGAAGAAAATAATATTTAAAGTTTTCCCATTGGTACTAACACAAATTATGGTAGGTATATTTCAAAAACGAAATGGTAATCGAAAAATCTGCTAGATGAAACGCAGATTTTAAGTATAGGTATTTCGGAGGGCAATAATTTTGTTTGTTTTCCATGCGGTAATAAACTCTTAAAGTTTGACAATATCGCAAAATGGCACTATAAACCACATGCGATTTTGGACCCGTTTTCTTTTAGTTAGAACATCTATTAGGGACTACTTTTTATTAGATGATGCGTTTTCGAGAATTTTAAAATCATTTTTACAATTGATAACCAGTGTAATCAAAAATAATTGCCTAGCTTTTCTAATCTCTGCAGACAAATAAACTAGCTTTAAATATTTTTTAGATTTCAAATTTAAAATAATTGTAGATATAACTCGACCATTTTGTCGTTTTTTCTATCACGAGAAGCAGCACTTCGTGTATCAATGTTGATACATGCACAATTCTAAATTCGTGAATGATGTGTTTGGATATGTCCCGATTATGCCTTAGTTAGAGACTTACCGGTTTAAATATTACGATTCTATGAAAAACAATTAATATGTTCAAAATTTACACTGCACTTTTATCAACGTAAAGCATTCAAGCATGTAAAGTGCTTTCTAATTGGAAACAGTATTGCCACAGGAGAATAAGTTATTAATTTTTTTCACTGGCAACACTGATTTATAGGTATGTTTGACAAAATGGAAGTACCTACCTATAGTAATAGCAGATTCTTTAAGTCATGTACCCAATCATAAAAAACGAGCAAACTGACATGTTTGACCACTTGAAAATTGGATTATGAGAAGGACTGACAGACAGATCTAGCACCAGATTTTGATGATGTTTTTAGTTCAGACCTTTACCAACAGAAATATATATTTTTCTTAAATTAATGTTGTTAACACTATTGGTTTTTCTCATATTGATTTTTTTATAGGTATATAATCCAGAAATGTCAATTTAAGTTGACAATTTGATCTTAGCATCTGTCTTATTTGCTATACATTAGGCCATATTAAAGTGGGAATTTTGGTCAATAAAAAAGTAATAATTCGTTGTATTTTCCCAGCTTCTTCTTTTCCTATTGTAAAATTATGAAATATTTTATCGGTTGGGACAATAATATACTTTATTTGTTACCTACTAACACTAATGTCAGGTTGCACAATAATTTTAAACAATTAACTAATCAGGTGACTTTTACTTTGAAATTTGCCTGGTCAGTTATTAATTTTGGTTTAAAATATTTGTGCAACTCAACATAGGAATAATGTAATTAAGTTAACCAGCTTAATTAAGCAACAATTTAAAAAATATGAATGAAGCATCGTATAAAACAAATTATAGGTAAAACTTGTTCATTCATACTATGACGATATAGATCTGCAGTTCTAAAACATCTACCAGCAAAAACAACTCTAGAGAGAATGAATGAATGGTGTCGTGTACCTATTAGTCGGAGAGCTAGTAACACCCGTTTCATGAAATGTTTGATGCACTTTAAAATGTTGTGTCATAGTATCTACTGGATAGATGAGCAGGTAAGCAAGTGTTGGCTAGCTCTACCTGGGGACACCAGGTACTGCGCATAGGAGAAAGGTGTCCAAAAATGTTGCCCAAAAAAAGTGTTTGTTTCAGAGGCCAACAAACAGAAACCAAAATTTAAAATGACACAAAACACAAAAATTAATAAGGCAGACACTTTTGAGGGGGTTAACATTTAATAAAAACACCCCCAAGATGTTTTTTTAAAAATACAAAATGAAGTGTTTGATTCACGCCGACATTTTAACAGTGTCTTAATTACATATAATAAAAAAATAATTACAAAAAGGCAGACACTTTTTTTGGGGAGATACACAGGGTGTTAACATTTTAATTAAAAAAATATTTTTTAATTGCCATTTTCAAACCACTCTAGATATTTTTATGAAATTTCGTACACGTTTTTCGACATTTTTTGGTGTGAAATATTTTTTTTAAATTTTAGCAGTGGCGTCCGTGCGGGGCTTGCATTTAATATTTTTTTAATTACAATGTTAATACCCTGTATCTCCCCAAAAAAGTGTCTGCCTTTTTGTAATTACTTTTTATTATAATATGTAATTAAGACCCTGTTAAAATGTCAGCGTGAATCAAACACTTTATTTTGTATTTAAAAAAAAAAAACTTGGGGGTGTTTTTATTAAATGTTAACCCCCTCAAAAGTGTCTGCCTTATTAATTTTTGTGTTTTGTGTCATTTTAAATTTTGATTTCTGTTTGTTGGCCTCTGAAACAAACACTTTTTTTGGGCAAAATTTTTGGACACCTTTCTCCTATGCGCAGTACCTGGTGTCCCCAGATAGAGCTAGCCAACACTTGCTTACCTGCTCATCTATCCAGTAGATACTATGACACAAAATTTTGAAGTGCATCAAACACTTCATGAAACGGGTGTTACTAGCTCTTGGACTATATATAAAAACGGCAATAACAAAGAAGCACGAATGTGGACTCCTGACATTGACTTTAAAGTAGCATGAAGCAAAAATAAACAGCCACCAAAAATACATAACAAAAGTTTTAGTTACATTAAGGCTTCGTTCATTCGCTGGTAAAATTATTTGTTAAGAAATACTGTTGACTATCAGACGACGATATTGATGCCCCTTTCTTTTTCTCGTTTTCTTATACAGCATGCATTCTTTATATTTAATTTCTTCTCTAGGGGATATATAAGAAATGAATCAATCCAAGAAAAATTTTGCATCATATGACAAAAGTTTTCCTTAAATATTTAATTTGAAATTTAACTATGGCAATTACATTTTGTTTTCAAAAAGCTGAAAAATGACCTACTCGAATGCGTTATGTGATTTTTTTTTTTATCTATAAAAATTGACATTTTCTCAATTAAAAACGTTTTGGTAGGACCGATTATATCGATATTGTTTTGACGTACCAACAATCCAATTGATTTCGTCTATTTGTAATCACATGTGCAAACCCAACCAATGACAATAACATTACACTAATAACAAGTAATGTACTTTCGAAATTGTGTAATAAAATTATCTCGTAGTTATGATTGCCCTTGGGATATTAGGTATAGATGAAAACATCCTAAACCTGATTTCTGTATTCAACCTATAAGTTTGGGACTTTCCTAGAATTTTATGGATAATTTCTATTTATTTTGAGATTCAATTGGATAGGTACATACACTCGTTCGAAAAAAAAAAGAAACTTTTTTTAAATGTAATTTTTTACTGAAAAGGAAGGTCACATTTCACAAAGCAAATAGTAATACCAAAAAAAAAATTTGAATTAAAGCCTTAATGCCAAATTGTTCCATATGATGCAAACTTTTGAAGGACACTTTATATTTACTATTATAGAATCGTAGTATTAACGCCATGATAGTCTTTCCTGCATATTTACGAAAATTTTCGGTGACAAAATCGATTTTTTATTGTAGTTTTAAGCTAGAAAAGTTAACATGTTCCCAATACAGGGCGAACTAGCCATAATACCTATTATAAAACTTTTGTATAATTTCTTTGTATATTACCACCTTGTAATAATTTTGTACGATTATTGTATTATACACATTATATATTGTAGAAAATAAATACCGCTTAAGATACGAAATTATTTTAAATATCAGTTTTACATTTAATTGCACTCTTTAGCTCTATTGGAAAAAATAACCTATAGTCTGCGACCAAAACTGATGACAGTGTTTAATAGTATAGTTCACAAGTCTATACAGGGAGTGTCAGTAAGGTGTCTGGCTTCGATCGCACCTAAACTATCAAAGATAAAAAAAGTCATAGAACCGTTCAGGATTTACTAAGATGCATAATTTAAAAATATGTTACAGCCTACAGTATGGTCCTAAAATCGGTACTGATAAATGAAAAAGAAAAAAATTGAATGGGTTACCCAGTATAACGTTACCGAATATCATTCAATTAAATAAGGGATTGACAACCATATTGCTTTGCCAAGCCATTAATTTTTTTCCGAACTTTTAGAAATTTAAAAATCATAACGCCCTGTGAATAAACCATAGGCAAACATAATTTACATTGTGTGTATCTTAAGGTACGTTATATCGATTTAATCTAATGTTTTTTTTAAATCATTTATACAGAGCGTTCGTTATAACTGAACATCTCAGCAGTTTTAAATAGGCTTTATTTCATTTTATTTATCTATTTCTTAGGCATATGGATTTATCTTTCAAACAGTTTCATTTTTTGTTAGTATAAACAAATCCTGTCATTTCTGGAACATTTTAAAATTTGCTCAAAATAATTACTATTAATAATTTACTTAAAATTGCTTTTGAATAAAGTATTTACAAACAATACATGATATTGGACCTCATCTACCCATCTAAGCGATCATTAAATCGCCGACTAAAAGATAATCTTGTAGGCATACTCTAATGACGGGGTGTTCCATCCTGTTGAAACCACATTGTTTTGCGAGTGTATCCTGGCAGTATATTCCAGGTGAATATATTTCCTCCATAAAATGTGATGCAATAATATGATTACCTATTATGCCAGCCCACATATTAATACGCCATCTATGTCGATTCTTAACTTATCTTGTGAAAAAAGGATTACTTGTATCGTTATTACGATAGGTTGCATTTCGTAACAATGGATTCGAAAACAGATATTATAATTTCCATTATTATGGAAATTATAATATAATAATATGCAACCTTGTCACCAAATAGGCCAATGCACTTACGACTTGACCCGAAACAAATTATAAAGATGAAACTAGTGGCAAGTGGTAGTGTTTTATGCCCTGATTAACATACTAAAAGTCCTCCGTTTTGCAACACCCTTAAATTAAGGTCGCCATCTTGACTTTTGGTACTTTTTCAATAACTCAAAAACCACTCCACATTTTAAAAAAATCCAAGAGGAAAAATAAAGATAACATAGATCACATTAGATAAGTTATTTTCAGATCGCCGCATATTTATTCTTACTACCTACTTATTGGCCGATGAAAAAAACATTAAGTAAAGAAATATTAAAATAAATTTGTATTTAAGCTTACATCGGTACAGATACTATGTATATACTATTTAAATTTAAATAAATGGCAATGGACATAGATATTGATATAAAACATTAAAATTTACATAGTTTATCTAGATACAATTTCTTTCGTATTTTTGAAAGTGTCTATTCTGACAATATTGTTAAAACAAAAAGGTTAATTTATGACCAACTATCTAATAATAAAATATGACTCTAAAAATAATCCCAACGATTTAAGCTTCTTTATCACTTTCAAGATAATTTTCGTTAAAATGAGGAATATTGTCGCAAGCATTACCGTTACAAGTACTGCAGAGACTGGAACAATACACGTTCGATTTTCTGCATAAGCAATAATTTCTACAATCACTCTTACAGTTGCAGTAAATAAATTTTATAATAAAACTAGGAGCGATCGGATCTGTTGTTGTTTGAGGAAAGAGAATATTATTTTTTGCAACCCACCCCACCGCCACTCTTTTGGATTTAGTTTGTTGCTCAACCATCCTTGTACTTGTAAGTGTACCCTAAGTACTTGACGAATTCGAAGTAGGGGGAAGTATTGCAACTTCAAAGTTATTACGAAGATTTTGACGTGCTGTTAGATTATTATATTTATAAAATCAAATATCGTTTAACAACTTAGCGCTCTTGCCTTTCCCATACAATGTCATTAAAAATGATTCTCCATTTTTTACAATATCGAATCTATTAGCTGAAGGATCTTTAAAAACTCTAACCAACCTAGCCACCCCTTCGTTTTGAATAACTCTAAGGGCCTTAAGCTTCCCTTGTTTGCAAGAGGTTGTATCAGTACTTGTTGCCGCATGTAGGAATAGTATTTTATGATCTTTTATGTTTTCGCCTAATTTATTTTGTATTTTATCTATGTCTGTAATTCGGTCTGTTTTCGATTGTCTACCGTACCGACGCACCCTATATATGCGCTACTGCCATCCGTTTTGGCAGCGTAGAATAGGCTGCTTTTTTTATGGGAATCACAACCAGTATTAAGGAATAAACCAAAATTAACCGGTAATAAACAAAATAATTTGAAATTTTAGGTAAATAAAGTATATCCCAAATGTATCGTTAACCTTCAGTTCAACAAGCCATATATATTTTGTCCAATTGGGTAAAATGCAATAGGTGGTCACAGTTCGGTACTTTCTTTATTATAGAAATAAACAGGGTTTATTGCAGTAGCGGCTAGTGGAGTGAAATATTGGGTTGGCTAGGCAAGTAAATAAAAACACATATAAATTAAGTATAAAAATCGTATTAAAGTTTGAAACATAATTTGTAATTTTCAAATGTTAAAATATTGATACAAATTCACATGACATGTTTATGGCCGGCTGTCAAACGGCCCTAGTTGTTTCTATAAAGCTCTTATTATGTTAAAGGAGTTGACCGGTCAGAATCGGGCCAACGAAGTAACTTTTTAAATGGGACACTTTGTGCTTTCTGTGAAAATTTATAGATATTTATATGCATTGACATCATTATCCAATTAAAGTGTGCTATTGTTTACTGTTTAGTGACCTGCAGATAACGTGATTAAAATTCAAAAGATTTTATGTCTTAGCTGAGAAACCTATTGCTTTCCGGGGAATATCATGACCATTAATCATTGCGATCTAGCCATAATCACTTACAAAGGCTAGTTTGTTTTAGATATAATAGACAAATTTGAAGAAATAGTCCTTATTCACACAAATCATTTTTTATTCTAATAAAATTGTAAAGGAAGACTTTTTGTTTTTCTTTTGTTCCCATAATATACAAATGTTGGGCTGTGTTTTTAACAATAATTAGCTAACCAGCAACTGTGACTGTGACATAAATGTTATTGGTAGAAATCAATTTCTCATTATCAGAGCGGTCTGGTTAGCTTAATCTTAACTTAGTCTTAACTTAATCAGACAAATTTCATTGTGATTAAAATATAGTGTACCAATGTCATTTATGTTACAGTCAAAGTGGCTAGTTAGTTAATTTTATTGTTTAAAATCATTGTGCAACACGACAAAAGTTTATTAAAACTGAATAAGTTTCATGTTTTCGCCGGAGATCGAACCCAGGAATTTGGATAAATGATAAAATAGATCTTAATAATTATATTATCAATGATCATGAGTATAGGCCTGGTAGTTTTGGCTAAGACAAAGCGTCGCAAACACATGTTCATATAGTAGTTACCTACGGTTCATCGCGCTGTTCAGAAATTAATTGAAAAGTGAACGGGCGTTGGTTGAATAAATTTTTACAATAAAGTGAATAGTAGTTAATAAATACCTTTTTCTAAAATAAAGGTAAACTAAAGGAAAAAGTGGGAAAAATTCGCATTGGCAAAAATTAACTGTTACAAGTCGTTTCTCCGGTTAAATACACAGGCATCCAGGATTATTGTAAATGTTTTCGACTGTAATCGGATGTTTTCTACTAAAGAGACTTGTGAAAAATGCGTGACACGCAAAAAACATATTTAAAATGTTTAAAATGTCATACCGTATTATTGAGTTTGGTTCGATTCCAAAAGAAACATAGGGCCTTTTCAATTTTAAAATATTTGTCTGCGCGCCGCTTAGTATTATTTAAATCAATAAAATATCCTGGATATGGGATTTTAAATATATTGTATTTTACTGCAACGTTTTAGAAGTATTAATTACAGTCAAAAGATCTATGATAAATTTTGGTAAGAAGGTACGTTGAAAAGTTTTGTTTTTGTAAAAGTAAAACTGATATTGGAAAATGTGTTGTAGTATATAATAATAATTTAAATTTATGAGCTAGTTCGATCCTGCGCTTAGTGATATATAAGATTGTTAGGGCGATATTTGCCTAAAAAGGAATAATTTGGTTCAGACGAATATGTTAATAATTTTAGGTCTCGAAGTTTATTATAGACCACGAACGTTAGGTATTCATCTATATTTTATTAAATAAAATTCTACGCAATGTTTTTGCTTTTAAAAATATTTTGGTGATCATTTGGTCGTCCATAGTTTACCACTCACTTATATTTCTTTAGGTTCATTTTTATATGAATAACCTACATTTATAGTATAATATACAGGGTGTTTCATATGCATTGTAAGACGCGGTTAATAATAGAAAATTTTATTATATATTTTAGTTATTAATTTTGGTAATAATTACTTTAATTTACTTAGGTCTCACAGTTAAAATAATTTTAATAAATGAGGTTATCAAGTGTTTTATTTAGCTATACGGAGTTAGTTAAAAGTATGACAAATCATGTTTGTTCGGAGTTATGGTTATAGCATTGTCATACTTTTAACTTGTCTTCTGTAAAATAATTTTAACTTTGTTGGTAAAGAATGTACAGTACCTATAAAAAGATGGCTATGGGATTCAAACTAAATAATAAACTAAAAAGGCTCCTCAAGAAAACGGGGAAATTCTCTGGCTCAATTTGTTTACTATTATTATACCATTCTATCATTTTAAATACGCTTTTATAACTTACAGGAAAATTGTTTCATAGTTTATCCCATAAAAAAATTGACAGGTTTTTATAACGCGAGAAAGTAAGTGAGGTACGTACAAATTTAGGTTTAAAAGCAGAATTTAAAAACTTTGCAGGGCTTTTTATTATTAGCGCCATTAACTATTAGGTACAGTTATCAGTTGTTTAAATAAATTATGTTGTTCTATGGTACCGTGCGATAAACTAAAATTTAAAAGGGGGTTGAAATTCAGGCCCTTGCTTCCCACATTAACCATTATTTTAGGTATATAATCTCAAACTACCTTAAACGTAAAATATATTTACACGTTATAGCTGCTTTTTAAGGAGAAAATGCTTTCTCTTTCTTATGGTGTTATTTTTTACCAATAGTATAGATCCTAAATGTCCCCTTGACCATGCTGTAGATACATTGTGGGTCACAGTTTTAACAAGGTTTAACTTCTTTGTACTGCCATTTTAAACACAGCCACATAAAATTTTCGTTAAAACAAAAAGAAATTTACAACATTTCCGGGCTTTTAATTTTTTAAGTACATATCAATAGGATGCATTTGTTCAAGATAGAATGGGAGAGTTCTTAAGCACATTAATTAGCTTATACGCAGGTAGTTATAAATTATGTGCTCTATCTTCTGATTGTTTTGTGCTATCAAAGAAAATAGACAACAATACTGATAATATTGATGAATTAAAGAACTCACCCAAAGAATGCTAATAATTTTTAATCTATAATAGATTTTAGGTCTTCTTCTATATATGTTCAAAATGTATATTATAATGGTATATACAGGGTAAATATGTATAAACATTTTAGCTAAAATATTTCTTAAAAGTTCCGTTCAAGTTATTGAAAGAGACAAGTAGTTTCCAAAGGCCAAAGCTTCGTATGATTTGTGTAATACTATATTATAAATGGAGATTTATTGCAACACGCCAATCTGTTCTTTAAACAAAAATGTCTCTGAAACTTCGGGGATATTATGCTTAGGTAAAGGATTAATTGGTGTGTTTGTAAAGCTGTCTACTTAATACCTATTATCCTATTCTAAAATACTTATAGCGCTATTTCAATAATAATTTTAATATAGGAACAGGATGTCCCTCATTTGGGCCTTATCTTGGACACTATAAGAGATACAGCGTCGGACAATTAATGCGAAATGTAGTGCCTTGTAATATCGTGACGGAAAAAAAGGTCTATCCATTTTGCATAATTTGACCGACGCTGCATATATTCTAGTTTCCGAGATCCTAATGATGAGACTGGAATTTTGGACATTCTGTATATCAACTTAGATATTATTGACATCTGATAGGACTGTGTTTGTCATTGTCTAAAGTCGGCCAGCAAGTTTAGAAAAAAAAATGTAGGACATAATTAGGAATAATGGATAAAATTGATGGATATATTAAAAGTTGTAATACATAAGTGAATGAACTAAAGGACAGTCGACTATTGCCTATAAAATTAGATGTGGGAATTCTGGTTTATTTCGACTAACTAGTTCATTCGTTCTAGTTCATTAAAAAGATTAGTTCATAGAACTAGTACATTCGTTCACGAGCTTTTATATACTTAAACATATCTTGAATAAAAAACGCCAGATGTTGAACTTGCTGCTAAAGTAAAATGTCTCTAAGAACACTCCGCATCGTAACCAGGTCACCCGTCATTTATGGCACCCTCTTGAAGTCTGGTCTATTTTACATTAAGATGTTGGCGACAGAGACAGGACTGGACTAAGTTCTTTTACCATCGCATTCACCATATTTAAAACTTGTACGTGGGCCTTAATGGTTTATTAGCATAATGGTTTGCAAAAATACAGCGTTGATTGTATTCACAATTGAAACATCGTAATCAACGTATGGCCTACTACTGAACTGGAAACTTTTAGGAAGAAACCAGGATCAGCTCTTAATGTCACATCTGGATGTCAACTGTCGAAAGTTAACTCTAACAGCAACACGAATTCCAAAATCCTCAGAATTTGTCTTGACTTAGAATCAAGAGCAAAAACATAGTTCATAGTTTTTAGTTCCTTATCATCGTTAAAGGAGCTCACAGACCAACGCGTTTTTGAAGCGCCTTGACTTTGCCGCATTGCATTTTGGTAGAACCAACTTTTTCTAAAAACAAAGCGTTTCGGTTGACAACCACATGTGACATTAACAGCTGACACCGGTTCTTCCTAAAAGTTCCCAGTTCAGTAGTGGGCGGTAGCAAGCTCACGCGTCAGGTTCAGAGACTAAATTTTCTGGGTGTTTATTATTTAAGTTGAACGGTGAGTAGACTAAACCATTTAAGGTTAATTAACTTTCCTATTTCCAATAACAAACATTTCATTTATCATCACTTGCTATTATAATATCTGTTTTAATTACGGTATAAAGGTTACCAAATCTTGCGCGCACTGAGAACTAATCCAGCTGTTTGTATTTAAAAACACATGGCATTTTGGATGTTTTGTACTTCACCTCAAACGTAAATTATAATATGGCAACGCAGCATTAAACGCGAAACATGCGCAGACGCACCACTTACCGCTTGATTGGCTCGTAGCTACAATATTTGTGCGGCGAAACATTTGTATGTTGTCAGAGTTTCTAGACATTTTCCATTGGTAATTTTAGAGCATGTCAAATGTATTTCTATGTTTTATCGATGAATATAACGCCATAACTTTTAAATTATCGCACGATAAGTTCGATGTTTCAATTGTAAATAAATATAATGTTGTATTTTTGCAAGCCACTATGCTAGTAAACCATTAAGACCCCCTACAAGTTTAAAATATGGTGAATGCGATGTTAAAAGTAGGTACTTAGCCTAGTCCTGTCTCTGTCGCCAACATCTTACGTAAAATAGACCAGACTTTAACAGGGTGCCATAAATGACAGGTGACTTAGCCACTATGCGGCGTGTTCTTAGAAAAATGTGATTTTTACCAAATGGCAGTTAGCGAAGCATTTCCGAGTCCACAGTGGATTCGGGTTGGTCTGTGGGATCCTTTATTCCGCGGGTCACGGATCCGTTCTCTTAATCGTAAACCCCAATTAGATTACCACCAATCGTCATTGGCGTGCATAAGTTATTTCATACAAACTTGACAGTTTAACCAGCAATAATAGCATATAATTATCATAAAAATATATTTTTTTATGATTTTTATGCAACTACAGAAAAGCCAACTTAATGTCAGTAAAGTACACCAGTAGTTAAACTCAATTTTACTTTTATTTTAACTTGACGAGTGTTTTCAGCGTCATAGCTAGGCTGGCCAGGCGGACAGCTGCCAGAAGCGCAACCCTCAAGGGAGTGGGGTGCACATTGCAAACCCACAGCCTGCGGGCCGCTTGGGTACACGCACTCAAAATTAAACCTTTTAAGGGATTTTAATGATTTTATAGGGTCTTAATGAACGAAATCGTATTGTATTGGTTTTCTTCCTATCTAAGTGAAAACTATACATACCTAACTTAAATTACTTTCAAAGTTATTGTGTTGTTTTTCTTCCTAGAAAATAGGTCTTGGGGGCGCAAAAGTCAAATCTTGCCAGGGACGCTCATGACCCTAGCTACCACGCTGAGTGGAGTTATTATTTTCTGTAGTTTTAGCAAACACTAGTGAGGCCTTCGCCATTGGGTTACGGAGTACCATTACCTGCTGTTTTAAGTTAAAAAAAAGTGAAATTTATAAATTTATAAAAACAAAAAATCGGAAATTTGACTAAATTTGGTTTTTTGCATTTATTAGTTCATTAATTGATTTTAAGTTAAAACTGTCGGTAACTGCAACCCAAAGACAGGTATTTGGCCGCTTTTTGAATGAAACAAAAATAAACGAAATATTCATAAGAAAATAAAATGGCGAATGCTTCACTAATGTCTGCTCTAAAAACAGTTAAATTAAAAAAATTGCGTTACAATTTTTAAGAAACGTAAAGATAAAAATTACAGTAATTTGACTAAATTGTATAAGGAAAGACATGTCAATAGATTAAAATCCAAACATGGCATTTACTATAATATCGTACCTAGAATAATATATCACTATTAGGACTCCTAATATATAGTTAGGTCAAGCTAGTTAGATTAAAACAAGTGTTTATGTTTACGTTTCACGGAGGTTATTGATTTCGCCAAATGCGCGGTCTTCATTTTTTACATGCATTTTTTAACAGTTTTAGTACTAATATAAATTTGAGGAGTCTGCTTAATAATTTCTATGTCAGCCCCCCCCCCCCCCCAGGACAAAATCCTGGGTGCCCTTAAGCCACTGCTTGAATATAGTAATAAGTACCATCTAGTCTTTGGTATCATAACAATAATTATACAGGTTGATTCAGAAACGGATAATATGCTCTATTTATCTTAAATATTTTTGACTAACCTTGATTTTTTAAACGGAACACCCTGTATTTTATTTTATTTTCGAACTACCAATTAATTTTCTTACAACTTTCGTTAACATTTTCCTATACCTATCTCTTACCGTTTCCAAAATAATAATTAAATTACAATTATTTTGACACAAAACGTTAACGTGGTAGATTTGGCTAGATTTCATTAAACTAACATGTTCTAGCTATACACTGTCCAAAAAAAAATAATTTCATAAGAACTGCATTTATAGTTATTTATTGTACAAGACCATAAAATAATTGTACTTTATCGTTGAGAGTGTTTTTTAGGGTCGAGACATCAGTCGAGACGCTAATTACGCTGGAGAAGATAATGCGATTTTATGCAATACAACATTTTTTTCTATAGCAAGACTTCAAATTCAGGTTAAAAATAAAATTTCAAAGTAAATTGTAATTTTTGGCACAAAAATCGCAACTGTGTTGCTCCGTTACTAGGGATATGAATTATAAGCACTCTGTCAACAAATGTCAAACAAATTTTACATTCTGGTTTTTGTGGAGTGTTCAGTATTTTTGCGTTTTGAGTACGAAGTGAATACGAAATGTACGAAAAAGAATTAACACAAGAAGAAAGATAGATGTTTCCAATAATGTTAATTGTAAAATTACACTTGTTGTTAATTCTTCGAATTAATGTGTTTGAATTTGTAAATTTAATTAAATAAAAAAAGTTAAAACATTTTATCTACCCTTGATATACAAAAATTAATGTGATGTTAAAAAAATTAGAATGGTTAAATGTAAAAATTTTAGTATTATTTTTGGTTCTAATATTTATTTTTAAAATTCAAAATGGTTTGTTACCGCCACATTTAAAGCAATTAACTCTTCTAAATAGTGATCAACATAATTATTTAACACGAAATAACAATAATTTTTTTCTTAATAATTTTTCAAAAAATATTGCATATAAATCAGTTTTTCATAAGGGTCTTATTGAATTTAATAAATTAAACAAGTCAATTAAAAATCAAAAAAGTTTAAAATCTTTTAAAAAAAATTTAAAATCTTTCTTATTAACTCAACAGGACAAATAAAGTTTCAAAAGGTCATTTAATTCAAAAAATAAATAAAAAAAAAGTGTATAAACTTGTTAAAATGTATCATGTAGCCACGTGCTAAATAAATATTTTTACTACTACTACTACTACTTGCTGTTAAAGTGTTACTTTATCTACCCTTGCGGTTAAAGTCATAGTTTATCTACTCAAAAGAGTTGCTATAACAACATTTTAACATCAGCTATAGAAAAAAATAGTTTTATTCCGAAATTTTTAACGTTATTCAGCACCTGCATCGGTAATAATTAAAAAATACCATAACAATGAAAGTGGCATCAATTTACCAAGTTAACGTTGCGTTTCAAAAAAATTGGAATTTAATTATTATTTTGGAAACGGTAAGGGTAAGAGATAGGTATAGAATAATGTTAACAAAAGTTGTTAGGAAATTAATTGGGGGGTTTGAAAGTAAAATAAAATACAGGGTGTTCCGTTTAACATATCACAGTTCGTCAAAAATATTTTAGATAAATAGAGCATATCTGTTTATGTAAATGAATAAATTTTTAGATCGACTCGTTGGCTGGATCGTCAAATACGTCTAACGTACCATCCACCGTGAATCACCCTGTATTAATGAAGACATCAGTTTTTGTCTATTTCTCTAAAGGAATACGGGCAATGACCATTTTTTTAAATTAGAAACGCGAACACCATTTGCAAATATGATGTGATCTTGTACCTTAGGCTTTCGTTTACACTATTAGGTACGTAGGATCAACTTCATAAATAAAACATATATTTAAAATGTTCAATATGAACACACCACAAGATAAACGCGTCCTGTGTTGCCGATTTTTGAATTAAATGAAAACCTAAAGAAATAATAATCAAACGAAAATGGCGAATACAACACTAACACTAATTTTTAACGATGAGTTATAAAATATTACAAACCGGTAATACGCAACAGGAAATGGTTACTTATTTGCTTTAATTAAACAATATTTACACTTTAACTGCAAAATACTTTAAATTTAAGCAAAGATGAAATTATTCTTTGTATAAGAAATCTCATAGCCATCTATGACAATTCTAAACGCTCAGTAGAGTAAAAGTCTGGTATTAAAAAAATTATATGGAATAAAACCCATACGTATAGGGTACCAGTGTATATAGAAAGAATGTATGAAGAATATAATATACGATTTTAAAGAAAATAGACTATTACTGGGTTTAACACTAATTTTAATAGACAATGACATAAGTTTTTAGTTCCTAGATCTACTGTTTATCAAGAAATATTTTTAAGGTTGGTTAAATGAGCCATTACGCATTGTCGCCTGTGAAAGAAGTTTTTTTTCTCGTTTTTTGGGATAGTATTGACAAAACGGAAGTTCCAAAAATATATGTTAATTTTTTTATCATACCAAAATATCTTAATAGGTAGGGTAGATCGGCAATAATTGCAAAAATATACCGTTACTTATTTTGCAAATATTAAGAAATATTGGTATTGGCACACAGTATATAAACTTTTCTTAAAGGAAAAAAATACTTAGGTTTTAACTAAGCAAAAAAAACACGTCTAACTTGTGGAATAAAAACGTTCATGGTCATTTCGCACCTTTATTTTGATAATAATTATAAATTCATTTTTGTGATATTAGCAAATTGGTAGTAATGAAATTATTTTGGTATTTCCAATTCAAACCAAAACATGTCGACACAGGTAGATCAAGGAAGAGTTATTAAATTTTTTATTTAAAACTTTACACATGAAACTCTTTTATAGAATATAATTTTTCTTACACGGTTAAACCTAAGACTAAGCAGTAAGCATGTGTTCGTAACTAAAATGAAAATACTCTTGATTAACAGTTTAATAATACTATACTAAACAGCGCTTTTTATAATATTTACTTTTATCACAGTGATGTTATGTTCCGAATTGATACGGTTTCACGTCAATTATAACGTCCATAATATAACCTAAGTCCCTTTACATGTTAAGAATCAATTATTTCAATTTAAAGCATGATTCTCCATCTCTAAACATTTTGAAATTTTTCATAAATTTTTAGAACACAAACTAGTACAAAGTAAACTAGAATCGATTCTGTAACGAAATTAGCACAACTACCTATATAAGACGAGAGAATGTGACATCCACCTCCCACCTGACACTGCTGCCTGACACGTTTACATTCAAACTCACAACACTATCAGTTACAGAATCGCATGATATAATATATGCAAGAGCTTGAAATACCTTTTTTATATCTCTGCGTGTCGTTATGAAGCTTTATAGGTAAAAGTTGTTTTATTCCTACAGGTAGTTAAACACTTGCAAACGTTGCTTATATTGAATACTGCATTAATTTTTTTTTTTATTTTTTTTTTTGCTATTACCTACTAACTTCATAATATGTCGTTCTCGTAGGAGCTCGTCCTTTTAAAAAATTACTTCATTGAGATGACGAAAATTTAATTTTACGTTTATCTTTCGGGTATGTATCTTTAAATACAGCGATAAAGTAATGATGTAATATTAGTTTGTTGGAATATCAACGTTTCGATCCCAATAACAACATCTTTCTCAAATTTTAAGCTATTTAAGCTTCTCAGTGTTCGCAAACTGTTACTAATATTTTTACTTTAAGCGAGTTATAATTTTTATCTTAAGTAAATGAAAAACATGTCATTCGTTAATATTATCTTCATTTGTTTTCTTTGGCTACTCCATTAACAAAAGATGCTATAACGAGAATAGGAAATCCAAAAAAATTTAAATATTTCAAAAACTATTAGAGATAGGACTAGAACAACTTTAAAAAAGTTGAATACTTTTCGACGAGCTATTATAAGAGGGCAACAAAATATATAATATGTTTTATTTGACAAAAGCACAGAATATATATATTCTGTGACAAAAGTTATATTTTTCAATTAGAAAGTTTTTGACTTTGGAAGAAAACACCCTATAAATAAGATGACAAATATTTCTAGTGGAAACATTATTCTCAGTTAGTTAATTCAGGATAAAAATTATGAATCGCCCGGAGTCAAGATTTAAACGGTATTTATTATAACGAAAGGATGCTTGCAAATGTGAAATTTCCCTTATAATTTGAATTGTCTTGAAAACTTTTTCGTATATTATACCAATAGTAAAAAATTTATGAAATGACATGTAAGATGTAAAAATTCACTTAGATATATTAAATTAAAAAATCCAATTTTGTGACACCCTAGAGTTTGAGCGATCGTACAATTTAAAATATTTTTAAATCGCTTTAACACAAGAAATTATTATCGACAAATATTATTTTCAAGGCATCAAATTACTCTGCTCAATCGTTGACTCACCGGGTACAATGTCCTTTAAAAACTCGTCCGTAATATTTATTAGTATGATTTATTAAATAAAATGTTGATAAAGAAAAAAATTTTTTAAACTTTATTAATAATTATATTTGTCTACCTACTTTATTTAACATATTAGTATATTGTAGTAAGTAGACAATTCCATATTATAAAACAATTTTCTTGAGATTTTTCTGAAATAAATAAATAATACCCTCAATCATGTAGAGACAAAGTTATGAAATAATTGATTTTTATTCACCATCATGTAATCTCTAAAAATAATTGTGTAGCTTAGAATTCTTGCTGTAAAATGTCTGTTGTCTACCTGTTTTAAGTTATGTTAAGTTAAAGTTGTGCCAAAAATATGTAAAAAAAAACTACCGCCATAGCCGCTACTAAAATTATAGCACATTGATTTAAGATTCGTTAATTTTAGCACAAATCACCAGTTTATAAAAATGAGGAAAGAGAATAAAAAATTGTTAAACTTGCTCATTGTTCTAATTTATTTGTGAATAGACTATTCTATAAAAATTTTAAATATCGGTGAAAATGTCCTATTTTTAATTTTTTATTTTATACAAAAATTGTTTTGATATTATGATGTATGTGCATCCGTTCGCGATAAACAGTTCTTAACACTTTATTATACAGGCGCGGCAGGCGATCCTTAAGAAGAACTCGCGTTTCAGCCACAAAGTGCGCATGAAACCAGACAACACAAAGTAGTCTACTCCACTTGGACATGAAAATTATTAATTACATACTTTACAGATTTGACAATTTGAACTTGTGAAATTGCAGATCAATTCAGTTTAGTCAATATAATAATATAATTTTATTTAAGCCGGCATTTAAACATACTATATATTTATAATACCCCGCTTCCCTCAGGACGACGCTTATGGTATTAATAATAATTGAAGTCATTAGTGGATAAAGGTTTTGTCGCATTTTTTTTTTTAAACTACTTTTTGAGCATCCCCGGTATAGATCTTACTATTCGTAAATCTTAAATGCAGCTTTCTTCATAATAAAAGATTTTTTTTAAGGATAAAGGTGTTAAGTCACTCAAACATCTAGCATGTCGTAGTGAATAAAGGTGTCATGTTAGAATTTTGTTACATGACACTATGAAAAAAACTATGAATTTGCTTTTATTATTAAAGTGTACCAAATAAAATTAGTTAATTTTACCTAATTTATGCGGTGTTAGTAAATAAAATTAAATAATAATTAAAAAAGTTCTAAGTTATAACGCGTTTTATTGAATAACTTCGAAGTTTAAAAATGTGACATGACACCTTTATTCACTTATGTCTTCAATAATTATTATTACGTCTTGACTTAATACAGCTGGCATTGAATTTCCAAAGCTAAAGAATACTAGATCGGTATTAAAAATTGATTACCTACTTTTTTTTAACCGAACGACGGGCTTACTCGAAGTTAGATTTATCTCAAACATGCTGCGTTAAAGATCGGCGTGCTATAAAACGTTACACCCGTTAAAAGGTTTGTTCCTACAGCGATCAGAAACAGTCCTTGACAGTCAGGATTCTGCGCAGTACTATAAAAGTGTTCCCACAAAGATTTTGGACAGTTTGAAAACCCAAAGTCGTTGTTCCTACACGTTTCTCTGATAGTTTGCCAAACGTCAGAACAGTTTGCGAATCTTTTGCCAGTAAAATGTCCGGAGCATGCGCGGTTAAACGCTAGCATAACATATGACATAACCTATTTTTGTTAGACGTGTTTTTGCGGTTTTTGCTTTTGTATAAGACTTTTTCTATTATTAAATTGAGAAATGAGCGACATTGCGTCATCTGATGAAGATTCAGAAATGTCTGCTGTTAGGTTGATGTTTAATATTTTATTTACTTCTTGAGCTAAAACTTCCCATAGTCTCTTAATACTTTTGATTTGAAAAGTGCCAATCTTTGGAGGAGATATTAACATTTTTACAACATATTATTTAATATAAGTTACTTATTTTGTTTAGGTTTATTTATTGGGCCGAGCCACACGAGTTTAATTAACGAAATAATAATAAACAATTTTGAGGTTATGTCCATCGTTTAAAATTTCTTCAGTTTTAAACCGAACCGAAGTTAGTTGATTTCGAACGCCTGTTCCTACAAGAGTTTGAAACCGGTCAGAAATCAGACTTGCGCCGTAAAGTTGGTTTGAAAATTGTCATGATGTTGTCGGGGATTCGCTGTAGGAACAAACCTCAAGTCACGTCGATTTTAAAGTACAACGCGTTCTAAATGGATCCTGTTTATCTGTGTTTTTATAGAGATTGAAATTCAAAAAAGCAGAGGAGTAATTTTTTGTCATTCACAAATTTATAACAGTATTTTATTTTTAAAACTCCTCATTTCATACTAAAAGACGTAAAGAGGATTTTAACGTCCTCGAAAAAACGCGCGTAATTAACCCAGCGTTTCCACGTATTTTAGATTCCGAAATAATTGTCGAGCTTTTTATTCGATAATAGAAAGATCTTAAACATTTAATTGCCGTTTTAATTTGCTTTATTTACCACAAATTCTAGGACTTTTATAGGTAGATATTAAAAAGTATATACAGTGTGTCCAAAAAAGTATACAATAGGAAAGTTTTTTATCGCCGATTTCTCAGAAAATTGTATTCTATATAAAAGTTGGTGCATTCCTTAAAACTATAAATGCATATTTCATATTTCACCTGCAGCTAATAGTAGGGGAGCAAATGCCAGTTTTTCAAAATTGCCTTAAGAGTAAAGTACCTTAATTATTAGAAATACAGTAAAATTTTATATGGAAATGTTTTTGCAAATTAAAAACTTAGTCCAAATACGAAATTTGAGTTAGGTGTGTTAATTTTTTATTTTTTTTATACGCATTTTTTAAAATAGGTTTTTGGACTTCAGCGTACTGGGTGAAAATGACAAATAAATTATTAATTATTTCCAGTAATATGAATAGAGTTGGATTCTATCATAATTTTGTTTAGAATATAAGTTGGCTAAAATGTGTTTAAGTATGCGTGCAACTAATATCTGAACTAACTCGTAACATTGAAGGGTTTTAAAAAGTTTGCAACTAGTTAATCCATTTTTATTATAAACCCACGATTAAGTTATTTAATAAATATATTAAAATTGCGTAAACAAAAAATGGACCAGAGGTGTACCTACCGTTTAGGGAAAAATAGAGATCAACCAAAAAAAATTAAAAATTGTAAAACCTAACTGAAATTTCGTATTTGGAGTAACTTACTAATTTGCAAGAACATTTCCATATAAAATTTTACTGTATTTCTAATAATTAAGGTACTTTACTCTTAAGGCAATTTTGAAAAACTGGCATTTGCTCCCCTACTATTAGCTGCAGGTGAAATATGAAATATGCATTTATAGTTTTAAGGCATGCACCAACTTTTATAAAGAATAAAATTTTCTGAGAAATCGGTGATAAAAAAACTTTTCCATATGTTGCATACTTTCTTGGACACACTGTATACACTGGAAAACGATAGTAATAACAAATATTTTATTTTATTATTATTTATGACACACAACATTAAAAACAAAGTTAAAACTAATAAGGGAAGAATATTATTATTCTAACGTAGAAATCTGTTGATATTTTTACATGGTTTCATTCATTAATTCCTGAGAAACCTAGGAGACGTTTGCCGACGTTATGGATAACCTAGGAAGTTACCAGTCTGAATTACCAAAATGAAAAAATAGGGTTTGTTAAGGTTTAATCGTACGTACAACATTGCTGTCGTCGTAGGAATTTATTTGTCGACAATAGTACAATTCGTGCGGAGGAACTCCCAGCGAAGCCTTTTGTTTGCCTAAAAAACCAAACCCGGATAAATCAAAACAGTTTTTGTAAAAATACGTTAAAATATTGGGTCTGTTCAGCTGACATCGAATTTTTGTGGAATAGTTCTGTTTAGTTTGCACTCTTTTCAGTAACAACTTTTTGTTACCTACTTTTAGAATTAGGAAAATCTTATGAAATTGCAAAACTAGTTTTAGCACTAAAAATGTTGCTGAAAAGGGTGATAAATTCATTTTAAAAACAAAAAGTTCGAATGTAATTCGTGCAATGTTTTTTTTTAACGAAAAGTCGAATGGTGTAAATATAGTGTTATAATATGTCACTGCCTAAAATATAAAATTAAATATTATTAAGTCTGCCGTTTTATTTCTTAGAACCTGTCTAGTTATTCCTGATTGAAGGTAATAATTCTTTTATAAAAAAAAGAACGTACAACAAAAATGCTTTACAAAATATGAAATAAAATAACAAATTTTGGTATACTTCATACGAAGTCAGTTGAGACAAAGTAAGTATTGGGGGTACGATCAATTTACTGCATCACACACTGAAACTACAATACAAATATAAAAAAATTTGTATTGATTGCTCCCTATACAGATGTTCGAAGATACTCCACGTGGTCTTGACATGCCTGTCATCAATTTTTTTTTGTTTTTTTATCTGTCTCATTTGAGATCGTATACACTTTAATATTTTTATATAGGTAGTACCTAAAAAAAAATATCTAACTAAATGTATCTGACCGCGCTTTAAAAAAAAACTGTGTACCTTATCTTATGGCAAAATTAAGAACTCTAATAAATTCAGTATTATAGAAAACCTCTTTATTTGCTGAAAAGATACAGAACTCCGGCAGCGTTTATTTTTAGTTTGGCATACTTTTTCGAGCATTCATGAAATTTACCACTCATTTGGAGGTAGTAGGTAAGTTCTCCTTACAAAAAATCCAGATATGTATGGCCAATTAAGTTACCTTCAAAAAATATTGGCACCATGGCGCGGTCGCGAACTATGCCTGCCCAAACATTAAGTTTTTGCGGAAGTTAGGGTGTTTCTTTCTCGCATTCAGTGAGGATTTTCTGCGGACTAATATCGACAGTTCTGTTTATTGACTTCACAATTTAGTACAAAAGTACACTCATCTGTAAAAAGGATCCAGTCCAAATCTACTAAATGCTGATCATGTGCATTCATATCACTTCACAAAACTGAAGACGGTGGTCCAGTTCATCTGATTTCACTAACTTGAATGCAGTGCAGACGTATGGCTTATGTTATTTTCTTCTGTTTTCTTCAAGTTGCAGAACTGGAGTAATAGAATGTTCTACAAGAGCAAGTAAAACGTTTAATTGCGTATCTTCAGCCATTACTCCAGGCTGCCTTATTCCTGGTATGTCCATGATGTAGTCCACTTCACAATAAGGTCTTTCAATTTTGCTGATAGTGCCTTGGGAAATTGGTGATAGATCGGGGTGTGTTTCGTGAAGTAAAGTTGCCAATCATTATTAAAATTTTGATTTTGTGTGATTCAGTTAAATATCCCATTTTAGTATAGCAAAAATACTTCTAACTATTAAGTAAGGGTTCAAACAGCACAAAATACCTACTACAACATATTATAAGTATTCACTGCTTCTACACTGAAAATGAAGTGACCATTGGAATGCGGCAACAAATAACCTTATCAATAACATGTTTTCTTTTTTTTTAAAGCGTGTACGCTGGCAACACCAAATTTGTTGCATCAACTGTAGCTAAAATGGCCAATTTTTTTGTGGCATTCTAGGTTAGCGATATGCAAAAGTAAATATTCCCTTTTTTATGCCCTTTTCAACGAACACAATACATATAGGTACCTTTACATTTGAATAAAAAAAGTTGGGGCCGGTTTCTACCCCAAAAAGAGGGCTAAGTTTCATAAAGATACGATAAAGATATGCCAAACTAAACGCAGCCATAGTTTTGTATTTTTTTCAGCAAATAAAAAGGCTTTCTAATACTGAATTTATTCCAGTTAAAAATTCCACCCTGTATATCATAATCACTGAGCTACTGGTTCGCAGGTAGTGCACCCTGTCATAAGGCACGTCGGGAGGTGTCAACCCTAGAACGTTACCATTGGTTGAAATAACTTAGACGTATTATTATATTAGAAGTACTGGGACTTTAGACGTATATTTTTGCCAAATGTAGGTACCGTGCGAGCGAAAATTATTTGCATCAAAGAGGGCCTTGCATCTAATGTCCATATTCGCCGTGTATATGTCGTAGGCTAATAGTGAAATCCGTCATTTCATGAAAAGCCTAGTCATATCATGAAGCGTGGCTAAAAGGTATATTGCAACTGGTTTGTTCGTTGTTCTCCAGAGCATTTTTTTCAATTTTTTCAACTAATATTATTTTATAAAAATAAAATTTAAATTAAATTTAAAAAAATGCAAAAAAATGCTCTGGGGAACAACGAACAAACCAGTTGCCAATATACCTTTTAGCGTGCAGCATGATATGACTAGGCTTTTCATGAAATGACGGATTTCACTATCAGCCTACGACATATACAAAAGCCAAGCTTATGGTTTAAGCTGGCTTAACTTTACATTTTCATATGCACCGACGCCAGGAAGATAACTAAGCGTGCTTAAAATTAAGCCCCCAATTTTGGCTGCTTAAGATTGTTAAGCGAAGCTATCCTCACAACATAACCCAACATTTCTATTTTTGCATTGTATTGGTTTTTTCCTACCTAATGAGTGTAGCAGTTTTTAAAGGGTGACAATAATATAATGGAATTTGAGGATGAAATATTTGTCGAGGACGATCTGGAGATATTGGATATAGTAGGCTTTGGTTTCCCCAGGCATATTTATTTGAGACCAAATTATATATGCAGGTAGGTATGGATGATTTGAACTTTTTTCGTCGATGTCAACTTATGAAACCCTTAACTATATCTGTTTTAGCAATGATAGAAGATCAGCTGGAATTTCAAAATGACTTGTAGGTATTTTCCTTACGAAGTTTAACACGGATTTTAATGTTTTCCGTTATATTTTCAGAAACAATAGCCAACCTTGACTGCACTATTATTCTATGCTAGTAGTGCTAACCAAATAAGGAACAAAAAAACGGGCGCGAAAAAGCGCTGGACTTAAATTGAATAAAATTAAATTTCTTCTTTTTGCATTTTTGGTCAGTTTTTCTAGTAGTTTTTGGGCGTTGCCAAATTTATTTATGGCTTAGGCAAGCTTCGCTTAATTATTTACGGTACATGGCATCGATATTTTAGGCTTCGCTTTAGCTTAAGCGTAGCTTATATAAGCTTGGCTTAAGGGCTAAAACGGCGAATATGGGCATTAGGACGAATGCTTAGCTATATAGAACTTAATACCTGTTGGGTGTTAGTAACTACCTGATTAATAATCAATCAGTTATTCCGTCATTTTTGACAGTCGTTACAAGTAATTTGATTCATCGCTAATTTTTCCAATTTCTTGAACAATTCACACAATGGGCTTTACGGAACAGCACAAAACATTCATGGTTGAAGCGTATTTTCGAAACGGAGTTAGAGTAAATGGTGAGTGGCAATACAATCCGGGTTTGTGCATGGACGATTTTCACGAACATTTTCCTAACGTTGCTTTTATTGCTGGGGATTTTTATCATTGCCTAAAAAGAACCGTGGCTATGTTTAGGGAAACATTTTCTATACAACACAAAAAAGGAGCAGGAAGACCATCTGAAAGAAAAAAAGAACTTGTTGCAAACGTTCGTAAAATAATGCAAAATACGCCAACAAATTGTATAAGACGCCTGTCCAAGAAGTGGGAAGATCTTATGGAACATGCAGGACTATTCTTAAGAAGTAGCTAAATTAATTTCCTTGTAAATTTTATTTTATTTATTTATTCACGGGCACTTGCCCAATTTCACAAAAATATAAATAATCTTAATCCTAACGCAGAGTTAACATATTTTAATTAATTTTAGAAAAACGTAGTATTCAGCAGTGTGATAAAATTAGAGAGATTTCACATTATAGTATAAAGTTTTCGCATAAAAATAGATCTATTTAAAAAGAAATCAAGTGTGGGATGCTCATTGGCCAGTCTGCCTGACCTTGATATAAAACTATTTTGGCCATAATTAGTTCTATGAGGAACTATCGAAAATGTATTTCTTAGACGTGTTTCCCTTGAAGGTGCATGTAACCCTATTTTTTCCAGCAAAAGAGGGCAGTTAAATTTATTGTGTAATATGTTATATAACATTTTAAGATCTTTTAGATCGCGGCGTTGAGAGAGTGATCTGATCTGAATATTAGATTCCAGCTGAGAATATGTTAGTTGTGGTGCATTAAGTTTAAAAGCTAAGTATTTTAAAAATTTATGTTGAACTTTCTCCAACTTCTTAATGTGTACATTATAGCACGGATTCCAGACACAAGAAGAGTATTCAAGATGAGTTCTTATTAATGAGCAATATAGTTGCTTAATAGCTTTAGTAGTCGTGAAGTCAACGGTAACGCGCTTTATAAATCCGAGAAGTTGGAGAGATTTAGAGAGGGTGTTCTGGATGTGAGGAATAAAAGTAAGCTTTGAATCCATAATCAAACCTAAATCTTTTATTTCGGGAACATTCGTAACTATATTATTTTCGATTAAATAAGGCTGTTCAAACGCTGACCTAGTCTTATGAAAGATGATCAAGTGGCACTTAGATGCATTCAGCTCCATACCATTGTTCTTACACCAAGCTACCAATCTGTCCAAGTCGGACTGAAGATTTAAACAGTCATCGAGGGAGGAGATTTTCATGTACAATTTTAAATCATCAGCAAAGAGGAGGAATTGACTGTATTTGAATTGCGACCCCAGGTCGTTAATAAACAAATTAAATAAAAGGGGGCCCAGATGAGACCCCTGGGGAACCCCAGATGGAACTTTTATACTTGTGGATTGGAAATTCTTAAATCGGACTATCTGGGAGCGCCCAGTCAAGTAACTACGTATCCAGGACAGCAACTGGCCACCAACACCCAGACCCTCCAGCTTAGATAATAGAACCGCATGATTGACCCTGTCAAACGCCTTGGAGAAGTCGGTGTAGATTGAGTGTACCTGAAAGCCATTCTCCAAGGCTTCCGAAATGAAGTCAACGTAGGTTAGCAAGTTGAGTTCAGTATTCATTCCAGTCCGGAAGCCAAACTGTCTGGAAACAATATAAGGGCTTAATAAGGAGGTCAAATACTTAGTTAAGATATGTTCAAATACTTTTGGAATGGTACTCAGGATGCTAATTGGTCGATAATTCGTTACTAAGTCTTTCTTTCCTGATTTATGGATTGGTGCTAGATAACTTAGTTTCCAAAATTCTGGAAATATTCCCTTAGTTAAAGATAGGTTAAAAATGGTATGTAAGGGCCGGGCCAGAATAAAGCTGCAGTGCTTAAGAAGTAAGGGGGGAATACCGTCAGGACCAGGACCCTTGTTTATATCTAAGGAATTTAAATGTGAGTATACATCGGATATGGAAATGTTGTACTCTGTGACACTAGTGTTGTTGTACTCAGAAAGTGGTTGTTGGTAATCAGGACAGTGTTGACTACTATAAACTTGAGAAAAATAATGGGCAAACATATTGGCAGTTTCTGCTCCGAAAGCACTGCAGTCTCCATTGTATTGAAATTCACTGGGGTGATCGTTACTTCTTTTTTTTGAATTAACGTAGTTCCAAAATTGTTTGGGATTAGTGGTTAAAGAGTTTTCTGTAAAAGCAACAAAAGTATTGTTTGATTCGACTAATAGTCTTTTACAAAAGTGCAAGTATCCCAAGAAATACAAGCCGCAGATTTTAAAAGACGCAGGAATTACTCTCAATGGTTTACCCAAAATTTAGTGGAAAGAAATGATTTATTAGACCTGACATTTTTTTCGGATGAAGTCTGGTTCCACCTCTCCGGTTATGTGAATTCTCAGAATACACGCATGTGGAGTAGTAAAAATCCCCATTTTTTTGTAGCGTCCACATTGCACCCTCAAAAAATTGGTGTCTGGTTAGCTGTTTCCCGAAGAAGAATTGTTGGTCCTATTTTTTTCCATGACACTGTTACAGCACAGCGGTATAGAGACAATATTTTGAATCCATTTGTGGAGCAATTACTTGACGACGAACAACGTTTTGGATATTTTTAACAGGACGCTGCAACCGCCCATACAGCCGCCGAAACTATTGACTACTTACGCAATTTTTTCGACGACAGATTGATCAGTTTTAGTTCAGACATTAAATTCCCACCTAGATCACCTTGTTTAGCGGTTATGGATTACTTCGTTTTTCCTCATTTAAAGAACACTATTTTTAAAACACCAGTTGCAAATTTAGAGCAATTACAAGAAAGGATTATCCAAGAATGTGGTAACATTTCTCCAGAGATGCTGGTCAACACTTTCGAAAATATGAGAAGACGTGTGAATTTATGCTTGGAGCATGGCGGTGGCAAATTTCAGCAATTTATGTAATTATTTTTAGTTTTCTTTCTGTATATTCTTACTTTGATAATTTTGTAAACAACAAAAATAAATTTATATTTGTCTACTTCTTTTATTGCTCATTAGTTAGGCATATCATGTCATAATATGAATTTGACAAAATTTTAACCTGATTTGGTTAGATATATCGTCCCCATATCATTGTGATGTAAACCAAGCCCTACGTTTTTTATTCCAAGCCCTCTTTGATGCAAATAATTTTTGCGTGCACGGTATATCACAGGCAACGTTTGGCGTAACTCGTTAAAGTTTTGGACGTCATCCAAGAATATGAGCGAATTTTTTTTTGTATGGAATGATTTGTCTATGCTCTAGATTTTTATTCTCTATGTCTTCAGCTAATGGGTGTTTTTCATGCGGTACATTCCCGAAAACTCTACTGTTAATAAAGTGTTTTAAGTGTAGCCGTTCCCCCAGTTTAAAATCGCAGGAGATTCCAAACTGTTTACTGGCTGGTGATCGAGAGGTTCAGGGTTCAAATCTCAGCGGAGGCGTAAAACTTTTTTAAATTTAAAAATGTGTCTACTGTTAATGTCCCAAAATCACTTTATTTGTCAAATTCTTTAGGTACTATTTTTCACGAAAATAGGCAAAATTAAAAAGAAATAATAACAATAACTAAAAGAGTGTACCCACTACCTTTTAACGGTGGGTTCTTCGGATGGAATCTTAAGGCCGATCAATACCTATGCATGATTCAAAAATTCAAAGTAAAAATGCATAGGTGCGGATCCGCCTTTGGACTACTATTCAGATTTGAAACGTTTTTGGATCTATTCCACCTAGATTACCGTTCATATTACCTAGGCAACACGTCGGGTTTATTTTAAAACAACTGGTTTGGGTGTTTGATCAATTACGTACGCTTGTATTGTGACTGACATTTCTCGTTTCCGTTTATTCTGTAGTGGAATCATAAAAAGAATTTACTGTATTAAATAAAACGAAGAAAAATGTTTTGGGGTTTAACTCCCGCCCTCGACTTGTTGGAAGAATACAAAAATGCTTCGGATAAAGAAACGATTCCATCAGAATTAAACGTTCTGATTGCTGGAGGTGTTGATTGCAGACATATTTTTAAAACTTTGGCTAGAAGATATCGGCATCAAAAAGTAAGTAGATACATAACATAAATTCCACTGGCCAAATACCTAAGAATATTTTTAAAACTATCAGGTTTTGTTATTTTTGGCTAAGTACAAATACTTGGTACAATTCTATTGTTTTACTGTTATGTGCAGATGGCGCAACATAGAAAATCCGAACAATCCCATGCAAATTATTAGGTATTTGTCCTAATTAAATATTTTTGTCAGAACAATATACACTCCCAGACATAAAAAACCGGACAAACAAAATTTTGTTCAAAGTCAATCTTAAATAACTTTTTAAGTTTTGCATTGATCTTGCTAATTTTTTTTAAGTTGTGGGCGCTTTTGTCTATATTGTTAACTAATATCGAATTTACAAAAAGTTGTACCTAATTGATTTGGTATTATACAGTGTAGAACCACCAAAAGTTGCATTTTGTCCTAAATTTCTAAACACTCTGTGGAAGAATATGACCACACAATGATGTGTCTATGTATCAGATTTTTAAGCCTCATAATTTAATATTAATTAACATTAATTTCTTTGATTGAAATCGATATCTTTATTCTCAAATTTTACACACATTTTTAAAGTAAACTATGCAATTTACGCCAATAACAAAAATTAAAAAGTTTATTAAACAAAGATTAAAAAGTTTATTATAATATAGGTAACTTAAACACATAAACAAACTCTAATATCGGGTATTGCCTCCCCTTGCTCCTTGCTCTAATCACTGCTGCCATGCGACGTGGTAAGGATTGAACACAATAATTGGCATTGCCCTTTGAGGAATAGTTTCCCACTCTTCAATTAGATCCATTCGAAGAACTGGAATGGTTTCTATTTGTCGGTTGCGAATTTGTCTTCCTAACATGTCCCATACATGCTCAATCGGGTTTAGGTCAGGGCTACGTGAAGGCCAGTCTAATCGTCGAATATTCATTTCATACAGATAATCATTCACAACTCTTGCGACATGGGGCTTGGCATTGTCGTGCATTAAACAAAAATTTTCACCAACAAATGGAGCGAAAGGAATGACGTGATCTGCTAAACATTCATCGATATATCGGTTAGCATTTAAAGCGCCATTTTCAACTAAAACGAGGTCCGTACGGGCGTGACTTGTAATTCCAGCCCACACCATGATACTATCACCTCCAAAAGGTGTTCTTGGAGATATACAAGATTCAGAAAATCGTTCTCCTCATCTTCTCCATACACACTTTCGCCCATCCTGTGAACGCAAACAAAAACGTGATTCTTCTGAGAATAATACACATCCCAATTCTTCGTCATTCCAGTATATATGTTCACGGGCAAAATTTAATCGTTGCACACGATGAGCTGCAAGTCTAGACAAGCAGCTGGTCTTCTTGACATCAATCGGACGATTCGTCCACAGACTCTTGTGCCACGTACATTTTCAAGTCGACGACTAATAACAGTTGATATTACTCCGCGGTCACGTAAGGCAGTCAAGGTAATGAAATGATCATCTCGCTGGTTTGTAGTTCGTGGTCTTCCTGATCCGGGACGTCATGTACAGGGTTTTTCCGTATATTTTGGAGCACCCCTGGAGCTTTTATTTGAAGACCTAGAAAAAACTTTAAATTACCAAAGTTGCATGATTTCTCCTGAACTGCCAAAATTTGTTATCGGACAAAACAAATGAACATCGTAAATTTGTTTAATAATGCAAATGTCGATTTTTTTAAATGGAACACCCTGTATATTATTTTTTTTTTAACTCCTCACTCTTTTCTGATTCCAAATATCTATACAGGGTACGCCAAACTCGATGGCCCCTTAGAAGTATCTAGATAATGAAACAAGTTAGGAATTTGAAATTTAGGATTTGTCCATAGGAGGTCATGATCTCCAATTTGAAAATAGTTTTAACATTGCGGCGTTGCCAGATCTACTCTTACTACATACCAACTTTGTTATTTTAAATATAATGCCCTGTATATTTTCACATTTTTGGATACCGCTGGACATTCTAAAACTTTTCTGTATAACCGATAGTATACCTATCTAGAGCCGTTTGACAAATAAAAATTATTTATTAAGAAATTTAGCAACACGCATCCCTCAATAAAAAAATAAGATTTTTCGCAACGGACAAAGGCAACCGACTGAGATTTTGGCTGTTGTTCCTTAATAGGTTGTTTTGTCATAATATGTCAGGCAAATTAAATTATCTCATACAGGGTGTCTACAACATCATATTCATTTCGTGCAACATAAAAATTGTAGTTATGCAGTAATTTTAAATGGAACACCCTATATTTTAGAGTGGTAACTAAAAGATCCATTAATTCTCTATCTAAAAGTATTATGTGATGTCATACCTAATTTTAGCCGTTTTGGACTTATAAGCAAAAAACCAAAATAATGTAATTAATGTAAATATAATTTCTTATTAGCAGATGAAGTAGGCTATGACTTCAATCAAAAACGTTTGTCAAAATTTCACTGCCTATTTGGCAAGTAAACGCTGTACTTACGTTCGTAATCTATTATCTGAATATGGCGAATTCTTATACAAACGAGGAAATTTTAAAACTGTTTTACATTCATGGCGAGTGCAACAGAATTATTAATAGAACATGCAGAACATTTAACGAACACTATCCACACTTAGTCCCAATGAACAAAAAGAAATTCAATAGGATAGAAAATAACTTTAAGAACAATGGTCAAATAAAGCAGGAAAGAACCCAAATTAAACCTGTAACAGGTATGCATGAGGAAATGCAACAAAATATGCAAGAACATTTATTTCATTGTCTTCGTTACCTGTTACAGGTTTAATTTGGGTTCTTTCCTGCTTTATTTGACCATTGTTCTTTAAGTTATTTTCTATCCTATTGAATTTCTTTTTGTTCATTGGGACTAAGTGTGGATAGTGTTCGTTAAATGTTCTGCATGTTCTATTAATAATTCTGTTGCACTCGCCATGAATGTAGAACAGTTTTAAAATTTCCTCGTTTGTATAAGAATTCGCCATATTCAGATAATAGATTACGAACGTAAGTACAGCGTTTACTTGCCAAATAGGCAGTGACATTTTGACAAACGTTTTTGATTGAAGTCATAGCCTACTTCTTCTGCTAATAAGAAATTATATTTACATTATTTACATTATTTTGGTTTTTTGCTTATAAGTCCAAAACGGCTAAAATTAGGTATGACATCACATAATACTTTTAGATAGAGAATTAATGGATCTTTTAGTTACCACTCTAAAATATAGGGTGTTCCATTTAAAATTACTGCATAACTACAATTTTTATGTTGCACGAAATGAATATGATGTTGTAGACACCCTGTATGAGATAATTTAATTTGCCTGACATATTATGACAAAACAACCTATTAAGGAACAACAGCCAAAATCTCAGTCGATTGTCTTTGTCCGTTGCGAAAAATCTTATTTTTTTATTGAGGGATGCGTGTTGTTAAATTTCTTAATAAATAATTTTTATTTGTCAAACGGCTCTAGATAGGTATACTATCGGTTATACAGAAAAGTTTTAAAATGTCCAGCGGTATCCAAAAATGTGAAAATATACAGGGCATTACATTTAAAATAACAAAGTTGGTATGTAGTAAGAGTAGATCTGGCAACGCCGCAATGTTAAAACTATTTTCAAATTGGAGATCATGACCTCCTATGGACAAATCCTAAATTTCAAATTCCTAACTTGTTTCATTATCTAGATACTTCTAAGGGGCCATCGAGTTTGGCGTACCCTGTATATGTTATATGTTTGTTTCATAAATTATTATCATTATTTATATTAATTATTGTTACTGAATAAGCATTAGGTTCTATCATGTTTTCCTCACACCAATATAGATTTTCTAATCCGCAATATTTTGAAATGCAATTTTGCCTAAACGACTAAAGTAAACATATAACATATATAGATATTTGGAATCAGAAAAGAGTGAGGAGTTAAAAAGAAATTAATATATAGGGTGTTCCATTTTAAAAAATCGACATTGGCATTATTAAACAAATTTACGATGTTCATTTGTTTTGTCCGATAACAAATTCTGGCAGTTCAGAAGAAATCATGCAACTTTGGTAATTTAAAGTTTTTTCTAGGTCTTTAAATAAAAGCTCCAGGGGTGTTCCAAAATATACGGAAAAACCCTGTATACTCACCGGTTTGACGAAAGCGACTGATCGCATCTTGAATAGTGCTTCTGGCTCTGCCCAAGATATTTGCAATGTAGCTTATATCACGGCCATCGTCATTCAATGCAACAGCACGTGCAACTTCTTCTGACCTTATAGTAAAAAAAAACTTTTAATGGGAAATGACAATACAGTGACACGTTTAAGAAAAAATACGAACACCATAAATAATAATCGTACCGTTACTAGGCAACAGAATCCCAGTGTTGCTTAATGGAAGAATGCTGATATCGATTTTAATCAAAGAAATTAATGTTAATAAATTATGAGGCTTAAAAATCTGATACATAGACACATCATTGTGTGGTCAAATTATTCCACAGAGTGTTTAGAAATTTAGGACAAAATGCAACTTCTGGTTCTACACTGTATAATACCAAATAAATTACAACTTTTTGTAAATTCGATATCAGTACATAACAATATAGACAAAAGCGCCCACAACTTAAAGAAATTAGCAAGATCGATGTAAAACTTAAAAATTTATTTAAGATTGACTTTGAACAAAATTTGTTTGTCCGGTTTTTTATGTCCAGGAGTGTATATTATTTTTTGTTATCGGTATTTTATAATGATGTTTATTAAATAGAATGGATCAGAAACAGTTATACTGTTTTATTTGTAGACCCTGTATAAGCGCTCTTTAAATATAAATCCTTTCAAGGATGATGTTCAAGCCACTCGTGAATGGATACCAACCGATTATAGGTACGCCACTGGTCACCACGAAATGCAAGAAATTAAAATATACTCGTTACAAAAAAGGTAGTCCTAGGGGGTTATAATCACTAACCAAAACCCGTTCTTACAAAATACTGTAAGGCCTACTGACAAAAATACCTGAAATTTACAGCAGTTTTGAGAAAAAATCGAAATATCATGAGAGAAGAGGGATATCAAAAATTTGAGAAGTTTTTTCTTTATAAATAAGAGACCAAGAAAATGCCATCCAAAATTATTTAAAATTATTTTTGTGGAAATCCGGTACTTACTTAGAAACTTTGGTAAAAAAACATACGAGTACGTCTGTTTGCACCCTGTAGACAATAAGATATTTGAAGCTAAAAAAAAAATTGGAAAAAAAAGGCATACCAAGAAATAAATTCTCTTTTAAATTCTGCACACCGCGCATCAATATCTTTATTCGTTCGTAAATTATTTTACTCCAAAGTTAACCTTACAATTAGCTCGGTCCGCTTAAATTGTCCAGCAGTTTAAATGAATAAAACCTCGTTTTTTTTATTGCTTCATTTAGATGAAATTAGAAATTAAGCTAATATATATATTTTTCTGGTCATTCATAAACGAAATATTAAAATTAAATAAATATTCGTTTACTTTGGGGCAAACGCATATTTTTCGATCTATGTTGGTCAAATTTATCAGTAAAGTACCCGTCGCAAGCAAACGTTATTATCGAGAAATCTTACAATCTCATTTTATTTACGTGTCTATGTCAGTGGCGCAGCCAGAATTTTGTATTAGGGGGGGGTTTCAAAAAAAAAAGAACAGAATTTCAAAATTTTAAAAACTAAAACTAAACCCAGGTCGATAATTTTTGAAACCAAAAAAAATAATAGTAGGATAAAACCCATTGGAAAAGGAAAAGAATATAACAAAAATAAAAGGAAAAATAATCTACGGGCGATTCGAGGTCGGGAAGTGGAAGGGGGTGAGTTTTTAAAGGTAAAAAACGATTTATCTCGATTTCCGGCAAAACTACAAGTCCTATGGAAAAACGTTAAATGGGAAAGTTGTAGGTAATAAAAAGATTTACAACTTTTGTATTTACACTTTTTTCACATAACCTCAAAATTTATGTGAAAAATTCAAATAACCAAGTTTTTGGTTTTTTATTTTTATCTTTTACAAGAAAAATAAATTTGTTGAAAATGTACCTTTTTATGTCCCAAACACACTGTAATTTTTTTGATTTAAAACATTTATTTTTTCACCTTATTTCGACTTAATATTGAAAAAGCACCCTGATTTTCAATCGAAAATTCTCACGTCAAAATATCTGCCTTTTTAAAAAAAGTCGGTGAGCTTTTTGTTCGTTGAAATCTCTGCTTTCTGATGGTGTGAAAAAAATATACATTACTATGGTAAATGTTCTCAAAAATGCAAAGAAACGAAAAAAACTCGAATCGGAATTTTTTTTAAAATTATTATGTACCGGGTGAACAACTAAGAATGGTCGTCGGGTATATCTCGGAAACTACTAAACGTAGAAACTTGGGATAAAAAAAATTATGATTAAAGCGGTCATGAGAAAATTCTGGAAATAATTTTTAAGTTCCGCATTTTGCCGCAAGAGGGCGTAATTGAAAAGTAAATTTTAAAATTTTACATAACTCCGAAAATTCCACATTAAGGTATATGTTTGATAACACCATTTTAAAGCTTGGATAATTATGCATCATTTTTGTCTTATGCTCATTGACGTACCGACTTTAATAAGAGTGGGGGAAGCTGTTCAAAGTATAAACATTTAAATCGCTGTAACTTATAAACGACTTATCCGATCTCAGCAAACTAAAGACTGTTTGGAAGAGAAATATATGCACTTTCACCAGTCGTATTTAGTTGTCCATAATAGTTCTCAATAAAATTGCTAGAGGGCGCAATTTGTAATAATAATAGTTTTTTTGATTTTATCCCGAAAATTTAAATCATACGGTATAATTATGATACCATAATCGAAAAGAAGATGAAATTTTCTAGAAAAAATATTAAAACCGCAGCTCGATATCTTTGTTCGTTTCAGAGTTATTGCCAAAACATTAATTTTTAATACAAATTGCGCCCTCTAGCAATTTTATTTGAAACTATTGTGTACCATTGGATAAGACAATTCAAGGTACTTACCTTTCTCTTCCAAACAAGCTTAAATTGAGTGAAATCGGATAAGTTGTTTAGAAGTTACAGCGATTTTAATGTTTACACTTTCAATAGCTTCTCCCACTCTTATCAAGAAACGAACAAAGATATCGAGCAGCGGTTTTAATATTTTTTCTAGAAAATTTCATCTTCTTTTCGATTATGGTATCATAATTATACCGTATGATTTGAATTTTCGGGATAAAATCAAAAAAACTATTATTATTACAAATTGCGCCCTCTAGCAATTTTATTGAGAACTATTATGGACAACTAAATACAACTGGTGAAAGTGCATATATTTCTCTTTCAAACAGTCTTTAGTTTGCTGAAATCGGATAAGTCGTTTATAAGTTACAGCGATTTAAATGTTTACACTTTGAACAGCTTCCCCCACTCTTATTAAAGTCGGTACGTCAATGAGCATAAGACAAAAATGATGCATAATTATCCAAGCTTTAAAATGGTGTTATCAAACATATACCTTAATGTGGAATTTTCGGAGTTATGTCAAATTTTAAAATTTACTTTTCAATTACGCCCTCTTGCGGCAAAATGCGGAACTTAAAAATTATTTCCAGAATTTTCTCATGACCGCTTTAATCATAATTTTTTTTATCCCAAGTTTCTACGTTTAGTAGTTTCCGAGATATACCCGACGACCATTCTTAGTTGTTCACCCGGTACATACAATTTTGAGCTATTTATTAAAATGTATACTTTAATTACTCGAAAAACGTAAGATTCTATGTTACATTGATAAACAAAAAAATTACAAATCCATAAAACATAATGATCGCAAAAAATATGCGAAAATAGTTGCTCTAAATATAATTAAAGGTAGGATTTAAAGGAGATTTCATCACATTTACCATAGTAATGTATATTTTTTTTACACCATCAGAAAGTAGAGATTTCAACGAACAAAAAGCCCACCGACTTTTTTAAAAAAGCAGATAATTTGACGTGAGAATTTTCGATTGAAAATTGGGGTGCTTTTTCAATATTAAGTCAAAATAAGGTGAAAAAATAAATATTTTAAATCAAAAAAATTACAGTGTGTTTGGGACATAAAAAGGTAAGTTTTCACCAAATTTCGTAAAAAAAAATTTTCTTTTAAAAGATAAAAATAAAGTTTTTACCATTTTCAAAGCCTTCAGCCCTGGTCTAAACCGTAAAAAACCATCTTAGTCTGGGTGTCTGTAGTCTGGGTGTCTGGGGGGGGGGTTAACCTCTAAAACCCCCCCTCGCTGCGCCACTGGTCTATGTCTATAACATCCTTTAACAATAAAAAAATCTGTTCGACATTTGAATTTCTGATCTTTTTCTCTCTACTGATCAACAACAAAATAAGTTATATTTTCTTTACACCACATTGTACGGGCGCAACATCTGTACTGCCACATGACCAAATAAAACTTTAGTAAACATTTTTGGTTTTCAAATTTACCGTTAAATAGCGTAAAATTTGGTTTAAAATGGGTACACTTCAATAGTAAGATACCGACGTCTAAAAGACCCAAATTTGTTTGCTCCATTTTAGTGCAAGAAAGGATCCACACGTAGTCGTTCCGACGTCGGGTTGTCTATAGCGACGTTGGTCAGACGTCTAAATGCTATTTGGGCAATGGTTTAACTCCAGCACCAATACCAGCGCTAACGCCAACGCGAACGCACAGTTGTTAATTTTCATGCAGTATATCCAAAGTTTTTTTTAACAAATATTATCTTTTATGTTCCTAAAATAAATAATACGGGTGATAATATACCAGGTGTCCACGGAAGGTGGTTCGCCCCTCTAACTTTTTTGTTTTTCAAGATAATGGAATAAAATTGAGGTGATTTGTATACGACATAAAACGGCATTTTTTGACAGGTGACGCAACATTATGGAACTTCCGGTTTTGACGCAATGTTATGGAACTTCCGGTTTAACCGGAAGTGACATTAACTTTCGATTTTTAAATGGGACACCTGGTATATCTTTTTTCTTTTTTGACACCATATGACATTGTAAATATAATGATGTGTCACTTGTCACTTTTTGTAACCAAGAAAATATTTTTGGATGAAGAAGGTAAATTAACTTGTTTTTTTAATTATTTATGCATGAAGGAGGTAAGTAACAAAACTTACCTCCTTTATCCACCTATTTAAGTATTTACCTCCTTTATCCATAAATGTTTTCCAGGGTAATAAATTTAATGTTTAGAAACTCAAGTACCTTTTGTAAAGGAATCATGCCGTTGGTAGTACGAGGAAATAATCAGGAACCAAGAAAATAGTTAGGTTGACATATTATAATGTTAAATAAAGAAAATATATATTTTAAGATAAAAATATTCACTTTTTGTAACCTTCTTCTATTCTTAACTTCTATTTTTTATATAATTTTTGTAAATGAAGGAGGTAACTTCAGTTTTTTGGAAAATTAGAAGGTATGTAAAACTTTTAGTGTATGAATGCTACAGTAAATCAATATTTGGTGTTAAAAGATGACTTACTTTTAACAATAACTTATTATATTAACAATATCCTTTGTTCTAGTAAAAAAACTTTAAAGCTAATTTTCCCAGTTTTATAATTTTGCTAGTTACCTCCTTTATCCACTCGACCCTTCAATTATTACCTATAGAATAAAGTCGATATCGATTTTATTTAAATTTTGAGTAAAAGCTAGAAAAAATAAATAACCCTACGCGAAATAGGTTATAGGTTGGCAAACATGTTGATACTACCACCCTAATTCGGCTATTAGAAAATAATAAAATCGGGTGTGGTGTGAATATTATAAACGATAACCAATTGAAAAAGAATATTGTTGTGTCCTTGGAGGACCAAGAGAAAAACGTCTGGTAATATTATGACAAACCACATGTTTAATGCAGCCTCGTCTTCCATAGGTTAAACTAAACTTCTACATAGTGGAAGTTTGCATGGAAACGGTGGCCAAGCAACTTCTCCTCCTCAATACCGCCCTTCAACCTCAAGAATCCATGGGACTTGATCAGAAAACCAAAGTTTTTATGGAAATCTATGGCAACACCCTAGTTCGACCGTACACGGCCAAGTACCTGACAAGTGTGGCAAATGACATGGTTAAAATGGTTACGGATTATCACTACCTTAAATTTAGGATGCCGTATGTGACGATGCATATCCAGTATAAAGAGAGGGACTATTTGGAAAATCTTATAAAGTTTTGGTGCTCAAAGGATGAGTTTAATATCATTGATTGTTGGGACAGAAGGTTGAGGAAGTTTCTGGGAGTGAGGTAAGATAAAACAGAGCAGACGTCAACTCGTCGCGCCGCCGCCTTAGATCAGATTATTCTCGATTACTTTTTCGGGGAGGAATAAAGCATTGTAATTGTAAAAAAATATTATTTTCTTTGCTATCTAAAAATGGAATTGTTTAAAATATCGTAAACTCCAATAAACACTGGTCCCGATGCATCTCCTTGAATACATTCGAAAAAATTATTTTCACAATATGGATCTATAGATCAAAACTTTCCTATACCGGGTGTTTCTCAAAAGACGTTCACCCCTATAACTTTTTTATATTTATAGATATTAAAATGAAATTTTGAGATTATGCATAAGAGATGAGTCCGCATTTATTAGCACTTGCGGCTTCAGAAGAATTTTTCTGGTCACTCCAAAAATTAGGAGCATATCAATTTGTTAATTTCTAGTAAAACTAACCATTGTATCTGATTTACAATGTAAGGTTAATAAACATTTTAATGGCATTACAATTTCAATTAAAAACCATATTGGTTTTGAAAACCATTCCATTGTTTTTCAAAGCCGCCTTTATATTTCTTTCGATGCATACCGCTTTTAAATTTGCGATTGGGACTTAAGGTAAATTTTTTCGTGTCAATTTTAAAATAGCATAGGAGTGTATGGTATCAAATTATTGGGAAAAAAAGCTCGTTTTAAATATATCCTAGTGAACTACCATCGTTCCATTTGGAAAAATGAAGTAAACGCCAAGGAAACAAAATTTAATTTCTTAAACCCTTGTGAAACTTAGAAAGTCATATATTATGACATAATTTTTATTTTAATTTTCATATACTACTTGACTATAAATTAACAGATTTAATAAATTTGTAGGACTCTAGATTAAAAATAAAAAATAAAGATAAAAATGTTTTGACACGTCAAAAAAGTGAGGTGTCATTTTACTCCGAATGTTATGTTGAATCCCAATAAGTAAAAATATACAAGATGTCCCATTTAAAATACCAAAGTCAAGGTCACTTCCGGTCAAACCGGAAGTGCTAACAAATTAAAAATTCTGCCAATAAGTGCAGACTCATCTCTTATGCATAATCTCAAAATTTTATTTAAATATCTATAAATACATAAAACTTATAGGGGTGAGAAACACCCGGTATACCAGTAATTTTCTTAAAGTTTTGAAATAAGTAAAAATCTAACCTAGTCAAATCTGGTAAATAGGCAACAGGACTTTAAAATTTAATTTTCCTGTCCAACCTAGAAATAATTGTTTTAGAACAGTTTTATTTTGCATTAAAAACCCCATTGGGCAATTAGCAATTCGACTTTTAATGAAATTTAGCATTTGCAAGCATTTCTTTGTTGTGAAAATACCAAGTATATACATTTTGTATTCTGGACAAATTAAGTAAAAAAAATATTTGAATTTCATTTGTTGTTGTCATTCTAGGTACAAAGTCAGAAAACTTCGAATTGCCCAAAAATGTAATCTTCTGGTGTAATTATTGTTATACCTGGGTAATTCTCATTTAACTTGTGCCGACTAGATACTAAATTTTTTAAACTTTTATTTGTAACAACCAAGTTAATATTGAGTTATATCATAGCAGTGGCGTAGATATGGGGGGGGTCCAGGGGGTCTGGACCCCCCCCAGAGATAGTAAGACAATATCACGATACGTAAGTTAAACAATTAACAATCAACATATTCAAAGCCACAAAGAAAAAGGATTGTTGAAAAAAAGAAAATTATCTCCTTTTAATTCCATTAGTGCTTATCAAAATAAAAACGCCAAAACGCTCGCGTTACGTTATACAGTGTCCGCAAGAAAGTTCGAATCAAATGGGATTTTTTTTTATTATTAGGTATAGGTAAAAATTGAAAAAGCAGTTAGTTTTTGCTTACCTAAAAATCAAAAATGACGTATACTGAAGCAGCTGCACGACTTGCGTTACCTGTCAAATATGACATTTTTAATAAAATAGGTTCAAAAATGCCATTATTTATCAAAATATCGAAAAACTTTATTTGAGAAAGTTGTTTATTTAGGCATTTTTAGTCTCTGTACGAAATTTTGACAGTCTAATACAATTTTTATTTTTTGCCAGGTTCTTGATCAACCCTCGTAGATTAACTTTTATACATCGAAGTAAAACCATTTACCTTTACTTAATTTGTAATCTTAATGCAATTTTGTGTAAAGTTTTTGTTTCCTATTATTTGTTTTGCTTCAAAAACTGAAATTGTTATTGATTAGTATGTAATGTTTGCTTGATGCAAAGTTTATCTAATTACATCAGTTTTGCCAAAACAGACGTTTCTCATTTTTCTTAAGTTAGTAAACAGATGTACAAAAAGAAAATATTGGAAGCTTTCGTTGAAATTTTACTTAATGCCTAAATAATCAACTTTTTCGAATAAAGTTTTTCGATATTTTGTTAAATCAGGGCATTTTTGAACCTATTTTATTAAAAATGTAAAATTTGACAGGTAACGCAAGTCGTGCAGCTGCTTCAGTATACGTCATTTTTGGTTTTTAGGTAAGCAAAAACGAACTGCCTTTTCAATTTTTACCTATACCTAATAATAAAAAAAAATCCCATTTGATGCGGACTTTCTTGCGGACACTGTATAAGAAATGGGTATATTTTTTAAAAAATCTATCCATTTCAAAATAACAGGGAAAACTTTGTTGAATTGATACTTTAAAGCTACATTTTTGAGAGCTCAAAACAAAATTTTAGGGCGTGGCACCCCAAAAATTTTTCGCCTCCGGCGGTGCGCCTCCAGCGGGGAAATAGCCCGAGACCCCCCCCAGAATGACAAGCTATCTACGCCACTGTATCATAGAATAAAACATAATAAGACCTAAAACGTTAACAGCAGTGCAAAATTTTATTTGTTTACCAATTTTTTTATAAAAAGTAAACTGGTAACTTATGTGACTGTCACGTAAGTTACCTAACACTATAAATATGGGTTTATATGGAAAAATCCATTTAGTTTTATTTTCTACACATTATTTTTAGTTTTATTAGTACCTATATGTAACGAATTACGTGAAAGCGATAAAAAAAGGGATTAGATGAGAATCTGTTTTTCTGGTAACATATGTGACAGAAAGGTAACGCATGTGACAATAAGGCTTACTTACAAGAAAAACAAACACAACCTTAATTAATTATTAACTTTACAATGAACACATTTTTTACATAGGTATATACAGCGTGTGTCTTCGGAAGTTCTTACCAAATGGGAAACTTTTTTATTATTAATTTAACGAAAAAAAATTATTCTTTATAAAAAGCTCTGTCAAGTCTAAAACCTAAAATGCAACCATCAAATATCGAAATTTTCCAGTCATATACGAGGTTTGTCAAAAAATGTGAATTTTTCCCAAGAATGTGAATTTTTCCCAAGAGTAAAGTACCTTTATTTTTGACATTATCAAAAATTGTTATTAAAAAAAGTTGATCAGAACTGAAAACTACGGCTAAATGTGCAATGATACGCATTTATGTTAAAAAATTATTTTATTGATTTATTATTAATTATTTAATTATTTAATTAATTTAATACGTGTCATTGCATATTTAGACGTGGTTTTTAGTTCTGATCAACTTTTTTTAATAACAATTTTTGATAATGTCAAAAATAAAGGTACTTTACTCTTGGGAAAAATTCACATTTTTTGACAAACCTCGTATATGATTGGAAAATTTCGATATTTGATTTTTGATGTTGTGATTTTAGGTTTTAGACCATGCAGAGCTTTTTATGAAGAATAACTTTTTTTCGTAAAATGAATAATAAAAAAGTTTCCCATTTGGTAAAAACTTCCGAATACACGCTGTATATCTTATATCTTATTCGAATATTTGTTGGTTAGCAATCAATGCTTCCAGTCTATGCTATTCAATGCAAGCAATCTTTTTGTTATATTTGTTGGAGAGGACATGGTCAACAATATTTCCGTTTCCTTATACCAAATTTTATCGTCTGGTATGGGCCAAATATATTGTTTTCGCCAATCTTCTTAAGCGTCTTCACTTCATAAACTTGATCGCCAATATTAGAAATGATACCTGGAAATAGTTCTTTATTATAAATGACGACAACCCATTGATTTATTGCTAAGTTATTACTCATTTCTTGCAAAACTTCTGGTTTTTGCTCTTCTAGAATTTGAATTTTCCGCAAATTAAAACAGTTGTCAATAATTGGCAACTTCTTACAAAAACATGAGTAATGTCTTTCATAAATGTGACGGTCGCCTTCTAAGAAGATCACTTGGTGGGTACTTAATATCCCTGGAATTTTTGTAATTTGCTTATTACCAAGTTTCTCCTTTATAGCATCAATTTTGGACTCTTCAATGAAATGCATATTAACTGTCGTTTTGTCTTTTTTCTTCTCAAATAATTGCTTGGCATTACTTATATCACTTCCCTTTGAGTCAATATTGTCGCTTATCCTTTTTATAGCAGCACCTACGCCATCTTAAGCACCTTTTCCATGGTATGACTCTGAATAATTCCACGTTCCATATTTAAATCCCAGGTAATGAAAGTAAGTTTTAAGAAGATAGATTTTGTATTGTGTGACCGGTCCGTCGGAAAAAAAATGTATTGTATCTATTTTCTTAGCTTGTAGTTCTAGTAAAATAGGAGTTAGGTGAGCCCATATAGCTGAACGGTCATGATTTCTAGAGGCGGGGACTGTACAAAACATTTTCTTTTCATTTTCATAATACACTACAACGGTATGTAGGGTAACTTGTTCATGGGAAGCCCCAAAGTGCATAGCTTGGATTTCTGAACTCAGTTTGCATGTATAGATTTCGGAAAAATCCATATGTACAGCTGCCTCGTCATAGCAAAGTTCATTTTTGCATTGTCGGGATTCTTTAAACTGATGTCTTATTGTAAACTCATGCTTACAAAACCCTTCTTTTATTTCTCTGTTAACCGCTTTGATTAGCTCTCCAACCTTTCCGTCTTCCATCGCTTTTATTGTTTTTGTAACCACTATTTTCTTTCAATTTTTTTCGATTTCGAAGTTTTCAGTTTTCCAAACAAACCATTGAACAACTTTGTCATATAAAACGGTTTCAGCTGGGCTATATAATAGCATCTCTATTTTTGCATATATCACATTTGTTTACACTGTACAGAATCGACATTATAGCACGCAAGACAACATACATTTTCTATATTTCGTTCTCCGGTAGCTTTTTCTTTTATTAAAATATCTATTTTTTTTGCAAATTGTCATGTTTTTTTACACAGACACGAATCCCAATCTGTCAGTTTGGCTTTAACCACCCAAAAAGGACGGTATCTGCAAAACGTAGCAAAGCTCAATTTATAAAATTCTGTACAGAATTTTCCATGCAGATCTTTTAAGTTTCCTGAAAGAAGACGTTTTTGTTTCTTGATACCATGCACGAAAAGTGATGGTTTGTTTCTTCCCTGGCGTCTGAATACTATTATCATCTCTGCAGTAAAATTTTCGAATTTGATATAAAAGTGTTTTAACTTGCTCTCTGCTACGGCCATGTTTTTTGTCGTTTGCCCATAGGTACTCCTAGTGTTTTATTTACCCTTTTAACAAATCCATACTTTTTTATATGTTTCCCTTTGCAAATATTTACTAATAATTGTTTTGTTTTTTCATTTGTTGTCTCATAACCATCACGAATTTTAGTTAATAAAGCATTTTGAAACAGCAACTTTCTCTTAACTGTCTCTGGAATTGATTGGTCACCCAACTCTGCATTCATTGTCGTCATTGGTGATGAAATAGTTTCTGAATTGATTACTTCTTCAGCGTTTTTGGAATTTTTTATACGGCTAATCCTTTTCTTCTATTTATTTATTTGTTTTTTGCACTCTCGAGGTTTTTTTTCTAACTGTTTTATCCGACGATGTGCTGCACTCCGGTCTTTTCTTACTTTTTTTCTACCTCTAATAGTGTTATAGTGTTCTATATTGTGTTCTTCAAAAGGTTCCGGTTCCGGCAAATTGGGACTAGCAGGAGGAGTATCACTTAGAATACGCTGTAACTGATGCTTTCTGGTTTTAGCAGCTTTGCGACTATGTTGTTTTCTTTCCCTCTACTCTTTGCCCTGTTGTCTTTTAGATCTTTCTGATAACTCTGCCATAGGTTTATCTATCTTCATATCTCTTCTCGTCTGACTCCTAACTCATTTTTTCTTAAATATTCTTCCCTTTTCTCAATATCAGCAATAATTCGCTCGCTGTATCTTTTCTGCTTTTGTGCAGGAGTTAAACCCATATTAATGTTCCGAAAAGAAAATATATTTAGCTAAGTTACTTACTAATACAGCATGACATCAGAACCAACGCAGAAAACTGTTCGACTCATCTAAGTATTTTTTCTGTACAAATACAAAGGCATTACGTCACAGAAGTTACCATTGGTCACATAAGTTACCGCTAAGTACGGTAACATATGTGACGGTAACTTATGTGACCTTTTACAACATTTTTTTTAAATATCCCGCTATATGGCAACATGGAAAAGCACTCTTGCACTGAATAAATAGAAATACGTTTGTAATTTCACCTGGCACAAGTTATACTTCAAACAACGATTTCAAATTATGATAATTATCTAATTAGCTTGGTAACTTAAGTGACCTAGGAATAAACATACTCACCTGATGTATATGTCGTAGGCTGATAGTGAAATCCGTCATTTTATGAAAAGCCTAGTCATATCATGCTGCACGCTAAAAGGTATATTTGCAACTGGTTTGTTCGTTGTTACCCAGAGCATTTTTTCAATTTTTTTAAAATTTAATTTAAATTTTATTTTTATAAAATAATATTAGTTGAAAACATTGAAAAAAATGCTCTGGGGAACAACGAACAAACCAGTTGCAATATACCTTTTAGCCACGCTTCATGATATGACTAGGCGTTTCATGAAATGACGGATTTCACTATCAGCCTACGACATATACACTAAAATACCTTGCCACTTTATTAAAAATAATCTCAATAAAAAAAAGTTAACTTTGAAACAATACTCAACTAACACATTCATCCTACCTTTTGCAATAACATTTGTTTAGTAAAGTTTCACTACAAACATCTCATGTATATACAATATACATAAGACAGGTTCGACTTTACTGATTTTTAATGACAGTATTGCCAGATTGCCGAAACGGTCATTAAAATGTTGAGTAACTTATGTGACCAAAGTTATGGTGACATCGTCAAAATGCCACATATTATGTGTTTATAAATGTCACAACAATAAAATAAAATTAGGGGAAAGATACACCAATAATTGTTGCAATTACAAACGGTTAAAAGCAGAGGTAATTTTGCTAGCAAGCAATTAATATTTCATTCCAACCTCGAGTCAACACATAGGTGACCGGTAACTTTTGTGACATTTGACACATAAAATATAATATTTTTTATGAAAATGACTAAATTATGATGTTCTAACAACGATTACTTTATAACTTAATAATTAATTTCATCTTCATGAAATCCGAGAAATGTACAATATGTTGTCGCAAAATGTTGGTGACTCACCTGGCACAAGTTATATGAGAATTACCCACCTACTTGTAAAACCGTTGTTAAATCGGTTTATATGACAATTAAACCTGAGGATAGTGCTTTGAGTAGAGAATGAAAAACTAAGATAGGAATACACAACCCGTTTCTCTTCTAGCTACACTACTTATGCAACATTTTTAGATATGATTCCAAAGTAGGGGCATTCGACTGGGACTTGCACATGCGCATGCACCTCGTAGGAGGCAAACAAATTTGCAATCAAGAATACCGCACGTTTCGTCAAAACGGAATAGCATTTTCCTGGGTAGAATCTGAGGTATCGCGCCCAAACCGAAGTCTCGTCTGCGCGATATTGCCCAATGGTCATAGTTTTGCCCATTATGGATACCTAGGCGACATGGAAACGGGCCCATTTGTTGCCTATGGGCTCGAGTGTGAAGATCAAGAGTTTTTGAAGAACACAAATGGACAGAATACCTACAGGTAAAAAATTACCACCTTTGGAACTTCACTTGGTTTAAACGATGCATTGGCCCTCTATATTTTTACAATGGGTTTTCACCTGCTTATATTCAACCATTTAAAACAGGCACGATAAATGACGTAGGTATAAATATATTTTTTAAGTGTTGTTTTTCCACTTGTCTTCCAGGGACGGACTGGCCCGGCGGGCTGGCGCGCCTTTTGTTCTAGCGCCCTTGCTGCGCCTTTTGCCCTAGCCTGGCGCCCTTTTTGTTTACGTGAACGTATATAAATAATAGGAAAAACCAAAACCAATATCGCAAATATTACAAAAATTAATAATTTAATGTTTTGGTGGCGCCCGCATGAGCAATAAAAAACAACTTGTTATTCGGTGCCGCCTGGCGACGGCCAAACGGCGATGGAACCCGAACGTTTATAAGTGACAATTGCCGATGCGACGCCGATTAATTTGCCAGCGCCAACTCGTCAACCTATTCAGAAATAAAAAAATAGATTAATAGGCGCTCGTTGTTCATCGTAGCTAACAAGACTAAGTGGAAGTGGTCAGTCACTCTTGTCACACATGCTGCTTGTGACGGTTTTTTCTCAGGGTATATTTTACGTGGGTTTAGACCAATAAAACTCTGAGCATGCCAGGAAATTTACTTTTTATTGAGACAGGCTTTCTTGTTTCTTTTACCTGTTTTTGCAAATCTAAAAATACATATAAAAATAAGGTAAGTTCCAGATAGGTAATTATTTGTCTAAACATAATAAAGAGTAAGTATTTTTAATACAAACTTAATTACAGAGAAATCAAAACTCAATAAAATACCTCAATATTATGAAAGGAAATTTACCTACCTAGTACTTAGCATGTAACTTTTAATTAGGGTAAATAATTAAATAAGTTTTCAAAGCCGAACAGCTACTAGCTTTGCCAAAGGTTCAAGAAAGAAAGGAATTTGTCGATTTTGGTAGGTATCAACGTAGTACTCGCAGTGAACAAATAGCGCAAAAAAGGTCGCAAAAAAAGTACAGGATAAGGTGAGATAAAACGCGCGCTACACTGTAATTATTCAAAACTAGTACTCATAGGTCCCTCTGGTGTCTATTCATCCAAGCGCAAAACCAACCAGGAAGGTAACCTACAAACTCGGTGTAATTTCAGCTATCCGCAACAACGCCCCCTAGAAGAGAGTAGTTAAACCTTGAGAAACAATAAAAAGAAATCCTACCCTTTAAACGAAACGACGAAAACTGTAAAGTAAACCGAAATTAGATAGTAGATTCCTGTTTACTATAACATAACTTGACGGCAATTCTAAAAAGGTAGAAAACACAATAAGTCCACGGTATATTTGCAAGAAAAATGACAACAAACATTGTCCAGACTTATAAAACAAGAAAAGCCAAACCAAAGGTAAGAATTAGGGAAATTCTGCCTCAACTGCCCCCCTTTTTAGGTTTAATATGAAAGCTCAAAGCTCCAGTGAAACCTAAAAACAAACATTAACCTTCTCTCTTAAAATACGGTCTTAATAAACTGGCATGAAAAGAACCTCGTTCCTTTTTACCGTCTGTAGAAGACAAAACAAAAGTAGAAAAACTAATTTTCTTTTTAATTAAATACGGACCTTCAAACAGAAGAAGAAATTTTTTTGTTTCCGACTTCAGTTTGGAAGATATGTAGTTGGAACGTAAAAGTACCCAGTCACCCTCGACAAATGCAGGGTAGGGCCTACTAGGGTATAATACCGCCCGTCGAGCGGCCTTACTAACCAAAGTTTCCTTGGCTAGAACCAACTTTACATCAGTGGATAAAAGTTCGGTACCTGGTATCAAAAAATCCTCGGGTAACAATTTTGGTGGTGAGGTACCATGATGCAATTCAGTGGGTGTAAAACCGGTGGCCTCATGCACCACATTATTTAGGAAGAAAACAAATTTATTAACCTCAAATGCCCACCTGGAGTGTTTTTCATTACAAAACACCCGGAACAAACGACCCAATTCTCTCAGAACCCTTTCAGAAGGGTTGGCCTGTGGGTGCCGGATGGACGAAAAAATAACTTGAACTCCCAGAGACTTTAAGGTGGATCTCCAGGACTTGGCCGTAAATTGTGTACCATGATCACTAAGGATTCTCAATGGTTTTCCCATATTAGGAAAATAGTCAAGAGTCAGTCTACTCAAAACTGCTCGGGTAGTAGCTCTCTTAAGAGGATAAAGAGCCGTATATTTGGTGTAAACGTCTAGAACGACAAGCAAATAGGTAGCTCCACCACGGCTACGAATTAAAGGTCCATAAAGATCCAAGGCCACTAAATCCCCCTTGGAATTTGGAATAATGGGATGGATATCCGGCTTTGGTAAGGAAACAGTCTTACTTTTTTGACAAATATCACAGCTACGAATAACTCTTTTAATTTCAGGGTACATATTAGACCACCAAACCTTGTGTTTTAAGGCTGACCAAGTTTTAAAAGCGCCATAGTGCCCCAAGGTTTCGTGATAAGCCACACAAAAATCTGATGTCAGTGTCTTGGGCACACAAAGCCGATAAGGTTCATCACCGGAGTGCCTAATGTACAGCGTATCGTTAAACAACAAGAAACGACTTTGCAGGTTAGAACACTCATTGGATTCAACTTGCAGTTTGATGATTTTATCTCCTAATTTTTTATCTTCCCTTTGAAGACGAGGGATATCCTTTAATTTTTTCCTGAAATTACTATAGGGAGAGTGAAGCTCAAAATTTTAAAACATTTATTATCTGGTACAGGTAAACGGACACAGGCAAAGCGTGAAAGGGCATCAGCCACAACATTTTGAGGACCTGGAACATATTGTACTGTAAAATCATATTCTTGCAGTAAAAGTGCCCACCTACTTATCCTAGGGGATAACAAACGACAGGAATTAATGAAGGTAAGACATCGATTGTCGGTATGCAAATAGAAATGCTTTCCTAATAAAAAAGTCCTCCATCTTTTTAAGGCCCAGACAGCACAAAGTACTTCTTGTTTATTAGAGTGGTACCTGGACTCCCGTGGCAGCAAGAGCCTACTTGCCCAAGCAACAACCCTCTTTTCATTTCCGGCTACCTGAAATAACTCTGCACCTAACCCGGTGCCAGAACTGTCAACAGACACGTGAAAAGGTAATGAAGGATCTGGAAAGTAAAGAAGCGTTGACTCCATTAGGATTTCTTTTATTTTAGCAAAAGCTTCCTTCTGTTCCTCCCCCCAACACCATTTTGTTCCCTTGTGAAGTAAACGAGTAAGAGGCTCCGTAGCCTCAGCAAGGTTTGGGCAAAAGCCCCTATCAAAATTGACGAGTCCCAGGAACTTTTGTACCTCTTTTTTGTTAGAAGGACTGATGTAATCCTTAACAGCTGAAACTCGGTCTGGATTAGGCTTGACACCCTCTTGGTTTAAAATATAACCAAGAAAAGGTAATTCTTGTTTAAAAAAACGACACTTTTTTATATTTAATTTAAGTCCTACCTGACATAAACGATTAAAAATGTTTTGCAGGTGTAGCAAATGAGAGTTGAAATCTGTAGACAAAACTAAAGAGTCATCCAAATATTTTACTAAAAAATACTCAAAACCTTCACCAAAAACAAGATCTAAACATCGAGTAAAGGAAGAGACGGCTGTGCTGAGACCGAAAGGAAGAACCTTAAACTGATAAGTTTTAGTACCTACCATAAAACCTGTATATTTTCTGGATTCCTCTTTTAATGGAATCTGCCAGTAACCCATGGTTAAGTCTAGAGAAGACAGAAACTGTGAACCCTGAAGGCTCCTTAGGATATCCTCAATTGGTCGAGGCAACTCAAAGTCTTTGGACATAACAGAATTTAAATGACGAGCATCTAGACAAATTCTTACCGAACCATCCTTTTTAACCACAGTACTTAAGGGTGAAATATAGGGTGTACTAGCACGTTCAATTATACCCCACTTGACCATATCGGCAATAGACCTCTCCACAGCTTCTCTATGTGCAAAAGGTATGGGATAGGGTTTTATAAAAAATTCTGATTCATCTTTTAATTTAATTTCATGCGAATAAATTTTAGTAAGACCCGGAGTCTCAGAAAAAACCTCCCTGTTCTTTTGTAAAAAATCACGAAAAATATTTTTTTGTTCTTCTAAAAGCTGACTATCCCTTAAGACAGCATTTACTTGCTCCACAAAGGTATTGTCAGGAAAAGACGCCGGAGAAACGATTTCATTTACCTTTTCCGAAACCAAACGAGCACAAATTTTTTCTGGCTCGCCCATGAAAGTAACCGAAGGAATTTCAGGGACTGTCAACGTTTTATCTTTCATAAAAAATACTAGGCAATTTTTTCCTAAATCAATTTTTGCTTTTACTAAACGCAAAAAATCTATACCCAATATAACAGGGTAATTTAATTCATTAATAATTAAAAATTCATGTGTAAACTTCTCTTTCTCAATGGAAAAAGACATAAAAACTTGTTTTTCTACACGTTTGTGTTTGGTTTTAAAAGCCCCAACAACTTTAACGCCTGCACAAGAAAAAGAGGGTATGAACTGATCGTTGTGCTCCAGTTGAGCCCAAACATCTGAAGAAATACACGAAATTTCACTGCCAGTGTCAACCAAAGCAGGGAAATTAAAATTAAACAAATTTACTGTAATGATAGGCGATTTAAAGTTCTCACTAGCTTTCAAAACATTATCGTGGTCAATTTTTTCATCAGAAAAAGTTTCTAGTACGGTCCTTTTTATTAAATTTTCCCGGATAGGACCTTTATTTTCCGAGAAAATTAACAGTTTTCCGACTCGTCTACGGATTCTGACACTTCCAGATTAAAGGTGTGTTTTTTATTGTTCTTATCGTTAAAATATTTTTTAGGCTGAGTAGAATAATTTTTGGAAGGTATCGTAACCGGTGTGACTACGTCATCATGACCCCTAAAATAGTACTCGGCCTGTCGTAGCCTCCTTAGAGCTTCCTCTAAAGTATTAGCTCCCACCAATAATACAGAAATACTGGGCGAAAAATGCCGAGAAATAGTGGAAATTAGTAATTCAATAGGATATGGTGGGTCTAAAAATTTAGCTAGGCTTACATTATAATTAAAATGGTCCACTAGGGAGTCACCTTCCCTGTACCTACCAGAATCTAATTGCAACCTAACCTGCAACTGCTTTGTTGCCCCCCAAAAATGTTCACAAAAATTTTGTTTAAAATTAAAATAATTTTGAAAGGTATGTAAAAAGGCATCCGCCCATAGGCGTGCGCGCCCCTTAAAAGAATTAATGAGGATCTTATAAATGTCGTGATAAGGCAATTGATTGACTGCTAAACTACTTTCAATCCTACTCAAAAACTCCATGGGATGCAACGAACCATTGTTTTCGAAAACTGGCAGCTGTTTAATATCGAATGGAATATTTATGTTATTTAACTGGGATTGAGGTAAATTATTGTTACAATTATTATTTATATTTAAATTTTGCATTGTAGCTACCACTTGTGTTACTATTCTTAATATATCTTCGTTCTGAACATTTAACGGATTAGCAGGAGCAAAAAACATATGCTGTTGAGGGGGTGGAACCTCCATAGACGATGATGGGGGTGGGGGTGGCAGACTGTCCAGCTGCGCTGATCGGCCCAGAATGATTGAAGCCCGCTGTGAAGGGCTCCATACGAAAAGTTGGGTTAGTTCGATTTAAATTTGGTTGGATCCTACCTTGAATATTGATATTCGGTATATTTTCAGTTGGTGGATCGAAAGACCATCTGCTTCTTCCAGGCAGAAGGTGAGGCTCTGAAGATGGCGGCCTTCTAGAGTTTGACATATCAAACTGGTCTAAGTAGGAAGGAAGACGGATGTTTCTACCACTTCTGGTGAACCTAGGTGTTCCTACACCCGAAGATGGATTATTTTCTGTCTCTGGCGAATGTTGTAAATTTGGCATCTCAAATTTTCTGGCCTCTTGATTGGGTGCCAAGATGTGACGGTTTTTTCTCAGGGTATATTTTACGTGGGTTTAGACCAATAAAACTCTGAGCATGCCAGGAAATTTACTTTTTATTGAGACAGGCTTTCTTGTTTCTTTTACCTGTTTTTGCAAATCTAAAAATACATATAAAAATAAGGTAAGTTCCAGATAGGTACTTATTTGTCTAAACATAATAAAGAGTAAGTATTTTTAATACAAACTTAATTACAGAGAAATCAAAACTCAATAAAATACCTCAATATTATGAACTGTAACATTTTATTTGAGAATTAGATATTATAAGGAAATTTACCTACCTAGTACTTAGCATGTAACTTTTAATTAGGGTAAATAATTAAATAAGTTTTCAAAGCCGAACAGCTACTAGCTTTGCCAAAGGTTCAAGAAAGAAAGGAATTTGTCGATTTTGGTAGGTATCAACGTAGTACTCGCAGTGAACAAATAGCGCAAAAAAGGTCGCAAAAAAAGTACAGGATAAGGTGAGATAAAACGCGCGCTACACTGTAATTATTCAAAACTAGTACTCATAGGTCCCTCTGGTGTCTATTCTTCCAAGCGCAAAACCAACCAGGAAGGTAACCTACAAACTCGGTGTAATTTCAGCTATCCGCAACAACGCCCCCTAGAAGAGAGTAGTTAAACCTTGAGAAACAATAAAAAGAAATCCTACCCTTTAAACGAAACGACGAAAACTGTAAAGTAAACCGAAAGTAGATAGTAGATTCCTGTTTACTATAACATAACTTGACGGCAATTCTAAAAAGGTAGAAAACACAATAAGTCCACGGTATATTTGCAAGAAAAATGACAACAAACATTGTTCAGACTTATAAAACAAGAAAAGCCAAACCAAAGGTAAGAATTAGGGAAATTCTGCCTCATGCTTGATCAAGTTGGATTGGATCAGAGTGATCAGACACACGCATAAATTTACTGAAATAAATAATATTATGCTTTGGTAGGTACCTAGGTACGCAATATATTTATTAAAATTAAATGTAGGTATACTTGACATGCATAGACAAGTAGATAATTGTTCAGCAAAGGAGTGGCGGTATTGGAATAATAAGCAATATAGCTGAAATAGATAGAAATATATTTGAGGGAAACAAATTGCTTTAGCAAAAGTACTTTAGTTAATACAGCTATGCTATATAATTCGGTTTTTTGGTGGAAATACAATTTTTTTTGTTATCATAACTAAATTTTTGGATCTTTGAAATGATTTTTCCTTAGTTAAGAGATTTAATAGACTAATTTTTCAAATTAATATTTTTTCAAGCAAAAAACTTAATCTTTCTAATAATCTTACATTCTATTTAATATTTTTCCTACTTGAGCACAAAGTACCATCATTGACAAAAAAAACGTGACACCCAAAAAATTTTAATCTGCAGCGCTACTATTTATTTTTCCTATTTGAAAATTAGGCAACATCATTGAAAAAGGGCGTGGCACCCAAAAATTTTTCTTTATTTTTCCTATTTGAAAAGCAAGTCACATCATTGAAAAAAGGGCGTGACATCCAAAAAATTTTCGCCTGCGGCGCTACTATTTATTTTTCCTCTTTGATCAGCAAGTCACATATTTGAAAAAAGGGCGTGGCACCGAAAAATTTTTTTCCTGCGGCGCTATTTTTTTTTTCATCATAAATACATGCCGGCGCCTTTGCCGTCTCATAGCCCGCCACATTATATAAACCCAGTCCGTCCCTGTTGTCTTCTCATGTTGAAATAAACAAAGTTTTCATTACTTCGTTTTGAGTACCTACTTGTATATTTATTAAATTAATACGATCATTATTTTTCTTGAATACCGTAAAACATGGCGAAAATAATAAAAAAAATAAAACATCTATAGTAACATTTGACATTATTATGATTATTACTGGTCGATTTATATGTATCCGAGCTGTATTTTATTTTTACGAATTTTGCGTTTCAAGTTTTTCTAAATACCTTTTAATTGGTTTATTCTAGCCGTTTTTGAGATAAAACTTATAAAATTACTTTCTATGAAAAAACGTAACAAATAAAGAGCTTAGTAACTTTAAAACCAATAAAGATTAATAATTAAAATTATATTAGCTTTTGACCAAAACATATACCTTCTGTATTCATAACTTATGTTTCATATTATATACAAGGGGTCAAGTCAATTTTCTCACATCGAACATGTATTTTATTTTACATTAATGTATAGAAAAACGAATTTCCTACCCCATTCCCCCTTCTCTCCAAACTTAGGTAAACATACCGGATATTTGGCCACCGGAGTTGGAACATTTAAATTATGCTTATAATAGAATAGGTTAAGATAATGAACACAATTATGCAAACACAACAGAATTGCTCGATTTAAAAGTTGTCGAATTTTTTTACAGTTGACATTGCCGACAGATAAATACCTTCGGCCGGAGGCAGTAACTCCGACGTACGTAGTCGAAGCTACTGACTTCGGCCTCCAACAATGGCTCTGACACATTCCTAGTCAAAATCAAAGATGTGCCCTGCCCTTTTCCTATTTCTATTTCTAAGTCTTTTCTATCTTGTTTAACGCAGACGCACTGCAAATCTCAAAAGGAAGCAGGGTCAGCCCTAGAGTACTTACTATCAGTAAAACAAAAGGAATTTGCTGATTAATTTGTATTGTAAAAAAAATTATACTTAGACAATTGTTACACTTTGTTTACCATAAAAGAAGTTTAAATACTAAAGTGCAAAAGCATAAAAACTTTGACCGGTACCAATATTTCTTAGTTTTCCCTTATTCTATTTTCACCAATTTGCTATAAAAACACAAAATTTCTTGTTAAAGAGCCACCTACTAAAGTTTACAATAGAACAAACCTTTAAGATAAAACAAAACAAACCCGACCAACCCCGGCTCCACAAATGCGAATACGAATGTTCAGCAATTCTGCGAATATTTGGTATCAAATAATCGTGTACGAATAATCGTTTCGGAGACGATCCACACATTACACTTTTAAAACCGAATATTTGCATTTATTGCATCGCGTCCTTTGATGTGTGTTAATAAGGCCCGTATATCAAATATGTCTACACGAATAACGCAAGTGTCATAGGCGTAGTTAGGGGGGTACTTGGGGGTGCTAAGCAAGCACCCCCGAAATCTAAATTAGCACCCCCAAAAAAAATTTACAATATATAGGCTAATTTCCTATATGTAATGAATTTTGCATATTAATATTTCAAGCATTCGAATTCTGGTACAAATTCAAGTATATTTAGGTAGTTGCGGATTCTGTTCAAAATTTCTCTCCGTATACCGTGTAGTTCACGCCCAGTTTACTTGTCAGAGCGGGTCTATGATCATAAAAATCTCGTAAAATACGAGAGCGGCATAATAGCTTGTGTATGTCATGTTCTGCAATTCTAAATTAATTTGATAATTTAAATTTAACCAGTCGTAGTCGTTCAAATTCGCGGAAATTTTTAGCCGGTATTTTGACTATTTTTTATTGTTCATTAAGGTTTAATATGGTTTTATTGAATTCAGTTAAAGTGTAAAGTTAAATAAACACGAAAAAACTATGAGTGCGTCGTCGGATATAAAATACACCGTGGAATTTTTGAAAACATCTTTTAGCAAGTTACCGTTGGAGGAGAAAGTGATTGTCAAGAACATTGAAAGACCTAAACCTGCTATTAACATCACATTAAAATATTTACTGAAAATTATTGACCAAATTTGGGTGTGGTCTTGAAAAAAATTTCGCCTGCGGCGCATTTCGCCTACAACGGGCTTTTTGTGCACCCCCACGTTAAGATGTCACGAGCCGCTACTGGACTTCAGCACCCCCAGTGTTGATCGTCTAACTACGCCTATGGCAAGTGTGGCGCCGGAGTAGACGATACTAAACAACCGTTTTCAATAAATGTTAGTTGATTCTTTGACTTAATGAATGACTGCTTAAACCAGGACGAGCTCTGGTATTTATAGTTACGTGAAGTATCATTTTCTTGAATTTGTCTGTTCCCCAGGCATGTTAAGGAATGCGGTCTCATGGCATGGTCGAAAGTCATGTCGCAAGAATTTTGTTATTGCGTAAAAAGATCAAAATTTTGATTTCTGTGAAAAACCGAGAAGTCTTGGGCAAATATCCTACTTCTAACTGTATAGTGTGGTATTTTAGTTTATTTGTTTTTCTGATTTTAATATTTTAGAAGGGATGATTAATTTTGAATTTTTTTTATTTTTGATACCCAATATTAGAGTTTTAAAATGCCTATAATTCCAAAATGATTAGATAGTGACATACAAGACTTTTAACTAGGAAATTTGTTTCTTTACACCACAGAATATATAGGTAGCTACGCTACAGAGTTTAGGCTGCGTTGATAAATTAGTCAGTCAATCCCTTTACAATTTCACGTAATATAAATCACAGATTACAGAAACTTCTGCTTTCCCGCCAAAATATATTATTTTATTATTTTTTATGTCAGATCGCAAATTGTAGATGGCGACAGTAGTTCGCTCCGCCTATGGAGGACTTGAGGTAGGAGGCCGATCGCAATGCATTGGATTCGGTCCCAAATTAGCATCGGTAATTCAGCTTTACGAGTCGCTGTAAGATGGCGCGCGTGTTCGAAGTGGGCTATCAAATAATGGTTTCTTATGGACGCAATAACTATTTTTATTTAAATTAGTTCTTTAAGGAACAAATGAGGACTTTTATATGAATTTACACTTACTTTGTTATACTTATTAGTAAACTCGGCCTGTATAAAGTTCCAACGATGCTTGGTTTTTAAAATACAGTGTATTAAACATTCTAGCTATACCTTTGGAGCTAGAAAGAGACTTATTTGGCTGCGTTTTCTCTCTGAAAAAGATCCTGTCTTACACCGCGACACAAAGCAAACTCTACTTTTATAAATTGTACCATTATTTATTATAAATATGGAAATTAATTACAATACAACGTTATTTGTCTTGTCTTGCCTTCAAATATTATTTGTTATTTCGAAAAATAAAATGTCAATTGTCAAAAGTAAAAGCACAGAAAAATAAAGGGTTTAAGTAAAGTTAAAAACTATGGAGGATCTAGTTTTCCATGTTAAAAACGAAGAAGAAGAAGAAGACAACATCAGCCCACTTCGGACGCAAGAGCCATCTATCGGCCAATAGCGAACTAACCAAAAAACCGGGACAGAATTTGAAAATGCTGCCATTGTCGATCGGCCTCCTACCCTATAGTTCTCCATAGCTCCGCCCACTTTAGTTTCTGAGTTCTCGTACAGGAGACGCCATAGTCCTTTGCGATCTGCGATCATTCGTAATAAACCCATTATTTTTCTGTGTCATTTGTTTCGTTGCTGTGGTTTCGTTCGTTATTGTCGCGCACCTTTATTTTTGATATAAATTTTGAATCTTGTGTTAAAAATGAATGTTTCGCTCCGGGAACGAAAAGGGGACTTAAAAGAAATGCTGTACCGACTCTGCGTATACCAGGTATGTAGAAAATATTTTAGTAAAAAAGTTTGTAGCTTGAAAAGTTTTTGATTTCTGGGCTTGCCTCAGTCATGTCTTGTTGGGTTGCCATCCGTCCCTCTATTACCCGAACACTGTCCTCTTATGAAGAATTTTTTTGCTTTTAGGTTTTGCAGACAACATTCAAAGGGCGATTCCAACACACAGTCTACAATTTCAGGAGAACTCGAAGGTTAGTTAATGAAGGAATATCCGGCAAGAACAACAAGGTGCTTGGGTATTACTTTCATTTTTAGTATTTAAGCCCTTTAATTTTAAACCTGTTTTTTAATAATAATTAGGTACTTTTGTGAGTAGTAAAAGAGTTCTTCAGCATGCAAGAAATTGTAAGTGTAAAAACATTTGGTGGAAATCAGGTTGTATTAAAAAATTACCCATAAGTATTTTTTAAAAAATTATTCACCCATTCTCACATTGGTTAATAAATACTTACAAAAAAAAATTTTATCTTCAAAAAAAAAAGCATAATTAATGAACGATAAACATTAGTTTTATTGAGAAAAAAGCATGGGGTGCAGCATGGATATACGAAAAATATAGCACAAAGCGCCCCACGCTTTTTTTACAATAATACTAATGTTTATCGTTCATTATTATTTTCTGCCTATATTAAGAATTTCAAGAATTATTTTAAACTATATTTATTTCCCGCTTTTTAGTTTGATTAATTATTAAAGTGTAAAGGTTTTTATTTGTCAAAAACGAGCCCTTCGAATTTTAATGCATCTAAATTATGTAGCATCATGCAGAGGAAAATTTAAGAAGTATTGACTCTTGATTGTATCTGCAATTTTTATTTAGGAATGCATACATAATCTTCTTCTTTAAGAATCAATCGTTTTTTGTAAATATGTTAAAGCACAACAAATATATCCGACAAGAAATCTATAATATAAATATCCCAGGCAGATTAGCCATGACTTAAACTTAAAAGGGCGCATACTATCAATGTATTAAGCTTTATAATCATCTACCGAGTGACATAAAAGTAAAAGACAACCTGAAAAAACTAAAGAGAAATATTTTTAACTTACTATTGGAAATAGAACCCTATAATGTGGATAAATATTATAGATATCTTGGTCATGGATAGGTTAAAGATTGTTTTTTTATAGATCTGGAGAATTTACATATAATTATACTGGATATGTTATTGTGTAATACTTTTCGTCTTCGACATTATTTAATTGTATTTACTTAATTTATTATTATCAATTTCCTAGTAAAAGTGCACGTAACCCATCATCATTGCGTGATTGACCGTTTCTTCTTCTTGTATTGCTTACTCCAACTCATCACAAAGTTCATTTTGGTTTACTCTTACTGGGAAATAATTTCAGTATAGTTTTTAACGATTTTTATATACAGCAGCTATGTATTTTCTGCATTTGTAATAAATATTAATAATTACTCTCTATAGTTTTCATACAAATTAATATTTGATTCCTTACTTTTTTTCCAGCAAATTGTTGTATTGCTAGGTTAAAATTATTCCTTTTTTCTGCTTTATATCAGCATTTTTGGAGCCACATTATTTCTTACTTTATTATCGCTATAACCACAAATTAAAGAGCAAGGTCCAGTCAAATAAAAATTAAGCAGGACATAATACATTTTTATGGTATATTTTTATTTCTAATGTCTACACGATTGTACTAAAATTAATTAAAGGCATTATAAAACTGGGTACATATCGCTAATCGTCAGCCGAGAGTGCATCTAATATTAGTACTAAAAAAAATTTACAATAAAAAAATACTTTTCTTTTCTTTTTCTCTATTTACTATTGCTTTTTTTGCCTCACCGTCCTGCGGAACGTGATGGGGAAACATATCGCCAAATTGTCATTATAACAACTGACAAAAACTAAAAAATAAAAAAACGGGTGCAAAATTTCCTGTTACTCGTATAGATAGGTAGTTTCTGAAGACGGCATCGTATAGTGCTCGACGTCCTATTTCCATTTCCGTCTCGTTCGATTCGCTACGACTTTTCGTTACTGAAATATATGTTATTTAATATTATGATATTGATATTTATAGGTGCATTTTAAACTCACACACCTTTGTGCAATGTGGGATATACTTTCCATATTTTATTATCATTATCACATTATTAGCTAATAAATTTGTGGAAATATTATTATGCCGAGCCCTTCGGGCACTGCGCTGCTCGAGTTCGTTCGATAAGTATGTGTAATTTTTTACTACTCAAGTTCGTTTTTTTCGTACTGATGATTGACGCTGTAAGAATCCGAAATTTAATCATTTTTATTACCTAAATAAAAAAGTTTTATACGACAGCTGTCATTTTGACAGGTAAATGTCAAGTTTTCTAAAGCTTTTTTTGTATCTAGGATTATAGCTGTAAGAATCCGGAATTAAAAAAAAAAATTCAGTACCTAAATAACAAAGTTCTAGTCGACAGCTGTCAGACTTTGACAGGTAAGTTTCAATTTTTTTTTTGTTTTTTCGTACCGAGAGTTACAGCTATAAGAATCCTAAATTAAAAAATATTTCAGTTCCTAAATAACAAAGTTCTATACGACAGCTGTCATTTTGACAGGTAAATGTAAAGTTTTTTTAAGCTTTTCTTGTACCTAGGATTATAGCTTTAAGAATACTAAATTTAAAAAAAAATCGGTACCTAAATAACAAAGTTCTATACGACAGCTATCAGACTTTGACAGGTAAGTTTCAATTTTTTTTTAGTTTTTTCCTTGCGAGAGTTACAGCTATAAGAATCCTAAATCGAAAAATATTTCAGTTCCTAAATAACAAAGTTCTATACGACAGCTGTCATTTTGACAGGTATATGTCAATTTTTTTTTTAAGCTTTTCTTGTATCTAGGATTATAGCTGTAAGAATCCAAAATTTAAAAAAATTTCAGTAGTTAAATAACAAAGTTCTATACGACAGCTGTCAAATTTTGACAGGTAAGTGTAAATTTTTTTTTAGATTTTTCGTAGCGAGATTTATAGCTGTAAGAATCCTAAATAAAAAAATTTTCAGTTCCTAAATAACAAAGTTATATACGACAGCTGTCATTTTGACAGGTAAATTGCAAGTTTTTTTTAAGCTTTTCTTGTATCTAGGATTATAGCTGTAAGAATCCGAAATTTAAAAAAAATTCAGTACCTAAATAACAAAGTTCTATACGACAGCTGTCAGATTTTGACAGGTAAGTGTCAATTTTTTTTAGATTTTTTCGTATAGATTATTATAGCTGTAAATCTCCAAAATTAAAAAAAATTTCAGTAGTTACCTAAATAACGAAACAAAAAAAAAATTTAAAAAAAGTTTGTATACACATGCGGGTTTAAACCAGGGACCTTCGTTACCAAAACCCCAAGTCTCTACTACTGCGCCACCGAAGCTTACAGATTGATTTGTGGTAAATAGGATATTAATGCCGTAATCGATATTACACAAATAAATTTTTCAATTATTTTTGTTCAAACGCAAAGAAAAAGGTCCAAGACAGGTGTTTCATACATTAAATACTCTCCAAATATTATAAAAACTATAAAAATTGAAGTTAATATGCCTCCTGCAAGCCATTTTTATTATTAAACGTACGGATATAAATGCGATATTTTTCCCTTATTTTTGATCAAACGCAAAAGATAAAGGTTCAAGGTAGGTATTTCACACAAAAGACGTGGGCTAAATGGTCTTATTCCTCTAAAAAGTCAATTTGGAAATCGCATTTTTCACCTATTTTTGACAGATGGTATAAAAGTTAAAGTTTACGCCCACCCACGTGTCGATTGCAAGGCCAACTTTACAAAAGTGGATGATATTAGAATTTATAAATTTTTCCTGTTTCCACACTCACAAAGCGATTTTTCTCAAATTTGCGAATATATTTTGATAAATTTGGATATGCACATGCACAAGCGTTGAGAAGGTATCAACGCGTGTTTTGGGAAAAAAATAAAACGGTTTTGTTAAAAATTGAATAATCAAAAATCATAAAATAATTTTTTTGAGCCACAAATAATGTTTTAACAGAGCGCGCTTACTATGCAAACTAAAGGTTGTTTATCCGTTGATATAGTGTACCAAGAAAAAACTCGAAAACTTATATATAGATACTTGCAAACGTGTTTAAGCGAACCAGTGCGATGCACCACCCCAATTCCGATGTGAATTTCCAGAAGCTTGCCGTTTTTTCCGTATTAAAGATAAAGAAACGAAAAAATATCTCACAAATACAAATTGACGAGCTCTATCCGCTAAAGTATACAATGTTTCGATCAAAGGTCGTTTTCCGTACGAAAAAAAATAAAAACGGCGAAAAAATCACGCCTTACTCTGTGGTTTCCAGTTTCTTACAATTTTCGGCAACTTCCATTCCAGTTAGGTATAGAACGATATATTGGAAAAAGGTAGTTTTTGAGATGGCCTAAACGATTATCCAAACCGAAGGTCGATCGGATGCACCCAATTCGACTTAATAACGATCCAAGAGGTACCATTTTTGACCAATTTTCTACTTTTAAAAAATTTAAAAAATTACTTCCAATCTTTCGATCGCGCTCACAAACAATAGGGTTCTGTAGCCCACGGTCGTCTACACGTTGAAAAAGTTTAAATCCTGTATCGTGTGCCAACGAGAATCCGATATTCTTCGACTTTAAAAATTAATAACTTCTTTCCGGCACACCCTGTATATTCGAAATTTTCACACAACGTACCCCTACTATTCCTCTCTAAACTAAAAAAGTTTCAATCGTCCCACTCTAACGGTTTCCGAGAAAAAAAATCGCCAATGTGAAAATGTCGAAACTGACGACGACGACGCCGACGCCGACAATATACATACATACAAATGTAGCAGCCTATATAGTGCAAAATTTTTAAGAGTCGATCGGGGTTGCCGTGATTCTGCTTGAAGGAGACGAATAACATATCGCGTGTTCGCGCGATATGTAATAAAGATTACTTTAAAAATGCTTAATTTTTATTCCCCTGCTCGTCCCAATTGGTAACGCCTTCGATTTCCAGTATGTTCAAAAAATAAAGTAGCAAATAACTCTCCAAAATTCTCATACAAAGCGGCAAAAAATGAATATTCAATCCCAGCAATATCAATTTTGAATTTAAAAAGCGGCAAATGGTATCCACTGATAAAACAGTTATCTACGTGATATCGATAAAACAGTTTTCTTTATTAGGTATAGAGTTCAGTTTCCTATCTAAGTTATTTTCTGTAATCTGTGATATAAATATATTTTTATTTTGATACACTTCGGTCATTCAATAAACCGCATTATAATACAAAATAATAAATATACCTTCGAAAATTCAAGAAAGGGTAAATCGAATTGTGAGACTGATCGGCAACGTCTCCAAATAAAATCTTTCTCAGAACAGCGCGAAATATGATAAATGCTTATACTGCTACTCGCAGCGCCACCTCAAAACTATCAAAGAACTAATTCGGGGAGTTTTCCAATGTCGCTTTTTTTCCTATTCTCACCAGACTTCTGTTGCGTAGCTATACCGGGTGTCCACGGAAGGTGGCTCGCCCCTCTAACTTTTTTGTTTTTCAAGATTATGAAATAAAATTCGGAGGATTTGTATACGACATAAAACTGCATTTTTTGACAGGTGACTCAACATTATGGAACTTCCGGTTTAACCGGAAGTGACATAAACTTTCGATTTTTAAATGGGGCACCTGGTATATTTTTTTTTTTTACTCCATATGACATTCTAAATACAACGATGTGTCACTTGTCACTCTTTGTCACCAAGAAAATATTTTTTTTCCAAATTTATTGTTTTATCTAGGGGGCTATGAATACCTTAAAATCACTTATTTCAATTCTTTAATCTTGGGAAAAATACAATTTTACTATTTTTGGTTCAATGCTATGTGCTATGTAAAATTTAATCTTTAAAGTTGTATAACTCATTTTTTTTAAATGACAATATCGTGGCTCATCGGGTTAAGAAAAAAGAGGATTTTATTACGATTATTTTGATACCATACACTATTAGGTTTTAGAAAAGCTGCCATTAAAAAACTTTAAAAAGTTAACTTAGAACTTTCCTAAAATGAAGCATCTTTTGAGAATAAATTTAGATTTAAATGTGTGTGTGACCAGCAAAACTGATAAAAAAAAATCATGCCTTGAAGAAAATTGAAATGCCAACAGCTTCTGCCAAAGTAAATTAGTTTGTTGTTTAAAAAGCATGGAAAGTACTAGTTTTACAAGGAGTGAAAAAGTTAATTATTAGTGTTTGGAGAATGTAGAAATAATTCAACCGATGCTGCACGACTTTACGCACAAAGATATTTTAATCGGCGTCATCCAACCCGGCACTATTAGGTACCCAAAATTGGTTCCGAAACTGCGAAATGAGCCTGACAATAACATATCAACTTTTTCACTCCTTGTAAAACTATTTTCCATGTTTTTTAAACAACAAACTAATTTACTTCGGCAGAAGATGTTGGCATTTCAATTTTCTTAAAGGCATGATTTTGTTTTATCAGTTTTGCTGGTCACAGGCTACTTGATGCATTTAAATCTAAATTTATTCTCAAAAAATGCTTCATTTTAGGAAAGTTCTAAGTTAACTTTTTAAAGTTTTTTAATGGCAGCTTTTCTAAAATCTAATTGGACCAAAAATAGTAAAATTGTATTTTTCCCAAGATTAAAGAACTGAAATAAGTGATTTTAAGGTATTCATAGCCCTCTAGATAAAACAATAAATTTGGAAAAAAAATATTTTCTTGGTGACAAAAAGTGACAAGTGACACATTGTTGTTTTAAGAATGTCATATGGAGTCAAAAAAAGTAAAAATATACCAGGTGTCCCATTTAAAAATCGAAAGTTTATGTAACTTCCGGTTAAACCGGATGTACCATAATGTTGAGTCACCTGTTAAAAAATGCAGTTTTATGTCGTATACCAATCTCTCAAATTTTATTCCATTATCTTGAAAAACAAAAAAGTTAGAGGGGCGAACCACCTTCCGTGGACACCCGGTATATTATGTGTCTACACGTTAGTAACAAAATACAGTTTCATTTGGGAAAATTGTCTCATGTATAAAATTATCTACATAATTTTAAAAATGTGAAACATAAGTTATGAAAGATAACTTATTTACTCGTTGTGGAGTTCTTATAATAAGCACTTAACTTGAACAACCTTGTATAATAATCTAACTAATCTATCAAGTTTATTTATTGCAGGGCTACAGATGTAACCGAACGCAACCTAAAGCAAATGTTCTACGAGATCGAACATCAAAAACCCTACGAACATGTCAAGACCAACGACATGCAACTAGGCAGTGCTGTCATCAAACAGGACAAGTTGGTGGTCGATATTAAAGCGCCTGAGCCCACTCGCCAGCTGTTCAAAGACTTAAGCATTAAGCTGGAAGACGTATCTATAAACTTTCTGTCGATACATGTTCTGGTATACATGAAGTGCAAAGAAAAATACAAAGATTTTTTTGATATTGTCTACTTTGCCAATAATTACCTTAAGCATTTTAATCCGGTAGCAGTTAAAAAGATTTCAAAGAATGACAGTCTACTGGTCATTGAACATCAGATTTTTGTGTTGAGTAACAGAAAAAAAGATCTTGAAGAATATGCTCAGAATGTCAACGATAAAATTGCTGATATGAAACTTAAGAAGTTCGATTTTGATGTTGAAAAAGATAGTTATTACAAATTTATTGTAAGAAATAAAAATGATGAGTGATGTGACATTATTATTTGTAAAATAATATAATATATCTGCAACCAATAAATAATCGGCGCATAACACTTGTGATAGTAATAAGAGCATTATACTATGCATAATACACCTAGGGCAATTATAAGTTCTTATAAAACATCTAGGACTATTATAAATTCGTAATACTCCGAGAGCAACTATTTTAATAACCAAAATCTCCATAGCGGATTGTGATTTACATAATTAATTTGAAGATATAGCAGGGTCACCGCTGGTGTTTCAGCTTCATTATAACATATATATATATACATATATATAAAATCACTCGCAGACTCCCGTGCGACAATATAAATGTCTTATTGATGTAAATTTTAAAGTTTCGCTTTATGTGTTTAATAAGTTATAATGGATTTTGAAAATAAAGGAATATTGTTATACGACGGTTTCTTGTGAATCATCGTGGATCCTTTTCACATAACTCGTCCCTCCTTAAGCAGAAAACATAAGGTTTTTTGTACTATGTTTGGTCGGTCTCTATTGATTGGGCAGTTTGATTTCTTCTTCTTCTTAGGTAAATTTTGGCCTAAATGTAGCATACTAGCATCATCAAGGAGACTGTAGTATAGGTGCTTATGAAACTATAGTCAGGGTGGATTTCGAATTTCTTTGGAATTTTCATGGATTTCTCCTTTTCTTGTAGTTCGTGGATATCGTCCATATCGAAAGAATATAGATTAATTGAATTTTGATCTTGACTTTGGTCAGTGGCGTAACTACCGGTGTTCAATGTGTGCGAAGCACACGGGCCCGGGAGCGGAGCCACAAAAACAAAAAAATGCAAAACAAAATATTCTCATAGAAAAAAAATGCAATATCCGCAAAACTACTCTACTCAATACTTTTGTACATAGTAATTCTAATTCATCTTCCAGTTTTAGTGAAATTGTAACGGCCTGCATTATTTTTTTAGACCATCCCTATGTCGGTTGCATCAGCTGAACGGTCTTTTTCCAAGTTAAAGTTAATTAAAACTTATTTGAGAAATTGCATGACCGATAAAAAATTATCAGCTTTAGCAATTATTTCTATCGAAAATGAGGAAGTTCAAAAAATAGACATTTCTAACCTGATTTCAAACTTTGCGCATGCAAAAGCAAGAAAATTTCGGCAATCGTCCACAAACCGACATCTTTCTGGCGTGATTTGACGCCATGCACAATAGTAATTTACGTTACAAGACCGGAAAACACTAATTTTCGGTTGCGTGACGTACAATATTTTTTTAAGACCGACACGTCGATATATTTTATAATCTACGCGAAACAAGTTTGACATAAAGAACAAAATTAAAAATCAACGAACTGTCACTCGACAATAAATCGAAATGTTGTTGTCATAATAACGAAATCAAGGTATCTTTTATTATCAAAGAGCGATTGAAAAAACAAAAAACAGGGTGACAGTGACATTAGAGACCGGAAAAACGTTATTTTCTAGACAAAAAATTGTCCAGAAAGTGAAAATTTTCTGGTCGGTTTTAAAAAAATTTCATTATTCCAGTATTGCTAACCGTTGCTACGCAATGAGACATATAACGATACGGGAATATATTATTCTCGGCCTAGGCCCTAGTACTACTTTCAGACACAAACTACGTTTTCAAAAATACTTATTTTATGAAGTTATCTTATACAGGGTCAAAAACAAATAAACTTTGCATCACATGCGACCAAATTTTAATAGCCCAATTTTGATTTTGTAGAAAAACACAGTTACTATGGCTCTACTTTAAAGAAAATAAGTATACTATCTTATGCAGCTAAAATTCTGCATGTGGGCTAGGAACTGTATTTAAAAAAAAAATTTCAATAACTTTTTTCGATATTTTCTGAAATAACCCTACTTTTGAATTATTTTTTGTAAAAAATTAAGATTTGACAGCTAATGCTACTATTTTTTGCTTAATTTCATCTCGATCGAAGCAGAACTTGATGCTAAAGTCAAATTTTGAATAAAGCTATTAATAAAGAAAAAATCCCATATGATGCGGACTTTACTGATGGTGACACGGTATATATAAATTATAATTCTTTGTTTTTGATAATATGTACTTGCAGATATTTTTCTATGTTCAGGAATATAACTACTTAGCATAACAATAATTATTGCTTTTTTTGTGTACCTACTCAAAATTCATAAATTAATATGGTTATCAATAATAATACTCCGTATCATAATGGGGGCCCGGCACAGTTTTCGCACACGGGCCAGTGGCTACGTTGTTACGCCACTGACTTTGGTTATTCTCCTTATAAACAATAGACTAAATGTTACAAACGCAATGGGAAAATGTATTGCAAAAATAATTTTATTGTTTGAGAAACTTACTTAAACACCGCATAATTGATAGTAAGAAGTTATTTAGAAGATATATATTTAACGTAAAAAATTATGTTTTTAAAATTAATGATTTTTTTTTCATATAGTCTGATCAAATAAGTTACAATATTGTCCAGTTCACTAGCTGAAATTACTTCACTGTGTAATGTGTTTAGTTTTGCGAACATCAGCGCGTTTTCCAAATTGCCCGAAGATGTAATAGTATTTTGACAATTTAAGGTTATTTGATCTACCGTATTTTGGGCCTCTAAATAAGCTGAAATATTATCGATTGATCGATTAACATTATAATGAAAATATTCTGACAGTTGTTGGTTTATGTTAAGAAGCGAAATTGTTTTATTGTAGTTATTAATAAGCTGTTTTGTTAAGGATACTTGAAGAGACATTTCATGGTGTTGTAACACCTACCACTTCTAGGGTCTAATAACTTACGATTTACGACCCTCCCACGTCGGTTGGCACTGCTACTTGAAGTGGCTGATGATAAGAACTCTTTTTTGCTGGGTTCGGAGAGAATATGTGTTTACAACTAAATCGGTTCACTTTTGGCGAGATAGTAACGCTTGCGAGAACTCAATGTTTGAAGATTTTTATGGCCCTGATTTGCGGCTTACTTTTTGTTGGAAGAATTCATTTAAATTAATATTCAGTGAACTTTTTGCGTTTTAAACCTTTTGAAGGGAACACTTTTTAATATAGAATACTGTTTTTATTGTTATTAAGGAAAACTACTTGGGAGCCACCCAACAATAAAGTTTTATCAATAATTATAAAAAGGGAAACCTTCAATTTATAGTAAATATTTTATAATTTAGCCACAAGCACTTACTTCTGCGGGGTCGTTGACCGTATCGATCCCGGATAGACGCACGTTGACCCACGGTTAAGGGGGTCACAAAGTACTGGACTAGCTGGACTTTATGCGAGTAACGCTTGAAAATTTCTTCGCGCCCGGAACTTACAACTTTCTACTTTTTAACGAACAACTAACAACTTACGACAACTGACTGCTCGAGAAACATTCCCAAGAATTTATACCCTTGTCCGCGTCGTTGCGCATTTCCATATTTGGGCATAACTAGCAAGATCCCCAGAAATTTCGCAGGGTGGCCCGATGACTTCATCTTTTCCATGGCGTTTTTCCCAGAAAAGTTGCGTAAGCTATGCTCAAGTAATAGGGTGGTGGTTGAAATTCTTACTAAAATTCTAAAAATAGATGAGCTACTCTTTTTCATTCCCTAAGAAGAAACCTGAATTCAGTGGTTGATCCGGGCTCGCTCTAAATAGTCGAAAAGAAAAACGCGACAGGAGAAGTGTTAAACCATGTACATATTGTACATATCTTATAGTGTTAGGTTTAGTGCAATTAATTATTTTGGATTTAAATTTCGATCTTGAAAAAGTGAGTGAATAATTATTAATTTATTTTTTAAATAGTTTTTATTCACCAAATTTGAAAAACACTTTTTCTTTCTGAATTAAAAAAAATATTTTATTCATTTTAAATTTTCTTGATAAATGTAAAACACTAAAAATTTTTCTCTTCGGAATTAAATTAATTTCATTTATTTTCTACAAAAATTTGTAAGACGGTTCAAAATTTTTCTTTCCTCTAATTAAAAATAATTTTATTTATTTTTAATTTTATTTTTAAAAATTTTGCACACTTAAAAAAATACACTTAATTATTTTTAATTGACAAAAAGAACATTTATAATTGTTGACGCTGGGGTTGGTGTGGTAATGTAGCAAAGCAAATCAAACTAACTTCTTAATTTTTAAACCTTTTATTGTAAATTTCTAAGAAGACGCGTGCTCTTTGTTGGCCGGGTGAGAGAAGACAGAGCACTCCACCTAGTGATGGGATCACTCGAGTGAAAAATAACCGATCACTCGATTTTTTCAATCACTTGAATTATTCGATTATCTTCGGAAATAATTTGAGTGACGAAATGAGTGACGAACATATGGTTTTTATTTTTCAACGCGTCTCCAAAGTTGCTGCCCGCCTGTCAATCACTCACTGCGGCCAGAGCCATCTCGTAGCGAGCGGCTACACCGAGTGGTTTTCGCTTATTATTGGCGATAATTCATATTAAATACTGCATTACGGGTTGCCTGCGTAAGATACTAAATATGATTTATTTAGATTTAAATACTGCATTACGGGTTGCCTGCGTAGGATAATAGGATTTATTATAGTAGTTAGTATTCAGTATTCATAAATATCATATGAGTTATGCAATATCGTGACATCTCAAGGTCAAGTAGTCAAGTGGTTAGTTAAATTAAATTGTAAGTTGTAAGATCTGGGAACCATGCCAAAAAATCCACAAATATCTCCGCCACATTTAATAATCCGCAAAAAATCAATCGATTAACAACACCGAGTCAGTTATTCCCAATACAAATGCTGTATATCAACATGAACGATGAACCGCCAATATTAATAATTAATATTAGAATTTGAGTGAAAAAAAATCGATTATCATTCGATTTTTTAAATCACTCGAATTCTCGGTAGTCGATTATTAAAATAAGTCGATTTTTCCCAACACTAACTCCACCCCGGTGAAGCTTAAATGGACGATTTTGCAACACAGTAGAAAGAGAAAGAAGAGAGAGAGATAGGGGTGTTAGTGTGCCCGCCGGCCATCAGGGCAAATTAGCGCTGTTGTCGCCAGCTGGCCGTGTAACCGGGTTCTGTCGCACATTTTTGACGTATAGAAGAGAAGGACAGTTATATTTTAACCTACTATAACGCTTCCCAAACTACGCCAGGTGCTAATTGGAACAAACCAGCCAGCCCGCCATACGCCATCCATCCATGTCACAACTGTCAATTTTTCTTGTCCACGTTTTTTCTGAGGAAATTAATTAATTTTTATTATCATTTTAATATACAATTTTATTAGTTTCTATTCTAGAAAACTTCGCCGATGTGTGTAATCTTTCAGTTATTATTCCAGCCTACTATGCAGGTAATTATTTTTTATTGTTTATCAAATTGATTTTACAGTTCCTTACCTATTTTTTATATAGGAATATAGGAAATGTAAGTTTAAAATAAATAAATTAACATGAAATGTTTCACATACATAAAAGGTGTTGGTTAACAAGCCAATCTTAACAAAATATCACTGGGCAACCTGCAGATAACTGCAACACATTGTGCCCGAGGTAATACCTAACAATCTATCAATTACGAACAGATAAGTTTAGTCTCTTGAAGTGATAATTTTAACATTTTTGTTTTACTGAGTGGATTAAAAATTATAACATAATGGCACAAAGATAATGGTTTGAGCTAACTCGATAAGTAGATACTTGGCCATCGGCCATATTTTACAGAGAAATTTAATGTCTACCCGATACTGTTTCTTTTGTTTTAGAGAACGCTGTAAGAATCACCTGATAGTTTATGGATCTTTTAGTACGTGTCTCAATGCATCCTAGTGCTTGTGTTTATACAGTATTTGTGATAATATTATATGAATTGAGACAATTCCAGATGAGTGAGACCTGTGAGACGTAACCTAAGGATATTAGTTTATTCTAAACAGTTATTTTTAGTTATGGTTGTCAATGCAGTTTTTATTTATAAATAAACGTAGAAAACATTATTTACGATAAAGTGCTTCCATCTTTATTTTCTAAATCTTGGTTAATATAAAAATGTGCATTATTTATTCCATAAAATAAAAACTTTTGTGCGTCTTTTTATTGATTTATTTTGTGATTTAATAATATTTATATTGAATCACAAATTAAATCAATAAAAACTCGTTCAAAAGTTAATAATTAAATTGAAAAGTCCTAAAACCGCTGTTCAAATTTCCCGCCATTGCGCCTCTGATGGCCGGCGGGCACACTAACACCCCTCTCTCTCTCTCTTCTTTCTCCCTCTACTGTGTTGCGATTTTTTAACAAGGAGTTAACATTTCTAACCCTATAAATTTTCTTTGGAGCACTCCGTCTTGTTCCAGTGCGGCGGCGCGGTTGGGTCCGCTGTTGCCACGTTGTGTATAATTGGCGTGAACATTCCGGCCCCCTTGAAATGTTCTTTTCAAAAAAAGCCTTTTATTATAATACAATACAATACAATACAATACAAAAAGTTAGAACACAGTTGTCCAGTTTAATCACTTGGTAAGGCGCAAAGTTTAGACAGAGGGCGCTTGAAGAGTCCTTCGTTAAAGTTCACTGTCGCGACACGCACAATACCGTCTTTGCCTGGGTGTAGATCTTGAATCCGCCCAACTGGCCATTTTAGTGGAGGAGCGTTGTCGTCGCTAACCAAAACAAGTGTTCCAACCTTCACGGGACAAGGCTTGGACTGCCTCCATTTGGTTCTTGCTTGTAGTTCACACAGGTACTCCTGGTGCCTTCGCTTCCAAAAGTGTTAGATGATTTTCTGGAGCCTTTGGTAACGCTTTAGTCGGTTCTCAGGTACATCCAGGTAGCATCCTTCGGGAATGGCTGACAGACTTTTTCCAATTAATAGGTGAGCAGGTGTGAGAGGATTCAGCTGATCAGGAGAGGGAGAAAGTGGGCAAATAGGACGTGAATTAAGTAGCGATTCAATCTGAACAAGTACGGTTGAAAAATCTTCATAACAAAGATGCGCCTCCCCAACAACCCGCTTAAAGTGAAATTTAAAACTTTTTAAACCCGCTTCCCATATTCCTCCAAAGTTTGAACCTCGTGCAGGAATGAAATGCCACGTGATGTTTTGCTCAGATAAACAGTAATTGAATTCTGCACCTTCGAAGAAATTCGTAAAATTCTTTTAATTCGCGATCAGCCCCTACGAAGTTTGTCCCATTATCACTACATATTTAAAGGTTTACCGCGTCTGCCTATAAACCTCTTTAATGCTGCTAAAAAACAAGATGTAGTCAAATCTGAGACCACTTCAAGATGTATGGCCTTTGTGGCCATGCAAATAAGAATGCATACATAACCTTTAGTTAATTTTGCCCCCCTTGTCAAGCGATCCTTTAGAAAGAATGGACCAATAAAGTCACATCCAGTATTATAAAAAGGTAAGTATTGATTTACTCTGGACTCAAGCAATTCACCCATTAGGTAAGACCGCATTTTTGGATTAACCTTATAGCACCTAATACATTCTTTTGTAACTTTTCTAGCTCGATGTCGACCGGAAATAGGCCAGTACTTCTCACGAATGGAGGATAATAAGAGTGTAGGTCCACAGTGCATTAACCTTCTATGTTCGCCGGTAAGTATAAGTTTAGTTAGCAAATGCTGTTTAGGTAAAATGATAGGGTGTTTTTTGTCAAATTCATGATTAGATTTTTGTATTCTACCACCTACTCTAATAATATTATTTACCATTACAAGATTTAAAGATAGTAACATGCTTTTCTTGCTAATTAGTATATATTATTTTTTAATTTGTCATATTCAGCAGGAAAAGCTTCCATTTGCGCTAACTTTACTAACTCATTCATTGCTTCATTTAATTCATCAACAGATAAAAAAGCTTGTCATTTTTACTAACTGTTTCTTTTACATCTTATGTTCCAAATAAATCTTAAACAGTAACCAAATGCTGTTTTTAATTTTTGTATAGTAGAATATCGAGAGAAAATGTCAAACTCATTTACATTTGTTGTTGAGATATTAACAATTACTCTTTGTTCTGGTAACTCAATTTCTTTATTTTCGACTGGTGTAGGTTTAAATGCACGATCAAGCAGCCATTCTGGCCCATGCCACCAAAATTTATTTTCACTTAAATCGTTTACTGAAGTCCTTCGTGAGACTAAATCTGAGGCGTTATCCTGAGATTTCACATGATACCAATCATTCATATCAGTAAGCTGTTGTATCTCACTCACACGATCAGCCACAAATGTTTTCCATTTAGTGGGTGAACCCTTAATACATGCAAGAGTTATTTGCGAATCTGACCAGTAACAGATCTTATTAAATTCAATTTTTAAATATTGAATAACCTTGTGCGCCAATTTTGAGAGTAAGAGCGCAGCACAAAGTTCTAATCTTGGTAATGTGACTTGCTTAATGGGAGCGACTCTAGATTTTGAACATAGCAACATTGAACTACATGCTTGATTATTACCAAAGCATCTTACATACAGACAACATCCATACGCGCGTTCGCTAGCATCTCCGAACCCATGCAACTCTATTCTTGTATATTCTGAACACACTACTTTTCTAGCTAACCTTAATTCATTTAATTTAGGTAATTCGTCTTTAAAATTTAACCAATTTGATTTTATATTTTTAGGAACCTCATCATCCCCGTCTACTTTGGCTTGCCACAAAGTTTAAATTATAAGCTTTGCTCTTATAATAATGGGACTAAGAAGGCCTAATTGATCATAGATTTGCGAAATAATTGACAGAATGCTGCGTTTTGTGTTCAGTGTTATTAATATTAACCGAAAATTGTATGGTATCTAAACAAGCATTCCAATATATTCCTAGTGTCTTCTTAGGTTCATTTTCACCAATTTTTACAATATGTGAATCAAGTTGTTCATTAAAACTAAATTTATCACAAACTCTTTTTTATTACACAACCACTTTCTCAGTTCTAACCCTGCGTTCGATAATAATTCAGTAACCTCGCCTTGTAATTTAAGTAACTCGGCTTCAGTTTTCGCGCCTTCCAAATAATCATCCATATAAAAGGAATTTTGAATAGAATGGCTAGCTTCAGGATAAGTATCATTATTTTCTATCGCTACTCGTGTTAAACAACGAACGGCAAGGTAAGGAGCTGAAGTGGTACCATATGTTATGGTGTTAAGTTCAAAAACTTTTAATTTTTCCCTAGCATTTGCTCTCCAGAAAAATTTCTGTAAACATCTTTGTTCTTTTGTAACCAAAATCATACGATACATTTTGGATATTACATCAGCCGTCATGACATACTCGTGTTTTCTAAATCGCAAGATAATAGCCAGCAATTCGTCTTGAATTGTCGGTCCTGTATATTGTAAATCATTTAAGGATAACCCATTATCCGTTTTCATTGACGCATTAAATACTACCCTTACTTTGGTTGTGGTGCTATCACCACGTAGTACCGCATGGTGAGGCATATAATAAGAAACGCCGTCTATTTTTTCTGTCTCGTCTGTTTCACTCATGTGACCTAAGCTTTCGTACTCGCTTATAAATTTTACATATTCTTTTTTCAAGTCCGCATTTTTTTCTAGCCTTGCCTCCTGCTTGTAAAAACATTGTAATGCTTTTTGTCTTGACACCCCTAATTTGTTAATGTTATCCTTTAGCGGAATAGTTACCACAAACTTCCCTTCTTCATTTCTTTTTATTGTTTCTTAAAACTGCGTTTCACAATATTGTTCACTATTGCTTAATATTTTATTGTTATCTATTGTACTGACTTCGTCGATTTCCCAAAACCGCGTGAGAGCCTTGTCCAACGATAAACAAGTTACTTCGGGAGTATTGTCAATTGTATGTAGTATCACATTAAAAGTAGTATTACCTCCTACTACCCAACCTAAACGTGTCTCTTGTAAAATAACTTGCGAGTTCTCAAATTGCATTCTTCCATTGCATAATAAGTCCCAAAAAATAGTAGAACCTATCAAGAAATCGATTGTACTCTTTTCGTTAAAACTGTAATCAGCTAATTGTATTCCCTGTGGAATTTTAATTGTTTTACGATCGAAGGGAATGGTCGGTAAATTATCTGTAATTTTAGGCATAACTAAACAATCCATTGTTTTGTTATAAGTTTTATCGCTAGAAAAAATCTGAATCCTTGTTTTATTTTTTATTTTTGACACTGAATTCCCTACCCCAGTGATACAAAAATTTCCTTGCATTGTCTTAAGATTTAAGCGCCTACACAATCGTTCAGTTATGAAGTTACTCTGCGCTCCACTATCTAATAAAGCGCGACATTCCTGGAAGATTCCCACAGAATCCTTTATTTTTACTATGGCGGTAGATAAAATTACTTGACTACCCTGAAATGTGCTATTATGAACACTTTCTATCGCTTGAAATAATTCTGACTCTTCATTTATTGTTTTATTACTAATGTTTGAATTTCCAGTATTACTGGTAAACAGCGCGGCAACACCGCTTTCATAACCACCTGTTTCCACGCGAGAGGTCGTAGCGTTGGTTGACATTTGACCGGTAGGTGACGATTCACCGCGGCCATGTTGAATGGATATAGTATTGGCATGTAGTAAAGTGTTATGATGCTGTCCGCAATTTTTACACCCTAAATGTAAACAGTCTTTAACTTCATGCGACGGCCTTAAATTGTAACATAGTTTTAGTTTACGTACTGCTGTTGATTTTTGCATAGGAGAAAGTTCTAAGAACTTCTCACACTTAAATATCGTATGTTTTTGTTTACAAAAGAAACAACTTAGACCTTGTTTAAATGGCGGTTTTTCGTAGCTACCGTAAGCATTAAACTTTTGATTGGGTTTCTGTCCCCTTTCATACCTATTACCATTACCTCTAAACTCTGTGTCCTTGAATTGAGGCTTATTTGACACTTCTAACTTTTCCAATAGTTCACATCTTTGTTTAAGAAATTTATTTAAATCTTCCATTGTCGGAAGTTCATCTTCAGTGTCAAATAATTCCCATTCTCGACGTGTTGTCCTATCCATTTTTGTACAAAAAATATATATTAATATTCTATCCCACTTGTCAAGTTTCTTCACCTAAGCTATTAAGTGATCGTATGTTTTTGGTCATTGTATCGAAGAAATGTCTGAGGTTCGTATGACTTTCTCTTTCTATTGCAGGATATTCGAACATAGTTCTAAGATGATTGTGAATTAACAAAGATTTTTGCTCAAATCTATCATGCAATAGTTCCCACACATTATTATAATTTGACTAGGACACTTGAATTGACTCGATTAGATAAAGCACATAATCTTTTACGCATGATCTTAAATAGTAGAATTTTTGAACCGCAGTAAGCCCTTCGTTGTCATGAACCAATGCCTTGAAGCCATCCCTAAATTCAACCCATCCGTCATAACGTCCATTAAAAGTTGGAAGTTTTAAAGCAGGTAACTGTACAGCTTTTAGTTGTGTAACTTGCGAACCTCCCCTACTAGCATTATTATCTTGTGGTTGTAGCGAAGCCCTTTGTGCCCTGAAAAAACTAGTAAGAGATTCTCTTATGTCACCCATTAAATCATAATACGAGTTTTCAAATTCAGTCCTTTCTGTCTCTTGTTCTTCGATTTGGTCTTTTAAATTAGCCTCTATTTTATCTTGTATAGTATTAAAACTATCCAGTCATTTTTCAATTTTATCTAATCTTATTTCCAGTTCCGCGACTATACGCGAATTTAATTCTCCCTGACTAACTCTACTAAAATAAGACTTATGGCGTGTTAAATTGCCCTTAATTGATCCGCGTTGTCTATTGAATTCTTTAATTATGTCTTCTTGCTCCGACATAGTACTTGTTTAAATTGAACAAATCCTTAAATGGTAAAAGGAAAAGGTAAATGGTTAAATACTGGGTTGAGAATATAGGAAACTCACCAGTCTATCGCTTGTGCTGTTCTTCTCACTGGCTTTTTGCTACACTAAATCCGTCTCGCCTGGACCATGTTGACGCTGGGGTTGGTGTGGCAAAGCAAATCAAACGATCTTCTTAATTTTTAAACCTTTTATTGTAAATTTCTAAGACGCGTGCTCTTCGTTGGCCGGGTGAGAGAAGACAGAGCACTCCGTCTAGGGTTGGGCAAAAATAACCGGTTATTTGATAACCGTTTTTTTTTAAATCGGTTAACCGGTTAATAATCGGTTTTTTGTTGCTCAGGTTAAACCGACAAAAGGTTATTTATTATCAATAACCGAAGATCGGTTATTAACAGGGATTTTATTGTATTTATTGTGTCTTTGGTTTCATTATTGACTATAACCCTAGAATAGGAAAAAAAAAATAGAGATAAAAGTTCTACTTTGAAGACTGTATTCTTGTGTCATAACGGTAAATTGAAAGGCACAATGGGAAGAAAAATTGGAAAAGGTTATTAACCGGTTATTTTTTGTCCGGTTAACCTAGTCTCGGTTAACCTGGCGTAATAAATAACCGGTTAATCAATAACCGGTTATTTTCCAATAACCGCCCAACCCTAACTCCGTCTTGTTCCAGTGCGGCGGCGCGGTTGGGTCCGCTGTTGCCACGTTGTGTATAATTGGCGTGAACAATAATACTTGGAAAACCTTCCTTTATTCTTAAATTTTTTTAAAAGAATTTTCTCACTGCGGAATTAAAAGATGTTTAATTTTATTTAAATTTTAAAAACTTGCAAAATTTCTTGCTAAACCAAATTTCCTACTTCTCCTGAATTAAAAATAATTTTTTATTTTCTTTATTTATTTTTAAATAAATTTATTTAATTTTTTAATTGACATAAAAGAATTTCGAAACGCTTAGAAAATTTTTGAACTAAAGCAAAAACTTATTAATGCAAAATTTTATTGAATACCTACTACTGGGTAACAATAACTTTTTATTTATTCGAAAGGATTATTAGCGAGGTGTCCCTGGTCGCTACATCACACCCTCCATAATAAAGTCGAAATATATTTTTAATAAATATGTTTCGTTAACTATTCAGTCCGGCTAGACCCTACTGTACGCTATCATAAAAACCAAACAAATAAACAAAGGTCTTCATCTTACTTATACAAAATTAGGTTATTGGGTTTTCAATTACAAATCTAATAAGTATACATGTACAAGTATGGACTATTTCTTCAAGTTAATAAATATACGCCAGCCTTGTCCTAGGTCAGGTACCAATGTTTATCTGTGAATTCAAAAGTGTCGTCTAGCCAAGATCGCTCAAAATACATTAAAAAGAGAACTCGAAATAATAGCGGTTTTGTTATTATTTGTATTTAGGTAGCAAAAATAAGTGGCTTGTTGCTTATCCTATCTATTATTTATGTATTATGTAAACTATTATACGCTCAGACGAAGAACTATAGACAAAGACCAAAGTTATTTACATTTGTCCATAAAAACAGTTTTATGTTAACAGTATAAGAATTTAGGCACTGTAGTAGCAATACGGCTGTGATCGCAAAGCGATGTTGTCGACCTGCACTAAATTATGTAAAAATAAGTAGGTAAACGAGAGCAAAAATAAATAGAAAACATTATTAATTATAGTAAAGATTTTAATTATTCTCGCAAGGTGGATTCCAAGTCACGTGACACTCTGTCAGTTCTGGTCTGTTAAATTTTTATAAGTTGGTATAAAAATTATACATGTGATACCTTCTAAAACAATTGATGCAATAGTCTCATCGGCTCTACCTCTTACTATTGCTAAGCAATGATAATAATAATTATAATAATTACTTGGTCTGAGATTATACGGCAATTTTCTTTAACACTTAAAATATTAAACAATAACTTCATTAGATTCCTTAAAATGCGAGATGTCCTTATTTTTATTTTACATAAAGACATCCTAGCCACACACAAGCCTAGTGACTAGGTTCACTCAACCTGCATAATATTCGCAAATATTAGTTAAATCTAGTTAAATTAACGACTAATTATATAATAATACTAAATATTAAAATGGTATTTGGAATAATACTAAAAATAGTTTGATGTGTCTGCCATCCTGCGGATGACCTCACATATCTGTTATTGCCAAAAAAAAAACAATCATCTACCTTTAAAAATTATGTTTAAATTACAATAAACTGCTGCCCTTAAAGTTACCTTACTTGGGATCCTGTACCCTTCTAAATAGTAATCGTAACCCATCGGTGGACCTAATAACCTCATAGGTCCCGGATGACTCGGCGGAAGGTATTTCGTCGGAAGCCCCTACAATGGGCTCCTCTCGGACGGCAGGCGTTGGACGGCCATAGCTTAGAGGCCGGATGCTGCCGGGTCGGCGGTTGGGGTTCATTGGACCTGGTCGTCCATGACCTCTGGGAATCACTGGAGGTAAGGTTCTTGTAGGGACTAGTAGCAACTCTTAAAAGATGTCACCAACGTCCTCGGCTACTACTGGGGCACCAACTTAAGTCCTTTCTCGGTGAGGACTTGGCCGGGTTTGACCTAGTGGGCACATTGTAGCCTCTCGGGGTCTCACCAAGATGACAGGTCGTCCATGCCCCATCGGTATTAATGGTGGTAAGGGGCGATGACTGGTGGACGGAGATTCAAGATGTGCCCGCAAAATTGGGCAGAGTGGAGAAATTTTTGCAAACGGATCAATATCAGTTTGCAGGGTGGAGAAATTTCTGCAAACGGATCAGTATCAGTTTCCATTTTAATGTTTACATTGGCCGGAGGAGATGTCGTTTGTCCTTTGTCACCCTTATCAGCTATGTTAAGGCGTTCCTTGGCAGTGCTAGGTCCAGCTTCATCTTGACTAGCGTTGCTGGGCCCCGCCTAATGATGTCTTCCGGTACTTGATGGTCTAATATTTTCTGTAGACGACCTGGGTTGTTGGTGTTGTGCCGTGGTGTTCTCGGCTTAGCAGTTTGGCGTTGGTCGTGTCTGACAAACAGGGCAAAGGCAAGTTGGTATTCCTGCCTGAACCAACATTTCCCAGTATTGGGCCAAATGAAACAGATTTCTCGGCACAGGTCGGCAAATTGCACAATCATAAGTGCGAATGTCGTAAAACCTTCCTGCTTTATTTGCCCATATGGTTCTTAGTTCCTGGTACTCTAGGTACAAAAAGGAGCACCACATGCTGATGATAGCTCTTAATGGAATCATGGAGGGGTGACATGGCCAGTTTTCTCCCAGTTGATAGTAAAGATCTCTGCAATGGTATATAGCCATCCGCATATGGACATTCTTCAGGACTTTATCTTGTATCATCCGCATGTAGGTTAGGAACAAAACTAACCACATCATCTTGTCTTTTATGTTTTATTTTTGAAAATCAAAAATATCACGCACTCGCGTCGCGAAGAGTCTATAAAAAGTATTGTACTTTATTTAATAAAAATAACTTTAAAAAAAACTATAATCCTGAACACCACTATTTAAAATTACCGGTAAATACTTTTACTTTTTAATGTCTGAATAACTCGATGGCACGAAAATTTTACGAAGAATGGGACTCTGGATGCCCAATCGTCATCTTTTAACTAACTCGTGGGGGAATTTTTAAAATTGTTGTCCATCTTTATCTCCGTCAAAATATTACTTCTTTCTCTATTTGTTATCATTAGAACTCGTAAGCTCTGTCCCTATTAAGAACCATTTTTAATTTTTGCAAAATCAGCATTTTTTTGAATTAATTTAGTGTAGATCCGCCTTAAACTTTTGGTCCGAGAACCCATAAAAATTTTTGTTTTGTTTATCTTATATTTTCTAAGGTAAACTATCTTATCCCATACTTCCATTGATTTCAATAGGATGTTTATAAACAATTTTACTCAATCCTGCATCTATGATCATACTTTTACGCATTTACTCGTTATTCGACCGTTGACTTTATTGCGTAATTTGTACCGTAAGCATCAACTGCGTCATGGTAGCTGTTGCCAGTATTTGGAGATAACTTCACATTAAAGCCTAACGGTGGTTACGCTTTTCTGTAAACAGGCCTAAATATTGATTTATATCCCACGGGTTTCTTTTATTCCTAAAGAGAGGGAAGCACGTCTCGGGTCTCGACGAGGCACTTCTTTGTATATTATGCACGTTTCTATTTTATGCTTTAATTATATATTTGGGTTTTTATCGCTAGATGTCTTTGGTGGGCTCCGTTTTTAAGATTATAATTTACTTGTTAACTTCAGGGCTTTTCGGTACTGTTTGTATCAAATATGCACCATTTAATTTTGAGCAAACTGAGTAATTATTTTCTTAAAGATGCGTAGGTTTCTTGACTTGTTGGTGGTGGAGCAGTTGCAACGTCCTGATTTTCTGATTGAACTTCGTTTTCAATGAAAAATGTTACATGTTTTTGCGCCCCTGGTTCAGTAGAAGTTACGGGTTCGGGTAGAAAGTGGATTGTTCATTTTTTTCAAATTCTTTTTATTTTTGCTGTCTGTCGTGTAAAATGAAAAACGTAGGTTAGACCAGCATGAAACTAACAGGTGTGGCGTACAACCTGTTATGCGGTGTATAGCGACTGCGTTCATGAATGTTTCTATTAAAAATTTTAACAATCTAAAGATAGTAGAGGTTGGGGCACTTGAGCGTACTCGGGTCTTGGGGCACTTGGGCGTACTTTTCCAAGAACTCCCGGAGGGCGTGGTTTCATGGCACCTGTCACCTGTCATCTGTTATGGGCGTTAGCTACTTGGGCCTTAGCTGCCATTGGCACTAACTTCCATTGGCACTAGTTGCCATTGGCGCCAGCTTGCCTATCGTTGGTACTAGTTACCAAGGGTGGTCAAACGTTATCAGGGATACGTCATCTATCACGTGTCACCCTAACCTCACCTACCAATGTATTACGTTCTGCGGGGGCCAGCTGTGATACGCCATCTATCATAATATGTTACTATAACCTCAACTACTTAGATATTCAATTTTGGGGGCCATGCCTACAAGTCGGTACTCCGCAAGCCCTATCCCCAAGAACCGGTACCCCAATAATTTCTAAACTCCATCACGCGGAGACACCTAGTGGTCGTCGGTAGAACTCGCGGGGCCTCAGGGTCAATGCCCCCTTACTAGAGTACTAGTCTAGCTGTTGAAACGTCAGAGGGAGCCTGGTAATAGGGTTACGTCATCATGTTCTATTAATTTAATTTTCATTAGAAAAAAAGTTCCTTTATCCAGCGGGGTTCGATCCACCAACCATTAGTTTACTAACCAGTATCTCATACCACGGAGCTATTCGGGTTCTTACGAGACATTGTTATTATACTGTACTCTTACATCATCGCATTAGCATACTTGCTATAACAAAAGAATAATTATTACTCATAGATAGGTAATGCAATATTAATGAATTAAATTAGGCAGGCATACATTTGCAAGCTACACTTAGAAGTGTCCCTTAAACATATGAAAAGGCTGTTTAGCAGTCTATGAACGGGTAAAATGTCTACCACAGGAGCTCAAAACTATTGGGCGGTACGATAAAGACACCTTAATTGAGCTATTTTATGGTTTTACACTAAAAACTGGTATAAATGGCTCCATTTAGCACCTTTTTACCATATCCCTAGCCCGCATTGTTAACAAATTATTTAATCCTATAACGAACAGTAGTACAACAATATAAGATAGACAAGGATAGTACTAACAACTATTTTGAATCGACACACAGCTGAAAACGTACAAGAATGGTAAAAAACGAAAGGTCAATCGCTTTATTTAGCATGTATTAACAATAAAATCGAAGATATTATGCAATACCTGACGTAAATATTCGTTTCCGATACGAATCATTAAAGTAGACAGAAAATAGATGCTGTTTAGACCCTAATATAATAATATTTTTCAATAGAAAAATTGGAATAATATAAGAAAAAATCAGTAATGTAAGGCCCAAATGCATTAAATAAAGTATGATTTATGCCTTAGTAGCACCTTTACGAATTATTAAGGTAGACAGAAAATAGATGCTGTTTAGAGCCTAATACTACTGAAAAACTGGTTTAATATAAGAAAAAAACTAGTAATTTAAGGTCCAAATGCCTTAAATAAAGCATGGTTTATGCTAGCCCCTAATATAGAAGGCTAGTCTCTTAAATCTTGCAATTTTAACACAAATGTTATACAGTTCAAAACCCTATAATTGCAACGAATATTGGCTTAATGCAGGTTGGTTAACCCTAAAAATGATCATATTACTGTTAAGTTATGCTGCAATATGACTCAGTGTGTCTTCATTACACCTTAGAAGACGCTGTGAAACTTTCATAGGTTATAGTATTAGAACCTTGTAACTTGGCTGCAGGTATTCACATATCTAAAAGGTAGGTAAAAAAAAATAGACCACAGTGTTAATTTTAATAAAATATATATTAAACACCCGCGCACCTAATGTAATTGGAACATTACTAAACGCCGCTAATAATATAGGAGGTAGTGACAGATATACAGGGTATAGATGTACAGATCTTAAAAAATAGAGAATTAAAAACAAGACTTTGTTGGTGTAATACTAATAATTTGTGATACGTGCCAAATAAACAATTGAAAAGACGCAATGAAAAAATAGTCGGTGGTGTTACGTTCCAAGAATTACGAGTGAAGAACCAATCCTAAATAGAAAATAACAACAAAATAGGGCCTTGTTAACCAAATTAAGTCTGTCACTTGTTAAAAAATGATAGCCAAATAATTGAAAACGAGGGTATGTGTATAGGTTGACGTAACAAGTTAATATGAAAATACCGAGACCCTCAGGGGCAAGGTGTACTAAAGACATGCGGCTCGCTAAAGTTCATAAGGATAATGTAACATGCGAAACGTATTTAGGATGAATAAGTTATTAGGAAAAATTCCGAGCCTTGCAGGGCAAGGTGCACTAAGGATATATGTTCACATACATAATACCAACAAAATTGGGGCATATTGTAGGATAGGTAACCATATTAGGCCCGTTATATGGCATCAATTACGTACGATTGTACATAAAAAACCTTGTTTTTCACCAAAATATCTAATCCCATATACAGGGTAAGCTCGGAGTATCACTAGCCATAATAGCATAATATATATAGGACCAAGACTGATTTCGCACTAATTAGCATAGTAAACAAGGCGTTATACTAGATTGGTAGCATTGCCAAAGAATTGGACACCATTAATTGTATTATCACTAGGATGTATGGGTTCTTTATAGTCTAGATAACAAATTCTCAATATTACTAATATACCTAACTTAAAGCAACTACCACCGTGTTAAGGTGAGATTACCGATGCCAAACAGCTGATACTCATGCACAAAGGCAAGCACCGACGTATTGATTATCTTATAATATCATACGTCACCTGAGGCTTATTAGGTATATATATAAATGACTTAAAAATCATAGGTGTTTCGTTTAAATTATGGTAGGGTTCCTACGCCAAAAGGCCGTTTCAGTCACAAAACGAGAGAAAAATAGATAAAAATTACCCTAAATATCGCCTATAATTAATGTTAATGTTAATGCCCATATAGTCATATGTATAGTAGGCAGGGCTTAAACACTTAATAAATTACTAAAGTATGGTCTCTGAAGCCGTAAAAGCATATTTAACAGCACCTACACACAATAATCAACAAAAAAACCTCTCCGATAGGGTAAAACTCATAATAATCCACCAAGTATGGCCGTTAAGCCTAAAAAACCCCTATTTAACAGTGTGTATACGTGTCTCCAAAAATAGCCAAAAGTAATACAAAAACAGTCTGTATGACAAGATTCTGCTAACACATATTTTAAGTAAGACTGTCATCTACTATATCCTACAAATACACGTTGCAAACATTCACCAACTTAAACATTGAGGTTATGTTAAGTAAATAAATTAATAAAAATGTTTGGCTTATAGGCAGCATTTTTATACATACAAAGTTAGCACAACAAGCAATTAAATAGACTTAAATAAAAAATATAATGAATTACCGAGGATATACACATCTAATAGTCGTTGTCGAATCCTATCAGCTACGAAATATCAGCGAAATACCTAAAAAAACATGAATAAATAGGAAAAATACCTATTTTAGGCCCTATTGCTTCAAAGACCCGATAAGGTACATGTATTTATGTACCGCTAAACACCCACTTTAACCTTCACCAAATTGTTTCGTAAAAACCACATACCTAATACGTTGGTTTAAAATCTCGCTAAAATTACAAAGAAAATGTTCGTACCGAAACGGGTAGAATGATACTTCATACGTTTTTTGCAGCGGTTTTGTTCTCGAGATTACCGAGAAATTAAATATTGCAGCTTGGAGGAACCGTACATATTCATATTGTAACATTGTCAATTAGAAAATAATAAATGGAGTACCAATATCACCTTTTTTTTTTTAGAATCTAACATAGGCGTGTACTGAGGTAGTTTAATACTACAGGTGGGGCCAGTGGAGTAGGTTACTAAGTCCCATCAAAAAAAAAAATATCTAACACAATACTGGTTAACGTACCTAGTTGATGAGTTGTTATAATATATAATCATAGTGTTAATTTGACAGCAGAAATATTGAGGTTATGTTAACTAATAAATTAATTCAATAAAATTACGACTTTTTGTTTGCATACACACAGTACAGTAAGTAAAAGTGCAATTAAATAGACTTAAATAGAAATATAATGAATTACTGAGGTAAACAGACAGAACAGCTGATGCCTAAACGAAAACCTAGCCTTTTATGCATATCAGACAGTACTGTTTTAAATGTACATAATCAGTCGCTAAAAACATCTCTGAAAAGGGAAAAAGCACCAAATAAACCATTAAAGTGCCTAAAAATGGTATTTGAACCTATAAAACCCTATTTAACACACCCTCCTTATACAAAATGAACAACCAATAGCAGCTCTTGATAGGGTAAAAACATCAAATAACCCATTTAAGTACCTAAAAAAATGACATTTGAACCTATACAAGTTCTGTTGTCTATTAGGGCCTATGCTCGACCAGGCCTTATACCATTTGAGTATATAAATATACCAATGTATGATAACCTATTTAACAGCCCCTTATACAAAATGTACAATCAACAGCCTTTCTGATGGAATAAAAAACATCAAACAAAACATTAAAGTACATACTTAAAAAAATTACATTTGATCATATATACTCCAGTATGCCTATACAAGTTCTGACAGGTCTATATTGGCATTAGGGCCCTAAAACCATTTGCTGATTGGGTAAAAAACATCCAATAATTCATTAATGTGCATAAAAATGGTCTTTGAACCTATAAACCCCTATTTATACAAAATAAGCGATCAATAAATACTCCAATAAAACAGCCATTTATGGTGGATGCGCTGGAATTTTGTACATGACAATACGATTAAAGGTACATCATACGTTACACCGTCTTAAAGAAAGTTTTGCCCGTGGTATATTGCTGGCCTTGTTTTATGTATGTAAATGTATATCTTTCTATTTAGGTGCAAGATGTGAAACGTAGGTAGCAAGGTTAGTTCAGAGGATTACTAAACTTGTTTATTATTATTGATGTGTCTATAGCACGAATAAAAAAAATTCAATTAGAACAAAGAACGGCAGTATAGAATGGGGGGTGATGGCCCGCAGCATCGTAAGGGTGGCTCGATATATAATACAGGATGCACCGAACGTATCCAGCACAGTGGTAGAAAAAAGAGGTAGGCAGACGTCGTGTGCTATTACAGTTATACCAATGAGAAATCAAGAAATAACATCCGAACCAGGTACATACAACTACCTATGATAGCCAGCCTAGCATGAAAATACTGAAATTTTCCGCTTCAACAGTAAAAACAACTTAGGATCTGAAAAATTAATAGCTAAAGAACTCAATGAATACCCAGCTAAACACGACAAAAATTAGGATCGCCTACATCTAATTTGGATATCAGCAGAAATAATTAATAGGTGTTTAATTTAAATAGACTTAAATCGAAAGACATTACAGAGAACGAATAGTTGCTGGGTAGGCTCTTAACCATCAAAAATACCCTCCTTGGGGGTTTAAAAATAAGAATAAATAGGGAAAAATACCTAGAAATTCAGGTTAATTTTCCTTTTAAAATCAGTTAACTCCTATAAGAGTATTTATATAACACGAATACTAGACAAACCTAACCTAACTTCTTGGGTACTGTTATTTTGTATAAAGACCAACACCAACACCAAAAAAGGGGTCATGTACATTCAAAAAGGTATATATTATGTACGAACAACCACTAATATTAGGAATACCGAAAATAACACTAGACAACCACTAACAGGGGTTACATTAACGTTAAAAGATAAGGATGTATACCATTTAAATTACCGAATGATCAGCCAAATAAATAAAATTCCCGTTTAAAATGCTATATTAGTTATATGAGATGAGCGTTAAATGTGTAAATTTGAGAAATTCAGGGGTGACCGCCCCGATCTAATTAGCCTTACAACCACGAAAAATAAAAAGTAACTGGTTGGATAAAATGGCTTCTTAACGACTCGTCCTACTAAACTAAAAAAAATAAAACAAAAACGGTTGTAAAAATTATTCATTAAGCCATAAACTTAGAATAGGTCACACAATGGTATAAACGTCAACAGCAGATATCGGCTCACGGATCGTTACGGCCATTAGGTAATACTTGTTGTTAGATACATGTGTAGTGAAACATTACAAGTCACTTAGAAAACCCAAAAACTTGATCAGTTAACTAGCTAGCAGGTTATAGGTCCTTACGATTAGAGTTGTTATGGCGAGCGAGGTGGGGAGGGGAGGGGGTAAAGTAAACAGGCAGAGGCTAAAAAAGTTCCAACAACTAGTGAAATAATTATTTTTAAAACCCCCATAAACGTTAGTCTGTATAGAACCATTAACGACATAATGGTGGAGATAGGGAATATTTTTTTTGCAAAAGGTAGATAATGAAATAAATACCTATCGAAACGATTAAAGCTATTAAAATAATACAAGCAATAACAATGGGAGGTACATAAAATGCAGTTTAAAAGGGAAACTCAATTATATCATATAGCATCTAATGTGTTAAGTATCAAAAAAACGAGGATAGGATGTAAAATTTTAGCAAAAACTTGGGTAAATAGAGCAAATAATGCAACAAAATATCAAAAAAAATGTTCCTAATTAATATTTGTTCATACAGCTAAGTAGAAAACTATCGAAACATTGAGCAAGAAGGAGTGGTGACTACGGGTATAAAATTTAGCAACCATTGGTAAAATATCAGGAAAAATATTAAAATTACCATCAATCACACCAGAATACTTATCGTTAAAACCTACTATTTTCACTGGCTTGTTACCAATAAATAGGTTTGAATCTACCATTCGAAACCCTTATTTAATATGTAATGTTTCCAGAAAGGTGTATTTTATCCTACTCTCATACATCCTATAGCAGTGATGTTAAAAACTAAATCGGCTTTATTAACAAGTGCAATCATTTATAGATCATAGAGACCCATAGAGCTGTAACCAGTATTAAATAAATCAAGTCAATATTGCAGAACATTTTATATGTTTTATAGGAGTCGCAGTAAAGTGAAGCAGTACTCTATATAAATTTAATGTAAGGTACAGGTAACGATCATCAGGCTATTTTATATCGTCTAACTTGGGTATCCATTTAATAAGACGCAAGTTAATATTATTTTAAATTACTTTTAATTATTTCTCAGTATCTATAGTATGCAGGGCTATCTAACCATACTTCGCGTCTTGCATAATTAACGACCTCTCGTATCTCAGGATCTTCACAATATACGTATTACCGCTCTACTTCTTCAAAATTCCCCAACTTGTTCATGTCGTATACAAATCTTAAGGCATCTGGTCCTTCAAAGTAGCGTTCACATATATCCAAAGCTCTAACTATTTTTAATCAACGGATGGATTCCCAATTCTTCTTTGCGTTTTGAAGTGTATTATATATATCCTGAATTACATGCTGTGCATCATTATTTACTATATTCTGAGCCTTGTCCACGATATTCAATTGATTGCGAGTATTGCAAATAATTAGGACGGCATTCTGACTTAAAATAAGCCGCCGTGCTTCTGTTGATAGTAAATATATCAGCAGGCTTAATTACTCTGTGAAACCTGAATCTATAGAGGATTGTTCGGGTTTTCGGGGTTACTCGGGTTCATTAGGATTTTGAGAATGTATTTTGCTTGACGTAGTTTTTAAAAACACAGCCACGGCCTTCTCCCAAAATTTTGCAAATTTCGTGAGCCTTTGGCCGTGGCTGTGTTTTTAAAAACTACGTCAAGCAAAATACATTCTCAAAATCCTAATGAACCCGAGTAACCCCGAAAACCCGAACAATCCTCTATAGATTCAGGTTTCACAGAGTAATTAAGCCTGCTGATATATTTACTATCAACAGAAGCACGGCGGCTTATTTTAAGTCAGAATGCCGTCCTAATTATTTGCAATACTCGCAATCAATTGAATATCGTGGACAAGGCTCAGAATATAGTAAATAATGATGCACAGCATGTAATTCAGGATATATATAATACACTTCAAAACGCAAAGAAGAATTGGGAATCCATCCGTTGATTAAAAATAGTTAGAGCTTTGGATATATGTGAACGCTACTTTGAAGGACCAGATGCCTTAAGATTTGTATACGACATGAACAAGTTGGGGAATTTTGAAGAAGTAGAGCGGTAATACGTATATTGTGAAGATCCTGAGATACGAGAGGTCGTTAATTATGCAAGACGCGAAGTATGGTTAGATAGCCCTGCATACTATAGATACTGAGAAATAATTAAAAGTAATTTAAAATAATATTAACTTGCGTCTTATTAAATGGATACCCAAGTTAGACGATATAAAATAGCCTGATGATCGTTACCTGTACCTTACATTAAATTTATATAGAGTACTGCTTCACTTTACTGCGACTCCTATAAAACATATAAAATGTTCTGCAATATTGACTTGATTTATTTAATACTGGTTACAGCTCTATGGGTCTCTATGATCTATAAATGATTGCACTTGTTAATAAAGCCGATTTAGTTTTTAACATCACTGCTATAGGATGTATGAGAGTAGGATAAAATACACCTTTCTGGAAACATTACATATTAAATAAGGGTTTCGAATGGTAGATTCAAACCTATTTATTGGTAACAAGCCAGTGAAAATAGTAGGTTTTAACGATAAGTATTCTGGTGTGATTGATGGTAATTTTAATATTTTTCCTGATATTTTACCAATGGTTGCTAAATTTTATACCCGTAGTCACCACTCCTTCTTGCTCAATGTTTCGATAGTTTTCTACTTAGCTGTATGAACAAATATTAATTAGGAACATTTTTTTTGATATTTTGTTGCATTATTTGCTCTATTTACCCAAGTTTTTGCTAAAATTTTACATCCTATCCTCGTTTTTTTGATACTTAACACATTAGATGCTATATGATATAATTGAGTTTCCCTTTTAAACTGCATTTTATGTACCTCCCATTGTTATTGCTTGTATTATTTTAATAGCTTTAATCGTTTCGATAGGTATTTATTTCATTATCTACCTTTTGCAAAAAAAATATTCCCTATCTCCACCATTATGTCGTTAATGGTTCTATACAGACTAACGTTTATGGGGGTTTTAAAAATAATTATTTCACTAGTTGTTGGAACTTTTTTAGCCTCTGCCTGTTTACTTTACCCCCTCCCCTCCCCACCTCCGCCATAACAACTCTAATCGTAAGGACCTATAACCTGCTAGCTAGTTAACTGATCAAGTTTTTGGGTTTTCTAAGTGACTTGTAATGTTTCACTACACATGTATCTAACAACAAGTATTACCTAATGGCCGTAACGATCCGTGAGCCGATATCTGCTGTTGACGTTTATACCATTGTGTGACCTATTCTAAGTTTATGGCTTAATGAATAATTTTTACAACCGTTTTTGTTTTATTTTTTTTAGTTTAGTAGGACGAGTCGTTAAGAAGCCATTTTATCCAACCAGTTACTTTTTATTTTTCGTGGTTGTAAGGCTAATTAGATCGGGGCGGTCACCCCTGAATTTCTCAAATTTACACATTTAACGCTCATCTCATATAACTAATATAGCATTTTAAACGGGAATTTTATTTATTTGGCTGATCATTCGGTAATTTAAATGGTATACATCCTTATCTTTTAACGTTAATGTAACCCCTGTTAGTGGTTGTCTAGTGTTATTTTCGGTATTCCTAATATTAGTGGTTGTTCGTACATAATATATACCTTTTTGAATGTACATGACCCCTTTTTTGGTGTTGGTGTTGGTCTTTATACAAAATAACAGTACCCAAGAAGTTAGGTTAGGTTTGTCTAGTATTCGTGTTATATAAATACTCTTATAGGAGTTAACTGATTTTAAAAGGAAAATTAACCTGAATTTCTAGGTATTTTTCCCTATTTATTCTTATTTTTAAACCCCCAAGGAGGGTATTTTTGATGGTTAAGAGCCTACCCAGCAACTATTCGTTCTCTGTAATGTCTTTCGATTTAAGTCTATTTAAATTAAACACCTATTAATTATTTCTGCTGATATCCAAATTAGATGTAGGCGATCCTAATTTTTGTCGTGTTTAGCTGGGTATTCATTGAGTTCTTTAGCTATTAATTTTTCAGATCCTAAGTTGTTTTTACTGTTGAAGCGGAAAATTTCAGTATTTTCATGCTAGGCTGGCTATCATAGGTAGTTGTATGTACCTGGTTCGGATGTTATTTCTTGATTTCTCATTGGTATAACTGTAATAGCACACGACGTCTGCCTACCTCTTTTTTCTACCACTGTGCTGGATACGTTCGGTGCATCCTGTATTATATATCGAGCCACCCTTACGATGCTGCGGGCCATCACCCCACATTCTATACTGCCGTTCTTTGTTCTAATTGAATTTTTTTTATTCGTGCTATAGACACATCAATAATAATAAACAAGTTTAGTAATCCTCTGAACTAACCTTGCTACCTACGTTTCACATCTTGCACCTAAATAGAAAGATATACATTTACATACATAAAACAAGGCCAGCAATATACCACGGGCAAAACTTTCTTTAAGACGGTGTAACGTATGATGTACCTTTAATCGTATTGTCATGTACAAAATTCCAGCGCATCCACCATAAATGGCTGTTTTATTGGAGTATTTATTGATCGCTTATTTTGTATAAATAGGGGTTTATAGGTTCAAAGACCATTTTTATGCACATTAATGAATTATTGGATGTTTTTTACCCAATCAGCAAATGGTTTTAGGGCCCTAATGCCAATATAGACCTGTCAGAACTTGTATAGGCATACTGGAGTATATATGATCAAATGTAATTTTTTTAAGTATGTACTTTAATGTTTTGTTTGATGTTTTTTATTCCATCAGAAAGGCTGTTGATTGTACATTTTGTATAAGGGGCTGTTAAATAGGTTATCATACATTGGTATATTTATATACTCAAATGGTATAAGGCCTGGTCGAGCATAGGCCCTAATAGACAACAGAACTTGTATAGGTTCAAATGTCATTTTTTTAGGTACTTAAATGGGTTATTTGATGTTTTTACCCTATCAAGAGCTGCTATTGGTTGTTCATTTTGTATAAGGAGGGTGTGTTAAATAGGGTTTTATAGGTTCAAATACCATTTTTAGGCACTTTAATGGTTTATTTGGTGCTTTTTCCCTTTTCAGAGATGTTTTTAGCGACTGATTATGTACATTTAAAACAGTACTGTCTGATATGCATAAAAGGCTAGGTTTTCGTTTAGGCATCAGCTGTTCTGTCTGTTTACCTCAGTAATTCATTATATTTCTATTTAAGTCTATTTAATTGCACTTTTACTTACTGTACTGTGTGTATGCAAACAAAAAGTCGTAATTTTATTGAATTAATTTATTAGTTAACATAACCTCAATATTTCTGCTGTCAAATTAACACTATGATTATATATTATAACAACTCATCAACTAGGTACGTTAACCAGTATTGTGTTAGATATTTTTTTTTTTGATGGGACTTAGTAACCTACTCCACTGGCCCCACCTGTAGTATTAAACTACCTCAGTACACGCCTATGTTAGATTCTAAAAAAAAAAAGGTGATATTGGTACTCCATTTATTATTTTCTAATTGACAATGTTACAATATGAATATGTACGGTTCCTCCAAGCTGCAATATTTAATTTCTCGGTAATCTCGAGAACAAAACCGCTGCAAAAAACGTATGAAGTATCATTCTACCCGTTTCGGTACGAACATTTTCTTTGTAATTTTAGCGAGATTTTAAACCAACGTATTAGGTATGTGGTTTTTACGAAACAATTTGGTGAAGGTTAAAGTGGGTGTTTAGCGGTACATAAATACATGTACCTTATCGGGTCTTTGAAGCAATAGGGCCTAAAATAGGTATTTTTCCTATTTATTCATGTTTTTTTAGGTATTTCGCTGATATTTCGTAGCTGATAGGATTCGACAACGACTATTAGATGTGTATATCCTCGGTAATTCATTATATTTTTTATTTAAGTCTATTTAATTGCTTGTTGTGCTAACTTTGTATGTATAAAAATGCTGCCTATAAGCCAAACATTTTTATTAATTTATTTACTTAACATAACCTCAATGTTTAAGTTGGTGAATGTTTGCAACGTGTATTTGTAGGATATAGTAGATGACAGTCTTACTTAAAATATGTGTTAGCAGAATCTTGTCATACAGACTGTTTTTGTATTACTTTTGGCTATTTTTGGAGACACGTATACACACTGTTAAATAGGGGTTTTTTAGGCTTAACGGCCATACTTGGTGGATTATTATGAGTTTTACCCTATCGGAGAGGTTTTTTTGTTGATTATTGTGTGTAGGTGCTGTTAAATATGCTTTTACGGCTTCAGAGACCATACTTTAGTAATTTATTAAGTGTTTAAGCCCTGCCTACTATACATATGACTATATGGGCATTAACATTAACATTAATTATAGGCGATATTTAGGGTAATTTTTATCTATTTTTCTCTCGTTTTGTGACTGAAACGGCCTTTTGGCGTAGGAACCCTACCATAATTTAAACGAAACACCTATGATTTTTAAGTCATTTATATATATACCTAATAAGCCTCAGGTGACGTATGATATTATAAGATAATCAATACGTCGGTGCTTGCCTTTGTGCATGAGTATCAGCTGTTTGGCATCGGTAATCTCACCTTAACACGGTGGTAGTTGCTTTAAGTTAGGTATATTAGTAATATTGAGAATTTGTTATCTAGACTATAAAGAACCCATACATCCTAGTGATAATACAATTAATGGTGTCCAATTCTTTGGCAATGCTACCAATCTAGTATAACGCCTTGTTTACTATGCTAATTAGTGCGAAATCAGTCTTGGTCCTATATATATTATGCTATTATGGCTAGTGATACTCCGAGCTTACCCTGTATATGGGATTAGATATTTTGGTGAAAAACAAGGTTTTTTATGTACAATCGTACGTAATTGATGCCATATAACGGGCCTAATATGGTTACCTATCCTACAATATGCCCCAATTTTGTTGGTATTATGTATGTGAACATATATCCTTAGTGCACCTTGCCCTGCAAGGCTCGGAATTTTTCCTAATAACTTATTCATCCTAAATACGTTTCGCATGTTACATTATCCTTATGAACTTTAGCGAGCCGCATGTCTTTAGTACACCTTGCCCCTGAGGGTCTCGGTATTTTCATATTAACTTGTTACGTCAACCTATACACATACCCTCGTTTTCAATTATTTGGCTATCATTTTTTAACAAGTGACAGACTTAATTTGGTTAACAAGGCCCTATTTTGTTGTTATTTTCTATTTAGGATTGGTTCTTCACTCGTAATTCTTGGAACGTAACACCACCGACTATTTTTTCATTGCGTCTTTTCAATTGTTTATTTGGCACGTATCACAAATTATTAGTATTACACCAACAAAGTCTTGTTTTTAATTCTCTATTTTTTAAGATCTGTACATCTATACCCTGTATATCTGTCACTACCTCCTATATTATTAGCGGCGTTTAGTAATGTTCCAATTACATTAGGTGCGCGGGTGTTTAATATATATTTTATTAAAATTAACACTGTGGTCTATTTTTTTTTACCTACCTTTTAGATATGTGAATACCTGCAGCCAAGTTACAAGGTTCTAATACTATAACCTATGAAAGTTTCACAGCGTCTTCTAAGGTGTAATGAAGACACACTGAGTCATATTGCAGCATAACTTAACAGTAATATGATCATTTTTAGGGTTAACCAACCTGCATTAAGCCAATATTCGTTGCAATTATAGGGTTTTGAACTGTATAACATTTGTGTTAAAATTGCAAGATTTAAGAGACTAGCCTTCTATATTAGGGGCTAGCATAAACCATGCTTTATTTAAGGCATTTGGACCTTAAATTACTAGTTTTTTTCTTATATTAAACCAGTTTTTCAGTAGTATTAGGCTCTAAACAGCATCTATTTTCTGTCTACCTTAATAATTCGTAAAGGTGCTACTAAGGCATAAATCATACTTTATTTAATGCATTTGGGCCTTACATTACTGATTTTTTCTTATATTATTCCAATTTTTCTATTGAAAAATATTATTATATTAGGGTCTAAACAGCATCTATTTTCTGTCTACTTTAATGATTCGTATCGGAAACGAATATTTACGTCAGGTATTGCATAATATCTTCGATTTTATTGTTAATACATGCTAAATAAAGCGATTGACCTTTCGTTTTTTACCATTCTTGTACGTTTTCAGCTGTGTGTCGATTCAAAATAGTTGTTAGTACTATCCTTGTCTATCTTATATTGTTGTACTACTGTTCGTTATAGGATTAAATAATTTGTTAACAATGCGGGCTAGGGATATGGTAAAAAGGTGCTAAATGGAGCCATTTATACCAGTTTTTAGTGTAAAACCATAAAATAGCTCAATTAAGGTGTCTTTATCGTACCGCCCAATAGTTTTGAGCTCCTGTGGTAGACATTTTACCCGTTCATAGACTGCTAAACAGCCTTTTCATATGTTTAAGGGACACTTCTAAGTGTAGCTTGCAAATGTATGCCTGCCTAATTTAATTCATTAATATTGCATTACCTATCTATGAGTAATAATTATTCTTTTGTTATAGCAAGTATGCTAATGCGATGATGTAAGAGTACAGTATAATAACAATGTCTCGTAAGAACCCGAATAGCTCCGTGGTATGAGATACTGGTTAGTAAACTAATGGTTGGTGGATCGAACCCCGCTGGATAAAGGAACTTTTTTTCTAATGAAAATTAAATTAATAGAACATGATGACGTAACCCTATTACCAGGCTCCCTCTGACGTTTCAACAGCTAGACTAGTACTCTAGTAAGGGGGCATTGACCCTGAGGCCCCGCGAGTTCTACCGACGACCACTAGGTGTCTCCGCGTGATGGAGTTTAGAAATTATTGGGGTACCGGTTCTTGGGGATAGGGCTTGCGGAGTACCGACTTGTAGGCATGGCCCCCAAAATTGAATATCTAAGTAGTTGAGGTTATAGTAACATATTATGATAGATGGCGTATCACAGCTGGCCCCCGCAGAACGTAATACATTGGTAGGTGAGGTTAGGGTGACACGTGATAGATGACGTATCCCTGATAACGTTTGACCACCCTTGGTAACTAGTACCAACGATAGGCAAGCTGGCGCCAATGGCAACTAGTGCCAATGGAAGTTAGTGCCAATGGCAGCTAAGGCCCAAGTAGCTAACGCCCATAACAGATGACAGGTGACAGGTGCCATGAAACCACGCCCTCCGGGAGTTCTTGGAAAAGTACGCCCAAGTGCCCCAAGACCCGAGTACGCTCAAGTGCCCCAACCTCTACTAAAGATAAAATATAGTCCAATAAATCCACTCATCCAGTCTCCTAAAATTGTAAAATAGCCATATAATTTGCGTATGGTGCTATTCACTAAATTTTCCATTTCTTCTTTATTAAATAAGCTTAACGTGGGATTGAACTTCTTTTCCCGACATTTTACGTAGTATAATGTTGTTCAATGCATTTCTTTCTAAATGAAACATGATCGAATCCTGAGCCTTTCTAATTTCCGAGTAAGTATATAGCCCACCCGCACCTAAGTCTTTAATAGTCTGAAATTTGTGCGGCTCCTCTGAATCTACTTATAATTCTTGTGGCACTATTCCATGATTTGGCTGGGGATCAAAACCGATCCATCTATTATCAATTTAATATAAAGCTGGAATAATTGAATTGCATTCGGTTTCTTCTCCATAGTCTTGAAGAATCCTGGTTACCGGAGACATATAAAAACTTTTGTTATAAGCCGTGACTGGTAGTTCCACGTAGCAATGATTGGTCCTTCTAATGTCTACAGCCACAGCTACACATTTTATAAGGTAAATCACTTCTCCGCTAACTTTTGCTACAAACTCTAATTGATTTTTAATTAGGCTGGCAACCGCATTTGGATTTACAGCTGCCATTAACAACTTATTTTTTTCAACACTTCTCGGTGTAGTAGACATCTTCTGTATATGGTTTGCGAAAACATTTCATTCATAGTTCGTTTAAATGATTGTTCGACATACAGGAATTTGATATTGACATAGGTTAACAGGTCGGCATCTTGACTATCTGTTACTTTATTAAATGGAGTAACATCTGTAAAAGTTTTTAATATTAATAATCTAGGATGTTCACTTTGCCAAACTGACATACCACAAATGGTTTCTTTTTTAATAATTTGAATAGCAAATACTTTTGCTCGATTCTCGACCACTAAATATATATTTGGTTTTTCGGTTCCTTTTTCTTGTACAAAAGTGGCGATCCCTTCATAAATAATATTAAATTCTTTGCACATATTTGTATAATCCTGTCCCATGTAGATTGACCATTGATATGGTCATTAGATTCACGTGGTAAAAACGGACATTTACTCCATTTTGCAAATGAATTTCGTTCGTGTCTAACGATACCTTGGTAAAATAATCTTGCAGGGTAATTTTTACATCAGCTTGAACTACTACGCTAATCCAGCGTTTGCCATCTTCAATATATTGCGCACCTTCGCAGTTATATTTCTCGTCGATTGCTCCTGCTAAGGTAAGAGAGATGGAAACTGTAGAGTTCGGTTTTAATTTGTTAATTATGTGTTCATTTATCCCATTTAATTGGCGGTAAGTGTGCGTTGTTCTGCATTCTGCATTAGTTCATGTATATACGTCAATAATCCTCCATTTACAGCGGATTGGTGAGAGAATGCACCACAGTTTGTTATTATTCTTGTAACTATAACCAAGCAAGAATACACATGTACATTCTCATATTTTTGTTTCTCTATAATTTCTACAATTCTACTCTCGTATCTGGGTCAGGACAATTACTAACATCTTTTAATGAAATTACTGTTATATTCGTCGATGGGTTTTTGCAATTATATGCAATTAATCCAGCGTAAGCAATTTCGATTAGGACAGTAAAGATGAAAATTTTCAATGCAACAATAAAAAGTGTTAATCTAACATTAGTCTAAATAACCTTGCAATACTGGGTGGCTCCATAATTATAATTCTTATATCCGTAATCCTCGTATCTTCGAGGCATTCTTATATCTCGAGTACGAGTTCGTCTGTGATTTTCCACACGAAATTCCACGTTTTTTTCTTCCGATTCTGATAACTCAGAGTTTACAGATTCTTCTGTCTCTTCTTCTGTCTGTTCTTCTTCTCTTTCTTCGGATTCCGCTTCCTCTTCCGATTCTTCTTGTGCTTCCTCCTTTATTCGTGGAAGTCTTTTTTCTCGCCCATGTTCTAGGAAGGTTTCCACATCATCCTGTATTTTTTCCTCAGTAAATACGTCATTTGGTTCATTCACAGTAGACTTATCTTCCAATTTATTTTCTCCGTTTTTATTTAATTCAGTCTTTTCTGCTGAATAATCCATTTCTTTGCAGGGTTTTAATCTATCGGCATGAACCATCTGTTCCTTTTTTCCATTTAATTCTTTAATTTTAAAGGTAACAGGTCCTTTCTTTTCTATGATTCTGTAGGGTCCACTCCATTTATTGTAATATACACTAAATCTCCCAGTTGAAATTCCTTTCTAGTTTTCTTTTGGTTGTGCTTTTCACAGCGTCGTTTAATGCTGTCTTCTAGGTTCTTTTTGGCAAGGCCATGCGCATTATTCATTCTGGCCAGAAATTCACTTACGTAATTTTCATCCACGTCATATTTTACTCTTTGTTCCCGTATACCAAGATGAATAGGAAGTTCCATGTCACGGCCAAACATTAGAAAGGATGGTGATTCTTTTGTTCCGTCATGTGGTAAGTTTCCGTAAGCCATAAGACAATAGGGCAAAACTAAATTCCAACTGTCATTGTTCTCACTGACAAAATGCCCAATCATGGTTTTTATTGATTTATGACATCTTTCTACAACGGCATTTCCACTGGGATGGTAAGGAGTGGTTTTTAATTTTCTGATACCAAGTAGCGAGCAGATTTCACAAAATACCTTACTGAGAAACTGTGTCCCACAATCCGTGATTAGCTCTCTTGGTGTTCTAAAACGACATATTATGTTTTCCACAAAAGCTCTCGCAACTGTTTCAGCCTTTATATTTGGTAATGGTACGCAATCAGGATAGCGAGTCATGTAATCCATACAGGTTAAAAGATATTGGTTGTTATTCATAGTCCTATTTAAAGGGCCTACAAGGTCCAAACTAATTATTCCCCAAGGTACTGTTGGCATAGGTGTTTCCTGTAGAACCGCAGGAGGTTGGTAATTAGTTTTTCTTAAGTTGCAAGACCTGCACTCTTCTACAGAATTTATAGCATCCTTTCTCATACTATGCCAGTAAAAATCTCTTTTTATTAACATTTGGGTTTTCTTTTGTCCAGGATGTGCAACAAATATGGAGTTATGATACAAATGTAATAAATCGGGTACTATTTTTAGTGGAGCTACAACTAAATCATGTCTTTGATTATTTTCTCGGCGACGATATAGAAAGCCATCTAAATTTATGTAATATTGTTCATTTTGAGGTTCTAAGGTTGTTTTTATTTTTGTTATTTCTGGATCATTTTGCTGTAGCTCTTCTTTGCTCCATATGGCATTTGTTACGGGTGTTAGATTTTCATTTTCTTCCTTCATCAGTGCTACGATATTTTCTTGCTCTGTTTCTTTTGTCCTCAGCCGTGTAAGAGAGTCCACATTATCATTTTGTTTTCCAGGCCGGTACACAATTGTAAAACTGTACTCCATAAGGTACATGGCCCATTTTGCTAACCTTGAACTTGGATCTTTAATGGTAAGCAAGTATTTGAGCGGACGGTGGTCTGCCATTATTGTAAAATGAGTCCCCGTTAAATAATTACGATAGGTTTTAACTGCAAAAACAACTGCTAAGCACTCTCTTTCAATAGCACTGTATCGTCGCTCTGCGTCATTTAGTGTACGACTAGAGTAGCAAATAGGATGTTCAACTCCATCATAAACTGGAGTTAAAAGTACAGCAACATATGAAGCACTGGCATCGGTGTTCACAATAAAGGCTTCTCCAAAATCCGGATATCTCAAAATTGGAGGTAAAATGAGAGCTCTTTTTAAGTTAACAAAAGCTTCCTGTTGTTCTGTTCCCCATTGATATTTTATATTTTTCTTTGTAAGTAACGTCAGTGGTTGGCTTAATTTTGCAAAGTTTGGAACGAACTTTCTATACAATCCTATTAAGCCTAAGAACGCTCTAATTTCACGTACGTTTTAAGGAACTGGATGTCTCTATTATTTTGGTTTTATTAGGATCCGTTGTAAAACCCCTTCTTTAATAAGGTGTCTGAGATACTCAATTTCTTTCTTTCTGAAAAGACACTTGGTTGGTTAAAATTTTAAATTGCTTTCTCTCATCTTCTCAAAAACGTGTTGCAAACGTTCCAGATGAGAATCGACATCTTTTGAAACATACAATTATATCGTCCAGATACACTAAGCACTCCGTGTAGGTTAATTTTCCTAAAATATGGCGCATCCTGCGAGACCATGTAGCAGGAGAATTCTTGAGGCCCATGGCCATGCGTCGAAAATGATATTGGTTATCTGGTGTTGAAAAATGCAGTTTTTTCTTGATCATCGACATGCACCGGAACTTGAAAGTATCGTGTTGCTAGATCCATTGTAGAAAATAAGCTTGCACCAGAAAGTTTGTCAATTGTTTCACTGATATTTGGCAGCGGGAAAAATCTGTATTCGTAATGCTATTTAATTCACGATAGTCAATACACAGTCTGAATTGAGCGCCATTTTCATTAGGGTGTCTTTTCTTTTCCACTAAAATTGCTGGAAAGCTCCAGGGAGATTGACTTTCTGTAATAATTCCATCATCTAGTAATTTCTTAATTTCCGCCTTCATAATATCCTGTCGGTGATAAAGCACTCTATAAGGCCGTTTTAAAATAGGAGGTACGTTTTCTGTTATTATCCTATGTGTAACATTCGTTGAACAACTTTATTTTTGATCGGAACTTTTAAATATGTAATATATTCAATAATTAGCTTTTGTAATTTTCTTTTATTCTCTGTTGCAGGTTTGTCTAAACAAAGCAACCCTAAAATTTCGGAAGTCTTGTTTGCTAATTTTAAATACCATATTGCCATTGTTTATCTCACTAGGTTCTACTAGTTCTGTTTCATATCCTTTTGCTATCACCATTTTACTTTTAGTACTATATTACCTTCGGTAACGTTGGTCACTCTTAATGGAACGGTTTTGCTAGTTTTACAAACCACTCTAGCGACAAGTAGTTCTTTCGGTGCTTCGTCGCTCGGTTCTAAAACCATAAATGGGGTAGAAACGCAAGCCATTCCTCGTAAATTTGCGCCTAAAATTGCCTGTGTCATAGGAGGTATATCCAAATCTTCAATTAAGGAAATCGCTGCAAAATTTTCCAAAACCTTTGTAGCCAAATCTTCACTTTCCATTTTATTTATACACTTGTCAACGGTTTTTTCAGTCTGGGTACCCGTTTCTCTAAATTCCCTGCTGCAGACTCCTCAGATGATTTCCAAGCTTCTTCACGTTCTTGCATAAGTTGTTTGGCATCAGAATCCAAATGACCACTAATCACTTTAAAACTGTGTCCCTGCGTTATTAGTGGTAACGCGGGACATTTTGTTGAAGTTACTTGTGATAACATCCGCTCTGGAATTTTCTTTGTATTTCTCAAATACTTTTCTTTAATTTCCTTTATTTCCGCTTCTAAATAAGCAAGTCGTTCCATTTCACAGTCCATTTCCTTTGTTGATTTTTCCTCCAGCAAAGGTATGACACTGTCAAACGCATACATACAATTATTGCTCCAGTCAATTTTCACACCGTATTGTCGCAGAAAATCGATTCCTATAAGAATATCTGCTTGAAAACTGTATGTTTCTATCACTACAAAATTATGCTGTATATATCTCCAGGAAATTTCACTGTCACATTGGAAGCTCCAGATGTGGGTATCTTATTTCCCTGTATATCTATTAAATTTATATTTGACTCACTAACGAACCCCTTGGCAATACCTGGTTTTATCAGGGATATCACGGCTCCACAATCTATTAAGGCTAGACATGGCTTACCATCAACACTAACCTTGATCACGCTACATGATTTTGGGGTTCCTTCATCAAAGCACGTGAATAGCCCAGCCCTCGGATTTACATCTATTCCCAATTTGCCTGGTTGGCAGCCGAATCCCGGGGTTGAAAATCGACTGCGTTGATGATTAACGATTGCTGCTGTGTTGCATTATAAGACTGAGTCCTTTTATTTGGGCAATTTCTTGCTAAATGCCCAGGTTTATTACAGGAAAAACATAACTTATCTTGAACCGCCTGTTTTTTCATTTTTGTCTTTTGAGGACACCTAGGACTTAGATGACCACGTTGATTGCATGTATAGCACGTACGAGTATCCTTTTCCTTGCCAAAATTTGCGTATGTCCCATTTTCTGGCATTTAAAACATTTAAATTGTTGAGGTGCAGATTGATCATAATGACGGATCACATTACTTTTATTACAACCATTGCTACCATTTACAATATTTTTATTTCCTACCAGTCTGCACTCCCTATTATTTGGATGGATTAGGTTTTCTATGGACTCTTCTCTTTCAGCTATTGCTATCGCCTCTCCAACGACTTTGGGTTTCCAGAGAGAACACGTTGTTTTATCGGCATAACCAATCCTAATGTAAACTGTGCTCCAGTTTTCCTAAAATGGGATTGTCGATCGCTGGATTTCCTGACAAAGTAACTGTTCGATTTCCCAGTAGTTTTAGTCTTATTAAATACTGTCTACAAGACTCGCCTGTCCTTTGTCGGCATTCCATAAAATTTTTCATCGCAGCTCCTTTTATTGTGTCTCACGGTCGATGGTACCTTAGACGTTTCTGACAATACCAGTAAAGGAATCGTTCTTAAAATTTGGTCGCGTACATAAACGGACATGCTTTACCAACCTAAAATATTTTTAACAATACAGTGTTGCCGCTTCCACACAAAAATATTAGTAACTTCGATTTTTTAAATGCAACACCATATATTTTATTTTATTTTCGAAACCCCCATTACTTTCCTTACAATTTTTATTAACTCTACTCTATACTTATCTCTTACCGTTTATAAGATATGAATTAATGTCCCTTTTTTTGTCCAAAAACGTCACTTTTAAAAATGCTGATAATTTTGAACTCTAAAACACTAAAATTTGGTAAATAGTTAACTAATATCATAGGGCTCTTTGCCCTGGTCCCAAATCTAAGTTGCAATATACAGGGTGGTTGAAAAATACACTTATTCTGGTAACTTGAAAAAGTGACCATAAGTCCTTTTTTTCAAATGTAACACCCTGTATATTATTACGGATTTAAAAAGCTGCTAAAATTTCACTTCATTCTTGTATATCATACCTGTACCTAAACTAACTAGTTTAACCATCTTTTTGACGTATTAAGCATAATTTGTAAAATTTTCTATACAATTCAATTTTTATTCGGTTATTAGTAAGTTAGCCATGACAAAAACTGATCTTTACGTATGTTACTATGGTTATGGTTTTGACATTTCATTAAGTTTAGATACAAGATAGAAATGCACTTTAAAGTCATGGAAGAAAACTATACAAATGCAGTTCTTATGAATTTATTTATTTTAGTTGGATAATGTGTGTTTGCATTAACATGCAAACACATTAAAACTAAATTTTTCCTGAAATCCATGCAGTCAACACCCGCATACTAAAGTGTTTGGATGTAAACGGCCAGCGTTTTGAACATCTGTTAAAATAGCATTTTATTAGTTATAATTTTAGTAGTCTTTTATTATTTGACTACCTAGTTAATATTTAATAAAATTGTCCTGGATCCTTATGAATTTTCTAAGATTCATTGGCGGTAAATTAGAGTGCATTTCGTTAAACTTTATACATGTCCTGGTGATCATTTACATTGTCCAAATAAAATAAATAAATTCATAAGAACTGCATTTGTATAGTTTTCTTCCATGACTTTAAAGTGTATTACTATCTTGTATCTTAACTTAATGAAATGTCAAAACGATAACCATAGTAACATACGTAAACATCAGTTTTTGTCATGACTAAACTTACTAATAACCGAATAAAAATTGAATTGTATAGAAAATTTTACAAATTATGCTTAATACGTCAAAAAAATGGTTAAACTAAAGAGTTTAGGTACAGGTATGATATACAAGAATTAAGTGAAATTTTAGCAGTTTTTCAAATCCGTAATAATATACAGGGTGTTTCATTTGAAAAAAAGGACTTATGGTCACTTTTTCAAGTTACCAGAATAAGTGTATTTTTCGACCACCCTGTATACTACAACTAAGATTTGGGACTAAGGCAAAGAGCCCTATGGTATTAGTTAACAATTTACCAAATTTCAGGGTTTCAGTGTTTTAGAGTTCAAAATTATCAGCATTTTTAAAAGTGACGTTTTCGGACAAAAAAAACGGAAATTAATTTATATCTTAGAAACGGTAAGAGACAAGTATAGAGTAGAGTTAATAAAAGTTGGTAGAGCATGTCCGTTTATGTACGCGACCAAATTTTCAGAACGATTCCTTTACTGGTTCGTCAGAAACGTCTAAGGTACCATCGACCGTGAGACACCCTGTATATTGACGAGTAAACTGCTTTTTTAAATTTTCTTTTAGGACAATCGAATTGGTCGTTGTTTGCAATGTTAGTTCCGAATCTATAAATTGCTTTGCCTTATTACGTAGTTTTAAGCCAACAGTTGATACTAACTGTTGATCTGTCCAGCTTGCCAATACTCCAGTTTCTTCTACCACTGACAAGAACTCGTCGATTCCAGTTGTTCCATCGTAAGTCGGTAATGATTCATTCTATCCCTATAACGAAATTTCCACTCATTGTTGTCATCACTGTACTTGTACTATGCGTTGTGGTAATGTTAGCCGCCGTTGTTGTGGTTACGGTACTGGTTGTGGTAGTCGTACTCATTATACTTTCTCAGGAGGAACTTATGTAGGCGTTATTGGGGTTATAAGTATAACCTACAGGTCAGATTCTCTTCTTTTGTAACTTGTCTCAAGGGCTTACCATAAATAACTAACCAAACTAACCCCACTTACTGACACCAGTTGTAACATCCAGCACTTCTAGGGTCTAATAACGACCGTCCCACGTCGGTTGGCACTGCTACTTGAAGTGACTGATGACAAGATCTTTTCTTTGCTGGGTTCGGAAAAAAGCTGTGTTCACAACTAAGTCGGTTCACTTTTGGCGAGATAGTAATGCTTGTGAGAACTCAATGTTTGAAGATTTTTATGGCCCTGATTTGCGGCTTACTTTTTGTTGGAAGAATTCATTTAAATTAATTTTCAGTGAACTTTTTGCGTTTTAAAACTTTTGAAGGAAACACTTTTTAATATAGAATACTGTTTTTATTGTTATTAAGGAATACACTTGGGTGCTACCCAACAATAAAGTTTTATCAATAATTATAAAAAGGGAAACCGTCAATTTATAGTAAATATTTTATAATTTAGCCACAAGCACTTACTTCTGCGGGGTCGTTGACCGTATCGATCCCGGATAGACGCACGTTGACCCACGGTTAAGGGGTCACAAAGTACTGGACTAGCTGGACTTTATGCGAGTAAAATTTCTTCGCACCCGGAACTTACAACTGCCAACTTTTTAACGAACAACTAACAACCTACGACGACAACTGACTGCTCGAGAAACATTCCCAAGAATTTATACCCTTGTCCGCGTCGTCGCGCATTTCCATATTTGGGCATAACTAGCAAAATCCCCAGAAATTTCGCAGGGTGGCCCGGTGACTTAATCTTTTCCCTGGCGTTTTTCCCAGAAAAGTTGCGTAAGCTATCCTCAAGTAATAGGGTGGTGGTTGAAATTCTTACTAAAATTCTAAAAATAGATGAGCTACTCTTTTTCATTTCCTGAGAAGAAACCTAAATTCAGTGGTTGATCCGGGCTCGCGGTAAATAGTCGAAAAGAAAAACGCGACAGGAGAAGTGTTAAACCATGTACATATTGTATGGTCTGACACACGGTTCTGCAACCACCTAAGGAATGCAGAAAAAAGTTTGCGGTGTTGTCGGCTTAATTACCAATAAATCCAAATAAACATTTTAACTCGCACACTTATAAAGAAAATCATATTTATGGTAAAATATCTACACAAACTCGTAAGACTAAACAATATGTATTTATCTATATTAGATATAAGAAAATATTATTATATACTGTCCGGAATGCAAGCAAATTTTAACACTTTTAATTTGGGCGAAATGAATAAAATTCTTAATGTCATATCTGGCAACAGGTACAAAATCTCGCGCGATTGAAAAAAATAATAGTCGACCAGACAAATTTGCATCGCAAAATAGTCGACAGGCTTGCAGGCCATTTAATGTGATCAACTAATTGCGATGCATGCATGCATGCCAGTGGTGGATATATGGGATTGTTTAACTATTTAAAGATTATTTTTATACATTTTCTTATTGTTTGCGCTTTTTGTTAAAATTAATCTTCAAGGAAAAACCCTTTATAGCCAAACAAGGGAGGTAGTGGCAAACGTATATCGAGTATGATTTGATTTGAAAATTAAATTTAAAAAAACAAGACGTTATTTAATTTATGTTTTATTTCTTTAGTTGTTATCTTGGTTGATAATTAATATTTATGTTATGTATTGTTTATTTATAATATTTTAAATAAAAACATCAACAATTAAAAATAATAAACTACACAGCAAAAATAAAGTAGGCACGCATATGACTTCTTATTTTAAACAAATTTTTTTGTATTTCCTCACCCGTGTGGACGACAATACATATCTTATAGTGTTAGGTTAAATTTGGATCTTGAAAAACTGAGTGAATAATTATTAATTTATTATTTAAATAGTTTTTATTGACCAAATTTGAAAAACACTTTTTCTTTCTGAATTAAAAAAGAATTATTCATTTTAAATTTTCTTGATAAATGTACAAAAATTTGTAAGACAGTTCAAAATGTTTCTTTCCTCTAATTAAAAATAATTTTATTTATTTTTAAAAATTTTGAACACTTAAAAAATACCCTTAATTATTTTTAATTGACAAAAAGAATATTTATAATACTTGGAAAACCTTCCTTTATTTTTAAATTTTTTTAAAAGAATTTTCTTACTTCGGAATTAAGATTTTTAATTTTATTTAAATTTTGAAAACTTGCAAAATTTCTTGCTAAACCAAATTTCCTACTTCTCCTGAATTAAAAAGATTTTTTTTTTATTTATTTATTTTTAAATAAATTTATATATCGGCGTTGTGGTCTAGTGGTCAGTGCAGCGGCCTCACAGATCGAGGTCCCGGGTTCGATCCCCGATGCCGGCAACGTCGCGTCGATGTTAAATTTGGTTTAAGAGGTTCGCCGTCTTTCGGAAGAGACGTTACTGTGGGTCCCGTGTCATGGATGTTGGCACGTTAAAGAACCCTACCCTCGACAAAGAGGGATTCGGCAAAATTACCAGATAGTGTGTGACAAATTCCCTGGCGTCGGCGATTGGCCTCGTTGCGGAAATAGGCCGACGTAAAATAAAGAAAAGAAGAAATAAATTTATTTAATTTTTTAATCGACAAAAGAATTTCGAAACGCTTAGAAAATTTTTCAACTAAAGCAAAAATTTATTAATGCAAAATTTTATTGAACACCTACCTACTACTCGGTAACAATAACTTTGTATTTATTCGAAAGGATTATTAGCGAGGTGTCCCTGGTCGCTACAGTGTATAGAATTTTGTAAGACATAGATAGCTTGGTCGAACCTTTCGCCGTCATCGTTATCTAATGTGCCATAAAGCCTTTTCCTACAATATTTAACAAATCACGTTTCTCGCGTTTATAAGGGGTTATATTGTTAAGTTTATTTTTTGCACTTAAGATATTAAATGTCGAATATGCTTTAATAAATTGCGTAATAGCGGGTTATTATCATATTACTTATCATCAAAGAGGGCTTGGATTAAAAAACGTGTGGCTTGGTTTAGATCACAATGATATAGGGACGATATATCTAACCAAGTCTAGGTTAAAATTTTGGCAAATTCATATTATGACATGATATGCCAAACTAATGAGTAATAAAATAAGTAGACAAATACAAATTTATTTTTGTTGTTTACAAAATTAACAAAGTAAGAATATACAGAAAGAAAAATAATTACATGTATTCTGAGAATTCACATAACGGGAGAGGTGGAACCAGGCTTCATCCGAAAAAATGTCAGGTCTAGTAAATTATTTCTTTCCAATAAATTTTGGGTAAACCATTGAGAGTAATTCCTGCGTCTTTCAAAATCTGCGGCTTGTATTTCTTGGAATACTTGCACTTTATAAGAAAATAAATTTAGCTGCTTCTTAAGAATAGTCCTGCATGTTCCATAAGATCTTCCCACTTCTTGGGACAGGCGTCTTATACAATTTGTTGGCGTATTTTGCATTATTTCACGAACGTTTGCAACAAGTTCTTCTGTTCTTACAGATAGTCTTCCTGCTCCTTTTTAGTGTTGTATAGAAGCTGTTTCCCTAAACACAGTCACGGTTCTTTTCAGGCAATGATACAAATCCCCAGCAATAAAAGCAACGTTAGGAAAATGTTTGTGAAAATCGTCCATGCACAAACCCGGATTGTATGGCCACTCACCATTTACTCTAACCCCGTTTCGAAAATACGCTTCAACCCTGAATGTTTTGTGCTGTTCCGTGAAGCCCATTGTGTGAATTGTTGAAGAAATTGGAAAAATGAGCGATGAATCAAATTACTTGCAACGACTGTCAAAGATGACGGAATAACTGATTGATTGTTAATTCAGGTAGTTACTGACACCCAACAGGTATTAATCTCCACGGCTAAGCATTACGTCCTTAGATGCAAGGCCCTCTTTGATGCAAATAATTTTTGCTCGCACGGTATAAATAGATTTTTCTGTGTCGCGACTTTTTTTATTTATTTATTTTTGGTACGGGAACTTACACATGCAGCTGCAACTTCGTGTAGGTTAACACAAATGTTATGTTTTATTCTGCGGATTGGGGTAAAATATGGGAGTTTTGGTTGATTGATTTATAAAATAATTGTTTTTAAAATAAATAACAAAATTTAAGTTTAAAATTTCTTTGAGGCCTAATATTCCGTTGAAAAATGTGTGAAAATCAAAAAGAATGGAAGTAATATTTTTTCTCCAAATGACATTAAAAGCGGTCTTTTAATGACACCTGACAGGCTCAAATGGTGTATTTTTCTGTCTAGTCAGAAAAAGTGGACTTTTTATGCCTAGGCAGAAAAAATACACCTTTTGAGCCTGTCAGGTTTCATTAAAAATTAAAATTTAACATGACAATAAATGTCATAAATAACATACATAAATATAAAAAATACGATTTAGCGTGAAATTGGAACAAATTTGGAGAAAAAATTATATGTTTTACTAGGCAGAAAAGCAGATTTAATGCCTTGGCTGGTTTCCTAGCCTCGGCTGCGCCTCGTCTGTGAAACACCAGCCGCGGCATTAAATCTTGTGCTTTTCTGCCTAGTGAAACAAATAACTATTCTTTAATTGCTTTTTAGTTATTTTGGTGCCGGAAGTGTTATTTTAGAACGAACGGGTTTTTCGCCTATGCCTGTGCGTATTCTAGTTAGACATGTATATATTTTATCGGAAAAGTATTTTTCTGTAATAGCTGGCCCTAACATAGATTGGGAGCAACTTGTGTCAATTAAAAGTTTCATAGGTGGGTGTTGAATTTCGATATACGTAATCTTCAGATTATTGGTATTTTCTATGGGATCACCGTAACAGTCATAGTCGTAATGATTATCTGGGGTGTAATAATCAAAATCATTATTTTGGGGTTCATAGAGGCCTAATTGCGTATCTGGGGTTGTTTGCGTGTTTTGGCTTGCAGCCCCGGGTTTTCGCGATGGTCCTCTATTTGAAATAATTCTTCCGAAATAATGTACTAGTTATACCCTTGATATGCTGGTTATTGAACCGTCGAATTTAGCGATCTCGTTGACATGGGTTTGGGTTGGTTGTTCGACACTTGCCCTGTGGGCTTGAATACGTTTTTTGGTGGGCGAAACACTTCGCGGTTGTTGGAAAATGTCTCGGACGGGCCCAAGTAGCATTTTTAGACACATTACGGTAAATGTGTCTAAACTATTGTTTCTGTTTCCGACACAAATTGGAAATTGTTGGCAACATGTATGGAAATATTTTCGAAACATATACATTTTAAATGGCGCATTAGCACGTGTTTCCAAGTGGTTGGTACGGGCTGTGACTTTCGCTGTTTCGACGCAAAATCGAAACTTTTATCGAAAATGTTTCGAAAATTTTTCAGAAATGTTTGGAACATGTTTCCATAAATGTGTCGAGTGAAAGTTCATTTTACAAAGAGGGCGCTGAGTGTTGGAATTGTAAATTGTCAAAATGGAAACATTATTGAAACAAATAATTAGATATCTCTATCTCTCTGCAGGTTGTAAAATAAAAGAAAGTAAACAATATGATGACAGCATAATTTCGCCATAATGAATTTGTCACCAGAGTATTTTCTATAAGTGATACATTTTTTTCGTATGGTTTATTGCAGAGGAGATCCAAAAATGGTTGACGAAATAAATTTTATCGTGCAATTTAGTAATTTAGCTTTATATTCTTAAGACGCTCCCAGTATATTGACATTTACACACAAAATAATTACTTTGTCAAAAAATAAAATCTTAAATATTTTTAAAATTTTACTTAATTCTTCTTTCAATTGATTAAGCTAGCAAAATGGAACTAATGTAACCACTTTTTTACATTTCAAATGACGCAGGAAGTTAATTAAAGTCCACTTTAATGATATAACAATGAATTTGTCAAAATGGCCGCCAGAAAGCGAGAATTATTCTGGTCTAAAATGGAGTCGACACACAATTTCTAGTATTTGGTTTCTATAATGTTTCGATAATCATGTAGCTATAATTCATAGAAAATGTGTCGAAACATGAAGAATGTTTCGATATTGTACCGAAACCATGCGAAACAAACGTCGCTAAAGTAAAAAATGCACAGTCCCGTCAAGAGGAAGGTTAAGCTTAGAAGCATAAAACTTCTGTATACCGTCACGGTATACACTACCACTTTACACTGTCTGTGACATATAACCTACAAAATTGGTCTGTACTTTGTTGAACATTTAATAAAACTTACTTATAACTTATTCCTAAGTAATAATCTAAAACATGTACTCAATTGTCGAGACAATGGAAAAAAGTAGGTTGGTCCTAACGGTTGTGCCGACCAGCTGGATAGTCGGAGACCACCTACTTTGGCCCAGTCAAGCCAAGAAACCCGAGCTCGACGAGCTCCTAAAAAAACCCATTTTCTGTCCCTTGTGCCTTGTAAAACCTCGAAGAATGTTTAAACTGTTGTTTTCTTTCCATATTAACAAAACAAAAATTTACAATTTATAGGTTATAATCGTTATAATCCAGGTTATAATAATTGTCCGGGTGCGGTAGTGTAAAGGTTTCTGGCAGTTTCGAAAATTATTTTCTGCGCAAGTTTCGTAATTAAATACATATCACTGTTTGGTAAATATTTCAAAGCAGAAGAATACCAATTTGTTTTGAATCACTTAATTCGAAAATGTTTCGCTACAATTTGGGAGCACATGTGTCTAAACACAATTTCATAATATTATATAAAAATGTTTCGAAAAAATTTCTTTTGTGCGTTTCCTAAATGTATCGACACTGTAGTTTGGAAAGTATTTCGAAACTAACAGTTCTTAATCGTTTCTAGTAACTTAATTCGAAAATGTGTCGCAAAAGTTTCGAAACACATGTGTCTCCACACAATCTAAATAATTTTAATCGAAAATGTTTTGAAACGTTTCTCAGCAAAGAATTTGTGTCCAATTTGTGTCTATAATTGCTACTTGGGGGGTTGTACGTTTACCGGTTGACACGGGAATCGAGAATTTTGAAAGTATTTTGGTATTGACTTGAAATTATTTATTGGTTGATTGTGCGATAATTATTATTCAGTTGATTGTTTCTTAAGTTAAATGGTTTTTGTTGTTAATTACAATTATATTGATTATTTTGACTGCTGCCTGCGGCTTTGTGTATAAAATTTTGATTTTGAAAATTTTTTTTTTAGTTTTATATTCAGCCTGCGGCAATGGTCTAAATAAATTTTGCGTGTATTGAAAATTCTCTTCTCGGGTTATCAAGGTAAACGCTGTTTCTAAATTCGCGGGGTTCCTTAAACGTATGACACTTAAGCTTCCGTGAAGACTTCGAATAAATAGTCGCAAGGTAATTTGTTCGTATTGGTTTAAATAAATAATTTGTATAGCATTTGGAATGGTGGTTTCGGGTATTGATGTAAACTTTTGGGCTAAATGATTGCAATCTTTTGGCAAAATCTAAGGTGTTTTCGCCTTTGTTAGGTCTGGGGCTGACAAGAGGGGGGGGGGGGGGGCTGTGGGGGAAAATTTCCCGGGCCCACGTCTCTTTTAAGGGCCCGTGCTCGGGCTGCGCAGTTAAAAAAATATGATAAATTATAAAAAAAAAAAAGCTCTATTGACAAAAAATTACCTTGTAAACATTACATAAAGGTATTTAGGTATGTAAATTGTTACATTTTGAAATAAACGTTGCAAATGGTATCTAAAACCGCGTTTGACGCAAGACGCCGCAGCCGACCCGCCGATTAAAGGATCGGCAGACGTGTTGCCGAAAACTTGGGTTTAACAGGGGACTTGTCTTCATTGTCTGAAAAATGCACACGAAAAATAACAACTTTTTTTTACGAAAATAATCCAAACGATGTTTTTGTAGATTTAAATCCAGAGGAAAAATTCAGAATCAGTGTGTTTAAGGCCGGCCGTACACAAACGGAATGTCTATCTGAATTCAGAAACGGAATTAAGAGTCTGAATTCAGGAACGTACGGAATTGTATATATTTTTATTATACAGCACACACATTCTGATTTATTCAGATTATGAATTTTTTAAATTTTCATTGGGCCGGAATTCAGATTCTGGATTCCGTTTCTGAATTCAGATAAACATTCCGGCTGTGTACAGCCAGCCTAAAATACTCTGTTAGATAGTGGGATTCTAAATATTTCAACTAGATTTGAATCTGCAAAAAATATAATATGTGATCTTTTTAGTGTTTTATGGACATTTGTTGATGATGACGGGCAAATTAAAAATAAAATAAAAAAACTTCAAAGCTCTTACGAACTAGTCTAGTCTAGATATATTGGATGAAATAAAGCACCGAAAAGCTATTTACCACTCAAATTTTGGAGAAAAATTACTATCTCCAGTTGATTTACTGAACAAAATTATGTATTTTTAATTGGATACTTTATTTCCTAATATTATAATTGCTTTGAGGATATTTTGCACTATACCCATATTACTGTAGCCCAAGCAGAAAGATCTTTTAGTTTTTTTGGCGCGTATTAAGAATGTATTAAGATCAACAATGACTCAAGATTGTTTGTCAGATTTAGGTTTATTAGCTATTGAGTCAGATTTAGCTAGAAATTGTGACTTTAGTACAATAATAGATTCATTTGCAAGTCGCAAGGCACGCAAAGTCCCGTTATATGATATAGGTACCTTACCTATACATACTTTGACAAAAACTGTTTAGATGCAATCTTGTTTCAGTGTTTTTTTAATTAATGTTTAATTTTTTTAGATATCTGATAATTATAAGTTACCCTGATTTTTTTAATATTAATATTTATAAAATTATAAACTTTTTAAATCTATTTTGACACTTTATCTTTAAACCATATAGAAATTCATGCTTATTGCCTATTACCTACCTTAAATTATAATATTTATAAAACATAACTTTCAAAAGAAATTATTACCTATTACTTATTATTTGGCAATATTAAAGCGGTAGAACCGATGAGGCTATTGCATAAATTGTTTTAGAAGGTATCACATGTATAATTTTCAAGTCCGGTCCTGTAATTCATGCCAACTTATAAAAATTTAATAGACCAAAATTGACAGAGTGTCACGTGACTTTGCCCCCATCTTGCGAGAGTATTCAAGATTTTTACTATATTTAGAATTTATGTACTAAAGTATTAGTTTTATGCTTTATTTGTTTAGGTACTTCTTAAAGACATGTATTATTGAATATAGCCATTTTTATTTTGTATTGTTGTAGGTAGGTAGGTACCTACTGTATTATTTAGACATGATTAGATAGAGATATAGATTATATCACATGACAAACATAATACAGAATTGTAAAGTATTCAGAATGTAGGAATAAAACGACATCCGATAAATCTATATACGGTTGTTTATTTACGACTACAAATTTGGTTTTTACAAAAGCAAGGTAAAACCTCCGAGTACCGAGAATATACTGACTGTTCTCCGTACCATCCGATCCCTTCCTCGCACAGGCGCGTCTATAAATCAGTATCTCTACGAACCTATATAACACTTCTCTCCTACAAAAAAAAATTACGTATACACTGAACGCTCCACTGGTTTTATAACTCGTTGGGCGCAGCACTATTTCACTACTTGGTTCACCGTCCAGTTCATTATTTTCACTATTTCTATTAATAGGTGAAATTGTCAAATCCACTGACTCAATATTTTCAGAAATTTTGGGCAATTCGCTAGGTATATTGGACTCTAAAGTTGGCTGAAATTCCTTAAATTTTTTAACTTGATTCAGATGTCTTTTCCAAATAATATTATTTAAACTAGGAACGTGGACTAAATAAGTGGATGTGCCAATTTTTTTATGAATTATGCCTTTAATCCAGGTTGGATGCTGGACATTGCGGTAATCTTTTACCGTTACACACTCACCAACAAAAAACTCTAGAAACCTCTTTCCTCCATAATATAATTTTTGTTTTTCTTGTTCCGCTAGAACATGACCCTTTAAATCAGATTTTGTTCCTTTATCTAAACTTGGTAAAAGGTTATCAAACCGAGTTCTCAATTTACGTCCAAACATTAGACTAGCCGGAGTTACCCCAGTGGTACAATGAGCTGTATTTCGGAAATCGAAAAGAAAATTACACAAAACTTTATTTACATCATCTATACAATTTTTACAATTTTTACCATTCCCCAAGGCATTTCGAAGGGCATTTTTTACCGTCTTGACGGCATTTTCTGCCGTCCCATTGGACGAGGGATGAAAAGGGGGTGATGTGGTATGTTGAATGTTATTTCGAGACAGAAATTCTTCAAACTCTCGCGAACAAAATGTCGTTGCATTGTCTGTGACAATTAGTCTGGGTGAACCAAACTTGGCAAAAGTTGTCCTTAAAATATTAATCGTCCCTTTGGAAGTAAGTGAATTTACTGGAAAAACCTCCAGCTACTTGGAATGGGCATCCAACAGAATTAAATATTGTTTGTTTAAAAATTGGCCCATAAAATCGAGGTGAAGTCTGTCCCATACCTCCTGAGGAAACGGCCAGGGTTTAAGAATACTTTTGTCGGGGTTCTTTTTATTTACTTAACAGTTATTGCATGATTTGCATACGCTTTCAATTTCTCTGTCCAATCCTGGCCACCAGACGTATGAACGCGCCAAGCTCTTCATTTTAACCACGCCCATGTCACTAATGTTCAAATAAATAAAGTTATCACTTTTCGTTGTAAGTACTACTTGTGTTTATTAAATGAGTACAATTATTTTTTTTTTAATTCTGTAAAACATGTTGAAACTAATAAAAAATAAAACGACTAGTAACATTTAACATTGTCATAATTATTACTGGTGATTTCATTGAGGTGTGTATCACAGCCGTATTTAACTTTTAAGAATTTTACCAAGGGTTTTTTTTTATTTAAAAATCTTTAGTGAATACAGTGAGTATGTTTACTCCTATACAAAATTACGTTTTCGTATTTTCTATACTCGCTGTAAAATAGTAAATTTTTCATAACGTGAATCTAATTTATTTTACAAACATAAAATTATTTATTAGGAGCGAGATTTTTACATAAATTTTAAATCATGGTGCATTCATGTTTAGTATGCAAACAAATGGACCAAATGAATAATAATTTACCCTTTCATCGCTAAGTATGTTTGAATTTATGTTTGCAAGCGTTGGAGTCCGTTGGACAGTGTTGCCATGCAGAGTGAACCCAAATAGTTTCCTCTTCTACCCATTACTGATTTTCAATAACATTTCAAATAATAACAATGAAACATTAGGTCTAGAGTTTATAATGTTTTTGATTTGTCCTCGTCTAAACTCCATCCGTAGACATACTGTATGTTTATATAGTAGTTAATAAAACATTGTCGGAATGAAGACATTGAATTGGAGCTATGGATCACAAAGGCTGGAGAAAAGTTTGTTCAAATAAATAGGTAACGGGTCAAAAACACTTTTATTTATAAAAAAATATCAATAATTTCATATTTTGAATATAAGTGAGCAGAAAGCAGAAAACATTAAATAAAGTAACGGTAGACTTTATTTTTAACAAAAGCGATCTTATACTTCGATGTAATAATATTTAAGGACATAAACGTGAACGTTTTTCAAAAGAGACAAATAAAGATTAACCATTTTACTTATTTTTCTTCTTAAATTTTTTATCTTTAAATCCTTTTTTGCTTATCTTTTCTTTCTTCTGTTTAAGCTCACCAAATTTTTGTTTCTTGATATTTTTCCTTAATTTTTTATTTACTTTTACACCTGCTTCTTTCGGCACCTCTTCCCAATCAACTTTTTTAGTTAAACCTGATGACTTATTACCTACCTTACTTTTAGCTTTAGCATTTTTACTTAAATCTTTTTCACTGTTTTTTGTTTTACCTAAATTTTTCTTTTTATCGCCACTCAGCAAACTTGTTTTCTTCTTTTTACTTGTTCCTTCACCAGACGTACTTTCTATGCCGTTAACTTTCAATGTATTTCTTTGCTGTTTGTTTTTAACCTGTTCCTCATTATTTTTATTTTGCTTATTCTTGTGAATGTCTTGTGATGATCTTTTTCTATTACCTTTACTATTTTCTTCAATAATATCTTCTAGAAAAACTTCATTTTCTTCTATTATATCAGCATCATCACTTTTTGGAATTACATTTGAAAACTTTTTTAATTTGGCAACAAAGAAACCGTCCATGTTATGTTCGTGTGGGTAAAATCTACGTGTCAGATTTAAAGTTGGGTGAAACCTACAAGCAAGATAGAAAAAATTGTTAGAAATTAAAAATTGAATAGTCATGATTATAAGAATAATATTTTTCAATAAATTTGGCTGAGAATTAAAGCAAAAAAGGAATTATCAAGGCTTTAATAGCTAGGCGTGAAAGTGCCGTCGAGGCTGCCGCGTGACGTGTAGATTTTTTAGGGGATGCAAAAGTTACGCGGCCACCTCGCGAGGCTAGTCGGCAGGTCTCGGATCTGCTAACTTGCTAATTGTTAAAATTTCCACTTTCACGCACCATTTGTATGAAAATTGTGACTCGCCACTTATGTTTTAACAATATTTTGTCTGTGGCCTCAGGCCTGGCTCCTGCGTTAATTCTCACCAGAGCAGGCCACTGACGATGACGGCGTATGTGAACTGATTTAAGGAGTCCTTACCTAACTTTCAGGACGGTCGATTTAAAAAAAAGAAAAGTATGGAGTGTTTCTCTCGGACAACCAAGGAGAAGCCCATTTAAACATAATAAAGTAATTTTTAAGACACTCTGGATATACAATAACGGGTGTAAACCACCAGTAATAATTATGATGTCAAATGTTACTGGACGTTTTCTTTTTTATTAGTTTAAATTTAAATAACAATGATTGAAGTAATTAAAAAAGTGTTGTTTTTCAACTTATCTCCAAATGCTGAAACAAGTAAAGTTCTCATTGTTTCGTTTTAGGTACTTGCCTTTATTAAATTAATACAATCATTATTTTTTTCTTGAATACTGTAAAACATGTTAAAACTAATAAAAAAAGAATAGTAATATTTGACATTATTATTATCACTGGTGGTATCATTGATGTATGTGTCGTAGGCTGATAGTGAAATCCGTCATTTCATGAAAAGCCTAGTCACTTCATGAAGCGTCGGCAGATTGTGTAAAAACATGAAATTACACGATTTGCCGCGTCACTTCATGAAGAGACCTTGACGTTTCGGCGTATTATGTATAACACAATCTGCCTAATTTTAAATATCGTCACTTCATGTAGTACCTAACGATGTCATGTCAGTCGGCAGATTGTGTAATTCCGTCTAAAAGGTATATTGGCAACTGGTTTGTTCGTTGTTCCCCAGAGCATTTTTTTTTAATTAAATTTTTTTAACTAATATTATTTTATAAAAATTTAAAAAATGCTCTGACAAACCCGAACAAACCAGTTGCCAATATACCTTTTAGACGGAATTACACAATATGCCTTGTTTTTGTGGCATTTAATGAAGTGACGATATTTAAAATTAGGCAGATTGTGTTATACATAATACGCCGAAACGTCAAGGTCTCTTCATGAAGTGACGCGGCAGATCGTGTAATTTCATGTTTTTACACAATCTGCCGACGCTTCATGAAGTGACTAGGCTTTTCATGAAATGACGGATTTCACTATCAGTCTACGACATATGTAGCACAGCCGTATTTCATTTTTAAGAAGTGTTTAATTTTAAATAACTTTTAATTGGCTCGTTAGAAAATAATAAAATTTGTTATGCGAGTCCATCATACAAGGTCCTTTAAAAAGTCTACTATAATTTTGATGTAAAATTATTTGGTGAGCCATAATTTGATGGTAGCAAAATTTACATGGGATTTTCATGGCCAGTCTGGCGGTGCAGTATTTTTAATTGTTTATAGGAAAGTGGCGTCCTAAAGTGTTAATTATATATTTTTTAAAATTTCTAAACTACCTTAAATGCCTATATTTGGTAAATCCCTCTGTACCAAATCCTAGTCCTGTATCAACAAGTTTAACATTTCTCTTCTTTAAAGCAAAGTCAATGACCCATTCGTTTTCTTCTGGCAGGACTGAGCATGTGGAATACACAATATACCCTGAAAAATAAAGTTTTGATTTATTTCATAACAATCATTATTATTTTTTTTATTAATATATCTTTATTCTCAGTCCGGGAGCTAGTAACAGATTTGTGCGACCAATTTTATCTCGACCGATAATTTGTCGAATGATTCAGGTAGTTGTGTCATGAAGACTCGTGCACGTCAGCTGCGGCACCAGCGGTGGGTGGGCCAACGGCAGCCACGAAATCACGTTAAAAAAAATTTATTTCATCCCGGTTGAAAGTTCGTGAGTCAATAGTTATTATAATACTGAAGTGAAAAAAAACGTCAGCTGCTCATACGAACATGAAAAAAAAAGTATTTTTGGTGATTTCATCCCGATTCATTACAGAGAATATAACACCAAATATAGGTACAACATATAAAAAAAAAGGTAGTTGTGTCATGAAGACCAAATATAGGTACAACATATAAAATCACAAATAATAAAAATCATGTTTAGTAACTATTAATAACTTCATCGAAATTATTCCAAGTAAAATATATACAGGGTGTTCATTTGAAAACTTTCCACCACGGATTTATCGAAAACCACTGATTAAAAGAAAAAACGCCGAGACACGTCAAAAGATTTGCCAAAGGGGACAACTTTTTAACCAAAAACTACTTCACCCCCTTTTACCCTCTGCCCCCCGGGGTCATCCCCTTAAAAATTTTAAATGACAAGGGGTATCAAGTAATAGCTTGTTTGAAAGGTCTTTCAAAGTGCTTAATTTTGACGTTTGATTTTTTTAAATCGGTCGTTTCGTTTTCGAGAAAATTTGAAAAATCTTTATTTATCTTAATTTGTTCAGATAGAAAAAAAAACACACGAAAATATCACTTTTTATTTTAATAAGTGTTCAAAATGTTGCCCGTTATTGGCCAAACAATGATATAGGCGATGTTCAAATTCCTGACGGACATTTTCAAAAACATGTTGTGGGAGATCATGGCAGCTTTCGATGATGCGTTGACGAAGTTCTTCCAAACTTTCAGGTTGGGAAGTGAACACAATAGACTTCAAATGGCCCCATAGAAAAAAGTCTAATGGCGTCAAGTCAGGAGATCTAGCAGGCCATTCTATAGGCCCTCTTCGCCCTATCCATTTATCTGGAAACTCGTCGTCTAGCCATTGCCGAACCGGAAGAACATAGTGAGGAGGAGCGCCGTCTTGCTGGAAATATATTTCAGCCTCATCAAGTATAGGGTTTCCATCGTCTTCGATTTGGTTTTCAATGGTTTCAGTGATAAGCGGATTGATGGTATTTTCCAACATATCTAAATAAATGCCTCCATTTAAATTCCCATTAATAAACAATGGCCCAATCACTTTGTTTCCTAAAATGCCTGCCCATAAATTAATTTTTTGGGGGTACTGAGTATGCCCTTCTACAAAAGCATGAGGATTTTCATTGCTCCAATACCTGCAGTTATGCAAATCCATTTAGATAAAATGTGCATTCATCACTGAAGCAGATATTCTTTACATGAATGGTATTATCATTAATCGCTGCAGTCATTTGTTCACAAAACTCAAGTCGCCTATCGAAATCATCTTCGGTTAACTCTTGCAATATTTTCATTTTGAATGGATGAAATGTATGCAATTTAGTAACTGTGTGTACAGAGCCTAATGAAATACCAGTCGCATCAACAATTTTGCGTAATGAAGTATTAGGATTTATGCCAAAATGACCCAAAACTTCAACTTGAGCGGCTTCATCCAAAACTCTTAGATGATTACGTTTTTATTTGCAACAGATCCAGTTTGAGTTTTAGTAACAAGGTCCAAAACATACCTATGCGAAGTTATCTTTTCCGGCTGTCTGGCGTTAAATGTGGCGGCAGTTTGCCGAGCACATTGATTTTGGGCACCATAAATTAGAATCATTTCCACTCTTTCGGCTAGTGTGTAAATCATTTTGGAAGTAAAATCTGAATCAATTAATTAATTTTCACTATCCCAAGATTGTCACAAAGGTAACTGACAGCAAACTAAATTCTTTCTTTTCCTTAGCAACTATAAAAAAACTAAACAGGTATAAGAATAAATACATGTTATCTGTAGAGTTGGGCATGGTCAATTGACCATGACGTATTTGACCGGTCAAATTCGGTCAAAATATATCAATTTTATTTTATTATTTATGCATTTGTGATCTGTCCAGGTTACCTCCTACCACCCAGGATAATGTTTAGTGTATCGTTATAGCGCCGTTATTTAAGAAAACAATAACACCTGATTCTGGGAATCCCAATAGTCGGCCTTGTTTATTAGTGGTTCCCGGAACGAATTCAATCACAATGAAGGAAAGGAATAGAGAAGTTATTGTTATTCTCTTTTTATACCATTTTCATAGGCATTTCCTTCTGTCTATTTATTTTCATTTCGTATTTGCCAGAGTTAGAGTTTGCACTTGCATTGCATTTTTGTGAACTAACGACGCGACGTCGCATTTACGATGAGTTTGGGGAAGTCCAAAACCAAAATTTGGAATTGTTTTACCGACATAAGAGAAGAAAACAAAGTAAAAGGGAAATGTATCTACTGTGAAGCAACTATTGAGATATACACTTATAGAATGTGTACCTGGATGGACCTAACTATATCATCCATTTGACCACCCTGTATAAAATTTAGGTATGGCAGTAGACTTTTCAGAACAAGCAAAACTTGTTATAAAAAATTAATTTTTTCCAAAATACAAAATAAGAAATTTGGCATGTATACCTACCTAGTTAGGTTCATCCACTGCATTTTTAAATTTTAATTTATTTCAGTCAATTGACCGGTAAATTGACCAGTCAATTGACCAAAAACAAATTGATCGGTCAAATCCACAACCCTAGTTATCTGTGTTGATAAAAAGAAGGCGGAAAAAAATTCGAGTTGTTATTTGGTTGCTGCCACGTCTAATCTTCCGAATTGCTGTTTATGTTGGTTTTTGAACACTTATTGAAATAAAAAGTGATATTTTCGTGTGTTTTTTTCTATCTGAACATATTAAGATAAATAAAGATTTTTATAATTTTCTCGAAAACGAATCGACCGATTTAAAAAAATCAACCGTCAAAATAAAGCACTTTGAAAGACCTTTCAAACAAGCTATTACTTGATACCCCTTGTCATTTAAAATTTTTAAGAGGATGACCCCGGGGGCAGAGGGTAAAAGGGGGTGAAGTAGTTTTTGGTTAAAAAGTTGTCCCCTTTGGCAAATCTTTTGACGTGTCGCGGCGTTTTTTCTTTTAATCAGTGGTTTTCGATAAATCCGTGGTGGGAAGTTTTCAAATGAACACCCTGTATAATAACCATTTACAAAATAATTTTTTAGTTTTTTTTTTTAAATCCATAATTTTGATATTTTAAATTTTTTCGGCAAACTGTTGTAAATTGTTATTCCTTTATATAATATTGATCTTTGGTCAAAAGTACTCTTTACCATGGGTGTTTGAATATGATGGTTTTGTCTCGTGTTTTGAATAATGTTGGTTGGATGAAATATTATATTCAAATGTTTTTCTTTAATTAAAATAGAGTGTATTAGAATGCATAGTTTTAATTTATAATGCTTTTCTAAATTTAAATATCCGTTTGGTTTATACAAATTTATAGTTGGTTCTAAAAAGGAAGTTTATGTATGCATTTAATTATTTTGTTTTGTAGTTTTTATAATGGTTGAATTGTAGTTAAATTCGCTGATCCCCAAATTGAAATCATATACATACTGTAATTTTGAATAAACCCAAGAATTATATATATTTTTTTAAATATTTTTAATGATATATAATTTTTAGCTTTTAACCAAATGCCAATTACCGGTGAGATTAATATTAAATGTTTTTCCAACTTAAATTTTCGTCAATATAATAAACCTAAAAATTTAATTGTTTTTCATGAATAAAAGTTACTTACCTCCAGTAGATGATTTGGCGTTTACAGAATCAATGGCAGCCAATAATAACTGTCTTTGAAGGTTGTAACATCTCTGAACGTCAATGTCATCTTTACTGGTTTTAACACTTTGATCTTTGGCTATCACTCCAGTACCTATAATTTAAAGGTGGGATTTTAGCATTTTTTAATTTATGAAGACAAAGTTTTAAAACCTAAGTAACTTGGATTCTGCATAAAATTCTGAACATTTTTTAATAAAAGCATTATTAGTCTATACTTAACAGTTTCTCGGAATTTGTAGATAGACTAATAATGCTTTTATTAAGAAATTTTCAGAATTTTATTCAGAATCCAAAAAAATTATATAAAATAGGGGTATCCATTTAAGATTTAGATCTTACCCCCCCTTCCTCCTAGGGGCTTGAAGTAACAAGATTGACAATATACGCAAAAGATGTCCCCCTCGAAATAAAAATCGACGGGTCCGAGCGATTTTCCATATTTTCATTTTAAAGCAGGAAAATCGAATTATAAAATGAATTTATACATTACATACCGAGAAGAAAGTTCAAACTTTGAAACCAATAGATCAATAGAGCTAAACATTTAAAAAAAAAACTTAAAATCATGATTGTGACGTAATTTTAATTTAATGTTATTTATTTGTGTGTTGACTGGGTGCGACTCGCTATGTGACCCTGTATGTAGAATTTTCATAATCTGTAAGTTTCAGGATATATGTTTACTTAAGTTCGTCCTTTTCAAAATAATTTGTTTAAATTTTATTACATAACTTTTTTCCTTTACTTACAGCTACGCCCTGAAGATGGCTTATATAAGCCGAAACGCGTAGGCAATTATAATTTTATAAATATATAAGAAGGTAGAAAGGACTTTTCTTTACCAACCACCTTTTTAAAAAACTATCTTAACAGTAAACATAACTCGATACATCATTCGGTGGGAGCGAGTCGGACACATCGCGTTTGACTACACTATCGACTTAAAAAGCGTATTTTGTATGATTATAATATAATATAGTTATTTGTTTCACTAGGCAGAAAAGCACAAGATTTAATGCCGCGGCTGGTGTTTCATAGACGAGGCGCAGCCGAGGCTAGGAAACCAGCCAATGTTATTTATGACATTTATTGAATTGTTGTGTTTACTTGTCATTTTAAATTTTAATTTTTAATGACACCTGACAGGCTCAAAAGGTGTATTTTTTCTGCCTAGGCATAAAAAGTCCACTTTTTCTGACTAGGCAGAAAAATACACCTTTTGAGCCTGTCAGGTGTCATTAAAAGACCGCTTTTAATGTCATTTGGAGAAAAATATAATTATTTCTCAGTACATAATTCAATAATATTAAAACGGGGAATGTGTAAAAAGTTTATTTTTCCTTGCTCTATCCGGTAGGATCAAAATTGAACTTCAGTGAAGAAAGCCTTCTGGCCTATTGTTTAAAATTTTAAAGTAGAGAAAAAATGTTTATTAGCGAATAATCATACCTGTACATGGAGCATCCAGAAGGACTCTGTCAAAGAAAACTTTCATAATACTAGGAAATTTTCTACCATCCATACAGGTTATAACACTGTTGATTACCCCTAATCTATGGAAATTTCCAACAACAGCTTTGATTCGTTCCCTAAAAAATTATGTATAAAAAAAGTTACACGGGAGAAAATCAAGATTTAAACAACAATATCCAAAATCGACCGTTTTTTAGATTATATTTTCAAAAAATTTAATGACGGACTAGTTTTTAACAGTACACATATTAGTTTCTATCTGTTCATATTTTGTTTCATTAAATTCATTCAAAAAATATTTTCAGGAATAAATAATACCGAAATGAAACAAAATTCGACAATTTGATTGGAAAAAATTCCGTTTGCTACTGCGTCAAAAGTTTCAAAAACTTGCGGAAAACGTTCGGTTACATAAATGACACGCGTATTCTAGTTAACAGTAATAGTTTTGGTTCTGTAAGGGTGGTGTGGCACAAAATTTTGTATCATGACAAGTCGGGGCAGAAAGAAGTTTAGTGCTTAGAAACATTTTATAAAAAAATTAAATAGTTGGCAAACTACGGGGCTGAGCAAAAGTAAAAATGTGGTAAAGAAATGCAAGGTCCAGAGGATAAACTAAAAAGTCACTGGGAAATCCGCACAAGTAAAACTAGTGATATAGGTGGCCTTAAAAACGATCGTCAGTCCTAGCCTAAAACGAACCAAAATCAAGTTATCCAATTGACAAAGAAAAAGAAGGTGGACAAGAACAAAAGTGAAACTAATCAAAGTAGCGGTCTTATGGGTTCTTTTGTTGACAAACTAGTAGTAGACGAAATAGTCCAATCCGGTAAAGCAACGAAGTGCAATTTTAGATCGCTAGAAAATAAGGGAGTTCAAAATGCCATAGAAATGTTAAGACCACGGGCCAATAAAAAATAGTAGAATGCTTAATAGGCTGTATAAATGGCATACTATAATATCTCTAAACCAACGGGGTTTTGGTTTTTATAGGATGCCATCAACTAATTTGTTGTTGGCAGTTGGCACTTGGCAGCATCATTCAAATTGATTATGGAGAACTAGAGATACTATAATATCTCTGAACCAACGGGGTTTTGGTTTTTATAGGATGCCATCAACTAATTTGTTGTTGGCAGTTGGCACTTGGCAGCATCATTCAAATTGACTATGGAGAACTAGAGGGTAGGAGGCCGATCGACAATGGCAGCATTTTCAATTTCTGTCCCGGTTTTTTGGTTAGTTCGCTAGTTGACCGATAGATGCTCTCGCTTCGCAGGTCGGCTGGTGTCGTCTTCTTCTTCCTCGTTTTTGACTTTTACTTTTGACAATTGACATTTTATTTTTCGAAATAACAAATAACGTTTAAAGACAAGACAAGACAAATAACGTTGTATTCTAATTGATTTCCATATTTATAATAAATAATGGTACAATTTATAAAAGTAGAGTTTGCTTTGTGTCGGGGTGTAAGACAGGATTTTCTTCAGAGGGGAAACGGAGCCAAATAAGTCTCTTTCTAGCTCCAAAGGTAAGTTAAAATTGGTTTATAAACTATAATAATTAAGTAACATATAGCTTGTTGATATTCAAAGGTAGTAATAAGTATAACAAAGTAAGTGTAAATTCATATAAAAGTCCTTATTTGTTCCTTAAAGAACTAATTTAAATAAAAATATTTATCGCCTCCATAAGAAACCATTTATTTGATAGCCCACCTCAAACACGAGCGCCATCTTACGGCGACTCGTAAAGCTGAATTACCTATGCTAATTTGGGACCGAATCCAATGCATTGCGATCGGCCTCCTACCTCAAGTCCTCCATAAAACTCACTAACTTCGTAGCGATTGACGCGCGCCAACTTTGAAAATGCAGGTTGTCATTTGGGTGTTGAGAGTTAAAAAAAATATTCATCTGGAAATCACCAGATTTATCATAAACAATTATTGTTAAAATTTCTTTATGATATTTTATAATACATCCTAATTTCATGAGATTCATTACCTGTTGAAACAGATATCCTTTGCCGCACTTTTCTCACTATAACACAATTATGCACTAAATACAGTTGAATTGTTAATACCGTGCGAGAAAAAAATATTTGCATCAGAGGGCCTTGCATCTAAGGACGTAATGCTTAGCCGTAAAGCTTAATACCTTTTGGGTGTCAGTAACTAAAGTCGCCACAGTGGATCTTTTCCCGTGCGTCATCAATCAACGATCAGGACTCAACGTGGTTAATAACTCTGCATCCTTATTTATTACAGTAACAAGTTTGAATAAAAGCATAAAAGAACGTCTCCAAGATTCCGCAATAATATAACGTGCTAGACAAGAATAAAACTATAAACGTCAATTAATTACTTTTTTTATTTGTTTAGTTGACTACCGTTGTATTTTAGAACTTCATTGTCAACCTTATTTTGATCTGCCAATCTAATTCGTATTTTGTAAATTTGTGTGCCTTAAAACTGGTCCTTTTTCTAAAAATAGTTCTTTTTAGAGCTAATTATACCCACCATCTGTTTTGGCGGTAAGTATTTATGGATTTTTATAATACCCAATTTATTTGTTTTAAATATTCTAACCGTGAAAGTTCTTTGAAAAGTTTACGGCAGTGGCTAAATTCCCTTAAATGAAAAGATGTCAAAAATTTGACTTTTGCGATTTTAATAGTCAATAAAACACCAAACTTTTCTAGATTTTAAGCTTTAAAAATAGTATTAACATTTGTTTGTCAATTTCTTTTAGATAATAGAGAATGCCGGGCAAAACTGAAAATAAATAATAATTTTTCGGGATATTATGTAGGTACGTCAAACGGTAGGCAGGCACGTCCATTTTATGAACGTCTCGTAATTTTGATTTGATTCATACGATTTTGATGACGTGAAAGTGACGACGCACGGGAAAAGAACCACTGTGGCGACTTTACCTAAATTAACAATCAATCAGTTATTCCGTCATCTTTGACAGTCGTTACTAGTAATTTGATTCATCGCTAATTTTTCCAATTTCTTGAACAATTCACACAATGGGCTTTACGGAACACGCTGTGGCTGTGTTTAGGGAAACAGGTTCTATACAACACAAAAAAGCAGCAGGAAGACCATCTATAAGAACAGAAGAACTTGTTGCAAACGTTCGTGAAATAATGCAAAATACGCCAACAAATTGTATAAGACGCCTGTCCCAAGAAGTGGGAAGATCTTACGGAACATGCAGGACTATTCTTAAGAAGCAGCTAAATTTATTTCCTTATAAAGTGCAAGTATCCCAAGAAATACAAGCCGTAGATTTTGAAAGACGCAGGAATTACTCTCAATGGTGAACACTATTTTTAAAACTCCAGTTGCAAATTTAGAATTACAAAAAAGGATTATCCAAGGATGTGGTAACATTTCTCCAGAGATGCTGGTCAACACTTTCGAAAATATGAAGAAACGTGTGAATTTATGCGTGGAGGATGGCGGTGGCCAATTTCAGCAATTTATGTAATTATTTTTCTTTTTCTTTCTGTATATTCTTACTTTGTTAATTTTGTAAACAACAAAAATAAATTTGTATTTGTTTACTTATTTTATTACTCATTAGTTTGGCATATCATGTCATAATATGAATTTGACAAAATTTTAACCTAGATTTGGTTAGATATATCGTCCCCAACTTTGATGCAAATAATTTTTGCTCGCACGGTACAGTATAGCCGACTGTACAGGGTTATCCAACCAAGACTAGACAAGGCGATTTTTTGACTTTTCCTGTACTTTTATAAAAAAAACTGAAATAGCCATCTTAAGTCATTTTCTCCCGCGAATTCGAATATCTTCAGCAAAAAACAATTGAACATCAAACAAAAGTACCAGGGGTCACTTTGATATTTTTTTAAATGGAACACCCTGTATATTTTTACATTTTTAAATTCCACATAAAATTATAATTATTTTTTATTAAATGCATTATTAGTCTATACTTCATAGTTTCCGAGATATTGACTCTCGAAAAGTGACATTTTTGAACTTGACAGCTTATAACTTTTTAACAGTACGTCTTAGAGCAAAGCGGCTTACATGTCCATATCTTCAATTTTTATTATCTTCCCAAAAAAATCACTGGAAACGGCTTAATAACATCACAATTTACCGGCCGATTTAAACCAAATTTGGTACAGTTGTGTAAGAGGATCTAACGCACCGAATGACGATATTGGCGTTGTTGCCAGCTTTTTACTTTGTCTGGAATTCGAACGAATTTTATATTTTTAAATATAACACCCAGTATATTTTTACATTTTTAAATTCCACATAAAATTATAATTATTTTTTATTAAATGCACTATTAGTCTATATTTCATAGTTTCTGAGATATTGACTCTCGAAAAGTGACATTTTTGAACTTTGACAGCTTATAACTTTCTAACAGTACGTCTTAGAGCAAAACGGCTTACATGTCCCTATCTTCAATTTTTATTATCTTCCCAAAAAAATCAACTTCCAGTTAAACCGGAACAACTATATTTCCTTCTTTCGAGTTACATCCGGTTTAACCGGAAGTTGATTTTTTTGGGAAGATAATAAAATTTAAAGATAGGGACATGTAAGCCGTTTTGCTCTAAGACGTACTGTTAGAAAGTTATAAGCTGTCAAAGTTCAAAAATGTCACTTTTCGAGAGTCAATATCTCGGAAACTATGAAGTATAGACTAATAGTGCATTTAATAAAAAATAATTATAATTTTATGTGGAATTTAAAAATGTAAAAATATACAGGGTGTTCCATTTAAAAAAATATCAAAGTGACCCCTAGTACTTTTGTTTGATGTTCAATTGTTTTTTGCTGAAGATATTCGAATTCGCGGGAGAAAATGACTTAAGATGGCTATTTCAGTTTTTTTTTTATAAAAGTACAGGAAAAGTCAAAAAATCGCCTTGTCTAGTCTTGGTTGGATAACCCTGTACATATACATATTTTTGTTACACATACATACCTATTTAAATCATTAGCAAAGAGAACGCCAGTATTTTTCATAATAGCAGAAATATGGGATGCTTTCCCGCCAGGAGCCGCAGACATATCCAAAATTCTTTCATTTTCTTGAGGGGCTAAAGCCATAACTGGAAGCAAACTAGAGGCCCCATGAATCATATAGTGACCTGCCAAATATTCTGGGGTTGCCCCCATTGGGACTTGAGCTGAGTAAATTACTAATCCAACCTAAGACAAAATAATAAATGATATTAAAAAATGTTATTAAACCGAAATTATGTAAAATTTGGTTGCTTAATTTTATTTAAATTAATTTTAGGGTCAATTTGGGTAAATGTAAATAGGCGTAATTGGAACAACATTAAATATTAATAAATTTGACGCCAAATAACGCGCGCGCCCTTATGTGGTCTTTAACTTTTCCACTAATCATAGCCTACCAAATGCCACATGAGATTTGGGGATTTAGAGTGTGAGACAAGCGGTCATAAAAGAAGGTGCTTCTGATTGATTTCTATCAGTTTACATTTTCCCCTTTAAAAGAGCATCACTTATAAATTGTATGTTTACCTTTACCACAATTTTAGCAGGTCGGTACATGTAAACAAAACCCTATTTTCTTAATATTAACTAAAAGTAATCAATTTTAGCACTGAGTTGAATTAAAAGAGGCCTAAGTCATATATAATATCTGCTTACGTTTCTTTATTTCCTTATGTATATCATAACAGAAGTCGGAAAAATGTAACCTGCCACCAAAAACCGTCCACAACTTCCCCAATGCGTCTTTTAATTTTACTATATTCTATATTATGGTTACAATTATTTATATAGTATAGTTCCTACGCCCTTGGAAAGTCATTGTCGAATCCCCCCCCCCCCCCTATCCCAGTAATCTCCTTGTAAGAGCAAACACTAGTCACGCATTGGTATATTTCATTTGCTTATCAATATTTTGTTTATTTTTCGTTTTCACCAAAAAACGGCCAGTGTTTGGGTAATGGTAATTTAACCTTTTTTAAAGTAAAACTTTAGATAATTGAGATAAGAGGGATACGTATTTTACCGATTTTTAGATAAAACGAAGAAGTAACGAAATATCGAGCGAAATATTGATCAAAAACTAGTGCTTGCTCTTAAATATAAAATTTGTAGCCTACCATGTACTACGGTAAATTCATTAGAACTATAATTCAAAAAAAAATTCTAAAGTTTTCCCATTATTTAAAACCAAACAATGGACACAAACTTCGTTTTTTTAAAACGAAAATCTGAAAACTTTTTAAGATAAAGATGTGAATGCTAACCTTGCTCCATTTACCAATAGGATCCAAATTAACTCCTCTGTTTATTAAAGCCTGGGCCAAATCTCTTCTTCGCGTTTTTAAACTATTAGTTCTAATTGTCAAAGGTCTCTGCACTTCACTTGCTTCCAAAAATTCCAAAAGTTCAGAAAGAGGGAACAATTGCATGAATTTTTCCATAAGAAATTCATTGTAACTGTAGTAAGTGCATAGATCTGTCTTTAGAATTTCTATGTAATCACTACGTGAGTGCTGTTTGTCACGAAGTTTGCTAAAGTCTGAAAGAACTGTAATTACTTCACGTATTCTTTGCTGAACATCCTACAAAATAATAAATTTGTATATGTCCATGTCTAAATAACTAAAAATATACAGGGGGTCCAGTTGAAAAGTTGAATGTTTTTTTCACTTTTGGATAAACCAGAAATAACAACGTTGTTTATTATGTTGACCAATGAAGATTTATATCTTCATAATTCTTAACTTTAAATTTTCTACTCCTACTTATCGAGGCGAGCCACTTTTAAGTATCACAGTTTATAAATACTGGCATTTTTATTGACTATAGGTATATACCGGGTGTTTCTCAAAAGACGTTCACCCCTATAACTTTTCTGTATTTATAGATATTAAAATGAAATTTTGAGATTATAAGAGATAAGTCTGCATTTATTGGCATAATTTTCAAGTTGTTAGCACTTCCGGTTTGACCGGAAGTGCCCTTGGCTTTAATGTTTTAAATGGGTCATCTTGTATATTTTTACTTATTGGGATTCAGCATAACATTCTGAGTAAAATAACACCTAACTTTTCATTTTTTGACGTGTTATACATTTTTATGTTTATTTTTTATTTTCAATCTAGAGTGCTACAAATTAATTAAATCTGTTAATTTATAGTCAGAGTATATGAAAATTAAAATGATGTCATAATAATTGACTTTCCAAGTTTCACAAGCGTTTAAAAAATGAAATTTTGTTTTCTTGATGTTTACTCCATTTTTCCAAATGTAACGATGGTAGTTCACTAGGATATTTAAAACGAGCATTTTTTTTTCCAATAATTTGATACCATACACTCCTATGCTATTTTAAAATTGACACGAAAAAATTTGCCTTAAGTCCCAAGCGCAAATTTAAAACCGTTATGCATTATTGCCGCCCTGCCTTTTCTAAAGAAATATAAAGGCGGCTTTGAAAAACAATGGAATGGTTTTGAAAACCAATACGGTTTTTAATTTAAATTGTAATGTCATTCGTTTTCATTAAACTTACATTGTAAATCAGATAAAATGGTGAGTTTTACTAGAAATGAACAAATAATTGATATGCTCCTAATTGTTGGAGTGACTAGAAATTTTTTTCTGAAGTTGAATGTTTTATAAACTAATGGCATTACAACTTTAAATTAAAGCCATATTGTTCTTCAAAGCTGCCTTTATATTTCTTTAGAAAAGACAGGGCGGCAATATAGCATAACGCTATTAAATTTGCGCCAAATTTTTTCGTGTCAATTTTAAAATAGCATAGGAGTGTATGGTATCAAATTATTGAAAAAAAAAAATGCTTGTTTTTAATATCCTAGTGAACTACCATCGTTCCATTTGGAAAAATGGAGTAAACGTCAAGAAAACAAAATTTCATTTTTTAAACGCTTGTGAAACTTAGAAAGTCAATTATTATGACATAATTTTAATTTTCATATACTACTTGACTATAAATTAACAGATTTAATTAATTTGTAGCACTCTAGATTAAAAATAAAAATAAACATAAAAATGTTATAACACGTCAAAAAATAAAAAGTTAGGTGTCATTTTACTCAGAATGTTATGCTGAATCCCAATAAGTAAAAATATACAAGATGTCCCATTTAAAATACCAGTCAAGGTCACTTCCGGTCAAACCGGAAGTGCTAACAAATTGAAAATTATGCCAATGAATGCAGACTCATCTCTAATGCATAATCTCTAAATTTCATTTTAATATCTATAAATATAAAAAAGTTATAGGGGTGAACGTCTTTTGAGAAACAACCGGTATATATTATAATATAGCACACGCATCTCATTCATAATAGTATATTAACGTACACGTTTTATAAAGCATCATTTTAAAGCACGCGTCCATGCGAGTTTTATAACGGGACAAGTGCTTAAAACTGCTTTATATAACACGTACGTTATACTATTTTTTCTAATATGTAGTTTTTTTCAATAAAAACACATATTTAAAAAGAAAATAAATCCTTCAAATTTTGTAAATTTTATGTCTAAATTTTATGTTGGTAATACTATTTTTTATCATAGTAGCCTCTGGGCAACAAAAATTATTTTGCGATCTGTAATTTTTTGATTTATTGACCCATTTTCACCACGAGATTCTAAAGTTATTTTAGCGATATGAGATTTGAAATTGGACGGAATACGTTGTGTGATCCTTGTACATTCGGTACATATACAGAGAGTTTGGAAAATCGGGCAATTTTGCTACTTTTTTTCGAATTTCAAAAGACGTGATTTTACGTCACGGCATTGCAATTTAGTATAGGGAAGATGGAAAATTCAAATAAAGTTGTAGTTAAAATCGACATTGGAAGGTTAGTAGATTGCATTTTGGATAGGATTTGGCAGAAAATTATAGCTTGAAGCATCTACAAAAGCAAAATAGTTCTCCGTCAATAAAGTTATTATTTAATATGTGTTTTTTATTGAACTAAAACAATACATACAGATTTGTAGATCTAGGCAACCAAACATACATACGTGGGTTCGTGTAGTATTTTGCATATTTGGACTAAAAAATATTAGTTATCTAGAATGCTATGCTAAACGGTGAAAAAAAACATGTCATGTAGGGCCAACCTTTAAATAATAAAATTCGGAGTCGCGCTAGCGAGTTCGAAATAGATCTGTTTCGAGACAAAATTAGAAAAAGTCCTTTTACCTAGAGCCCACATCTTACGTTTTATAGAGAACATTCATCATATGACATATTGTGTGAACTTGTAAAATGAAATTCCTGGCATTTTTTTTTATTTATTTACTCCCGATTAACTTTATCGCATCAGGGATAAATGTAAGTATGTAGTTTAAACAACAATAATAATATAAATAGTAATAGTAATTCTTCTAACTAAGTATATAAAAAAGACCAAGCACGTAGATAGCTTTTCTTCCTGGGATGGGTATTCCCACACTCCCACACACTGGCGTAGCTAGGATTTTATCTTGAAGGGGGGGGGGGGGGGGGGGGGGGGGATAAGTAGGTACCACAGACAGTGGCCAGCCGCAGGCGAAAGTCCGAAAAAAAATGTGGACCAAATGGCAAATTTTGCTAAAATTGGTAAATGGAGAAACCATTAGTGGCGCATTCGCCATTTCGTTTTCATATCGATATTTCGTTTTTATCAAAAAGCGGCCAAATACTCTTTGAATAGCAATTACCTATATAGTTTTAACTTAAAAAAAATTATTTGATACTTAAAATTAATAAAAGCAAAAGTATTAAGTACCTATGTACCTAAGTGTCATGACAGGCTGATTACTCCCCTATCTACGCCAGTTCTCCCACATAAAATGCTATTATTTTTTAACATAGCATTTAAAAAGTTAGCATAATATATGTTAATTTTAGGATTAATTAATGACACAAACTGGTTTTGGGGTACTGTCCCCCAGTAAACCCCCTTTATCTACGTGCCTGAAAGACAGTTAAAATATTAAGTTTTGTAGGTATACACGTTTTATTAACTGAGTAACTATTAACTTATTGAGGTTTAGTTTAATGAACAACAAAAAAAATTAGATTTGGACAAATTTTTTTAAATGAAATTTAAATAAGGGTAGTTTAATAGCTATAATATATTCGGGTAAATTATTATATAATATTAATCCACTATACAGTGTGGTCCACTAAGTGTTCAACAAATAAGATTTTTTTTATTAGTTGTATAACCGAGTGTATAACCAAAGTTTAAATACTGCCAAAATTTGGTGCATGTCTGATAACCATTTTGGATGCACTCTGGATGACTTCAAATCAAATAGGATAGTTACAGGGTAGGGCAAAAAATATAAAAATAATTCAAGAATACCCGAAAGCATACCCTTTGTTTAAAAATAAAGCAAAACGGCATAAAGAAAAGCTGTTTAGAAAAAAAAGTTATGCTCAGATTTAAGGTGGGAGTATCAACATGCTTGCCAACATGTAACCTATTTCGCGTAGATTTATTTATGTTTGCTAGCTTTTACACAAAATTTAAATAAAATCAGTATCGATTTGATATTCTATAGGTAATAATTGACATATTTAATAAACATCAAGGAATTTTATAACCTATTTTAGGAGAATTGTACAGAGAAAAATATCGGGTAAGATTTTTTTAACATTATTATGTCATTGTTCTTTCACTATACAATTCTCCCAAAATTAGCAATGAAATAAATTGATATTTTTGTACAAAGTATATCAGATATTACCTAAGTAATGTGCCGACGATCAGTGGCGGTTGCTCTATAAGGCCGCGTGGCCGCGCGCCCCTCCTAGGAATTTTAGCATAACACACAAATTAAATGTTTATTTAAATATTTATTATTACTATTCATTTTAATACTAATATTATTATTCATATAGGTAGTTAAAATTTCTAAATTTTAAAAAACCATAGCAACTCACCAATTATGAACTCATCTCTAATTGTCCGTTTTCGTTGACCAACGAGAAGTACACCTCCTAGTGTGAATTTTAGATAATTGAATGCCGTCGCTGAAACGCGGCGACGGACCGTGAAGTGGCCCTGGCGTATATAAATTTCGCGGAATGAAACCGAACGTCACCCGGTTATATCCGATTTATTTAGGGACTATGCCGGCGCGGTATTTTAGCGCCTGAATTGCTTTAATTTTAGATTTCGGACTTTGTTGTGGTGTAAGCGCGCGTCGAGTTCGAACTAATAAAAATTAATTTCGTCAATAATATAATTCAAATAAATTTTTGTAGGCTGTCATTAGCGCCATTTAAAACGAGCCTTTTTTTTTGGATTTTTACCGTTTTGATTTACAATTATTATTGTTTTTGTCGTTATTGTAGGTATGAATATTTTTGAATACCTATGTATTAATTTACCTAAATTTTTTTTTATAAATAGATACTTTTTCGAGCAATTTGCTTATGTCATTTGGTATTGGATTTCTATTGCGCCCCTCCAAACACAAACCCACGACACGCCACTGCCGACGATACTGATTTAATTTAAAAGTTAGTCAATAAAATAATAAACTTGAAAAAATAACGCGAAATAGGTTATAGGTTGGCAATAGATTGAATGACGTTGATAATTCCACCGTAATATCATATCATTCGATGTAATGGCAATAATTATTCAAATCAGCAATAATTTCTTTTTTTCAAAAAACTTTTCTTTACGTCAATCTGCATTATTTTTTGAGATAAGGTTACTTTACTCAAACGATTTTCATATTTTTTGCCCTACCCTCTAACCAATTTTTTTTAATCATTCTAATGTCAAGATTCGAAAAATTATTGTCATATTTTATTTACTTATTTTCACTTGATACCGCTGGGAGGCAAATGTTGCCAGGTCTCAAGGACTCTATACTAGCGTGGAATATTCTAAATAATATACCTAGACTGTTTTGACTGTAAATAGTAATTTACGTTACAAGACCGGAAAGTAGTGTTTTTCAGGTCGAGACAAGCATTTCCAGGGCGAGCCATAGGCGAGTCCTGGAAGCTTGGAGACCTGAAAAACACTAATTTTCGGTTGAGTGACGTACAATATTTTTTTTAAGACCGACACTTCGATATATTTTATAATCTACGCGAAACAAGTTTGACATAAAGAACAAAATTAAAAATCAACGAACTGTCACTCGACAATACATCGAAATGTTGTTGACATAATAACGAAATCAAGGTATCCTGTATTATCAAAGAGCGATTGGAAAAACAAAAAACAGGGTGACAGTGACATTAGAGACCGGAAAAGTGACATTAGAGTCCGGAAAAGATTTTTCCAGTCTCCAATGTTACTTTTCCGGTCTTGCGATCGGAAAAACGTTATTTTCTAGACGAAAAATTGTCCAGAAAGTGTAAATTTTCTGGTCGGTTTTAAAAAAAGTAAATTTCTGCTGATTGGCTGCCAGCCGACAGCTTTTTCTTGAAACCGACATAATGCGCCGCCATAGCACTGGCAAATTCTTAAATAGTTACAGTACTCAAATAAAACCCAAAAAGTGTAAGTCTTCGGCAACAAAGTATTATTCTAGAATAAAAATTGGTGTATATTTTCACGTGATTTCATTGTGGAACTCATGAGGAACATAATGGACCTTTCCATTTGACATTTTAGCGGCTTATTATGATAATGAGATGAGATATCTATCTCGCTCTGTCGATTGCTGCTAAAGATTAAACATTCAAAGGCAAAAAATAACACGAATAACACTATCAACAATTTCTTGACTACCTGTAACGACTTGATTTCTTGCTCCGATTCTTTGGTAGGAAATTGAAAGGATTCTTGGTTTGCAATATTCAATTGCATTTCTGCCTCAGCCTCTTTGTCTTCCTTGGCTTGTTTCTGTTTTAACTTTATATTTTGCTTCTCAATTGGAAGCATGTCATCATCAGAAGCTAAAAACAAGATTTTTATTTAATTAAAGTAGAAAAAACTCTATTGTTTAATTCCTATTTTCATACTTTGTTTTTAATACTGAGACTGACCAAACCACATAAGTAAAACGTTTAAAAAAGTTAGGACTTGAAAGCAGAAAATACCCAATAAAATAAAAATCTCAGCAAAAATAAATTAATACAATTCGATTTTGATTTTCAATATTTATTAATTCATAAACTAAGGAAGCTTATTTTGCTTAGAAAAAAAGCACAAAAGAACACCACTGACCATTCTTTTAGAAATAATTTACAACATAAGTATTAAATATTACCATCATCATTATCTTTTTCATTATCTGCATCTGAATCAAACTCATCAAGTTGATTGCCATCATCGTCATCAGAGAGATCATTTAAGTTTTGAACTTTAAATTTACTTTCTTCATCGCTCTGTTCCTCAACCAAATAACTTTCTTGTTCTTCAGAATCCTTAAAAAAGTTTTAAATATATTTTAATGTTTTAAGTATAGTAAATTTGCAGTATGATTGAATAATTATAATAATTGTCACTTCTTGCATCAACCTTGCATTGCTGACAAACCTAGCACCTGACTAATCTTTTTTTAAATAAACTAATAATACTTTTAATTAAAGGTATTAAAAAAAAATAACAGTTACTTACAGGTACCTACTTACATGTTTACACAAAATATCTTAAGTAAAAATGTTTAATTTAAGTTTTTCACCCGGTTTTTCATTTATCCTTTTTCACAGAAATTTTATTGTGTTTGTGAAAGGATTCTCTTATAGAAACCATTATTTATTTACTTCTAAGACTTTTAACTCATAAAAACACTCGTGAGTAATTATTATAAATAAACAAATAAATAAAAATTAGAGACTGCAAACTAGCCTTACAAAATTATTACTTATTAAAATATGATGATATTGGGGTAGTTAATTCAAGTTAATTTTTATTTTAGTTGCTTACCTCTTCCTCATCACTTGGTTCTTGTTGTTGCTCTTTGGCAATCTTTTTATTTTTTGGCTTTAGCCATAACTTATTAGCATCAGAAAATCCTTTCACTGGCTGTTCTTGATCTTCAGACTCTGCTATTTTTTCTGATTCATGTTCATCATTTTCAGAGTCGGATTCAGATTCTAAAATATATTTTATTATTGATTCTTATCATTAGGATAAGTATCTACCTACCTATACTGTTATAAACGAGGGGTGTCTCACTGTGGCAGTACGTGTACAAATGTTAAGGCAGGACTTAGCTGGACCGTGGCAGGACTGTGGCAGGATTGAAGCAGGACAGGCAGTACCTTTCAGATCAATCAGATTTCTCCAATAACTTTAGGAGTAGGGATAAATAGCGGGAAGCAAAAAATGTTTTTGTTTGCTTTTGTTTATTAATTGAAAGTGAAATGGAAGTGCGTGTAACAGACGTCGCAATTTTTAAAGTTCTCGGCGCGCGTCGCCGCATAATATTCCTGTTTGAGTTCCGTTGTAAACACCGGTGAATCACAACAGTCAACTAGTCGAGTTTGCAGTCTCATTTATTATGTTCATGCAAATTATTGATAAAATATATTGTTTATTTCCGAGTTTATTTCTTTGTTAAGAAAGAAGATAAATACTTAGAAATTGTGTGTCCGTGGTAGGACAGTAACAGGACCGTGGCATGACAAGCAGGACCCTGGCAGGACAAGCAGAACCGTAGCAGGACAAGGGCAAAAACGACAAGTCCTGCCAAATTTGGCAGTACAAATTTTGACTAGTAAGACACCCCTCGGTTATAAATATAATATGAATACCATAGCTAGTGTTTATTAAGAATTGGGAAATGTAAAATACAATTTTTAAAGGGCCACAGACTCAACCTTAAGTTCTTAAAAAACATACCTATCCTTTAACATGATAGAACTATGTTTGTTTCAAGGTGATAGTATTATTAAAATAATTACTTTGTAGGACTTACTTGGTACCTAACCGAAATGTGTTAAGTAACTAAATACAGACAATCAAAGTAATTCTTTTAATGATAGAACTATGTAAGTATCAGTTTTATCTTAGCTTATGCGTTACATAATTTCATATTGTACTAATTTATTCACCTTCACTAAAATATTGCTTCGGTGGTTTAGGTTTCACGACAGGTTTTTTTTCTTTCTTTTTTGTCTTTTGTTTTTCTTTTCGCTTTTCCAAAAGCTCTTGTTTCTTGGTTACTCGTTTCTTTACTCTCTTTTTCTGTCTAGAACTAAGTTTCTTGTCCAAAGCTTCAGAGACTAAAATAGAGATCATTTAGAAGTAAACATATTAAAATTGTATTCGGTGACTTACCTGCCGAAGGGAATACTGGATCTTTCTGCTTCTTGGTCTTCTTACCCGGACCTTTCTTGACCAAAACGCCCTCGTCAAATTTAGCTTTTCGACCCATTTTAGTAAACCTTTTCAAATAAACTTGTAAAACACGTTTCAAAACTTAAACACGTGTTGTTGACATTTTATATTACAAAGACAGAGAGAAAATAATGATGGAAAAATGTAAATGTAGGGTTTGGTTTTTTTTGAGCACAGAAGAATAATAGGTCTCCTGTATTGCCGCTGGGCCATCAACTTTTTAAGCTTTTGTCGCTCTTTTTACCGTCTAAAGGACGGTCACCGAAAAGATTTACCCCTGAATTTTTTAACAAAGGCATATCTGATGACAAAAAGGTGTTTTCAAAATTGTCCCCATAATTTGGCTTCTTTCCCTTATAAAGGTTTCCCCACCAGCTTTTTGATTGATTTTGAATGGCGCCCTTCTTGCGCCTAAAGCCGGAGTCCCATGCATACGATTTCCGACGTCCGATATCCGAAAATAATTTGGTTTTCGTACGAAAATGTTTTGCATATCCCATGGACACGACTTTCGTATCCGAATTTCTGTAAACAGTACGTTAAAAAGAAGACAAACATTTAAACATAACCTTCAAACTTCAAACATTAAGCAGTACGTTATTGGCAGTACAAATGTATTTTTTACGTTGTTTAATCATTATTATGTTAAATATCCAAAAAGCACCGAAACCACAGACCGAAACCAAATAAAAGTCAAATATGTAGTAAAGTGAGGTTAAAAAACTTCCGACATCGGACAAAAGTTAAACTAAATTCAACTCGTACGACGCGTCGTAAATTGTTAAAATTATTCGGATAAAATTTGACGCCAAAATTTTCGACCAATGACAGCGCCGACGTCGGCGTATCGTCGGAAATCGTATGCATGGGACTCCGGCTTTAGTGTCACATGCCAGTCATGATCGGTTTGGGGGGGAGTTTGCTCCCCCGAATTTTTCAAAATATCTAATGTTTTGAAATCTTCCAAAAATTTATCTTTTGACGCCCTACAAGGCAGGCTATTCCTGCTGCTAACACTTTCGTTACTCATGTTTGCGCAGTAAAAATTCTTAATTGTCGAGGGATGCCAGGCCGCCATGAGACGGCCGAAAAAACAAACTACTTGACGCTACAAGTAGTCTGTCAGTGAATGGTCCCACCACCTTTTACCCCGCTAACTGGAAACGCTAGCAGCCACTCAAGCGCAAAGAAGAAGGTGCATTTATTTAAGAATAAATTTTTAAGGGATATTTAATTTTCTTTACAAGGGAATTAATTTATTAACGGTAAGTCGAAACTTATTTTGTGTTAATAAAACCGTTGAAAAATCTTAAAAGTTGGCACGGGCGCGTCCAACAGGAATAAAATACAATGCAAAATATTTCATTCGATATCACGGAGTGCTTAGTCCTTATTGTTTGTCTTGTTTGATTTTAATTTTAATTTTTTCAGGGTACGTCTGTCCGTATGGGCGTTTTCACACTAGCCGACACGATACCGGCACGACAACGACAACGACACCGGTGGACGCGTAATCTCATTTAAGTAAAGGGAATGCTTTCACACTTGCCGATATATCGTTATCGTGTCGTTACAGGCGCCGACATCAGGTCGGCGAGCAGCAATCGCTCCACTCGTGTCGTTGGCGGTTTTTCCTTTTCCTAGTTGTTTTGGTTAGAACGGCAGAACGGCTACTTAATTTAAATGATAATTTCGACATACCTACTTAACTTTTAAAAGAACTATGGCTAATTTCAAGTATTGTTACTCCTGATAGAAGTTGTAGAGTCAAAACCGTGTCTTTGGGACAAAACAAACGAAAATAATAAAAATAAAATACTCAAGAGAAAAAAAATTCTTTGCGGCCTTCGCTTTTTGAGTCTTAAATGCAATAAATGTAGCTAATACAATTTATTTACAGGAGCCATGTCTGCGAATGGGCGTTTTCACACTAGCCGACACGATACCGGCACGACAACGACAAACGACACCGGTGGACGCGTAATCTCATGTAAGTAAAGGGAATGCTTTCACACTTGCCGATATATCGTTATCGTGTCGTTACAGGCGCCAACAGGTCGGCGAGCAGCAAGCGCTCCACTCGTGTCGTTTGCGGTTTTTCCTTTTCCTAGTTGTTTTGGTTAGAACGGCAGAACGGCAATATTCCTAAAATCGATTCAGCCAGTAAACCTGCATGATGGCGGCGGATAATCCATGTCAGCGCTCTCCAATCACTAATAAATTAAGGCAAAAAGTTACTAGGATTTCACAACAGAAATTATTAAAATTCAATTCCAAACATAAGTAAAAGCAACTATTATTAAGTTCCTAAATCATATATATTTCTTGTTTCTTCGTATCGAGTTAAATGCATGATAGAGAGAGACACATACCGGTGCTAACACTGCTAACCAACACGAACCGTTATATGATCACAGGGCAGGCCAGGCATTGCTTTTGTAAAGCGCAACGGAGAGACCGTTTCCGGGGTTTCCAGGAGTAGCAACATACGTCTTGAACGGAATATAACGTGTTAGACAGAGATATAATTATACCTATTGCTGCCAATATTATTCTTACTAAAAATTAAATAGCTGGAATATGACTTTTGTCATATGACATGTCGGCCATCTTGCAGGTTTACTGGCTGAATCGAACTATGGCTAATTTCAAGTATGATATGGTTACTCCTGATAAAAGTTGTAGAGTCAGTCTTTGGGACAAAACAAACGAAAATAATAAAAATAAAATACTCAGAGAAAAAAATTTCTTTGCGGCCTTCGCTTTTTGAGTCTTAAATGCAATAAATATAGCAAATACAATTTATTTACAGGAGCCATGTCTGCGAATACCGGCACAACACTACGACACGACAGAGATGGATGTCGGCAAATGTGAAAATACTCGCCGATTTATCGTGTCGGTGTCGCTACCGTGTCGTTATCGTGCCGGTATCGTGTCGGCTAGTGTGAAAACGCTCAATACCGGCACAACACGACGACACGATAGAGATGGCTGTCGGCAAATGTGAAAATACTCGCCGATTTATCGTGTCGGTGTTGCTACCGTGTCGTGATCGTGCCGGTATCGTGTCGGCTAGTGTGAAAACGCCCTATTCTGTCCTTATTTATAAAAGCTCTTCTTCTTGGCCCGAAAGATGGTTTTACGGCATTATAGAAGCTCTTCTTCTTTGCCAGAAAGATGGTTTTACGACACTTTTTCCAATATGACTATGTTGCCGAAATCCCCCCTTAAATAATTTCCCCTTGACTTATTTTTTGTTTATTTTTAGTTTTATTAATATCAGCCCTGTTTATGGATTCCATTCCTGCGGTTCCGGAATTCCCACCCAGAATAATAACAATAATAATAATAATAAATTTCTTTATTTCAAGTCATAAACAAAAGAATACAAAATGAAATGACGTCAAAAAAAAACGAAAAAACAATGCACGTTCTTCACAGACAATTCAAACTAGATAGTATCAACAAAGTCACTTAAATTATAGGGTTCTAAATTAATTAACAGTTTTCTGATTTCCCCTTTGAAAAGTTTTTGCGAGTTTATTTGTTTGATCTTATTTGGCAGAGCATTAAACAGTTTTAAGCACATATAATGAGGACATTTTTCAGTAAGAGTTAATCGGTGTACTGGGTACGAGACATCCAATATTCTTGTTCTATATTCATGGTTTACCCTTAGATTAAACATATCTCTGTTTTTAAAGAAAAACATTAAACATTCATAAATATAAATTGCATAAACCGTCAACATTCCTAAATTTTTAAAAACATTTCTGCAACTTTCCCTGTATTCCATCTTCCTTATGACTCTTACTATTCTTTTTTGGGCTATAAAAATGTTCTGGATTGAACTGTGTCTACCCCAAAAAATAATGCCATAACGTATTAGTGATTCAAAATTTGCATAATAGAGTATCCTGAGAATGTTTTCCTTTACATACTTTCCAACAACCCGTATTCCATAACAAACCGAATTTAATTTTTGCTCCAAATTATCTATATGATATGACCAATCAAAGTGTTCATTAATATGTATACCTAAAAATTTTGCATTTTCTGAAAAATTTAGTTCGTTATTATCTAATTCTACAGTTGGAGGTTTATCTACTGCTGACTGTTTTGTTCTAAATAAGATAATTTTGGTTTTATCCCTATTTAAAATAAGCTTATTTTTTGTGAACCAATCTGTCACCAGTACAAAAAAGTGTCTTGCCCTAGTGAGCAGATTTTCCAGATCTTCATCCCCAATAATTAGATTCGTATCATCTGCAAATTTAACAATATGTTGATTCGGTTTATCAGTTATGAAATCCAGGTCATTAATAAACAATATAAATAAAATTGGCCCTAAAATACTACCCTGCGCTATTCTTATATCATTAATAAGTAATTCTGACTTACATGTGTTTCCTCTTTTTGTGATTGATACCGTTTGTTTTCTATTTTTTAGATACGATACAAACCAGTTTTTGGCATTTCCCCTGATTCCATATATTTCCAGTTTTTTAATTAACAGTTCCCTGTCTAGACAGTCATATGCCTTTGATAGATCTAAAAACATCCCAAGAGCCATTTCACCTTTTTCGAGGTGGTCAATAAGAAATTGTACAAATTGAAAGATAGCCATTTGTGTGGATCGTCCTTTTATGAAACCATGTTGATATTCGCTAAATATGTTGCATTCTTTTATGAAACTAACTAATCTACTGCTCATTGCTGATTCAAAAATCTTAGAGAATCCAGGTAGCAGACTTATAGGCCTATAGTTGTCTAAACTTTCGGGATCCCCTTTTTTATATACAGGTTTAATCAATGCAATTTTTAAATTTTCCGGGAGAATAATAATATTTAAAGTATATAGTCGGTAAGGGAATTGGGAAATAGAGAGGGACCTACTTAACCGCGGCAAGGGCGGAGGGAAAAACTTTGCTGTACTAAGTTAAATTTTTAAAAGAAACGCTTAACTTAGCCATTGCATGGCTTTGCTTTGGTATTTAAAAGATGCTAAAGGAACTCTGCTAACAAGCGACTTACCGCACGATTGGTTACCTGACTTCCGCCTACTATTTAAACCTATAATAATGATAAATAATTGTGAATAAAATTAAAAAGAAGAAAACTTGTAGTCGTAATATGCTGTAAAAGCAGACCAAAGGGAATAGCTCTTACCGCAGCCGATCGACGCCAAAAAAAAATTAAGAAGAATCACAGAAAAAAAAAGGGTTTGTCGGTTTCAAGAAATGTGGTTATGTTGAGCAGTTCAGCTCCTAAAACCTAACTAAAAAACAACAAAAATGATTTAAAAACGTTTTAGAATGTTTGTTTTTAGTAAAAGTGCATTAGCTGTTACCAAATATACGAGGAGTTTATGTAAAAATGCTACGTGGATCGATAAGCACAGTTTAAATGACTTACAACCCAAAGTTCCCAAGCATTTAACTAAAGGCTATTCTTCAAGTAGCATAAATACAGTTAAGGAACAAAGTACTACAGCAACAGAAAATGGTACGTATAGCGAAATTTTATTTATATTTTAAATAAGTTTGGCTTGTTTTATTATTTATTCAAATAATAAAATAAGCCAAACTTATTTAAAATATAAATAATTTTATTTACCTATATATTTTTTATATTTTATAAATTTAGAGAATTTGTCAGGGCAGTGTTGTTTTTAAAAGCTTAAACTTTTTCTTTATTATCATACTTTATCTTAACCCGTCACTGGTGAGGTTGGGTATTAAATACCCAGACAAAATTTTAGTGCGCCGCTAGCAACAAACTGTAACACCAATGGTCAATTCTTACATTATTTATTCTGCATGTCCTGGGAACCCAGATGTAACTAAGCTGAAATATAAAAAAATGCTTGCCAAAGCACTTGTGGAGCCTTATCTGAATCATAGACTTCTAAACAAACAACCCCCCGTGAATTGCGACTCAATATTAGTGGAATATTGCAAATATCACTTCCACAAGAAGTCAGACAGGACTTGGATAAACAAGTAAGATGCAAGAAGTGTCCACCTGGCTCTGACAGAAAGACTAAGAAAATCTGTAACACATGCAAGGTGCCGATTTGCGGAAGTTGCACAAATACAAATACAAATACAAATACAAATACAATACAAATACAAATACAAATACAAATACAATACAAATACAAATACAAATACAAATACAAATACAAATACAAATACAAATACAAATACAAATACAAATACAAATACAAATACAAATACAATACAAATACAAATACAAATACAAATACAAATACAAATACAAATACAAATACAAATACAAATACAAATACAAATACAAATACAAATACAAATACAAATACAAATACAAATACAAATACAAATACAAATACAAATACAAATACAAATACAAATACAAATACAAATACAAATACAAATACAAATACAAATACAAATACAAATACAAATACAAATACAAATACAAATACAAATACAAATACAAATACAAATACAAATACAAATACAAATACAAATACAAATACAAATACAAATACAAATACAAATACAAATACAAATACAAATACAAATACAAATACAAATACAAATACAAATACAAATACAAATACAAATACAAATACAAATACAAATACAAATACAAATACAAATACAAATACAAATACAAATACAAATACTAATACTAATACTAATACAAACAAATACAAATACAATACAATACAAATACAAATACAAATACAAATACAAATAATTTATTCCTGTCAATACAAAGTTTTGCTTACACACGTCAGCATCTGTCACTATAAGGCTAATTAAAATATCTTAAAAGGAAAAGAAAAAGAAGGAAAAGAATTATACTAAAATTAGTTAAAACAGAAAACAATATTTACTAAAACACATTAGAACTTGAGTTAAAATAAAATAAATAAATAGGTGGATCAATAATTGGCACTATTTTAAAATATTACATCACTAGACAAAAAGTCATCTACACTATAAAAGGCATTTCCAATAAAAAGATCTTTTATAAAAGATTTCAATTTAATGAATGAAAAGCCTCGCACATTATGAGGCAATTTGTTATATAATTTTATGGCAAGGTGCTCTGGCCTGCACTGGCACTTTTTCAGCCTACAATATGCAGTTACAAGATTATCTCTTCCACGTGTTGAATAATTATGCATATCGCCATGGGAAACGAAGTTACCTTCATTCTTTTTTATGTATTAAATACTTTCCATAATAAACACACTCGGAAAAGTCAGTATTCTAAGGTCTCTAAATGCCCGTCTGCAGTCCTCCCGAAAGCCCAAACTAGCCATAACTCTGACCGTCTTCCTCTGAAGCGCACAGTTCCCATGTGCCGCGAATGCATCGAATGATGGCTTGCATTTTAATTTTATGTTACATTCTATATACACAAACAAAACATTTTATTAAGGATTTACCTTTTTAGGTTATAAGTTTAACGGTACCTACTTTAAAAAAAAATCATAAAAATTTATAAAAATATTGAATAACATAGGTTAATAATTTTTTTTTTCATTTTGTGCCAAGGTGAGCACTTTACATTTTTTTTGTTTAATTTTACAAATTTTTTGTAATTAAAACTTTTTAGCACTATAAATAAAAGTAACTTTTTGATTTTCATTAAAATTTTTTATTTTTTTCAAACTAGTTGCGCAGCAGGGTCTGGAAAAATATTGGGTATCTATAACCCAACGTCACCAATTGCGTTACAAAAACTTCACCTCGCAAGTTACGGGTTTGTTCGGGTTTGTTAACTGTCTGAACACTCGCGTCAGTCTGTAAATTTTGTAAATTTTTTGACAATAGCCTATCAAAATTCCGACGTTGCTGATCACACAAGATTAACAACCGTTTCAATCCAGGGATCTTCTCTCTTTTACTAGTATAGGAAGTTTTCTCATGGTTTGCCCCCAAGAGAACAGAATTAGAAGCTCTATCATTTGTTAATCTGCACACCTCATTACCGAGCTTACTCAGCTCTTGACTATACCAGTCATTCTGGGTTTCAAGGACCCAGGGCCAAGGACCAAGGACAACATTTCCTGTTTACTCTTGTGAAGTTCTACAATCTCGATTCCCATCCGATTGTGAGTTTCTTCATATTCAAGAATTTTGTCATCTAGTTTCCCTTTGGCTTTTAATAAGTCAGACAATTGACTATTTAGACCCGCAATCAGTTGCCGCTGCTCCTCAATTTTGCCTTCAAGCTTCTCTTCAGCTTCAATAACATCCTCCTTAAAACTCTGTGATTTCCTTTGCTCCCTTCTAATAAAACTATCTTTATCCTTTAAATCCTTGTGCAATTTAATCATTTCAGCCTCCAGTTCTTTAATTTTTTCCTTATATTTATTTTTGAGTTTTAAAACATTATCATTCTTTTCTTGCGAATCAGCCTTGTATTTTTCCATTGCCTCGGACTGTCTTTTGACATCTTTGGGATGTGATTTACAATCGAAACAGTAATATAAAATTGTTCTTTGCGCAACAGCATGCGCTTCAGTTGTTGTTAAAGCAGCACAGTCTTTACAGAAGACCTTCCTGCAGGCATCGCAGGAAGCCCCAAAAGTTTCATCGTCCTTTGGTCGTTGTTTAAAAATGCAGTTTCTTTGACAATTAAAACAAATTAGCGAGGTCATTATAAATAGACCAATAAATAAATATACTTTTTCTTTGAATCAATGTCAAGGTAAACAAAACCCAGGGGTCACACAACTTCGACGATAAATGGAATGCTTTCAGCTGATAAGAGAACAATTAGACGAATATTTCTTGCTTAAATTCACTTTGATTTAACCAGCGTTTATAAGGGTTTTTGCCGATTTAATTACGTCTATGCAGAAAACTATTCTTTTGTAAGAAACGCCACTTTTTTTAGCACAAGACAATACCCAATACATATATACTTTGATACTATAAACCTTCAAAAATTATAAAAATACACAGAGAACATACACGTGTATATCGTATTCAAAATAAATGTCAATATGGACGACTTTTTGAATATGTAGGTAATTTTTAAGATTATATATATTTTTTTTCATGTCATTACAAAAAAATTTGTTTACATTATTACAATCACAATTAAAATTACATTCAACAGTTTAAAATTGTAAATCTTGGCGTTCCTCCAAGTAAGCGTCGTAGCTATAATACGCTCTACCAACAAGAAAGTCGGTTACTTTTTTCTTAAAAGCTTTAATTTCTAGATCTCTGACCTCCTGCGGTATTTTGTTAAAGAACTTCACAGCTAAGAAGTCAGGGCCATTTTGGCATCTACGTAGTCTGCGGTAAGGTACCGAGAGATTCCCGCTGCCCCGCGTGTCCCTGCCGTGTATCTCACCATTGGTGGGATAATTATATTTATCTTTATTCCGGTAGATATGGAGTACGTTTTGCAGTATATATACGCATGGGAGGGTTAGAATGCGAGATTTAATAAATGACTCCCTACAGTCATCCTTGTAGCCAATGCCCGCCAGGACACGCACGGCCCTGCGTTGCAGCGAGAACACCCGACGCCACCCCGCAGAGTGCCCCCAAGCAATCGCCGCATACGACATCACCGAATGAAACAATGCAAAATATGCGGTTCTTAAAGTTTATGATGAGACTTTTAAAGAGAGATTGCGCAGCAAAAAGACGATTCCACTCAATTTATGAGAAATAAACTCTGTATGTGGACCCCAGTTGAGTTCAGAGTCCAAATAGACTCCCAAAAATTTGGTCTTGTTTACAGTTTGGAAGGGCGTTTCGCTGACTTTGCGTAATGAGAAAATAACGTTATTTGTTTTATCCTGATTAAGAATAAGACAATTTGCCTGAAACCACTGCTCTACCTCCGACTGTACCTGGCATGCCCCGCCGATAACGTCCTCAAAGGTGTCGCTAGCCACAGAGGCGGTCGTGTCATCAGCGAATATGACCTAGTGCCCCATATGGTTGTGCAAGGGTAAATCATTTACATAAATGAGAAAAAGCAATGGTCCCAGTATAGACCCTTGAGGCACACCCACCGTCAATTGGACATGTCACCTTTATCGCCTTTTTTAAATATAGGGATGACCAGCGCCGTCTTCCAAGAGTCAGGAAAAGTGGATTCCCAGATGCATCTGTTTATGAGTTTAGTAATTGGTACAATCAACAGTTCACGAACCAGTTTTAGAAGTTTGACTGATAACACATAGTGGTCTTTACTGTTTTTGTTTTTGAGTTTATTAAAAATATCCCTAATTTCAATAAAATAAAACTCCTGTATGTCAAAGCTTTCGCTCGGAGTATTTATTTTAAATGGTATATGTTTAATATTTATATTATTGTTTAAGCTTAAGTTGGGTGCTACATTAATAAAGAATTCATTAAAGTCATCAGCCGAAATATTACTTGGTACAGAGTGGACCTTTTTACCCGAGTTTCGCTCTCCGTTGACTATGTTCCATGTACATTTGGGTTTGTTGGTCGAGTTTTAAATAAGATTGTCATAGTATGTACGTTTGGCCTGTACTATGGCTTTTTTGTAAGTTTTTTTGAATTCCTTTTTTAAGTGCACGTTTGCTGGTGTTGGAAATTTTCTGGCCACGTCAGAGAGGAGTGCCAGGCCTGGACCGCTTTTTTTTTTATTAGAAAATATTGTTTTTTCAGGAAAAGCCATTTCATAAGCTTCCTGCATTAATTTATTAAAAGAGTCAACTACGCTATTTATATTTGTGCCAGGATCCGAGATAAAATCCCAAGATGTATTAGCAATAATATTATAAAACCTACCCTTACCAATCTCAGTCATGGGCCTAAACACCCTTTTGACTGTACTGTTTTTAACTTTAATAATCGGAATGGCAATTTGCTGCGCAAGGTGGTCAGAGAGACTAGTGTCTATCACGCTTACATTATATTTTCTATGTGACGTCATTTCCTTTTATGTTTGTAATTATTGTAAATTATGTAACATAATCTGAAATAAAGAAACTAAACTAAACTATCCAGCAGGCTTGCGTCAGGTTGTTATGCACTTAGAGTGTTGGCACGTGAGCTGGATGTTTTGTCTTTAGGAAGTGTATACTTTGCTTTAATTGAATCTCATCTACAATACGGTGTCTGTTTTTGGGGGGGTAGTTATCAATACTTGTTGAATCCCATTTTTGTACTGCAAAAGAGGGCAGTTCGTTTTATATATAAGTTCGGTAAGAGAGATTCCTGTAAACCCTATTTTTTAAGACATAGAATTTTGACACTGACATGTATTTTTATTTTGGAATGTGTTTGTTTAATGTATAAGAAGTTTAGGTCCGTAATGAATGATGGATCTGCCTTTATTTATTTATTTATTTATTTATTTATTTATTCACGGGCACTTGCCCAATTTCACAAAAATATAAATAATCTTAATCCTAACGCAGAGTTAACATATTTTAATTAATTTTAGAAAAACGTATTATTCAGCAGTGTGATAAAATTAGAGAGATTTCACATTATAGTATAAAGTTTTCGCATAAAAATAGATCTATTTAAAAAGAAATCAAGTGTGGGATGCTCATTGGCCAGTCTGCCTGACCTTGATATAAAACTATTTTGGCCATAATTAGTTCTATGAGGAACTATCGAAAATGTATTTCTTAGACGTGTTTCCCTTGAAGGTGCATGTAACCCTATTTTTTCCAGCAAAAGAGGGCAGTTAAATTTATTGTGTAATATGTTATATAACATTTTAAGATCTTTTAGATCGCGGCGTTGAGAGAGTGATCTGATCTGAATATTAGATTCCAGCTGAGAATATGTTAGTTGTGGTGCATTAAGTTTAAAAGCTATGTATTTTAAAAATTTATGTTGAACTTTCTCCAACTTCTTAATGTGTACATTATAGCACGGATTCCAGACACAAGAAGAGTATTCAAGATGAGTTCTTATTAATGAGCAATATAGTTGCTTAATAGCTTTAGTAGTCGTGAAGTCAACGGTTACGCGCTTTATAAATCCGAGAAGTTGGAGAGATTTAGAGAGGGTGTTCTGGATGTGAGGAATAAAAGTAAGCTTTGAATCCATAATCAAACCTAAATCTTTTATTTCGGGAACATTCGTAACTATATTATTTTCGATTAAATAAGGCTGTTCAAACGCTGACCTAGTCTTATGAAAGATGATCAAGTGGCACTTAGATGCATTCAGCTCCATACCATTGTTCTTACACCAAGCTACCAATCTGTCCAAGTCGGACTGAAGATTTAAACAGTCATCGAGGGAGGAGATTTTCATGTACAATTTTAAATCATCAGCAAAGAGGAGGAATTGACTGTATTTGAATTGCGACCCCAGGTCGTTAATAAACAAATTAAATAAAAGGGGGCCCAGATGAGACCCCTGGGGAACCCCAGATGGAACTTTTATACTTGTGGATTGGAAATTGTTAAATCGGACTATCTGGGAGCGCCCAGTCAAGTAGCTACGTATCCAGGACAGCAACTGGCCACCAACACCCAGACCCTCCAGCTTAGGTAATAGAACCGCATGATTGACCCTGTCAAACGCCTTGGAGAAGTCGGTGTAGATTGAGTGTACCTGAAAGCCATTCTCCAAGGCTTCCGAAATGAAGTCAACGTAGGTTAGCAAGTTGAGTTCAGTATTCATTCCAGTCCGGAAGCCAAACTGTCTGGAAACAATATAAGGGCTTAATAAGGAGGTCAAATACTTAGTTAAGATATGTTCAAATACTTTTGGAATGGTACTCAGGATGCTAATTGGTCGATAATTCGTTACTAAGTCTTTCTTTCCTGATTTATGGATTGGTGCTAGATAACTTAGTTTCCAAAATTCTGGAAATATTCCCTTAGTTAGAGATAGGTTAAAAATGGTATGTAAGGGCCGGGCCAGAATAAAGCTGCAGTGCTTAAGAAGTAAGGGGGGAATACCGTCAGGACCAGGACCCTTGTTTATATCTAAGGAATTTAAATGTGAGTATACATCGGATATGGAAATGTTGTACTCTGTGACACTAGTGTTGTTGTACTCAGAAAGTGGTTGTTGGTAATCAGGACAGTGTTGACTACTATAAACTTGAGAAAAATAATGGGCAAACATATTGGCAGTTTCTGCTCCGAAAGCACTGCAGTCTCCATTGTATTGAAATTCACTGGGGTGATCGTTACTTCTTTTTTTTGAATTAACGTTCCGCTCCGTTACTATTTCAAATACATTAAAAATATTAATACAAAAGTTGAAGGGCAGTAAGTGACTTATAACGTAAAATTATTTTTAACTCTATAGGGTGGCTCAAAAAAGCGGAACAAGAAAAAATGTACTTTTTTCAAATGGAACACCCTGTATATTTTTTCATTTTTAAATTCTACATAGAATTATAATTATTTTTTATTAAATACATTATTAGTCTATACTTTATAGTTTCCGAGATATTGACTCTTGAAAAGTGACATTTTTGAACTTTGACAGCTTCTAACTTTCTAACAGTACGTCTTAGAGCAAAACGGCTTACATGTCCCTATCTTCAATTTTTATTATCTTCCCAAAAAAATCAACTTCCAGTTAAACCGGAACAACTATATTTCCTGCTTTCGAGTAACATCCGGTTTAACCGGAAGTTGATTTTTTTGGGAAGATAATAAAAATTAAAGATAGGGACATGTAAGCCGTTTTGCTCTAAGACGTACTGTTAGAAAGCTAGAAGCTGTCAAAGTTCAAAAATGTCACTTTTCAAGAGTCAATATCTCGGAAACTATAAAGTATAGACTAATAATGTATTTAATAAAAAATAATTATAATTTTATGTGGAATTTAAAAATGAAAAAATATACAGGGTGTTCCATTTGAAAAAAGTACATTTTTTATTGTTCCGCTTTTTTGAGCCACCCTATAGAGTTAAAAATAATTTTACGTTATAAGTCACTTACTGCCCTTCAACTTTTGTATTAATATTTTTAATGTATTTGAAATAGTAACGGAGCTATTGTACTTTGCCACACTAAAGGGCCACCCTGTATCTAACCAAATCTAGGTTAAAATTTTGTCAAATTCATATTATGACATGATATGCCAAACTAATGAGTAATAAAATAAGTAGACAAAAATACAAATTTATTTTTGTTGTTTACAAAACTAACAAAGTAAGAATATACAGAAATAAAAAGAAAAATAATTACATAAATTGCTGAAATTGGCCACCGCCATGCTCCAATAAATTTTGGCAGTGTTTGGCACGAGGGACTGTTATACAAACTACACCAACTGGAGGTGCCTAAATATTTAATATGCATAATAAGAAAATTCCTCAATTTGCGCACATTAACGGTCAGAATTAACGGTATAGTGTCCGAAAAATTTACCCCTGAACAAGGTGTGCCACAGGGTTCCCCACTCTCGCCAACTTGGAAAACCACAGAAGAACTACAGGAGGCAGTTGTAAGCATCGAAGAATGGTTTAAAAAATGGAGAGTCATACCAAACCCAAAAAAATCTCAACTTCTTTTTTTTAACCACCACATTACAGGCCACTCGCCGCAGATAACACTGGGAAACCAACAAGTGAAGCCAAATAATACTGCAAAGTACCTGGGCATACAATTAGACTCCAAATTGAACTTTAATATACACACTCGTACCATCAAAAACAAAGTTAAAAATCGAGCCAAGTACTTCAGGTCACTAACATTCAAGAACAAAGGCATTAACATCAAAACCGCAACAAAAGTCTACAAATCTATTTGCAGGCCATTATTAGACTTTGGGCACATATTGTTGAGCAATGCCAGACCAACGGCCATAAAAAAACATTAAAGTGGCAGAAACATCAGCCCTAAGAACTATAACCAAAATTCGACACCCACAAAACTCACTTCACAACCCCAGCAACCAACTACTTTACGAAAAAACAAATATACAACCCATCGAACAAAGACTAATACAACTGACTGGAAAATTCAAGGCCAAACCAAAAAATCTTGAACTCATTGAAGAGCTGTGTCTCACCAGAAACAACCAAGAAGCTAGATATCGGTATCCCAAACCATATTGGAGATCCTAAGAGACAATACAGTCAGATAGAAATCTATAAAGAAAAAATTCTTCAAATACTTAAGTTTTTTTTTTGTTCTGTTTCTTTTAAAACTACATGTAAGTAAACATTGTTAATGATAATATACATATTATGTAATACACTGTGGCTGAAGGACTTCGGTCGATGGCCTTTTGGGAAACCAATAAAGATCATACTACTACTACTACTACAGAAAGAAAAAGAAAAATAATTACATAAATTGCTGAAATGACCACCGCCATGCTCCAAGCATAAATTCACAGGTCTCTTTATATTTTCGAAAGTGTTGACCAGCATCTCTGGAGAAATGTTACCACATTCTTGGAGAATCCTTTCTTGTAATTGTTCTAAATTTGCAACAAGTTTTTCTGTTCTTACAGATGGTCTTCCTGCTCCTTTTTTGTATTTCCCTAAACACAGCCACGGTTCTTTTCAGGCAATGATAAAAATCCCCAGCAATAAAAGCAACGTTAGGAAAACGTTCGTGAAAATCGTCCATGCACAAACCCGGATCGTATTGCCACTCACCATTTACTCTAACCCCGTTTCGAAAATACGCTCAACCATGAATGTTTTGTTAAAGCCCATTGTGTGAATTGCTCAAGAAATTGGAAAAATTAGCGATGAATCAAATTACTTGTAACGACTGTCAAAGATGACGGAATAACTGACTGATTGTTAATTCAGGTAGTTACTGACACCCAACACGTATTAAGCTCTACGGCTAAGCATTACGTCCTTAGATGCAAGGCCCTCTTTGATGCAAATAATTTTTGCTCGCACGGTATTAACAACATAAAGTTTTGACATAAAAATTTACAAAATTTGAAGGGTTTATTTTTTTTAAATATGTATTTTTTATTGAAAAAAAATACAAAATAGTATAAAATACATGTTTTATAAAGCAGTTAGAGCACTTGTTTGTGCCATTATAAAACTCGCCGCGAGCGGCTAACATGGACCCATGCTATAAAATTATGCTTTATAAAATGTGTACTTTAATATAAGTACTATTTTCTAATTTTGTTTCATATGAAATCTATTACGATATCGTTTTCAGTATTGAAACAAGTTTATTATGAAGTTTTTTTTATTTTTTAAAGGTTGGTAGGTAATATAATAATATTAATCAAATGTTTTATTCTGTTGACTTCTGGACGTCTATTCTCGAAATAGGCGAATGATCATTTCAAGAGAAGTGATTACTTTTTCCCTTAAAAATGTTTAAACTGTATTCTTGAAACTTAAAATGACTATTCATTTCCATCGAAAGTTCAGGACGTCTATTCTCCAATTTAATAGAAGTGAACGCTCTCTCGCGAGAAGGGACAATTCACAATTCACATCATAAGCTCACATCGTCATGGAAATGAATAGTCATTTTAAGTTTCAAGAATACAGTTTAATCATTCTTAAGAGAAAAACTAATCACTTCTCTTGAAATGATCATTCGCGTATTTCGAGAATAGACGTCCTGACGATGTGAGCATATGATGTGAATTGTCCCTTCTCGCGAGAGAGCATTCACTTCTCTTAAATTGAAGAATAGACGTCCTGGCATGGCCTGCTGTGATCCATGGGAAAACCAATATTTAGCATGGCGGACACAAATAAATGCTACTATGATAAATAATGTAATTGTATTACCAACATAAAGTTTAGACATAAAAATTTACAAATTTGAAGGGTTTATTTTCTTTTTAAATACATTATTTTTTATTGAAAAAAAATACAAAATAGAAAAAAAAAAGTACAAAATACATGATTTATAAAGCAGTTAGGGCACTAGTCACATTATAAAACTTTCGTTCTCTAACATTGACGCGTGCTTTAAAATGATGCTGCATAAAACGTGTACTTTAATATACTATTTCATTCTCGATTTTATTCTATTCTATACAAACGTTTTGGTAATTAACTATTACACCACGCCAAAAATTATGACTTTAAGGATCATCATATTTTGACGCATAGATCTTAATCGTTTTTTTTTCTTATCTTATTCTAAAAACAAAATTTGGCGAACAAAGTTAGTTTTCCACATATTTTCATCTAAACTGCTCATTTATCATAGTTCTGTTTACGTCGGGATCTCAATGAATGTTTACTGCTTTTTCCTCAGATTTCTACCAAAAAATATATTACCATATATTACATTTCTTCCTAAATGTTACAAAACACCAATATAATAAAGAAAAAACCGTACTTTTCCTTTAATGGACTTTCTTGGCAGGGTTAGGGTACATTTGTTTTAAGTTACGGCTCAATCTCACCATTATTTTCTCTTGCTAAAAACATCAGCATTTTAATTTTCACTTTGTTTCCTGATGATGAGTGTTTCTACACTCGAAACATGTCGATGTGATACTAGGTTCGCCTAGTTTTTCGATTAATAAAGATTGTGGAGAAAGACTTCGTGCTTTTCTTTTTCTGTATCATTTAACTCCACTTTGAGTATGGACTACTTCTTCAAAATTTATTATATATGTTGTTTTTTTGACATGTGGTGTATATTATATTTTTTGATGAAAATCTGAAAACGGTGTAAATTCAATGAGAACGCGACGTAAACAGAACTCTGAAAAATGACCACTTTAGATAAAAATCTCTGGAATACTAAGCTTGTCTGCCAAATATCATTTATATATACATTAGTGATCTACTCATCAAAGTACATCGATCTTGAAAAATCATAATTTTTGGTGTGGTGTTGCTATAACAGATAATTACCAAAGTATTTTTGAAATCGCTGATTTAACAGCCTAATCTACAGTAAAGGTTCTGGTATTAGTTTTTTTTACAAATTCTGTAACTAAAGTTTGGTTTCAGAACAAAAAGCTGAAGAGCCACTCCTCTTTAACTATGACTCTATCACTCAAGGCGACAAGGAACTGGAGCATAAGCTTAAAGTTATAATGCTGGAGACAGAAGTTCTTAGACAAGAAGGCCGTCTAGTACCACCCAATAAGTACATCAAACCCGACATGTGGGAAATCCTACTTAATTCACCAACACGCTCACAAAGAAGGAAATATTTAGAATATCTTTTTAAAAATTCCAAGACAAAAGAAAATTCTTTGGTAAAAATACACCTATTTTAATTTATTACTAACTGTACTAAAATTGAAAAATACTTCTCTGTTCTGTCAGAAATGTACTCCTTAGTTTTTTTTTCTCTCAAAGACAGTTTAACATAGGGAGCTGAAATTCGGCATTGCAACCAGATACAAAAGTATAATATAAAAAACTTAATTATGAATGTTGGATACCTATAATTTCTGGAATCAAACAAATCACATAAGGACTATGTACAATAACTGTACAAAAACAGTCTTCCGTGGGCTTCTTGATAATGCAAATGCGGTAGTAGTCTTAATCTCTTTGTTTGGCATTGAAGAAACATAATTTCGATGTTGGCATTCTCAGAAATGGTGCGTTTGATTGCTGCGTGCGAAAATTAAAATGGTCGCTATCGCAAACTATTTCCAATTTATCTAAGAAACAACTGGAATTACGAAAAAAGTTTTATACAAAAAATATTGCTGTATCAATTCTACATAGAAAATGGTATTATCAATTTTTATTTAGGAACAGTTTTCTCAAAAACTATACTTTTGAAATTATTTCGGGGCTTTTATATTATGTATTTTTATTTATTTGTTTGAATGAATCTTTTTTCACAACGAACCGGAAAATAGGCACTTTCTAGGTAATGTTTTATTCAGAAAATATCACTTAGCAGTCTAGACCGGAAAGTAATTGAATGGGGTACACTTCTTTAGCGGTTTGCTTCCCGCTTTCTATTCCCCCTTTGAATGTACAGGAACAGTCTCCTGTGAGCACCTTGATGTGATGCAAGTGTGAGAGTGGGTTTAATCTCTTTGTTTCGCATTAAAGAAACATGATTTCGATGTTGGCACTCCGAAAATGATGTGTTTGATTGCTGCATGCGAGAAACAAAATGACCGCCATGGCAAACTATTTCCAATTTATCTAAGTAAGGATTGGAATTACGAAAAAAAGTTTTATACAAAAAATATTGTTGTGCCACATTTTTTTTGTAGGACTAACCGTTTTCTCAAAAAGTTTACTTTGGGAATTATTCCGGCTTTATATGTATTTATATTTATTTGTTTGAAATTATCTTTTTCACAACGGAACGGATTCTAGATAATTTTTACCCAGAAAATATCACTTTTAGCGGTCTAGACCGGAAAATAATCAAAAGAGGTAAAGTTTACCGGTTTCCATTGGAGAAGAATAAAATGAGCCCATATAATAGGTATGCTTTAAATTGCTTCAGCTTTCTTGCTTCCCTAGCAACAAACCGTCAACCTAGCCACTTGATGATATTGTGGTATGAGTGAAATAGGTATAAACAAATATATTGTGGTTAATAAAAGTTAAAATATTTAGGTAAGTACCCGCTATGCTATTCTATTTTTAGCACTAATGCGATATTCCCAATTTTCGCGAGTTTGCATTTTTCCTTGGCCACGTCATGAAGAGGTTTGTTTAGCTAGGTTCAAATTACCGAGCACTTGAACCTCTGAAAGCCTCTGCCCTCCCTGGATTGCATGCACTTTTAGGAGCAGATGTAACAGAATTTGCTGGAAAAGGTAAAATAAAGTGGTGGAAAACTTTTAATTCTGCAAGTGATCACCTGCTAGAAACTTTGGCTAAATTGGGGACTACACTGTCTGTCACAGAAGACGTCAGGGCTAACTTGAAAGCGTTCGTCAGCTTTATATCCCCAAAACAACACTGACCGATTTAGGACCTGTGAGGTGGTTGATTTTAACCCAGAAACAATGTCAAGATGAGAACCGTCCTCCAACAAGACCTGCACTGGATCCGGCCTACCCAGTAATTTGAGTGGAATCAGGACCCAATTCAGCATTCCAACCCACTACCCTCTGATTTTGGATGAAAGAAAGTACCAAACCTTTTGCTCCAGACCTTATTTTGAAACTTTGTCGCTGCTCATGCTCCCAAAGGCGTTGTTCTCCTCCATATACGTGTCAGTCGAATGGACTTCGGTGTACCAAAATGTGTAAGTGCGAAGGTGATCCAGACCGATGTCATAATATGGAAGACTAAGGGCCAGGCGATAATGAAGATGTAGCGCTAAGTGAGATTTGCATTGAAAGTGACGGTGATTGTAATTAAAAATGTAGGATTCTGTAGGAGGGCAAAGTATTGCTAGTCTGTACTATGTCTATATAAATGTGCAACCACTTAATTTCAAAGTTTTTCCATTAGGCGGTCAAATTATATACGTACTTTTTATGTTTCAATTTCCTATGCCTACACAGTAAAACATAGCGGAGTATTTGTTAATTTATTGGTGTTTGTAACGTATTACGTATAATTATTACTTGCCAGTGGCCCTAGCGATAATGTCAAACATGTTAATATGCACTGGCAAAAAAAACTATGATATTTTTATATATATCTTATTTTTATTTTTGAAAACTATAAAAGTAAACTTTTTGAGAAAATGGTTAGTCCTACATAAGAATGTGTAATAACCTTTTCTATGTAGAATTGACACAGCAACACTTTTTGTATAAACCTTTTTTTCGTTATTCCAATGGTTACTTAGATAAATTGGAAATAGTGTTTGCGATGGCGGCCATCGAAATTGTGTTTCTTCAATGCTAAACAAAAAGATTAAGACTACTACCGCACTTGCATCATCAACGAACCCACGGATACACATTTCATAGGGAACTAATATGCAACATCAAAAATTGTTTAATAAAAGTCATTGAGCTGCCTCTTAGAAAACTTTGGTGGGAATCCTTGTGAGAAAAAATTATCAACTTTACTCTTGACCTGCTATTTAATTAACATTTTTGTTGAATAACTACTTAATCAAATGTATTTTTTTTAATTTATATTTTTAAATAAATTGTAGCTTAAAAAACTGGAAAGACAAAAAGCAACTAAAGAATTTAAAGCTGATCATACTCCAAAAGGACAAAGGAACATTCCAATTGAAGAAATTGCCTCACAATATGGATTAAGTGGTAACAATATATTCCTAAGATTTCATGATACAACAATGAACCGTTTACACAACAATAGATTAGTTCAATCTATGCAGTTTGGAGAGAAAATAGTTATTGACTGTGGGTATGATCAGGATATGATTAGGAGAGAAAATTATAACTGTGCGAAACAACTCATGTTACTTTTCGCTGAAAATCGTAACAATGATCGTAAGTTTATGATTATGAAGTTATCATAAGGTAGATTGTGCTATAGTTATCAATAAAATAATTTTCTTTAAAACTGTGTGGTATTTAAACTTCCCGACTAAAACAGTAACATCTAGGTACAGGACGGCAAAATATGGTTTTCTCCCACAGATTTCTTGATATGTTTGGTAATTTTATCACAACCATTTAACAACGAATGCATTTTGGAAATTTTTTAAAAATCAATTATAAAAAGGTTCACATTTGTTTAATTTAAAGTTATAATATAACTAATGTAACTAATTTCCTTATTTTTTTTTTTCGATATTTGGCAGAACCATTTGATATCCATTTTACCAGCATCAACAAGGATAGTGATATGATGAAAATGCTTAACAAGTATATCCCCACAATGTATGATCTAGAATTTCCCATGAACCTCCATAATAAAAGTTATTTAGACCTGTTTCCACAGGAAAATTTAGTATACCTGACCCCTCATTGTAGAGAAGAGATGGAAACCTATGATCCTGATGCCGTGTATATTATTGGAGCTATTGTTGATAAAGTAAGTAAGTAGGTACAAACAATATTGGTAAAAAGGAGATAATCCTACCATTGTCAAAATCAAGGAAATTTGAATGATTCTTTCACCAACATGTAGATAATAGAGGCCAGTTACTTGTGTTTAATTGTAATGTTGATTACGTGTTTTTATTATTTTAATTTTTGTGTTTAAACGTTAAGTCTGGTGATGCCTATATAAGGGCGAAACATAATTACGTAACCTTTTTTTAATTAAACAAGGATTTTAACCAGATGCCGACATTGTGTTGTTTTGATTTGTTTAATAGTTTCCAGGTTTGCTAGCGAATTTTTTCTATTTCTTACAACAATAAAGCAAATTTTGACTTTGGTTCTAACTTATACCCATCTTTTAACTTATACCGGTACTTATACTATTGTTAGGCTTGATAATGGGTATATTTCTCTTTCAGATTAACCATGACCCACTTTCCTTAGCAAAAGCAAAACGCGAGGGATTAAAAATGCAAAAGTTTCCTCTAGAGAGGTATTTGCAATGGGGTGCCGGATCAGGAAAGAGCCTAACATTAAACCAATGTGTATCAATTCTTCTGGATATAAAAGAAACAGGAGACTGGAATCATGCTTTAAGACATGTTCCAAAAAGAAAATTATCGAATTTAGATACAAGGGAAAACTTTGGGAACTCCAGAGACAATGATAGCTTTAACTTTAATAAAGAAAGAAATTGGAAATATCAGAATAGGAATGAGAATTTTGAGAGGGCTAGAGATGAAAATAGGTTTAATTCCAGCAATGATAGATGGAAACCTAAGTATTATAAGAAACCAAGTTATATGAAGAATGATTAAAATAAAGTTTCTAAATTTAATTCAACGACTATTTTGTTATGCCTGTTGGCACGATTGCCAACGTAGTTAAGAAAAAGTATACAGGATCTTCTGTAATAAGAATAACATTCATAACTGATAACAACCAGTTATGGCGACGTATGGTGTTAACACAACTTAGGAGACATTATCGGTTTTGTAAGACATAAATATATCCAGAGGCCTATTAAATTAGCGATTTTGGCCACTAAGAGAAGGTTTTGTTAAAGTTAAACATTTTTAAATGAAAAGTAAAATTTAGTGGTAAACCGGACAAATGGGTAACTGTATACCCAGGGATCCAAGCATAATGGATACCCTGGAGCGGGTAATCCACATAAAACGGAACCACGCATTTTAAACCACTTTGTAAAGGCCAACCGGCAATGAATACGCGGTAATCCCATATAGTTATTTAACTCCAATACAACAGAAAGGTTCACGGGTAATACAAAATCAGAAAATAGCTAATTAAATAATAACAACGGAGTGCAACACACTCCAGTATAGGGAACGCTATACACATTGCACCAATAATCTGCATTAGATTGCAGATTGGAACCGGGTCTCGCCGAGGTAGGGTACGCGCAATCCGTTACAAGCTACGTAAAAATATTAAAATATAGAGTTAACTTCTGTGAAAATATTGTCAACTAAAATTTAGTGGCAAACCCGACAAAAGTGTATTTTGTATTAGAATACACGGATCCAAGCATAATGAATACCCTGGGACTGGTTAACAACGAGGGCCGTTTCGTCCTTATATTTTGGACTTAACAGGAAACCCACCATAACTCAATACAACTCCACAGAAAAACGTGCAATATAATGCAGGTTGTATTGGTGAAACGTGTTTATCTTTCCATATACTGGAATATATTGCACTTTTTTGCTTTTATTTAGTCGTCTATCTTTCGATTTTATATTACCAGTGAAACTGCCTTTTTTTATTGGAGTTGATTCTACTAGATGGCGTTAACGAGTATTTATACCGCTTGGCATTTATAAAGCGGTTTAAATGAGTGGTTCAGGTTTCTGTGGAGTTGCACTGGACTACGGCTTTCTGTAGAATCCTAATAAGGACGGAACGGCCTTCTTTATCTACCCGCCTAATTATGCTCAGATCACTGAACTGTATTCTAATACAAAGTACAGTTACACACTTGTCCGGCTATTCAGTACATTTTTAGTTTTCATTATTTTCACGGACGTGTACTCTATCTTCTATTATTTTAAACGTTTTTTTATAGGTATAATGTATTTTATTCTTACTAGATACTTGAACCGCCTTTTTTCATGATTCATAAGATCTTTATTAAGACTTACCTTTTCTATTATAAACTTACTAATAGAAAATAGTTTTTTTTGCAGAGAAAATATAAAAACGATTGGATAATTTATAACTATTTTTTTTTGGTACTTTTTACTATTTACAAAATATACAACATAGGTACTAAAATAAAAATTTATAAACATTTTTAAAGTACCAGGTTACAACTTTTATTGTTTTTGTAGCATGTAGATAATTATCTCGAACTGGAAATATTACAAAAATACCTCGTTCAAATGACCTTTGAGAAAATGTTTTTTGGAGCAATTTTAATTCTGAAAAATACTGGTGAAAAGAAGTTCGAAAAAATTAACTATTACCTATATTAATTTTTGTAGCTAAATATTCTTACAATATGCATGTATATTATCATAATATTCATAAAACTACATACAGGACCCATTTCTTAATTTCGTCTTCTCCTAACTCTAGAAATTCTCCAAGCATTGGGTTCTTCATATTTATTATATAAGGGTTCCAGTCTCTGGTTTTTCTTGAATTTACTTAGTTTGGTTGGATCTGAAAATTTGAAGAAAGCTGGCGCAAATTCCACAAGCCACTTTGGATCTATGGTGGTTACTTCTCTCATATATTCTTTTGTTGTACACACTAATTCGTGATAAATTACCCTAAAACAGAAGTTCCAGATGTATTTCTAATGTCAGTTACTAACGTAAAAGTGGAAATTAAGAAATGATAAATAATAAAGCAAGCAAGGCTAATAAAGTTAAAGTTTATAATGTCAGTAATTTATTTATTTATTTATTGACGCCAACGAGTCAGTCCAAAGAAGACGAGGTAAAAAAAACTGTCAGGTCCATTTCACCTCTGTTGCAAGGATGTCTACATGACATAAAAAACTTTTAAATCATCTTCTATGCCAATTTCAAATACTCTTCCCTCCTCACACTTACGTTGCTGATTCACTAATTTGTGACTTAAGTTACTCTTCATTTTATAATAAAAAAACTTTACAACTTCTACTATTCCAATTTTAAAGATTCTTCTCTCCTCCCACTTACGTTACTGGCGGTGGCGGCTCGTAATAAAGGGCTCTGGGGCGCCGCCCTCCCTGCAATTATTTCAAACAGAATCCAAAAATACTTTACTTAAAAAACCAATAACGCAATGTATGTAAGCAATCAATTAAAATAATTCAAACCAAACATAGCCATATTCCAACTGGCAATATATACAGATCTATCAAGCGCGGGCGGCCGATTATCCGTCCCGATTCAACGCGACTACTCGGCCGGTTGCGATGACTATGGAGGCGTGACGTCACCTACACATCGCACAACGCGCTGCTCGGATGGGCTCCAAATTTTCCGCCCAACAACAGCTGTTCGCGTTTCGACCTGTCGATGCCGCTGATGTTTTGTTTTGAGTAATTTATTAGTTATGTTATAAAGTTGGAAAATTTCGTTTAATATGAAGGTCAGTGATTTACAGAACCTTGTGTTTAGTTCTCTGAGCTTAAGTGAAAAACTTGATTTAAAAAATACAGGGCGGCCACTACCAATAATGAACATAGTACAAGTGCAATCAAAATGTAAAAGTAAGGCAGGTTCGGGACATAGATAATTTTAATAACAAAGTTACCGAGAAGTTTATTTCCCAAAAAAACGAAGATTTGACTTTCACTTCAAAAAATAATATTTGTTAGTGTTATCATTTGGTAAAATAAACGATTTGATTATAGTTATCCGCATTATTTAAAGCCAGCGCCCCTCCCCCCCCCCCCCCCCGACTTGCTAGAGTCACGAGCCGCCACCAGTAAGTTACTGGTTCACTAATATGTGACTTTTCAGTTACTCCTCATTTAAAAAAACTTTTTACAACATCTACTATTCCAATTTTAAATATTGTTCTATCCTCACACTTATGGTGCTGTCTCACTAAGATGACACATAGCTTACTGCTATGATAACTTTATAACTACCAATACTTCACGAATGGCCTCTCGTTAAGTTTATCATTGCGTTGGACGTTTTTCCAAACACTTTACTTGTTCTTTCCATCATCTTGTAGCTCCGTTTGGACTGTTCGCACCTATTGTATTTCTTATATTTCTTATTCTATTCTAGAATTTACCCTTCAATAAAACTGAAAATTTATTTTAATATACCAGTGGAGGAAGACTTAAAGTGCCTTATTTCTTTCCCTTTTATAATAAAACAGTCTAATCATGCCTATAAATAGTAAAATAAGGTAAAAAAGAAATATAATCTAAAGTTTTAAGTTAAAAAAGATAATTGATAAATTAGGTATAAAAAACATTAAATGAAATTTTGTCAAATTTTCGCATATTTCTTTTTCTGCTTTTATTAATTTAGAAATCCAACCTTTTTTAACGTAAAACTGTAGGTAATTGTACCCCAAAGATGGGTATTTGGTCGATTTTTGTATAAAACGAAGAAGTAACGAAATATTGATCAAAAACGAAATGGCGAAAGCGTCACTAGTGTTTGTTCTTACGTTTTAGACTAATATATAATACTTTTTGACTAGGTTATATAATACGTGACTAACTTACTTTTTTTAAATACAGACCTGGATTGATTTTTTTAGAGTACGTTTTACCCCAAATACGATAATGTTTTACTTAACCCTATTTACTTGCGACGCCTTAATTATTTATTTCACTTTTAATTAAACAATTGAAACGTGATCAAAATGAAGTTCATCATAATCAGGTTCTTCGCTATATTATACAGGATAATAGCGATATAGCATCAGACATTGACGGCACTGCAACTAGCTTTTAGACAGTGGAGAATGGGGGGGTAAAATTAAAAAATTAAACAAAAAAACAAGGGCGCCACATGACTAAAATAACGTTATTTGTAGTGCGTTGCCATATTATAATTTACGTTTGCGGCGTAGTACAAAGCCGCCAAAATGCCATGTGTTTTTAAATACAAACAGCTGAATCGTTTTAACTTTCTTATTTCTCTTGCTACAACGTTCATCCTTGTACGTAAATAAGCCGCATAATTTATACTGTTTGAATTTATAAAGTTTTCCGTCGCGAAAACTTGGGAAACGCTTTTCATAAATTTTCGGCACGCCCGTTAATACCGGGAGCATGAAACTGGAATTCTGCAACCCGCAACATTTGCAACTAAAAATGTCAGCCACGTGGCCACCTTTATTAAACGTATGTCCAAAAACAATTAAGACGCACGTGCGAAGAAAATTTAACTTTGTTGTTGACCTTGTCGAGTCTACCGCGTGTCTCGCCACGAATAAAGGTCGATTTATAATCTCTCGCTGGCGTTGCAGTTGACATTCGTAAACTTAAAGTTGGTCGTTGGCGTCGTTCGTGTTAACATAACCTACCACTATAATTTGTTTCAACAGCGCAGTGGTTATTAAAAAGTTATTGGTAAAGATATTAAGAAATGGATTTATCAAATCATTTGTTAGGTGCTTTGGGTGTAGTTTTATGCCTTTATGCGGTAATGCTTAGCAAAAGGCAAACTTCACGTCATCTAAATAATAAAATGCTATTGGCTAACGTCACTGCTACGGATTTGCTACGAACGCCAGCGCCGAAAAGTTAATTTAGGTAATACTGGAACTTTGGCAATAAAAGATGTTTTAAAACCGATTGTTATTTTTCTCCACTGTAACAAGCTCCCGGTGCATGTGGACCGCTTACCACATTAATCCAATGGGTGACGCCCGAGATACCGTTGAAAAAACAACATTTCCGTCCGCAACGTTACAAATATTGATACCGAAAATAAATATCATCCATTATATTACCAAACACAACGTACCATTCAGGTTGCCTGTTAAACAGCGCACTAGAAGGATGAATATACACCACTTGACTGTCAACCAAGGTCCTATATCCCTCTTGCGGATCCTTTTTCCCGGCATTTCTGAAGAACCCAGAGCAAATGGCTTTCTGCACCCTCACTGTATTTTTCTCAGCGGACACCACGTCCAACTTATGCCTGTCCATAATACCCAGCAACTGTTTTCGAACGTCTTGGGCCCTTTTCAAAGTTCTGATCTGCACAAAATTTTCGTAGCACCATGCGTTTGAAAATTTGTTGTTTTTCCAACTGTTGTACACGGCTAAGAGGGTGAGATGGTCGCCTTCTGGTTGATTGAATTTGGCTTTTTTCTGATCAGCCAAAGCCTGTTTGTCTTTTGGTCTGTAGAAAACGTTTTGCACTGACAGCATACTGACTATTGTAAGGATTTCGTCAGAACATTGCAGAGCAACTGACATTATTAACATTTTGCATAGATTGGGTTCTAGAGGAAATTCTGCCATCTGAAAATTAAATTAATTAATTTTAGGTTCGGAAGGAATTAAATAGAACTTCGGTTTCAAAATAGAAGTATTACAAGGAAGATTTCAGAAAATTATATTTATATGCATTTAAAAGAATTATATTTAGAAACAAAAAAGATGAGCATTATACAAATTTACATTTATAATACCTTAATAAATAGGATGCACGAAATTGTTGCTGACAGTATTGCGATCTCGGGAACTATAGGAGATAGAAACACGGTTAAATGGGAAAAGTTTTAGGCAATTATTTTACCAGTGTATTGGTGCTTGCGGATCGATTCTGGTTCTTTCGGTTTTGGAGATATTTTGAATAAACTAAAATGTTGCATTTCCTTACATCGGTTGTAACTGTCATTTCCCAATATTTTTTAAATCTGTAAACACATTTTCATGGCAGCTTATACATAGAAAATGCCTACTAAATAATATTTTAGTTACAACGTTTTGGTTTCCTGGAACCATCATCAATTTTCATTATTCTTATGACCAGCCTATTGGATTTTTTATTTATTGACAAGTACTTAATTTTTCCTATAATATGATATAGTAAATTAAAAATGTATAACGTCAATATAACTAAAAGTCACATTTTTAGGGAAAATTCGAACATAATAATATTTGTCAACACCGATATATCGGATGATCCTTTTACTAAAGAATAAAGTTAACTTGAAAACAATATTTGTTTGTACTATTCTTAATTAATGTAAAAACGTTATAATTAATAACAAACTAATACTAAGGTTCAAAATGTCGACCACTTTGTCAATACATGGCTCACATTTTTTTTCGACAGATCTGGATACATGATGAATGGTATTACGGTTAATATGACTAAAAATATCCCTAGCTTGTTCCTTAACAACTTGGCGGGTTTTAGGGGGATTAAATTTGTATACCTCATTTTTGACAAATCCCTATATAAATAAAAGTCTAATGGGGTAGGATCCGGGGACCTACCAGGCCAGCACACGGTGTCACCGGTAGACATTACCTTTTTGCCGAAAGTATCAGCTAAAAATGTTTGTACTTGTCTGGAATAAGGCGCGGGGCAACCATCTTGCTGAAACCACACTTATATTGATCATTAATTTGGAAAATAGTTATAAAAATTTTACTTTAATTAGGAATAGAATAAACAGATATTGTTATTAAGTTAACTTTATTCTTAAGTAAAATGATCATCCGATATGTCAACAAATATGTTCGAATTCTCCCTAAAAATGTGACTTTTAGTTAGGTATATTGAGGTTATACATTTTTAATTTACAATAGTGTTTATTATCATATTATAGGAAAAATTAAGTACTTATCGATAAATAAAAAATCCAATATGGTGGTCATAAGAATAAAGAAAATTGATGATGGTTCCAGGAAACCAAAACGTTGTAACTAAAATATTACCTAGTAGGCACGTTCCAGGTAAAAAGTTGCCATAAAAATGTGTTTACAGACTTAAACCGATCTAAGGAAATGGAACATTTTAGTTTATTCAAAATATCTCCAAAACCATAAGAACCAAAATCGATCCGCATGTACCAATACACTGCTAACATAATTGCCTAAAACTTTTCCCATTTAACTGTCTTTCAAAATCGCAATACTGTTAGCACCAATTTCGGGCCCTGTATATACTAAAAACTTTATACAGTTTAAAGACTATAACCATAAAATACGTTATAAAAATAAAAATCCATAAAAACTGAAATAAACAACTGCGTAGGACAAAAAATATTTGTGTACAGTTGGCCACATATACGAAAATATTTTATTCATGGAATATTGGAAAAACTTTTTACGCCGATAATCTTTGCATGAGTAACCTAAAAATTCATTTTAACTTTTGTCACGTGACAAAACTTTTGTTATTTGAAAAAGGTGTTTAGATTTTAATTTTATGAAATTAAACATTTTTGTACTTAGAGTAACTTTTATTACTATTACCTAGCGCCTTTGGCCTATTATATTGACCGATTTCCTTAATTATGTACACGATTCAGCTTCGTTTCATTAGGAACTTAAATTCAAAAGACTTCAAAATAAAAAAACAAGGAACTTCCTGTAAAATTTTTTTCTGATTTTATTATTCATTTTAACAAATAAAAACAACAAAAATCTTTAACTAATAGAATAAAATTTATGCTCGATTAAAGGCGATAAATGAAGAAATACGACTTGTACTAAAACTCAACTTTGCAATATTAAAAAATATAGTTCAATTTACAATTTTTAAAGCTAGAAATAAATATCTCAAGAAGATTGGGTGCTTACCCTTCTACCGAGTCTTGTCAACAATCCTTCATCGTCCAATGCAGAAAGTGAATGAAGCTGTTCCAACGCCATTATAAGCGACTCCACTGGAGGGGCGTCCATGAAATCAAAATGGAGTAAATCGTTGATACCCATAGTTTTTAATTGAAGCACCTAAAAATTATTTTGTATCAAAAACTAAAAAGCGCAAGAGAAATAAATTCTATTTATTACGTTCACATAGTATTAATTTTTTTCCAACAAACTTACCGTCGTTGCCAAATTTGTCCTCTGAATTTCAGGTACTGGAGTTGGCAACATCTCATCTCTATAGGCTCGTTCTGTATAAAGCCTGTAGCATTTTCCTGGTCCAGTGCGGCCTGCCCTTCCTGCTCTTTGTTTTGCTTGTGCCTAAAAGTTTAGTTAGGTGATATATTTTTATCTTAATGAAAAAAATTAGTACAAATTTACATTTTAAATAATGACTAGTGAGGAAACTGCAACAATTTAAATATAACAAAAATATAGAGGTATCGGGTGATACGCGGTACCTATATTTTTGTTTATTTACTGAGATTAAAATATGATTAAAATTATGCATCCGTAAGTGAATTGCAAATAAAAATAAAACCAACATGGGTTTTGCCTAGAATAATATTTCTTTCTACTCCTTGTTTTTATTGACTGGATATATGGTGTAGTTCTGAGTGTATGGATGAAAATTGACAACAACATATTACCTGTGATATTGGAGTTACTACCAAAGAATCCATACCGGTCTTAGAATTATACACTTTTTGTTTTACAAAACCTGGGTCAACGACATAATAAATCCCATCTATAGTTAACGACGTTTCTGCAATGTTGGTGGCTATAACAACTTTTCTGCTACCAGGGGGCGCAGGCTCAAAAATCCTAGTTTGCATTTCCGATGGTAAAGCTGAGTAGACTGGGAGAATGATCAGATCAGGAACATCAGGACCTATAATAATACACCAAGTTTAATGGACATTGGACATGCCATCAGATAATTGCGCTTATAATATTAAAGATGGTTATAAAAATTAATAAGGATACTTATAAAAATCTAATGGCAACATGAAAAATATAGTAAAAATAAAATTACCTAGCGATTTCATTCTCTCATATAAAATTTCGCAAGCAGTGTCAATTTCCTCCTGGCCAGTTAAAAAGAGCAGTATATCACCCGGTGGTTCTCTCAAATGGATCTGCATTACCGTTATTAAACTGGCATCCAAGTAGTCGGTCTCAGGTTCCTTTGTGTAGAGGACTTCAACAGGAAATGTTCTACCTAGAAAAATCATGATTGAGGAATTCATCACAGATTGATTATATTATGCCGAAGCGACGGTTGAAAATATAAATGACCCTGAATTTAATGAAAATACTTTTGTAAATAGTAACACCCAAGTTAAGGATATTTGATTCGCCTTCATCCCATATTATTATTTTTCGCACGAAACCCCCAAAGCCAATTATTCTATTCTCTCTCCTCCATTCATACTACCAATTCTGATTTTTTATTATTTTGTATAACTAATGTTGGGAATTTGTGGATTAAAATAATATTTAATAATACTTATTATTCAAATTTATCCCATAATATAACTCGAACGACTAATTTGACAGACCGAACCGAACAACACGTGCTCAAATGATTCCTGGAAATTTATTTACAAAATATTTAAAGAAAATGATCACTCATCTTTGATTTAGAATACGTTCCAAAATATCCATGAACTTGAAATAAATTCTGGAAGTAATTTAAGCTGAAGTGGTATTATATATAAGAATATTTTAAATAATTAATCATTTGTAAACGACACAAAATATGTTGCATATCACACTATGGACAATTCGGAAAATGCATTGCAAACAAATTGCGGAAAAATATTCCATCCAAAATTTTCCTTCGAAAGGTTTAGAAACTGAAGACGAAATTGTACATATTGGCCTTGTTTTGACAAGGCAAATTTTATTACTTTCAAATTAGGTTGTGTCATTCGATGCTGACCTACCTTAAGTGCCCCACACACTATGAGACCTGACTCGAGGCACGTTGCGAGGCGATGACTCGCACGAAACGGTATCACGTCTCAAGAGACCCTACACCTTGAAACAGTATCCGTATCAGACATACGCGAGTTTGTGGAGGTTGTATAATAAAATGTCATTCCACATCTTTCGAAGGAAAAAAATTGCAGTTGGTGTTACCGTAGGTTTAGTAGTTTTTGAAGATAATCAGAAAAAAAAAGAAAATAGTCAAAGAATTTGTTTCTTGAAAGAAAAAAGTTCTCTCACATACCACTCTTAAAAGAATTGCAGCAAAATATACCCAAAAAATACCAAAGGTTAGGTACATAAACATCATCAGCTTTTGAACCAGTAGACTTAGAATTCTTCACTTTTTCAGCTCCTTCTAAAAGCGCAGAGTACATTGTGTATTTTTTTAGAGACAAAATCCCTATTGGCCACAGGATTTATTTCTTTACATTTTTCAACAAGTCTGTCCATCGCGGCATTATTAAGGTTTCTATTCATGTATGTTTTTGCTTTAACATTTCACAAACATGGGTAATTTTTATATATTCTTCTATAAATTCTTCCAAAAATATTTTTTACGTATTCCTTCCATAGTAACTGCAATCAAAGCGACCTGAAGACCGCGAAAAATATATAAATCACAATCGAGTTTGGTTATTAAACTTGCACTTGTTGTATTCTGCATAGCATAATGCCCTAATTATCACAAGTATTATGCGCCTATTATTTACTGGCTGTAAATAAAAAGTATTAATCAAAAATTTTTAGGTTTGTTTCTGTCTAAAAATTAAACTTATCTTTTTAACATTATTGTCATTTTCCGGCTGTCCAAATAAATTTTGCTAATTATCTCCAATGTGATATAAAACATATTTTGTGTACAACTACCCCATGTTCGAAATTTTTCTTGCAGTGTTCACTTTATGAAAACTCAATGATTGTCATATCTTTTTTCCCCTAAAAATGCCCTTAAAATAGGAATTTAGTTGTTTGTGCTTTGATCTATGTTTGAGCAATTATTAACTACAACTGTTTCAAATTTCAGCTTCCTATGTCCAACCTTTGCATGTCTGCGTTTACACCGAGTGTTCGGTTTTTGAATGTTGGTATGAAATACCAAAAAATATGGAATAAAATTTTGTAATAATTCAACTTGAAAATCATATTACTCAATTATCACACTCTAGAGTTTTTAAACATATGGCATTTTCCTAGCTCTTGCTCTGTAAATTAAATTACCTGGAATAGTAAAAATAGGCGCCTCGAAAAAATACTGTGAGAATTTCACTGCATCCAACGTAGCCGAGGTTACAATAAGTTTCAGTTCAGGTCGTTTGGTTACTGCTTGCTTAAGTAAACCAAAAAGTACGTCAGTGTGGATTGTCCTCTCATGAGCTTCATCCAACATGATTACTGCGTAGCCTTTTAGGTCTAGGTCCATTAGGCATTCTCTTAGTAACATACCATCTGTCATGTATCTTAAAAGAAATAAAAATATTCAACATTTAATAAGAGGAATTTAGGAAGCCGGCCGAACCTTCGGCCGCGCCAAAACTCAGTGTTCGTGAATTGTCGCGCACCGTTCGGCTAACTTTGGGTGAGTTCGTAGGCAGTGTTGTTTATATAAATAAAAATTTTTCTCTGTTGACCTTTTTTTTGTGGGAAGAGTTTAATCCGTTCCCAAGATCGATCTCGTCCTATATAAAATAAATAAGATTTCAGTATACAATAAAATTTTTAACATGTATAAATAAGTTTCGGTTTCGGCCGAAACTGAGACGAAGGCCGAAGATTCGGTTTCGGCTGAAAATCTTGTTTCGGTCGGACACTAGAATTTACCCAATAAAAAATTTTGCATTAATTTAAAAGGGATAAAATATGAATATTGTAAGCAATTAAAAAAAAAGGACAGCAAATATATACTTATATATACTTTTTATTATAATAATATGTAATGATAGCCCAGTATCATTGGGTTTTAAGGGGGGTTTAGGTTACTGCCAGAATATTTACGGTTCATTCTGAGAATAAAATTGCTGGGTTATTTACCGTAGCGTACCGAGAATCTTCCTCTGGGAGAGCTTTATATACTTAATGCGCTGGTAAATTCACAAATCCAAATCCCAGATAAAACCTTTTGTACAGACATTACATTTTAGAAGCGCAATTTTCTGCATTTTCAGTCCTACCAAATTTTTAAACTTCGAGGCCATTTACTAATATGCTGGGTTTTAGTTCAAATAATAAAATCAGAAATTTCAGGTGGGGTCTATAAAAATATACTTCTGTATCTAACTAACTACAAAATATTCTTAAATAATACCTACTTACTTTATAATCGTTTCAGGACTAGTACAATCCTCAAAACGAATCGTATACCCGACTTCTTGTCCCAATCTGCAACCGAATTCTTCCGCTACTCTTTTTGCAACCGACATGGCGGCCACACGACGAGGTTGCGTGCAACCGATCTTTCCTCGAGCAGTAAAACCTTCTTCTGCTAGATATTGCGTGATTTGGGTAGTTTTTCCCGACCCCGTTTCACCAATTACAATTAAAATTTGGTTGTCGGTGACTGCCTAAAAACACAAATTGTTTATTACCATAACAAGGACAGTAACGTCTATATTTAACACAATGTGAGGGTTCCGCCATTACATTACATACGGGTTGCAGCTACAAATACGTTTGCGTACAAGTATATGAAGTTAGCAAAACAACTCCGGACAACCAAGTTAAGTGTAACGGTAAAATTTACCGCTAATTAACCGTAAAAAAATTAATTTTGCCGCTGGTCTTTTTTAAAAAATACGAGGTGTTTTGCCAAGTTCATATAAAGTTGGCAAAACAACTTTGGAACGTGCAATATTTTTGGGTGTTCAGGTTTGTTCAGGTAGTATAAAAATAAATCTTAACTAGCTAGTCTAAAAAAGTTGTTTTGCCAACTTCTCGAGAACTTGGCAAAACACCTCGTATTTTTAAAAAAAGACGAGCGGCATTTTTTTACGGTTAATTAACGGTAAATTTTCATAGTATTGAACACCCAAAAATATTGCATGATCCAAAGTTGTTTTGCTAACTTTATATGAACTTGGCAAAACACCTCGTATTTTTTAAAAAAGACAAGGGGCAAAATTAATTTTTTTACGGTTAATTAGCGGCTAATTAGCGGTAAATTTTACCGTTACACTTAACTTGGTTGTCCGGAGTTGTTTTGCTAACTTCATATACATTTTGCGTACTAGGTGTACAACTAAAAAGGGTCGCCAGTTGTATCTTGGAAACCACTTACTGTACCTATAACTGGCGGGAAAATATTTATTACGAACATGGCCAAGATAAATGGCTGGAAATTGTTTTAAAGTTTCTTGGTTGGCCGCTAGTGGGCGTAACTACAATGACCAGACATAAAACGTGATTTTCTCGAAAATCCTTATATTAAAAGTGTATCAAATAAAAATTCCTAATAAATTTTGTTTTTAAATTGTTGTTGTTGGTAATCAAACATTGCTATAAAAAATATTCACAACTTTGGTTTGGATTACCAGAATTTGATAAATTTGAACTCGCTAAATATAGTGTTTCTTTTGTTTTATCAAGTTAATAAAAACAACTAGAGGGCGCTATTTAGCAGAATTAACAATTTCGTCATTTTTCTCAAAATTTTAATTAGAAAGAAGAACAAATAAGAGGAATATCTGTGAAAAAATATTCCTCAGTTCTGTAAATTGCCTTTCTTTACAAAAATAATAGAAGATATGGGTGCATTAATGAAAAAAATTGCAGTAAAATTTTAAGTGGGCCGTGAAACAAATTCAAGAATTCTTTGATTTGAAATAGTACGTGTCAAAGTTTTAATTATATTTTATCAAAAAAAAAAATATTTATTTGTATTGTAAATTTTAGAGGGTAGCAGCTGCTCTTAAAACTTTTTTGGAAAACAGTTTACGCTATCAGAAAAATAACGAATGCGTGTTTGCTCTTAAATAAACACTTAGATAAAAACATTGGTTTTATTATAAACTTTAAATCATCATTAGAAACCCCTACATCTAAACGCTAGACACGTCTATTATGTCGTTTGTGAAAGTAGACTTTATTTCGACATTTTTTTCTTGATCTAATTTCGATTTGATTCATATGATTTTAATGACGTAGAAGTGATGATGCACGAATAACGATTTACTGGGGCTATTATATTGACTTGCGGTTTTCATCGATGTTCTTCTTATTTGTTCTTGTTAAAGAAGATATTATATCGTTGCGTTTAAAATTTTTGAGTAAAATGAAGAAATAGTTGATTCTGCTATATAGTGCCCTCTAGCAGTCGCAACGGGAATCAAGAACAACTTCGTTTTTATTAACTTGATAAAACAAAAGAAACCCTATATTTATCAAATTCTGGTAAGCCAAACCAAAGTTGTAAATATTTTTCATATCAATATTTGTCCCCTCCTACCCCCTTAAACAAAAAGGTAGAGCAAAACCTTTAAAACAAAAGTTATCTTGAATTTTCATTAGATTGCAAAAATGCTATCTTTGATACGCCTTCACTATGAGGATTTTTTAGAAAATCCCGCTTTTTGATTGGTCACTATAGTTATGCCCCCTAGCGGGCAACCTAGAACCTTAAAAAATAATTTACAGGTGACATATATTGGATCTTAATAATTTGATGAAAATATATGTAAATAATTTTTTAGTTTATAATTGTTTACGCCATTATTCTTGACTTTATGAAAAACAGAGGGAACAAAGAACTAGATACTCTATATTCTATATTAATGTTCGAAATAATTTAAAATAAACGAATAATAGGTATAAATAATATACATGTGAAAAGGTCCAACTTTTAGATATTCGTATATAATTTTTATTTTAACTTGTATTCTAAATGTGATAATGTCCTTCTAGTGTATGTCTGATTAAAACCTTATCTAAAATACCTCCTCGACATTTTGCTTATTTATCGACTCATAAGGCACGAAGTAAAATAAATATAGTTTAAAATAATTCTTGAAATTCTTCATATAGGCAGAAAGTAATAACAAACGATAAACCTCAGTATTACTATAAAAAAAAGCGTGGGGTGCTCGACATACGAAAACTATAGCACAAAGCGTCCCACGCTTTTTTCACAATAATTGTAATGTTTATCGTTCATTATTATTTTCTGCCTATATTAAGAATTTCAAGAATTATTTTAAACTATATTTATTTTCCGCTTTTTAGTTTGATTAATTATTAAAGCGTGTTTTTTTAGTTTTTTTAAACTATATTTATTTTTTAGTTAGAGTTATTGTCAAGAAAGAAAATTTTTTTTTGAGTGGAGATAGTCATAGAGAGGTCCGGAGTAGAGATGGAATACTGTCACTAATTTAACAATGACTTTTTGAAATGGCTAGATTCAAAGCAGTGGATCCAATTTTTTTAAATGGCTAGATTCAGCATCGGCCAACTGATGTACCATCACTATTAAGCCGAGTGCTCGAGCCGGAAAGTAGGTAGATAGTACGCATGCGCAAACGGTGAGCTCTATCTCTCTCACACTCATACTACAGAGGATCTGTAAGGAAATGATTTAATTCCGGCGATCCTGATCAGGATAATGAGATAAACTTATCCAATTATTGTATTGTCATCGGTTCTTGATAAGTCTACAAAATTTAAATTAAATCTGACCGTTTAAAGTGGGTCAAAATCGGGTTCAAAGAAATCGGTTACAAACAAACATATACTTCATACGAAGTAAGTTGAGACAATGTAAATATTGGGGGTACGATCAATTTACTGCATCACACATTGAAACTACAATACAAATATAACAAAATTTGTATTGATCGCTCCCTATACAGATGTTCGAAGATAGTCCACGTGGACTTGACAAGTCTTTATTAAAGTTATTTTAGTTTTTTTGTCTGTCTCAACTAAGATCGTATACACTTTACAAACATACAGGTGAAGCTAATAAAAGCGTGTTAAAAAAACATTGTGTATATACCTTACGTAGCTCTTCTTTCAATTTATAAATGGGTAAAGACTGTCTCTGTTCAATAATACTTAGATTGGTTTTTTTGCCAAAGGACGATTTTTTACCACCAATGACATGTTTTTTCCACTCTGGTAAGTCTTGGGATTGAAGGCCAATTCCTCTGACCGACATTGTTTTTGTTTCATCTGAAACAAAAAATGCATGCCTATATCATTTAATAAAGTTATAAACAAAAAATTTTAAAAGTGTAATCAGCAGTAAAATGACTATTAAATATTTAAAATTTTTAACTGCCGTATATGCATCTCACAAGCTATTATACCGTGCGAGCAAAAATTATTTGCATCAAAAAGGGCCTTGCATCTAAGGACGTAATGTTTAATACCTGTTGGGTGTCAGTAACTACCTCAATAAACAATCAATCAGTTATTCCGTCATCTTTGACAGTTGTTACAAGTAATTTGATTCATCGCTAATTTTTCCAATTTCTTGAACAATTCACACAATGGGCTTTACGGAACAGCACAAAACATTCATGGTTGAAGCGTATTTTCGAAACGGGGTTAGAGTAAATGGTGAGTGGCAATACAATCCGGGTTTGTGCATGGACGATTTTCACGAACATTTTCCTAACGTTGCTTTTCTTGCTGGGGATTTTTATCATTGCCTAAAAAGAACCGTGCCTGTGTTTAGGGAAACAGGTTCTATACAACACAAAAAAGGAGCAGGAAGACCATCTGTAAGAACAGAAGAACTTGTTGCAAACGTTCGTGAAATAATGCAAAATACGCCAACAAATTGTATAAGACGCCTGTCCCAAGAGAAGATCTTATGGAACATGCAGGACTATTCTTAAGAAGCAGCTCAATTTATTTCCTTATTAAGTGCAAGTATTCCAAGAAATACAAGCCGCAGATTTTGAAAGACGCAGGAATTACTCGCAATGGCTAACCCAAAATTTATTGGAAAGAAATGATTTATTCGACCTGTTCTGAGGTTCCACCTCTCCAGTTATGTGAATTCTCAGAATACACGCACGTAGAGTAGTGAAAATCCCCATTTTTTTGTAGCGTCCACATTGCACCCTCAAAAAATTGGTGTCTGGTTAGCTGTTTCCCGAAGAAGAATTGTTGGTCCTATTTTTTTCCATAACACAGTTACAGCACAGCGGTATGGACAATATTTTAAATCCATTTGTGGAGCAATTACTTGACGACGAACTACGTTTTGGATATTTTCAACAGGACGGTGCAACCGCCCATACAGCCGCCGAAACTATTAACAACTTACGCAATTTTTTCGACGACAGATTGATCAGTTTTCGATCAGACGTTGAATTCCCACCTAGATCACCTTGTTTAACGGTTATGCATTACTTCGTATTTCATCATTTAAAGAACACTATTTTTAAAACACCAGTTGCAAATTTAGAACAATTACAAGAAAGGATTATCCAAGAATATGGTAACATTTCTCCAGAGATGCTGCTCAACACTTTCAAAAATATGAAGAGACGTGTGAATTTATGCTTGGAGCATGGCGGTGGCCAATTTCAGCAATTTATGTAATTCTTTTTCTTTTTCTTTCTGTATATTCTTACTTTGTTAATTTTGTAAACAACAAAAATACATTTGTATTTGTCTACTTATTTTATTACTCATTAGTTTGGCATATCATGTCAGAATATGAATTTGACAAAATTTTAACCTAGATTTGGTTAGATATATCGTCCCCCTATTATTGTGATCTAAACCAAGCCCTACGTTTTTTAATCCAAACCCTCTTTGATGCAAATAATTTTTGCTCGCAAAGTAGTATTTTCAAACCTAATAAAAATATAATAACCAAGGCGGGCCACATCAAACAACGACGATAAAGCAAATATAGACAAATCATTTCATTTATAAACGTACTTTTGTGCCGAGCCGACATCTCCCGTTTATAGCGGACATTCTCATATAACACTTACTTGTAAAATAAAATTTTCGCACTAAATCATTTACTTTACAGACCTGGTATTGTCTTGTTACAATATTGTTTTGCCATAATGTTCACACAAACGTTTAAATTTCATCACTATTTTCACAATAACCTCACATTTCTAATGCCAAATTATCCTATTTTATTTTCTTATATTCACTTGCTACCGCTAGGAGGCAGACATTGCCACGTTTTGCGGACTATACACCAGTGTGAAATATTTCGAATAATACACCTACCGTTCTGACTGTAAAGTAAAATTTTTGATTATTGACTGCAAGCCAATAGCTTCTCTTGAAACCGGCATTATGCGCCGCCACAGCACTGGTAAATTTCCAATAGTTACAAATTAAGTCATTGAGAACAAAACCCAAAAGCGATGAGTCTTTGGATTCTTCGGCAACAGCGTCGTAGAGTAAAAACTGGTGCATATTTTCACGTGGTTTCATTGTGGACTCACGAAGAACCTGGTGGAAGTGGTGGACCATTGCATTTGACGTTTTGTCGGCGTGTTATGATAAGGAGAATGATATGTCTATCTTTCTCAGCTAGCACCTGCCGGCAGCTCAAAAATCTTTGTAATCAGGCCGACAGATTAGGTAATTCATTTTGTACACAGTGGGGCGAGTAGGAGTCATTGATTTAATTTTTAGCATTTAGTTTTTTTTATTTATGTCAATTGGCTTTATCAAAACTAGAGATGCGCCGAATATTCGTTTTGCCGAATAATGACCGCGGCCACTTTTAACCAAAGGCCGAATATTCGTTATTCGGCAAGTAGAACTGATGTATTCGCCCAATATTCGGCGAATATTCGGCCTAACATCAGTCGCCCCTTTGCCGACAAAATTAACTAAAAAAAAATTATATCTAAACAAAAAATACGCTTAACAATAAACATTTATTTTATATAACCTGTATCAGTCACTATACACGGCTGATTATCTAAGGCAATCATTTCGCCGATGGCATAATGAATTTTTGTGGCCCTTAAATCGGTAATGGAGTACTTATTTTTAACAGCAAAACTATCTTCAATAAGGGTTTTTTTGTTTAGGTACGTTAGTTTCCCTACCATAATAATATGTCTCCTGTGAACTGCCTGCAACTGATACTGAATTGATATGAATTTTATATACCCCACGGGGACGGGGATGTTTGTATTTAACTTTCAAAATGTCTTTATTCCAAACTAACTTTTACAGTTCATTACATGGAAAGTGATAACATAATATAGAAAATAATAACCATTAAAAAAAAAGTAACAATAAAAAAAAATGGAAGTTAATCCAATTTAATTTATTAATAAAATCAATTAAAAAAAAATAGTATAAATAATTTAATTTAGTAAATATCTCTTTAATTGTGCTTTAAAAGTTGCCAATTTTTTAATTTTTCTGATATTTTTTGGAAGATTGTTATATTTTATTATTCCGTCATATAAAAGCGATTTTTTTCCGAAATTACTTTTTACTGGTACAGTTTGATAATTTATACAATGTCTGGTATTATGATCATGTAATGTCTTATTCTCATGAAGTGTTGTTTGATTTTTTTTTCTTTTAAAATAATAGAGTGAATTAGAATACAAATTTTTAATTTATAAATGTTTTGAACGTGTAAATTTCCCCTTCGGTCTATTCAGGGTGTAACAAATTCGTTTATCACTACAGGGATCTCGTAAACCGTAAGAGATACAAAGATGGTTAAATGGGGGCAAAGTTGCACAATTTGATGCCTAATCATAATCCAAAAAGAAATTATTTAGATTCCGAGTACTTCCGGAGATATTCGAAAGAAACCGAAAAACTGTCAATAGGATTTTTTTGTTTTGCGCCCTTAATGTAGGAGATAAAAGAAAACCAATCACACCTTTCCAGGGCCACTTTTAATCCTTTCTTAGAATATGTAATTAGTTTTGCCATACAACGTTTTATTTTCCTGAAACCATCATTAATTTCATTATTTTAAATACGAACCTGGATTTTTTCCATTCTTCAATAAAAGACCTAGGACATCTTTATCCAAAGCCTAGGCAAAATATTAATTTAAAAAAAGAATTAACGCTCTATTGTAGAATTTATTAAGATTTTTCTAATCCGACCCTGTGTTACACAATACCATTTCGTTTTAATAACGACATGAAAATGTATCGCTGTCCAGGGAAACATTTTTGAACACGTAATTAATAATTAATTTTTATATGGCGACTTCTTTTATTCAGGAGTATTTTTTTTTTATTTTGCTAATATTGCTTATAATGTTTTTCGTAAAGTTTTAATTCATTTTATTAATATTATAAAATATTGTTAATTAAATAAAATCTAATATTATTAGCAAGAATTTCTATTACGATTATTGTCAATTTTACGAATTTTATAGTATTCTTTTAAGGAGCTACCTAGTTTAAATTGTTACACAAAAGATGACGTGGGTAATAAAACGAATGGGTATTGTGTAACACAGGGTCGGATTAGAAAAATCTTAATAAAATCTACATTAGAGCGTTAATTCTTTTTTAAAATTAATATTTAGCCTAGGCTTTGAATAAAGATGTCCTTTTATTGAAAAATGGAAAAAATCCAGGTCCGTATTTAAAATAGTGAAATTAATGATGGTTTCAGGAAAATAAAACGTTGTATGGCAAAACTAATTACATACTCTAAGAAAGGATTAAAAGCTGAAAAGGTGTGATTGGTTTTCTTTTATCTCCTACATTAAGGGCGCAAAACAAAAAATCTTATTGACAGTTTTTCGGTTTCTTTCGAATATTTCCGGAAGTACTCGGAATCTAAATAATTTCTTTTTGGATTATGATTATTAGGCATCAAATTGTGCAACTTTGCCCCCATTTAACCATCTTCGTATCTCTTACGATTTACGAGATCCCTGTAGTGATAAACGAATTTGTTACACCCTGTATAGATTAACACTTTGTTCTAAATGTGGTAGTTTGTGTATACATTTAATAACTTTATTTTGCAATTTTTGTAATGGTTTTAAGTTTGATAAACAAGCAGATTCCCATGCAGAAGCTAAGTATTGTAATTCTGAATATATTAATGAAAAATATATATTTTTTAAGTATTTCAAAGGAATGATATATCTAGCTCTGAACAAAACAGATATCAAAGGAGATATCGAGTTGATAATATACTGGATATGGCATTTCCAATTTAAATTTTCGTCTAAAACTAATCCTAAAAATTTTGTCGTTTTTGAATATTGAATATTTTCATTATTAAATGTTAAAGGGTTAATGATGGAATTTATTTTATTTTTAGTTATAAACATAAAAGAAGATTTTGTAAAATTTAACGTAAGTTTATTTGATTAAAGCCAAGAAAGAAGTATTTTTAAATCATTATTAATATCAAAATACATTTCTGCAAGAGTTTCAGCAAAATAAATAATTGTCGTATCATCTGCAAATAGCTTTATATTGCCCTTTAAGTTCAATTTGGAAACAAAATTAAAGTAATTAGATGGTTAACCATAGAACCACGGTATAATATATGTACTCTGATAAAACTATTAGTCGCCGCTTTTCCCACACCACCACGCGATATTTTTACCGAACAAATAGCGCACACCGCTTTTGTTTCATTTTGATTCTCCAAACTAAAATGTTCCCAGATCCAGCTTTTCTTTTTACCCTTTAGTTCCCCAAAGTCTTCCATGTTTACCTTATTTTATTTTAAGAAATAAAAGAAAACTATAATTATTCAACTCGCGCCTTTAAAAATAAACAAGTCCTCACAATAGATAATTTACAACTTTTTAAGTTTAAACAGCACTGTCAAATAAAATCCGTTGCACCAACTTATAGCGTAAAACCCTAAAAATATATACAACCAACAATACACATTGGCCGAATATTCGGCCGAATAATAGCCGAATATTCGGTCAAGATTCGGTCAAGATTCGGTCAACATATTGGCCGAATATTCGATATTCGGCCGTGAAAATAGACCGAATATTCGTTATTCGGCCAATGGCCTAAACTACTATTCGGCGCATCTCTAATCAAAACTACAACCAAAATAGAAGAGTTGTTCTTATGTACCGCATCGAAATTAGTTAACTTTTGGTTAGTCCAACCAGCGTCTGTCAACATCGCAATTATACAGGGTGGAATTTTTAACTGGAATAAATTGATTATCAGGAAGCCTCTTTATTTGCTGAAAAAATACAGAAGGCTGCGTTTTTTTTTTAATTTGGCATACTTTTTTCGTGTCTTCTTGAAACTTACCCCTCTTTTTGGGGTAGAAACCGCCCCCAACTTTTTTTATTCAAATGTAAAGGTATGTATTGTGATGATAATGCTCGTTGGAAAGGGTATAAAAATGGGAATACGACCCACTATTTATTTTTGTATTTCGGTAATCTAGTAAGCCAGAAAAAAACTAGTCTTTTAGCAACAATTGATACATTACAATTTTGGTTTTGCCAGCACAAACTATTTTAAAAAACAGGAACGATGTTATTGATAAGGTTGTTTGTTTACTTCATGCCGCATTCCAATGGTCACTTTATTTTCGGTTTAGAAGAAGTGAATACTTATCTGTTGTAGTATTTTGTGCTGTTTAAATATTTACTTTATGGTAAGAAGTATTTTTGCTATACTAAAATCGGTTATTTAACTGGATCACACAAAATCGAAATTTTAATGATAATTGGCTTTCGCGACAACTCGCGTACTCAAGTAGAAATAGCAGCTTTATTTCACGAAACACACCCCCATCTACCACCAATTTCCCAAGGCACCATTGGAAAAATTGAAAGACGTTGTCGTGAAGTGGGCCACGTCAGGGACATCCCAAAAATAAGGAATCCTGGAGTAATGGATAAAGACACGCAATTAAACGTTTTACTTATGCCCTTCAAGAAAATCCAATTACTCTAGTTCAGCAAATTGCAAGAGAAAATAACAGAGGCCATACGTCTGCATTCAAGTAAGTGAAATCATGTCAAACCGTCATTATAAAATGTTAGAGTTACTGAAAGACTATTCGGACCGCGTCTTCAGTTTTATGAAGTTGATCAGCATTGAGTAGATTTGGACTAGATCCTTTTTACAGATTAGTGTATTTTTGTTCTAAATGGTGAAGTCAATAAACAGAACGTTCGATATTGATCCGCAGAAAATCCTCACTATTCCTTGAAGGTTGCTTAAATAGCCATACATATCTAGATTTTTACAAGGATAACTTATTCCAGCTTTGACTGGTTTATTTCCGCACCATGCAGAAGCAGATCTTCATGATGATTAAATACGGTTACAGCAGGATGGTGCTCCGCCTCATTACGCCATAAATGTGAGACAATATTTAAGTGATTTTACAAACAGGATAAGAAGAAGGGGTATACCACGATCGACGGACGTTGGGGATCAACGGGCAATAATTAATCGATTCCCCGAAGAACGGCAGACAAAGAAAACTGGCCAAGAAGGCCTTCTGGGAATCCTGAGATCCAGGCTTAGAGAAGGTGGGTGGCCAGGGAAAGGGGTGTGTGGGCGCCACTAGAGCCCCCTCTGTAGTGACCGAATAGCTCACGGTCAAACTTAAAGCGCGGCCACTTAACGTGACGCTCGGGACGTCGAAGTCCGACGCTGGCGTTAGTGCGGTCCAAATGCCCCTGTCGGTCTTTTCTACACTCATGGACAAAATTATCGAATATTTTTAATTTTTCATAATTTCTTTTTGAAAAAATAAATTCTGATGAATCATTTACGAGAAACTGTTTACTTTAAAATATTTTAGTGAACAATCTTAAGTTTTTATTAGAAGGAAATCGTGAAAAAAAAATTAATGCTAAATGTTATGAAAATTAAGGATATTTACATCATATTTAAATACTAATTGGAGGACAATTACAAGTCTTTTGATTAAAATTAGAGCACAGTTAGTAACGAGTATTTCCCCCTCGAGCTCTAATTACTGCTTCCATTCTTCTCGGCATGCTGCTAAGAAGGTTCTGGATATATTCTTGAGGAATTGCATTCCACTCTTCTTGTGCAGCAATCCGAAGCTGGTCTATTGTACTTGGAACGGGATTTCTTCGTCGTATGCTGCGTTTAAGATAGTCCCATGTATGTTCTATTGGATATATGGTGGCCAATCTAATCTTTGAATTTGGACCGCATCAAGGTAATTAGTCACTATGTCAGCTGCATGCGGTCGAGCATTATCGTGCATTAATATGAATCCTTCATATCCAATATGGCCGACATAAGTCAAGACATGATCTTGCAGGATGTTTTCAATATACAAGTCACTTGTCATTCGTCCAATCACTTCCACGAGTTCGGTGCGTCCCTCCCAAGAAATACCGCCCCAGAGCATTATACCGCCACCGCCAAAACTAACGGTCTCTATGAGATTGCAGGCAGCATACCGTTCTCCAACTCTTCTGTAGACGTGGTTTCGTCCATCTGGCTTCCATAACTGAATTCTAGTCTCATCCGTAAAAAGAACATTTTTCCAATTCTCGATATCCCACTGAATATGTCTTCTAGCAAATTCTAATCGTCGGGCTTTGTGATTTTGGAGAAGACGTGGAACTTTGGCGGGCCGTCTTGGCTTTAAACCTGCTTCTTTTAATCTTCGCCTAACTGTTTTTGAACTTACATTAACTTGTCTTACATTTAGTAAGTCATTTTTGAGATGCGTCGATGTCAATGTGCGATTTCGTGTAAAATTAAGTCTCAAAAATCGATCATCAATTGCTGTTGTACACCTCTTGCGCCCTTGACCAGGTTTACGTACGAAAGTTCCAGTCTCTTCATACCTTTTTAAAATATTCGATAATGTAGATTGACCTCTCCTGAGACGTTGTGCGATATCCTTTTGTTTATATCCTTCGTTATATAGAGTTACAATTTGCACCGCTTCAACTTCATTGCAGTGTGTAACTGGTGTCATACTGATGTTTTTAATAGCAACAAACACAAACACTATTTGCTATTACTTAGTTAATTACACTACAGTAACATAATTCCAAGCTTAATTCACTATAATTCAGAAAATATGTAATTAATTGTTTTTGATAAAATGCACAAGAGACAGTAATATGCGCCATTAATGTTAATTAAACGTCAAAATATGTTAAAACAAGTGAGTAATCAGCCTACTAGATAACTAATATCAGCACATGTAAGTTTACGGCGATTATTTAAATTTATTTTGAAATAATAATGATTACAAAAAATATTCGATAATTTTGTCCATGAGTGTACTATTGAGGTGTTCTTGCGAAAATAATTAATTACAAAGAAAATATAATAAATATATAAATAATATATAAAAGATATAAAAATTATCAATATTTAAATTGCGTGTAAGTAAGCGACGTTACGCCTGTTTAAAATTACTGCATACAAAATATTCGAATTTAACCTTAGAAAAATATCTAACTCTAGTTAAAAGCAAGTGGTGCATACTGTCGAGTTTCAAATTCTAAATTTGATCATTAATCAAATTCTAAATTTGATCATTAAGTATTATTATATTTTTTATTTTGACATTTTTTGTTCTTATAACTTACCATCGGGCAAAGGATCAATCCAAGTTTTATTTTTTCCAGACGGTTGCGAATCTACTTCAGCCTCTCTTTGAAGCATTTTTTGTTCTCTTCTTTCTTTTGCTAATGCCGACTGCATCATGGCAGCTTGGGCCAGTGAACCATCGGGATTTTTAACAATTCTAAACATAATTAAAACTATTAGAATAGTTTGTTTTAACAATAAAAAAGTAGTTAAGACTGCAAAATATACAAACCGTTAAAAAGAAAACACAAAAGTGTATAATTTTTTACCGAGTGGTGCAGGGACATCCCATGTTAATTTTGCTAGCCTCAAATATTGGCTCCCCATTAATTTTACTTCAAAATTGTATTAGACTTTTTCTATTTCACGTTCATAATAATACGCAAATGCGTATCGTAATGACGATTTCGATAGGCGTTTTTTCTTTATTTGATGTTAGTAACATTTAAATGTTTTATTTCATTGACTGGCGCGGCCTTTGTGATTTACGAGAAACCCCATTTTTCGCAGAGGAAAAATAGCTTGATAACCTACTTTTTTATTGATAACAGTCATGTATGTTGGTTGCATAAATCTATAAATCAATCTTTTGTAGATGCTTCAAGCTATCATTTTCTGCCAAATCCTATCCAAAATTCAATCTACTAACCTTCCAATGTCGATTTAAACTTCAACTTTATTTGAATTTTCCATCTTCCCTATACTAAATTGCAATGCCGTGACGTAAAATCACGTCTTTTGAAATTCGAAAAAAAGTAGCAAAATCTCCCGAATTTCCGAACGCTCTGTATATGTACCGAATGTACAAGGATCACACAACGTAATTCCGTCCGATTTTAAATCTCATATCGCTTAAATAACTTTAGAATCTGGTTGTGAAAATGGGTCAATAAATCAAAAAATGACAGTTTGCAAAATTATTTTTGTTGTCCAGAGGCTACTATGATAAAAAATAGTGTTACAAACATAAAATTTAGACATAAAAATTTACAAAATTTGAAGGATTTATTTTCTTTTTAAAATGTATTTTTCTTGATTATAAAAGGTGAAATAGAAAAAAATGTATAAAGCACATGTTTCATAAGGCGTTTTAGCGCACGTGTCAATAAAAAAACTCGCCACTTTGTGGCTCGCTTTTTAAAATAGACGCGTGCGCTAAAACCGCTTCTTATAAAACGTGTACTTTAATATACTATTTTTAAGGTCCTTGTATGATGAACTCGCACACCAAATTTTATTATTTTCTATTATAACAATTTCAAAGTTTTTTAGAAAAGACTGATTTTAAAATTCTTAAAAACCAAATACGGCTCTGATACATACAAATAAGGTTAAGAAAAAAAAAATATTGTACTAATTTAATAAACGCAAGAACTTAAAACGAAATAATGAGAACCTTATTTATTTCAACATTTAGAGACAATTGGGAAAAACAACACTTTTTAAAAAAACACAATTTAAGACAAGAACTAAGGATTTAAATGGAAACACACGTTTTTTTAATCCGATGTTCCAACAGTCCTCCGTTTAATGCCAAGCAATATCCTAAACGGTCATAAAATTCAGTTCTTACATTATTACTGTAACGAGGGGTTTTCGGGGTTCTTCCTCAGGAAAGAAAAACACATGCGTCGTGGAATCTGATGCCTTTTCTTTAGCGAAACTGTTCCAAACAACAACTAATAAAAAAATCAAACCCGATCCAAAATGGCCACACAATCAACGTTAAGCGGTGAATTGGGTAATCAACATTTACTGTAGCTTTCTTATACACAGTTCAAAACTTGCCCGGTTTAAGAAAATGATTGCTTTAAAAATATACAAAGTGAATGTATACCTTCGGCTTTAAACACACCTATGCAGCTTTCTCTGAAATGCATTTTTTTATACAACGGAGAACACGCTTTTGAACCACAAATATGTTCTTTTGAAGGATGTTAGTGTCTGTATTAAATATATGGAGGACTTGAGGTAGGAGGCCAATCGCAATGCATTGGATTCGGTCCCAAATTAGCATCGGTAATTCATCTTTACGAGTCGCCGTAAGATGGCGCTCGTGTTTGAGGTGGGCTATCTAATAAATGATCTCTTATGGACGCGATAACTATTTTTATTAAAATTAGTTCTTTAAGAAACAAATAATGACTTATATTAATTTACTTACTTACTTTGTTATACTTATTAGTAAACTCGGCCTGTATAAGGTTCCAACGATGCTTGGTTTTTATAACAGACTAATAAATAAAATATTAAAACCTTAACCTTTGGAGATAGAAAGAGACTTATTTGCTGCGTTTCCTTTCTGAAGAAGATCATGTCCTACACCACGACACAAAGCAAACTCTACTTTTATAAATTGTACCATTATTCATTATAAATACCGGGACAGAAATTAAAAATGCTGCCATTGTCGATCGGCCTCCTACCTCCTACCCTCTAGTTCTCCATAATTAAATATTAAACGAAAAAAAGGTTAACGACGCACAGTGGTTCCGATAAATAATCTGACTTGACAAAAGGCTTTTTTTTTATTTTCGGAATAACACAAACACTATTTTAATATGATGCTAAACAGTTGTAAACCTATATACCGCAAAAAATTTTAAGAATAAAAAAACAGGGACAGCGCAAGAGCAGACAGAATCCGCTTAATTTAAGCAACTAGATTTTTTCAGTAAGCATATCGATCGGCAATTACTATTTTGAGCTCTGACTGTGTGTATGTAAATATAGCGATTGACTCGAATACTGCGGTGAAGAAAACTACAGGTATGTACATGTATTTTTTATAGATTTTAATTTTTTATAAATTATATTTTTTCTTTTATTTTTGGTTGTGTGTATTTACGTTAAAATATTGTCTTTTTTTCCATTCTCATTGATTTCATTACCTTGCAATGGCAAAGGCCGTCAAAGTCTGTTATACAATTATATTGTGCATTTAACTTAATTATTTAGGTTTGTAAATTTAATTGTTTAGCAACCATATGTAACCAACTTTTCTTTTTAAATTATTTTTAGAAATGGAGGACGGATTTTCAAAAAGAGAACTTTTTGATGTTTGGCGAAGTGAACCAAATTTACCGAGGCGATTGTCTAGAGTATGTGAGTATGTAAGGACTGAAAGTGGTTTCGAAGGCCCCGATGGACATATTCGTGTAAAAGTGCAAACAAAAATGGCCGAATTTTGTAAAAAACTTAAAGTGCGTTGGACTGACTGTCATTATACCTATATTGCCACAGTTTTTAAATAAAAATAGTCAATGGTTAAGTGCTACAATTACCTTTATAGACGAAAAGAGTGATCAAAATAGAAAAAACATTGGTCGCCCCAAAAAGTTATTCGGTGAAAGTAGCGATAGATCTCGAAAAAGAAAATTAAAGCCATTGCTGGAATCGCATACTAATAATGAGATTGTTCTTGCAGCTGAAATGAGCTTAAGATCTACCGGTAGACGCGATGCAGCACAGCTAGTAAATCAAGTAGCAAGTTTTTCGCCAAAAAGAGCTACAAAAATAAAAAAAAGCCTACCAGTCTCCAAGTAGCAAAATGTCAATAAAAATGACAAATGATAAAGCATTAGCCTTTTTTGTGGATAAAAAACTAACGAAAGACCAGTGCGTCATCAATGCGTCAGATAAGCAAAGCTCACCATGCCGATATTTTCCCGAATTATCACATGCTCCTTGAGGCAAAAAAACAATGTTATACCCAGATAAAGTTAACATCACGGAATACTCTGGAAAGGTTGAATTGCAGTCATTACTCAATCATACTATACACCGCTTAGTATCGGTACAGCTTGAGGTGTTACAACACGTACGTGTAGGGATAGATACGCTTCCAACTTTAGATATGGTATTTAAGTGGGGCTGTGATGGAGCTTCGGGACAAAGCCAATATAAGCAGCTGTTTTCGACCACGCAGGAGGATGTGGATGATTCCTACACATTTGTTGTATCTGTTGTTCCATTGCAGCTGACTACGTATTCAGCTACTAGTAGTAGTGAAAGTCAAGGGAGAAAAATTATCTTGTGGCAAAATTCCTTCCCTTCATCTACAAAATACTGCCGCCCTATCAAATAGATAGAAGAATAGAAGGGCGCGAAATTTTTGTAAAGCAGACACTTGCTTTAACCATGATTGATGGAAAGATTTGTAGTGTGCTTTTAAATCAAGGATCACAAAATTGTCATATATTTGGTGCAACCCCTTCTCAAATGAACGATCTGGGATTCGTTTTGCAGAAAAGAAACAAATGAAACAGCAATGGCTTTGGGCTTATCAAGCCTACATGCGTGGATAAAATGTTTTGAATGCGTCCTGCACATATCATACAGATTAGATATCAAATCATGGCAGGTGCGAAAAGAAAAAAAAGCTGAGTGTGAGAATAGAAAAAAATTAATACAGCATCGCTTTCGTAATGAAATGGGATTATTGGTCGATATACCCAAACCAGGATTCGGAACTACCAATGATGGTAACACCGCGAGGAGATTTTTTGCAAATCCAGCTTTAGCATCTGAAATTACTTACCCATTACTCCAAAATTTAGGGCCTAATGAAGACGACAATGATGATGATGAAGAAGACTAAAATAAAGCAAGACCCTTATTTTTTAATATTTGTTATATTTAATAAAAATAAATGGTATTTTTTTCCACAATTTTTTTTTGTTTAAAAGTAAGCCAAAACTTTTAAAATACTTAAATTATTTGCAACAAATATTTATAAGAATTTTTATCAATGTTAGGCATTATTTGATATTGTCAAGTCAGATTATCTAAAGGTACTCCAAATTTGTAATTTTTTCCAAAAAACTATCGAAAAACTTTAAATATAATTATTGGTAATGAATATTTATAAAAATCCACCCTACTGTGAGTACTTTTTTAAATATTTTTACGACTTTCAATAAACAAACAGTTTTGTCAAGTCAGATTATTTATCGGAACCACTGTGCGACGTGCAGACAGATTTTAAAATTGAACGCCCACCGCGCATCAGTTTATTATTTTTTGTGTCTGGCTACTTCTTCCACAAAATATAATACCATATCTTAAACGAGATTGAAACTTAGCAAATTATATAATTTTCAATTTTTTCTCGTTCATGTAGTTGCTGACGACTCTAATGCCATAACAAATTGAGTTTAATTTATTTGACAAATCACTAATATGCTAAGAGCAATAAACTCATCAATATGAAGACCTTCAAATGTTGTGGTCTCCAGTGTTAACATTTTCATCAAGTATTTTTATGTTAACGGTTTTTGAGTTTTACACAACTTTGTTCTAAACATAATAAGGTTTTTTTTCTTTATTTAATATTAATTTATTTCTTACAAACCGGTCATTAGCCTTTGAAAAAATACCGTTACCTTTCTCAAAAAAAAAACATTCACCACTTATAAGCAAATTTGTGTCATTAGTATAGCATATCATACTTTCATCGTGAGAATTTCTTATGGAATACAGGTCATTTACAAATATAACGAATAATATTGAGCCAACAATGCTGCCTTGTGCTATTCCCAATTTATTTTCCCTAATATTTGAAAAATATGTACATCCCCGTTTTGTTTCCTGTTTGATACGTATGAGTTGAACAACTTTAGCGCCTGACCTCTTACGCCATGCCGATCTAATTTTTTCATAAGTAACTCCTTGTCGATACAGTCAAGGAGAAAAATTCTAAATCTGCATTTTTTTGTCCCTTTACCATCGATTACATCATTATTTTGTTCTAAGCAGTTATTAATAACAGTACCTGTACTCTTAAAATTACAAACAATCTCTTCAGATAATATTTGCTTGCTCCGAGAACTATTTTCCACATAGTACAACTTAATCATTGTTTTTTTTTCTTAAATAATGTAAAATATGTTGTAACTAAGAAAAAAAAATGTCCAGTCTATTGGTATGGATCATAGTATATTAATTTTTAATAATTTTATGGATGGGCCAACTCCATAATCTGCCGTCGACTGGCTGGAGCTGCTGTGACGCGGGTATGATTTTTCGCGTTGTTTTATTTGATTATTTTAAGAAAACTAAAACTGTAGAAAATTTTCCAGATTTATAAGGCAGAAGCAATATCAAATTTAGTTAAAATAACGCCAATTGGGTTGTTTCATTATACTTTTTTTTAAAATTATTTCAAGCTAAGGGATCAAAACTTTAAAAATGGGTACCTAGTGGTTCCAACATACATACATACCTTACAGGACTTAAGTCATGCATAGCTCTGCCATGACCCTGCAAGAATGGAGGCTCATCTTCAACTAATTCTATTTCAATATCTGCTTCGCCATCTTCTTCATCCTTCGGTAGGAGGCCTGTTTCATCATCAAAGTCTGGCAGTTCGCTTTTGTCTATACATCCTGAGGAAATCATCTACAAAATATAAAGGGGTTAAGTGAAATACACAGTGACTCAAGTAACATTTTAACAAATCAATTGAGAGTTAGGGCTAGTATCGCAGGTACCATACATACTACCCAACATAATCTTTAATGTCCTTATAATTTTTATAAAGAAATTAAACATTTTTTGTTTTTAGCGTAATTTTTGTTGCTATTGTCTAGCGCTTTCGGCCTATTAACAGGTCATCATCAGGGCTAAGGTTCTGAAAGAAAAACACAAACGAGAGCAAAAACGAAGTAGAAACAAACTACAGCTGAATAGGTGTTAACAATAAATATAATATACCTTATCCGAGGAGAGGGTGGTGGATGTGGGTGTGCCGCAGGGATCAGTTCTGGGACCACTGTTGTTTCTTATCTACATAAATGATCTCCCACTTGGCGATCAACTGGCCTCACTTACAATCTTTGCGGATGACACCACACTGTCCTGCCAGGCGGACTCGCTTAAAATGGCGACAGAGATGTTGTGTGTGAAGATTGGTTTAAAGCCAACAAGCTTTCACTTAACAAAGACAAAACTCATGAAATTATCTTTTCCCTAAGAGACATGTCTGAATTGCTCAACAATCCAGAAAAATAAAATTCCTTGGTATACAACTCGACAACAAACTTACTTTCAACTATCATATCGACTATGTTTGTGAAAAACTTAGAAAAGGAGCTTTTGCACTAAGAGGACTTAGCACTTCTGTATCAACCAATACGTTAAAAACTGCATATTACGCATTGATACACTCATTTCTTACATATGCGATTATTGTGTGGGGCCACTCGTGCCATACTGATAGGGTTTTTGCTATGCAGAGAAGAGCTATAAGAACTATTGCGGGGCTGTCTTTTAGGGAGGACTGCAGGGATGCCTTCCGAAATCATGGAATACTTACCTTTCCATCGGTCTATATGCTTGAAACTCTACTTTACATAAAAACCAATGAAGATAAATTTAAATCTCACTCTGAGTTGCATAATTACAATACACGTAATAAAGAAAATTTAGCCATAGTTTACAAACGGTTAAAGAGATGCCAAAGTGGGCCCGACTTTCTTGGGATAAAGCTCTACAACAAAATTCCCACGAATATAAAGCTTTTACCTACTAAAGCTTTTAAGAACAGGGTTAAGTCGTTTCTCGCGAAGGGCGCATTTTATTCTGTAGATGAATTTTTAAATTGTGATGTGCAAATTATTTAAGAATTGTTTTTAAAAAAATGTTATTTGTAATGAATTAATGTTGTTTGTAATAGTATGTAATATCTGTAGTTTGTTATTTTCAGTAATTATTTTCTATTTATATGACATGTGTAAGTACAATGTACAATAACACCAATAAATTATCTTTATATGATTGAAATTCATTGTAGATACTGACTAGGTGAGAATACTTACTCGTCAAATTATGTCTAGGAGACAAGAACCATATCAAAATAATTGAAAATTTCTAAAAAAAAAATTCTCAAGAACTGGTTTTTAATTTTAATATACAATACCTAACTGACATTTGACACATGGACATAAAATGGCGTGGTATAAATATTTTAAATACGATTAATTACGCCTCGCTGAATAAAAAGTAGGTAACTCCGTCAATTATTTAAAAGAAAATATTTTAAAACAGAATTTTAAAGATGATATCTGTATGACATACATATATACATCTATTTAATAGACAATAAATTTTTATAAAAAATTTATTAATTACTAATATATTAATTACTAATTAATTTTTTACTAAAAATCACTTAATTAATTGGTGCAAAAAATACATTAAACGATCTAATTGTAACGTCCTAAGGGTTATAGCCGATGAGTTGGATGATACTACGGTAAGAAGTGCGTATTTTTCTCTAATATTTTTTTTTTTTGGATAAACTATCAATTCCGAACTCAGAAGTAAAATACTTGTATTGAGTTAAATATAATAAGTTCAATATGAATTTAAAGTTAAATAATAATATAATATTTATTGTAAAGAATATATTTCATAATTCAGGCACAACTAGATTATAATATAAAAAGAATATGACAATATTTTATTGGTATATTTTATATCACTATAATACGTATATACGAAGATACAATAGGTTATGTATATAATATATATATTTATTTATTTTATTCATTATTTATTAATGACGTTCTTGAATATATCTCTTGGATTAGATAATATCCAATTTTTAATTTTATTTTTATAATTATTTAACGATTTAATTATTTTAATTGACTGTGGTAGCATATCAAAAATATATGGATTGACGTTTAAAAAATGTTTGTGTGCTATTGTCTTATTTACTCTATTTTTATATGTAATAGTATTTTTATGACGAGTTTCATGTGTGTGATTAATATAATTTATTATATTTTTACGTTTAAAAATATATATTAACATGTAAGAAAATATTTGTCTAATATCCATTTTTTTTTCTTTTTTTTAAATAGTAAATCAGAAGAATATTGATAGTCTTTTTCGTAAATAATTTTTAAAATGTATTTTTGAATATTTTCAATATTATTTATAAATTGACTTAGGCTCAGTTACTAAATGGTTTAGGGAGAATGGAATGTCTCTTAATGTTGATAAATGTGCTATTGTGACCTTCACTAGGAAGCAAAATTTCATAAACAATCAATATTTTCTTGATAATTCAGAGTTGATTCGGAGGGATGAGTTTAAGGATCTGGGAGTTCATGTGCAATCGGACTTAAAATTTAATACCCACTATGATTGTATTGTTAATAAAGCCTATAGGATGCTTGGCTTTGTAATTAGAAATACAAAATTTTTTAAAGATGTAAATTATATTATAAAACTGTATAATGCCTTGGTAAGACCTCATTTAGAATACGCATGTATCATTTGGGCGCCTCAAGCTAAGACGAATATAGATCTCATTGAAAGAGTACAAAAAAGATTCCTGCGTTATTTGTATGTCAGGAAAAATAATGAATATCCATATATGATATCGTATAGGAATATGCTTGATTTTTTTATTTTGTAACTTTAGAAAGTAGATCTATGCAGGCTGTATTATTTGTATTTTTTATCATTAATAATCTTAAGTACAAAGACTTGTGTTTAATCAACAATATAAATACATTGGTACCTACAAATGGATTGTTCACCTCTTAACCATATGTTAGAACAATGTAATCAATTAATTGATAGGGCTAATATTGATTTATTTAAGTCAAATGCTACAGAAATTAAGTCTTATTTCTTTAGATAACTACTACAGATCTAAATGTTAAATAGTAAAGCGCTTTAAAAATGTTGAAATTTTCTTTAGTCTTCTAGTCCGTAGTTTTAAGCTCTCTCTTACTTGTTAATACTACCTCTTTGTGTTTGTAAGAGATTAAATAAATAAATAAATAAATAAATAAATAAATTATTAAGATAATTCTTATTTATGCTTCCCCATCCTAGTATTCCATAATTTAAATGGGTTTGTACTAAAGAATAATAAAGTATTTCCATTCTATTATTTATTTCTATGGAATATGTTTTTGTGGTGCTTGCTCAATGTATCATTTCAAATCATTATTTGTGTTGCAAAAACAGCTATTCACTGCATGTATAAAGCTAATTGTCGTTACTCTTGTAAACCATTGTTTTTGACCAGTAAAGTATTTAACACTCGTATGTTTGTTTACACTCAAGTATCTCATGCGTAGAAAGTATAAGAACCAGCCTTCACCTGTTTTTATATACAATACACGACAAACTTTCGTAATAGGTCTACCAATACCATCCTCATCCCAAGCAAGAAACGTAATTCTAATTAATAGTAAGAAAGTGTTTAATCAAATGTAAAGTGAATGAAGGTTTATAGTTGGAGTTAAAAATGGCTAGTAGGGAAAGCTGTTTATACCTTAGACGAGGTAAAGGAGGGGACGCGGCATGCGCATCTACAGCGACAGAAGCGAAGTGTGACCAAAAATCGATGGCGGCCATTATTCTGGTGCCAAACATCCTATTGTCACCAAGCTGGTTTTTCGTGTTTTTGATTGCAAAGTGAATGAAACATAGTAGTATTTATCTTTGAATAAAATGGTCGTTTGTTTATCTTACGGGTGCAAAAGTCGTAGCGATCGAAAGGAGCCAGGAATAAATGGTAGACCCTATATTTTTGCAAACTATAAATTTTTAGTTTTTGATCTTTAGAAACATCAGAGAGATTTTATTTTATTATGTTATTGTTGATATTGTCTTAAAGGCAACAATGTGCCCGGTTTCTGTAAGATATTTTCCTATATTCATTAATAAATTGCTTAATAAGCAGGTAATTTCACGTAATTTGAGACAATTTGCAGTGGCGTCGGCAAGATTTTAAAAAAACAATATTTTCTCTCGCCTTACCTAATAAAACGTTTTAATCGAGTTTATAAAATAATACCACTATATTTTTGTGTTTGATTATAATAGGTTCCCTACGAAATATCCGGAAATATGTAATATTTGGGTCAAAAATATGCATAGAGCAAACTGGACTCCAGGTGAAAATGATAGGCTTTGTTCACAACATTTTGAAGCCCGTTGGCTGTACCTTGTACCAAAGGGGAAACAAGACTTTCCTTTTACATGAAGCTGTGCAGACTGTATTTCCTGATCTACCAAAAGGTTTACAAGTAACCATACAAGAAAGAAGGTTATGTACCGGGTGGTCAACTAAGAATGGCCGCCGGCTAAATCTCAGAAACTACTAAACATAGAAACTTGGGAAAAAAAAATTATGATTAAAGCGATCATGAGAAAATTCTGGAAATTACTTTCAAGTTCCTCATTTCGCCGCAAGGGGGCACAATTAAAAATTATTTTTTTTAATTTTAAATTTCTCCGAAAATCCCCATATTAAGGTATAACTCTGATTACATCATTGGAAAGCTTAGACAATTCTGCATCATTTTGGTTTAAGGCTCGTTGACGTACCGACCTTGATAAGAGTGGGGGAAGCTATTGAATGTGTAAACATTAAAATCGCTGTAACTTCTAAACGCCCTATCCGATTTTACTAAATTTAAGCTTGTTTGGAAGGGAAAGGTAAGTATCTTCAGTCGTCGTATTCAATGATACACGATAGTTTTTAATAAAATTGCTAGAGGGCGCAATTTGTAATAATAACAGTTTTTTTGATTTTATCCCGAAAATTCAAATCATACGGTATACTTATGACATCATAATCGGAAAGTAGATGAAATTTACAAGAAAAGACGTGAAAACTGCAGTTCGATATCTTTGTTCGTTTCAGAGTTATTGCCAAAACAATAATTTTTAATACAAATTGCGCCCTCTAGCAATTTTATTAGAAACGGTTGTGTACCATTGGATATGACAATTAAAGGTACTTACCTTTATCTTCCAAACAAGCTTAAATTTAGTAAAATCGGATGAGGCGTTTAGAAGTTACAGCGATTTTAATGTTTACACGTTCACTTGATAAGAGTGGGAGAAGCCTATTGAATGTGTAAACATTAAAATCGCCGTAACTTCTAAACGACTTATCCGATTTTCCTAAATTTAAGCTTGTTTGGAAGAAAAATATACTTACCTTTCCCTTCCAAACAACGTTTAGAAGTTACAGCGATTTTAATGTTTACCTTTCAATAGCTTCCCCCACTCTTATCAAGATCGGTACGTCAACAAGCCTTAAACCAAAATGATGCAGAATTGTCTAAGCTTTCCAATGATGCAATCAGAGTTATACCTTAATATGGGAATTTTCAGAGAAATTTAAAATTAAAAAAAATAATTTTCAATTGTGCCCCCTTGCGGCGAAATGAGGAACTTGAAAGTAATTTCAAGAATTTTCTCATGTCCGCTTTAATAATATTTTTTTTTCCCAAGTTTCTATGTTTAGTAGTTTCTGAGATATAGCCGGCGGCCATTCTTAGTTGACCACCCGGTACATAAAGGTTAAACACACGTATTACGTCGATCATTAATGATACATCATTGTTTCCAAGCTCTATACACAATCTTAATATTGTTGTAGATTGCGCATACCTTGTTAAATTACTTATATACCTATAGCTAGCAGAAACTTTTTGTTACAGGCTTTAAAAAGATCTATATCCGGAAGGCCTCAACTTCTACGCAAGAGTGTGAAGAAGAAACACCACGCTTACCTGCTAGATTATAACTATTTCGTTTCATATCAAAAACTTAATAAGTTTTATCACGGAATAAAAATATATATTACTTATCTAAGTTTGCTTTTTAATTAAACATATTCTTCACAAATAACATTTCTTAAATCTATTTATTTGTACTAGGTATAAAAAATCTATATATTTTGAGTTTCATTAAAACAAAATAATTTGGGTCACTTTAATAAACTTATTTTTTTACGCTACGCCACTGGTAAAGTATGCCTGGTGCCATCTGGTCACAATCGCAAGATTATGATGCCGCGTCCCCTCCTTTACCTCGTCTAAGGTTTATACACTTAATGAGTTTTTGCTGATTCTTTTAATTAACATTCTGCTAAAAATATTGGGCATGTTTTGAAGTCACAAATTAGCTTTCGTATATGTATTTTTTTTTAATAGTTAAATCATGCTTGATCCTGGCACCTGTTTTTCTATACTTTTGTTAGTTTAATATAATTTTTAAAAAAATAAAATTCTGTTCATTTATTATGATTTTTATTCTTTACATAACTTGTTTTTAAGGTGGGAGTATCAACATGCTTGCCAACCTATAACCTATTTCGCGTAGATTTATTTGTTTTCTAGTTTTTATAAAAAAATTAAAGAAAATCAGTATTGACTTGATATTCTATAGGTAATAATTGACGTATTTAATAAATATCAAGGAATTTCATAACTTATTTTAGGAGAATTGTATAGCGAAAAATATCGGGTAAGATTTTTTTTAACATTATTATGTCATTGTCACTCATTGTTCTTTCACTATACAATTCTCCCAAAATTAGCAATGAAATAAATTGATATTTTTGTAATATATCAGATACTACCTAAATAATGTACCGACGATATTGATTTTCTTTAAATGTTAGCTATTAAAATAATAAACTCAAAAAATCAACACGAAATAGGTTATAGATTGAATGACGTTGAGAATTCAACCTTAGTGTGACCAAGCGGTTACCCATCGTCCTATTTAGATACTTACCGACTCGACATCGGTATGCTTTAACCGCTGTGGGATTTATTCTCATCTTAAATTCTGCTGACTTTTGCGTATCCGCGACGTTTAGACAATTTTTTTACAGCTGCGGAAATTGGGGGTGAATTTTTAATATTTTTGAATTTTCTCTCCTTAAGGTGCTCAAATATTGGCACATTCGCTAATATATGGATATATTAAAATTGCAGGGTAAAAAGACCTTTAAAATGAGATATCACTTAATCCCGGTTCCATTTACATTTATGTTTCCGCCAAATCCGAGTTATCAGGACTTTATGCAAACACTTAATGTATATTATGTTGATATAACTGCTTTATTATTTGTGTAGAGTATTTGAAGTTTCAAGAAAATCCGCTAAAAAATATTTTTTTCAATAAAAACTTTTATAGTACTAACTTTTCACCGGTTTAGTGGCCGAATTCCAAAACAAAATAAGATACGCGTGTTTCATTATGTGTATTTATGCTAAGTTTTAAGAAAATCCTACAAAAAAATATATTTTTCCAATAAAAATGGTTAAACCCCCTTTTTACCCCTTCAGGAGATGATGTAAAAAAAATTATAAATGTTTTAGTATTTGTATTGTATAGAATATCTATGCACTTTTTTATCACTTTGGGGGTTGATTTCCAAAAAAAAAGAAACAAGCACCTAAGTAATTATTTATGTGTATTGTGTTGAAGTGTTTTTGCCAAGTTTTAGGTCAATAGAACCATTAAATATTGTTTCACCTTATTAACTTTGCTCCCCCAAAAGTAAAGAAATAAATTAAATAAACTTTTATCAAGTTTTAATAAAAAATACCTGTTTTATTTCCCATCTTTCTGGACTAGATATCCTGGTAACCCTTTTTCTAGAATCTTCTTCTCCTTCATCCAGATTAACAGGGAGCCTGAGAACTGATGTACTATTGTGCATGGGCCTATCAGGATTTCGATCTATAAATAATTTGTTTTTAAAGTTGATAAATGATGTGCATACCATTAGTACAAGTAATTTAATATAAGGACAGTAAAGGGCAAGAAAATGAGTTAATTTAACATAAATAAGAAACTGTTTTATTTATTTACTTATTATTTTTTTAATACAAGGGACATGCTCGTTCATACAAAAGTTACGCTTCCCCAAGAAACACAACAGCTTTATTCCAAGCCAGCAAGAGAATGTATTATAAACGGTAATTTTTAGTCACGCAACTAATTTGCGAGGGCAACAATTCATTGCCAAGTTAAAAATTTTATTGGCGGGCTGCTAATTATCATTCAGGAACTATTCTCTTGCTGCCCTTGGAACAAAGCTAATATTTGCTGCAAGATGGTATCGATGGTCATGATATTTTCAGTAAATGATGGATGTTCTCCCTTCTATCCCTGTTTTTTCCATTTATTTCATTGACACCGCATCATAAAAATTACATTAATTTAATTATTTAAATTACCTTTGTCTTCCCTCTCCGCTGGAGCATGAGACAACGGGTTTAAATCTTTGCCAGTCAACTGATCTACATCTTTCATGGATAAGGACACCTTTTGGCCAGTTATAGAAAGAACTTTAATCTAAAATTAAAATCAATACTAAAATATGCACCTTCTTATTTATTAATATTTTTATTTATTCAGACATAACAGGTAATACCCAAGTAGTATGGTTGACTATCATGGAATTTCATTACAAGTTACAGTATACAATACAATAATATATAACATACAATAATAAATCAACTAAATCGCAACAATAGCTACATAGAAAGTTAAAACCGAAAGTGGACGTCAGGCAAGGAATAAAGTAGCAAATTAATCTTGTTCTTGAAACTATTGAAGATTGAATTCCTGAGGGACAAACCTATGAACCAAGTAATAAACCTGTTGACCACTTCATTCCTGCCAACATCCATCCTACTATAATTTACTGTGTGCGAGAAGGAATTCTAAAGTTAAGCAGGTCTGGAGAATTTATCTGGTTCATAAGCTATTTGTGACCGAAAGAGAGAGTAAGTTCCACCCTGCGTTTTTCTAGCGACTTGAGACCAAGTATATTTAATCGTTCACTGTTAGTCAGAGAGAGTTAATAATTTTAAGTTTGAAAATTTGAAAACTTATAATACAATAACTATAAGCATATTTTGTTAAAATGAAAATAATAAGTTGTTTCAATCAGTGCACTGTTGTTCCTCGTATGTTTTTTACAGCAGCGCAAAGGCACATTAAGTTCATAGGACCTAAATTATACAACATGTTACCAATTAATATTAGATTAATTATAAATGTAAGAAGATTCATGTCAAGGGTGTCTCAATGGATTGAGACTAACTACGAGCTGATAATTAATGAATTTAATATTGTTACTTAGTTATAGGTATGTGGTTCCTTTTCTATTTCTCTCACCATTGTTTTGGCGTATTTGCTTAAGTTTAATTGATTAATTTTGCAAATAATAAGTGTGCGGACTTCAGTCAAGCTAATTCTCAGCTTTTGGAGTCCTTCATTATAAGTAATGTAAAAATATTGTAATTACTTTATTAATAAATTTGAATTTGTTTAGTTTTAGACAAAACGTGGGTTCCCCATATCAATTTAGGTAGATTCCATAAGCAAATAAATGCAAAATATTATTACCTTCACTTTGTTACCTCTTGCAACAACTTCAGAAACCTGTGTCACTCTACCTTCTGCTCTAAGTTGAGAAATATGTACCAATCCTTCCCAGCGTTTCCTTAGTCCTTCTAGTTGCACAAAACATCCAAAAGGGACTATATTTGCAACTTTACCACTATAAATCTAAAACAAATAAATATGTGAGTATATCAAATATCAAGAGGATTCCGAAGCTGCCCGCATTTTCAGGGTTTTTTCATTTTGCTAGCGAAGACGAAAAGTAAAGATTTTGTTTAAAAAACTGTAATTAAAGCATGATTATAGTGGCCAGTATTATGTTGCTTTTAATAATTTTTCACGGACACAATAATTATCTCCTAAAAACTGTAGGTAATGTTTTTTGAAAAATTCTTTTGATAAAAGTTGTTTAGAAGTAATCACAGACTATTGGAAAGTCAATATGTCGTTGCTAAATTAATAAATAAATGATTTAAAAAGATACATATACGAGCCCTGTCTCAGTGAAGTTGGCCCAATGCAGTGGTGATTTGCTGCTATTTGGTTTCGATGATTTTTATTAATCGACAGTTTTTTTTTGGATTTGTAAGATATTTTTTTCTGTTACAAAAAAATCTAGTATTTTAGTCTAATAGTAAATAAAAATATCGTATGTTATTAGAAATAAATTTTAGTATTTAATACGTTTTCGCTAATATGACAAAATTCATAAAAAAACGTAGTTTTGATAGTTGAGCCAACTTCACTGAGACAGGGCTCGTACATATATTGGTAGATGCTGTCTACACAGATTTCACGAAGGCTTTCGACAGAGTAAATCATGATATCCTGACAAAAAACTTGCTGGCTTTTGGATTCAGGGAACTCTCTTAAAATGGCTCAAAAGCTACTTCACTGACAGGAAGCAAATAGTTAATATTAAAAATGGTAATTTTTTTGAAATTCTTGTGTGGAAACAGTTCAAGAAAAATTTATTAGGGATATTGCCTATAAATTGCAAATATCATCTAAAGAAATTAATTACAACGATTTATATTTATTACTAGGTTTTTCAAAACTGGAGAACCGCAGATCATATATCGATTTTTGTACTTTGTATAAAATACTTAATGATTTAATTGATTCGTCTGCTTTACTGCAGCTAATAAATTTGCATGCACCAATGAGGATAACCAGACAAGTTAATCTGCTTAGTATTGATATACATAGGGTTAATAATACTTTTCACAGCCTCACCTTTAGATTTTGCCATAAAGCAAATGAACTGCCTGGAAATATAGATTTTTTTCAACTTGACACTGCAGGGTTTAAAATATAATTGAAAAAAAGCAAATTCTTTAGTTTTGTGCAATGTTACTTTGATTGAAATGTACTGTTGCAGCTTTTTACTATTTTTGGTTTTATGTACATGTAGATTAAAATAACTTGATTTGATATTTACATGTTTTACTGAATTTTATATGTAAAAAAAATCAACGTATTATAGCGAAATTTTATTATATTTTAAATAAGTTTGGCTTAAAAATTTAGAGAATTCGTCAGGGCAGTGTTGTTCTTTGTTAAATTTCTAAAAACTTGTACACATGTTTTTCTTAAACGATTAATAAACCCGTCAAAAGAAATCCCATTTACAAGGTGCTATGGAGTTCACTTAAGTAGGCACATTTTCCTAGGTACATAATAGACTAAACAATTTTTTTAACCAATTATTAGGTACATAATTTACCTTTCCAGGCACCGGATCATCGTCAAGTTCTGGACTACTTCTATCAACTTTAATCTTCTTTTCATTACTTCTATCCCTATCTTTCCTAGTTCTGCCCCTTGAATTACTTCTTTCTCTCCTATCTCTTGATCTTTTTCTTTCTCTTGACCTGCTTCTATGCCTTTCTCTTCTCTTGTCTCTGTCCCTCTCATGGTCTTTGTCTCTATCATGATCTCTTCCTCTATGACGATCTCTGGATCTGTCACGATGTCGAGATCTTGATCGGTTACGATCTCTGTCTCTTTTATGATCACGTGACCTGTCTCTTTTGTGATCCCTAGATCTAGACCTATCCCTATGTCTTGATCGAGACCTAATTTAAAAGAAATATTGTAAATTTATTTTAACTCAAAATAACCTTTTTGCCTAAAGGTAGGTAATAGCACAGAATATAATATAGCTATATATTCTGTGGTAATAGTTAAGCTTGAGTAGGTACTAACCTAAAATTTTAAATATAGGTATATGTATAATTAACAGAATATGAGGTTTAAAATAACATTACGAATAATTATGTTACTTTGTTAACCACAAGCCAGCGCCACCAGAATTACAGATCATAATAAAAGTAGTATTGACCATGTTGTAATAGATATTCGAATATAAATTGCTTAGTTGATATAAAAAAATGTCTTTCTGATCATAAACTATTGTCAATTACAGTTGACAATGATAGTAGGATTTATAAGCCAAAGGTCGATCATGAGATTAAACGCATTGATTATAAAAAATTTAATTTATTGTTTAAACATAAAATTGAGTGTGAATGTCAAATCCTTTCAGAAGTAAAATAACGTTTGGGTTAACATATGTACTAAATTTAAAGTGTGCAAATCTTCAGACTCGATACTTCACCTTTGCCGATGACAATGTCGAAAGTAGGCGATTCTTTGGCTTATTTCATAAATAAAATGTTATATAAACATGGGACCGAAAAAGCTTCGTTTCCGAGATACAGGGTGTTAACATTTTAATTTAAAAAATATTTTTTCATTGCCATTTTCAAACCACACTAGATATTTTTATGAAATTTGGTACACGTCTTTTGAGCACTGAAAGGCATTTTTTAGTGTAAAATAATTTTTTTAAATTTTAGCAGTGGCGTCCGTGCGGGGCTTGCATTTAATACCTATTTTTGAAGAAAAAAATGGTGCGCTACTGTTTTTTCTTTAAATAAAAATAATTTTTGAAATTCCCGTCTAATTTAGAGCAAATTCGGTCTCTTGACTTATTTTCTTACGGCGCACCGTTTTCGACGAGGTTTTCGAGTAAAAAATAAAAATCATTTTAATGCACATTCCTGGAAACACATAACCCATTTAATTACCATTAACACCCTGTATTTCGGAAAGGAAGCTTTTTCGGTCCCATGTTTATATAACATTTGACAAGGTTGACCATGGTATTTTGTTGGGAAAGCTGAGAGATTTCGGTTTCTCTGGTAGTGCATGTGTGTTTATGAGGTCGTATCTTATGTTTAGGTACCAACAGGTTAAAGTTGGCCAATGTTTATCTAGGGAATTCCTGGTGACCTCTGGTGTGCCACAACAAGGAAGTAATTTAGGGCCTCTTCTTTTTGCCATTTTTATAAATGACCTGTCCAACTGCATCAAGTATTCAATAGACTTTCTGTTTGCTGACAAATCACTTCATTTCAGGATTCTTACAAATTACAAATTGACTTAGACTCAGTTACTAAATGGTTTAGGGAGAATGGAATGTCTCTCAATGTTGATAAATGTGCTATTGTGACCTTCATTAGGAAGCAAAATTTCATAAACAATCAATATTTCCTTGATAATTCAGAGTTGATTCGGAGGGATGAGTTTAAGGACCTGGGAGTTCATGTGCAATCGGATTTAAAATTTAATACCCACTATGATTGTATAGTTAATAAGGCCTATAGGATGCTAGGCTTTGTAATTAGAAATACAAAAATTTTTAAACATATAAACTCTATTATAAAACTGTATAATGCCTTGGTAAGACCTCATTTAGAATACGCATGTATCATCTGGGCGCCTCAAGCTAAGACGAATATAGATTCTTATTGAAAGAGTACAAAAAAGATTCCTGCGTTATTTGTATGTCAGGAAATATAATGAATATCCATATATGATATTGTATAGGAGTATGCTTGATTCTTTTAATTTTGTAACTTTAGAAAGTAGAAGATCTATGCAGGCTGTATTATTTGTATTCTTTATCATTAATAATCTTAAGTACAAAGACTTGTGTTTAATCAACAATATAAATATATTGGTACCTAAAATTAATTTGAGAATTAGAAGTATGAGGTTGTTTTATACAAATCCAATGGATTGTTCACCACTTAACCATATGTTAGAACAATGTAATCAATTAACTGATAGGGCTAATATTGATTTATTTAAGTCAAATGCTACAGAAATTAAGTCTTATTTCCTTAGATAACTACTACAGATCTAAATGTTAAATAGTAAAGCTCGAGTAAAGCGCTTTAAAAATGTTGAAATTTTCTTTAGTCTTCTAGTCCGTAGTTTTAAGCTCTCTCTTACTTGTTAATACTACGTTTTTGTGTTTGTAAGAGATTAAATAAATAATACTAAACATTTTATTTATGAAATATTTGTTCGTGTTGGTTCTTCAGCAGGTAAAACAATTATAGGAACAACCTACCTTCCTCCTAGGTCAATCTGTGATAAATATATATCTTTCTGTGATAATGTGGATAGATTATCTGATCTATATCCCGGCTGTGAACTGTGCCTTCTTGGTGATTTTAACTTGCCTAATGCTGTTTGGGATCAAACCGATCAATTGGGTTCCACTGCTACTCCTGGGTTATTTGCTCAAGTGCAGGAGTCTGAGTGCATTGAAGTAATCTCCAATATGTGTGCTTACCAAAATATGTTTCAAGTGAACAACATAAGAAATAACCATGGGTCAATGCTTGACTTAGTATTATCAACCAATATAAACACTACTGTCAATGTAGCGGAAGAAGCCATCATTGATCCTGACTCCTTTCACCCCCCATTAACCGTAACCCTTCATAAACCTGTTGACCATCAAAACAGTGTTGTATCTCAGCCCGACACTTATTATTATGATTTCAAATCTGCTGATTATGAGTCTCTCAATCACCATCTTGGTTTAGTAAACTGGGACTTACTTTTACAGTCTAAGTGTGTCGAAGAAATGATTAATATTTTTTATGATGTTCTCTATGCTGCAATCCACTGCTTTGTTCCTGTAAAGAAGCTAAGTACACGGAAGTTTCCCAGATGGTTCTCCCATGAACTAAGGACTCTGATTTTTCTTAAGAAGAAAGCACACAAAACTTGGAAGCGTTCTGGATCACCACAGGATTATGCAGAGTTCTCTAGGCTGAGAGTGCAGTGTAAGAGTGTGTCTAAAAACTGTTACGAAGACTTTGTGCATAATTCCGAAATGTCCTTGGTCACACTTAATAACATTAAGCCTTTTTGGAATTTTGTAAATTCTAAGCGAAATCAGAATGAGTTGCCTTCGCAAATGTTTTATAATGATGCCTTTATTCAAAACGGCCCTGATCTGGCAAACTTGTTTGCAGAGTTTTTCAAGACTGTTTATTCAGACCAGGAAATTAATGTCGAGCCTGTAACTTCTGCAAGTAACTTAAATATATCTGAATGCCATATATCAATATCTTCTATCTATGAGGAGATTTGTAAATTAGATACCAACAAGGGACCAGGGCCTGATGGTGTGCCTCCCTCCCTTCTTAAGTCCTGCAGTTTTGTTTTGTCACGTCCACTGTACAAAATCTTTAATGAATCCCTTACAACTGGTACATTTCCAAGTTATTGGAAGGTTGGGTACATTATTCCAATCCTAAAACAGGGTGACAAAGCCAACATATCTAACTATAGGCCTATCTGCAACCTTAGTGTCATTCCGAAACTCTTGGAAAACTTAGTAACCAGAATTCTCACTTCCCAACTGAATCCATGTATAATTGATCAGCAATTTGGTTTCCGTTCAAAACGTTCTACTGATTTAAACCTGCTCACCTATTCAGATTTTCTATCGGTTGCTCTTGAGGGAGGCAATGTTGTCCATTCTGTATATACCGATTTTTCCAAAGCCTTTGATAAAGTAAATCACACTCTTCTCATATCGAAACTGCAGAAGCTTGGAGTGACGGGTACTCTTTTGGCCTGGGTCAAAAGCTACTTGACTGATCGATCTCAAATCGTGAAAGTGAACAATTATCACTCTGTAAATATCAAAGTACCTTCAGGGGTGCCCCAAGGCTCCCACTTGGGACCTCTATTATTTAATATTTTTATTAACGACATATCTTCGTGCTTTCTGTTTAGTAAATTTTTGTGCTTTGCTGATGATCTTAAGTTTTTTGCAATGGTTTCGGGGCTTGATGACTGTCTTAACATTCAAGCGGACCTAAACAGGTTGGTCGACTGGTGTAGAGCTAATGCTATGGAGCTTAATGCTTCAAAATGTAAGGTAGTCTACTTCTCAAGGGGCCGCAATCCACTTGTCTGGAACTATCTTATCAACGATATCCAATTGTCTTCAGTAACTGAGATCAGGGACTTGGGTGTTACCTTTGACTCAACACTATCATTTATTCCCCATATAACTGATATAGTTTCAAAGTCACTAAAAATGCTGGGTTTCTTAAAGCGCTGCACTCGCAGTTTTATTAACATCTCCTCAATAAGACTTCTTTACTGTGCACTCGTTAGGCCATATTTGGAATATTGCTCGTCTGTATGGAGTCCTTTCTATGCTAGACATATGCACACTATTGAGCAGGTACAACGAAAATTTGCGAGATATTTAGCATATAAAGCCAATATTCCCCCACCCGAAGATTACGTGTACGACTATAATAATTTATATCTTTTGTTTAACATCGAACCAATGATCAGTAGACGCAGGCAGAAAGATTTAAGACTTTTTTTCAAGATCGTTAATTCCCTGGTTGATTGTAGTGAACTGCTATCGCGAATAGGATTACAGGCTCCTACAAGGAGCACCAGATCAACGGTGACTTTTGCTCAACCATTCCATAGGACGAATTACGGACTTAACAACTTTATCACAAGGGCTTCAAAAATGGCCAACCTAAACCACAATATTAATTTCTTCAGCAATAGCTACACTTCTTTTAACAGGCAACTCAGATCTGTAAATTTAACTTAGACTCTTTTAATAACCTTATTTCTTTTGTTTGTTTATCTTTGCTATTACTTTTCAATTCTTATTCTTACCTACTTACTTTCAGTATTACGCTTAGGATAGGTATATATTATAGTATTTATACTTATGTACACTTATTGTACTAATCATTCAAAATTCACAATGTTGATTTAATGTGTAAAATGGGCTTGCCCGTAAATAAATAAATAAATAAATAAATAAATAAATAAGCCAAAGAATCGCCTACTTTCGGATGTACCATTAATATAGGTATATAAGGTTTTTTGTAATTTACATGTAATTGTTTATAAGTAAATAAAATAAAATAATAAACAAACAACAAAAATGTAATACCTACCAAAATTATATTTTCTAATGAGATGCATGAATATGAAACTAGAGCTGAAAATAATATTTATCAAATATATACAAGATCTGACATAGGCCTAAGGAATCCAATTGTTGATGCATCAAAGACTTATATTAGACTATGCCAGTCTAATAAAAATATAAATACTTTTCGAGCTTGGCACATTTTTTAAAATTGCAATAATTGGCAAATAATGCATATTTTAACATGGGTAAATACACAATAAAATTAACACACTCAAAATTAACAATAGTACCTATTAATTAACACCAATAAAAAAAATATCAGTGTAGAAAAAGATAAGCGTAAATACAAACTAAACTAAAGAAAAAAATCAGCAGGGAGCAATTTAATATCAGGTACCTAACCAGACGCAGGTTCCTATAAAAACTTGAAGCAGATGAAAAAAAGTCCAAATCGTTAGAATAATAGTTAGCCAACCTGATAGACCTCTGCAGAAAAGAGTTTGAAGCATAATAATTTGTGCGATTAAATGGCTGATAGAAAGTAAAATTGGAACGTGTGGTTCTGGGTGGACAAAAAGTGGAATCATCACCAACAGATCCGGACAATGGTAAACATGGTTTAAGAGCCTCAAGTGAAACCAGCCCCAAAACAGACTCAAGTTCAGGATAAGACATTGGCCTCGTTGCGGAAAAAGGCCGACGTAAAATAAATAAATAAAAAAAAAAAAAAAAAGGATAAGACATTGCCGGTGACATTGCATAACCATCTGGGACTCTAAATGCTGAATATGTAAGAAACTTGTGCTGGACAGTTTCCAAACTATTCACATGTGTTGCATAAAATGGACTCCATACTGAGGATGCATATTCCAGATTGGGTCTCACCACAGAGTACTCAGTACTCAGTACAGAGACTTTAAGGATTGTGGACTCATAAAATCTCTAGAAGATCTCTTTATAAACCCTACTATTTTTAGTGCCTTCCTCTTAATATTTGTAATATGTGGCACGAAACCAAGAGAGCAATCCAATACTATCCACAAGCTTCAGTGCATAGGTTAAAATCAGTACCTATATTCCGCTAATTATTGTCCTAAGGTACTCGCGAGGCCAGAGCTTTAAGCACTGATTTAAAAGTGATAATACAGATTGTAATAATACTTACTTGTATTTGTACCTAATACCTATGTTTAAAAAAAAAATTTGTACATTTTTGACTTTGACACTTATTAGGTACTTAAAAATAAAATGACAAATTTGAAGTAATCTTACCATACCTTTCACGTTGTTTCCCTTCAACATCCACACTTTTTTGCTTAGAAGCTGATGGTGCCTTGGCTTCAAACTGAGCCATAAGATCAGCAACAATGTCATTATCTTCATTAGTAGTCTTATCTTTCTTAATATATTCCTTTTCTTTATCTTCCAATGGCTTCTGAAAATCATTAGGCAAAGCTAAACCAGGAAATTTCTCAGCTAGGATGCTCTTTTCCACTAGTTTGACTTCTTCCTTTGATTTGCCCTTTTTTGGTCTCATATGCTGAATAATCCTTAAGAGATTTGAAATGAATGACTCAGAAAATTCAGCTCCATTTTCCAATAAAGCTTTCTTGAATGTTTCTATGGTATTGTTTTTCTCAGATAAGTGTATTATAAATTCGGCTGAAAGAAATTTATTAATAGCGAGATTAATAGGTAATTACTTAAGTATAGATTAAGGGAGATTGCTGAGCTACAATCTTCTTGAAGAATGTTGTGGCTGAGCTAATATGATTTATATTAAGAACTAAAACTAATGCTGAATAATTAGAACTAGCAATTCTGCAAACTTAATCGTATGTAGGTATATTTATTTGTGGATTACCCAATATTTAAAAACTTACCCAAATCTTTATCATTCATTCCCAAATGGTTTTCCAATTCGGTGCATATCTTGGACACTAATGAGAGATACTCCAACTTTTCAACTTCGTCCATTTTCAAAATTACAAATATTTTTTAAACGCTGTGTAAATATTTATAGGTTAATGACATAAACGTATCTGTCACAACGCAAATCACAGAAAAGACGCAAATGCTGGTGAATAATTGAATCCAGTGACAGTCCTCAAAATAGTTCAAATGCGCCAGTAAGATGTTTCTAATTTTTTTCTGTGACCTCAAGGTATGCCATAGGCGTCGTAAAAGAAATTTTCCAACCTCAATTTGAAACGAGTGAGTGATATGCTAAGGCGCTTAATAAATTGGATGTCGTGTTTTTCGAAGGTTTGCGCATTTGTTTGGGCTGTATGAGGTCTACACCAAGAGTTGCGTTACTAGCGGAAGCGGCGGTGGTTGATCTGGAATGTAGGAGAAAACTTCTGGCCCTTAAATTGGTCTCTAAACTTTTAATGATCACCAATCACCCTATCATCCGGTTAATGAACAATATACGTATGAAAATTATACATAGGCCAGAATTCTGGCATGAAGGTCGTACCCCATATTTAGTATACGCATTGCAGCAATTTCGCCCTCACATTAGGTCTCTGTATAGGGGTTCTGCTTTTCCGTGCTATGAATTTCCCTTTAATACTTTAAATGATCCGCCTAAAACCATAAATCTTAATCTAGAGAAGGGAGATATGATGACAAAACAAAAGTTTATCGCAGAAACCTATGTATTTAAAAATCAATTTGCTTTCGTGTACTCTGATGCATCCAGAAGAGGTGACAGGGTGGGCTATGGAATTTCTATTCCAGAATTTGATTACAAATTCTCGTCAAGGCTGCCTGACTGTCTAACTATCTACAAAGCGGAAGTAGTAGCAATCCACGACGCTGTTAAAACTGTTATCGATAAACACATTAATAAAGCTATCATTCTTTCCGATTCGAAAAGCGCCATAACTAAGCTTAGTAGTAATCTCTTTTCGGCCAAAACAGAACATTGGATTCTATCTACAAGACATCTAATAAACACGGCTAATAAAAACGGTCATGACTTTCGGCTTGCATGGGTTCCAGGCCATGCCGACATCCCGGGCAATACGGAGGCGGACACACTGGCTAAAATTGGAACTAGTTTAAACACTCCTAGAAAAATGCTTATAGACATACATGATATCTTCAATGTTATTAAGGAAATGATTACTAAAAACTTTAAAGATGCCTGGGGGTTGGCAATTACACAGAAAAAGCATGGCTATGCTAAAATACAATCGAAATTCCCTAACAAAAAGTGGTTTTCCAATTTAAATTATAAAGATAGAAAACACATTACAACAATCATTAGAATGCGTACCGGTCATTGTCTAACCAACTCTCATCTCTACAGGATTAAAATAAAGGATAATCCTTTATGTGACTGTGGGGCTATGGATGACTTAAATCACATATTTTTTGAATGTCCCATATATATAAGGCCAAATGTAGATTTGTATGAAAAACTGGTTTTAAAAAAAAAAATTTCGCCCATATCGATGTCTGACATTCTGTCTGTTCCTGACGAGGAAACGATTGAAATAATCATGCATTTTGTAAACATAAATAAGTTAAAATTATAAAAGCTCAGCTTCTACTTCCCTTACTACCCTCCTATATTTATTTCCCATGTAGTGTAGAGTGCTTTTATGTATCCTGCTTCCATATGTTGTGCTACTAACAAATTTTCCTCTATAAATAAATAAATAATAGTTAAAGTATAATAAATCCTGTTTCAAGCTATACAGAATAAAGAAGAATCCAGAATTAAGGAAAAGTCCAGAGCTCCCTACATGGCTCAGAGCCAGACAGCTGGGGATCTCAAAAGAAGCGAGCTGGCAATTGCCTAGTAGCAAAGCCACAAACAAGCAAGCCAAGCCAAGCCAAGCCTACTTTCCTTTTGCTTCTTTCATAATTTCTTACTTAAGTTAGTGGGACTTTTCGACTTAAGTCACCAAATTCTTATGCACGAACAACAAAACAAGCAAAGGTCGTTCTTAATTTTAAGTTATTCAAATCTTGGACTTTAGAAATTAAGTTGTTCTTATTGTATGACTATGGAGAACTAGAGGGTAGGAGGCCGATCGACAATGGCAGCATTTTCAATTTCTGTCCCGGTTTTTTGGTTAGTTCGCTATTGGCCGACAGATGGCTCTCGCGTCCGAAGTGGGCTGATGTTGTCTTCTTCTTCTTCGTTTTTAATATGGAAAAGTAGATCCTCCATAATTTTTAACTTTTACTAAACCTTTTTTTTTCTGTGACTTTTACTTTTGACAATTGACATTTTATTTTTCGAAATAACAAATAACTTTTGAAGGCAAGACAAGACAAATAACGTTGTATTGTAATTAATTTGTATATTTATAATGAATAATGGTACAATTTATAAAAGTAGAGTTTGCTTTGTGTCGGGGTGTTATGGCTACTTTATACCTCAATTAAATTAAACTAAACTTAATAAATTAAGAGAATTATGAAGTTAAAATACTACATTGAAACGTAACCATTTATACCTACAATTAAGGAATTAAACTAAACTAAGAAGTTGGACAACTTTTAACTTCTTAGTTTAATTACATATCGCGCTACACCGCGATATGTTATACGGCGCTTCGGTGAAAATAATGTGCGTTTGTTGTCGTCGTCGCCGCCGCCGCCGCCGTCAGTTTCGACATTTTCACATTTGCGATTTTTTTTCTCGGAAACGGTTAATGTGGGACGATTGAAACTTTTTTAGTTTAGAGAGGAATAGTGGGGGTACGTTGTGTGAAAATTTCGAATATACAGGGTGTGCCGGAAAAAAGTTATTAATTTTTAAAGTCGAGAAATATCGGGATCTCGTTGGCATTCGATACAGGCCACAAAAATTAGTTTTTTCGATTTAAACTTTTTCGACGCGTAGACGACCGTGGGCTACAGAACCCTATTGTTTGTGAGCGCGATCGAAAGTTTGGAAGTAATTTTTTTGATTTTTTCAAAGTCAAAATTTGGTCGAAAATGGTACCTCTTGGATCGCTAATAAGTCGAATTGGGTGCATCCAATCGACATTCGGTTTGGATAATCGGTTAGGCCATCTCAAAATCTACCTTTTTCCAATATATCGTTCTATACCTAACTGGAGTGGAAATCATAAAGTTAGGCCTGATTTTTTCACGGTTTTTATTTTTTTTCGTACTGAAAACGACTTTTGATCGAAACGTTGTAAACTTTAGCGGATAGAGCTCGTCAAATTGTATTTAAGAGATATTTTTTCGTTTCTTTATCTTTAATACGGAAAAAACGGCAGCTTTTTTTTTACTATATCGACTGTAGCTTATTCAATTTTTAACAAAACCGTTTTATTTTTTTCTCAAAAAATGCGCTGATTACTTCGCAACACCTCTACATATTCAAAATCATTAAAATATATTCGCAAAATTGAGAAAAGTCGCTTTTTTGGGTGCGGAAACAGGCAATCTTTACAAATTCTAACACCATTCACTTTTGACTAAGAGTGCCTTGATATTGATGTATCTAAATTAATTATTAATTCTAAAAATCCGGCTGTCAAAAATGGCGAAAAATGGGTGTTTTCAGGGTGACTTGCTAGAATAATAAGAACATTTCCAGATTTTAAATCGGGTGGAATATCTACCTTGAACCTTCTGCTAATTTTACTGACCAAAATATTTGCCCAAAATGTTTCAGAAATGGTTGTAATCTCGATTTTAAAGATGGCGTTTCGACATTGATAATCCGTCGCCACGTGGTAGAAGGTTATTCGACATTTCGATATTCGCGAATTTTTTTTTCGGAAATGGTTAGAGCAAAACGATTCAAACTTTCTGGACGTAGAGAGGAATAGTCGGGGCACGTTCTGGGAACAATTTCAAATATACAGGGTGTACCGGAAAAAAGTTATTAAAGTCAAAGTTAAAAACTATGTTTTTTTTCGTTGTAGGGCGATACAGGTGGCAAAAATCATTTTAATCGATTTAAACTTTTTCGACATGTAGACGACGTTGGGCTACAAAACACTGTTGTTTGCGAACGCGATCGAAAGTTGGCAAGAAATTTTTTTGATTTTTTTAAAATCAATGTAGGGTCATATTGGATCGTTAATAAATCGAATTGGGTGCGTCCGATATAATTTTGGTTTGGATATTCGTTTAGGTCATCTCAAATACTACTTTTTTCAAATATATTGTTCTATACCTAAACAGCATAGAAATGGTAGCAAATTATAAAAAATAAGAATTACTATTTAAGTATATATAATTTGACAGCTGTCGTATAGAACTTTGTTATTTTGGTACTGAAAATTTTTTTAATTTAGTTTTATTACAACTTTAACCCTCGCTACGAAAAAAGTTAAAATAAATTGACACTTACCTGTCAAAATCTGACAGGTATCGTATAAAACTTTGTTATCTAGGTACTGAATTTTTTTTTAATTTGAGATTCTTACAGCTATAACCGTCGCTACGAAAAAGCTAAAAAAAAATTGACACTTACCTGTCAAAATCTGACAGGTATCGTATAAAACTTTGTTATCTAGGTACTGAATTTTTTTTAAATTTGAGATTCTTACAGCTATAATCGTCGCTACGAAAAAGCTAAAAAAAAAATTGACACTTACCTGTCAAAATCTGACAGCTGTCGTATAGAACTTTGTTATTTAGGTACTGAATTTTTTTAAAATTTCGAATTCTTACAGCTATAATCCTAGATACAAGAAAAGCTTAAAAAAAACTTGCAATTTACCTGTCAAAATGACAGCTGTCGTATATAACTTTGTTATTTAGGAACTGAAAAATTTTTCATTTAGGATTCTTACAGCTATAAATCTCGCTACGAAAAATCTAAAAAAAAAATTTTAACTTACCTGTCAAAATTTGACAGCTGTCGTATAGAACTTTGTTATTTAACTACTGAATTTTTTTTAAATTTTGGATTCTAACAGCTTTAATCCTAGATACAAGAAAAGCTTAAAAAAAATGACATTTACCTGTCGTATAGAACTTTGTTATTTAGAAACTGAAATATTTTAAAATTTAGGATTCTTATAGCTGTAACTCTCGCTACGAAAAAACAAAAAAAATTGAAACTTACCTGTCAAAGTCTGACAGCTGTCGTATAGAACTTTGTTATTTAGGATCTGAAAAATTTTTCACTTTAGGATTTTTACAGCGATAACCCTCGCTACGAAAAGGATAAAAAAAAACTGACTCCTACCTGTCAAAATTTGACAGCTATCGTATAAAACATTTTTATTTAGGTACCTGAAAATTTTTTAATTTCGAATTCTTACAGCTATAACCCTCGCTACGAAAAAGCTAAAAAAATTACATTTACCTGTCAAAGTGACAGCTCTCGTATAATTAAACGAACGAACTAGAACAGTGCCGTACCCGAAGGGCTCGGCACAATATTAGCTGATAATTAATAGCTTCCATGTAAGAATAATTTTTTGCTTATGTTTTAATCGATTGAATACTTACATATTTTTATAGAGCAAATATGGAAAGTATATCCCACATTGCACAAAGGTGTGCGAGTTTAAAGAGCACCTATACGGCGCCGTCTCAGAAAACTACCTATCTATACGAGAAAATGGAAATTTTACACCATTGTGTAGTTTTGGTCAGTTGTTATAATGACAATTTGGCGATATGTCTTCCCTTCACGTTCCGCAGGAAGGTGAGGCAAAAAAAGCAATAGTAAATAGAAAAAAAGAAAAGTATTTTTTTATTGTAAATTTTTGTAAATCTTTTTAGTACTAATATTAGATGCACTCTCGGCTGACGATTAGCGATATGTACCCAGTCTAGTTTAGTTGATTCGACATAATTCGTTGGGCGATCGGCATAATCCGTGGTTCCCGTCATGTCATTTGTCATTTCGGTGAATGTAATAAAGAACAATTTGTACACATAACCCTAAACAGTACTGTTGCCATCTCGGTAAATTTTGTACCAGATCTGAAATCAAAAGGTCATCTGGTAACGTAGTTTTGCAAAGTTTTACCTAGTAAAAGTTCTGGTAAAATCGTTTGACGTTTCTGGTAAAATCGGACCGAAATTTTTACCGTTTTTTAATTATTTGTATGTGTTTATTTTCGTTTCTCTGTTGTATCTGTTGTAGATTTGAATATTTCAAAATAAAAATCTAAAAAGTTTAAATCTAGTATTAGGGAATCCAACGATCTGTCAAAACCAAAATTTCTAGTACGCCCTAGGTGGTGATCTCGGAGTGCCAATATAACCTCTTTTTTGTTATAACACAACAAAAAAGTGATGTTATTGGCACTCCAACCTCCCAGGGCGCAAAAATTTTGATTTTGATAGATTGTTGGATTCCCTATAATAGGTATATTTGTATTATTTACGCCTACGCCCAAAACAAAAGGTTTTTTTTAAACTATTTATGCTTAAAAAAAATAAAAAATTTGATGATAAAAAAAATATTTTTTTTATGATTTGGTAAAATTCTGGTAACATTTCAATGTCCTTTTGGTAAAATCCAATGTTCAACAGTTGGCAACACTGACCCTAAATGCTTGTTTAATTATAGAATTATATTTTTGATATTTTGATTATTCCAAAAAGTTTTATGATGGTTGTTAACGACGGTACACTGATTGAATTAGTACAACAGTTCCCATGCATTTATGATAAAACGGACAAAATCCAATAAGATAGGTTAGGAGCACCTTCTTCGTCTCTCGTAGATTTATTAAGTTACTTAATGTGGAGGTATAAACCATTGCCTTAATTTCTTAGTTTAATTTATTAAGTTTAGTTTAATTTAATTGAGGTATAAAGTAGCCATAAGACAGGATCTTCTTCAGAGATGAAACGCAGCCAAATAAGTCTCTTTCTAGCTCCAAAGGTAAAACTCTCTAGCTAAAATGTTCCTGTATTTTAAAAACGAAGCATCGTTGGAACTTTATACAGGCCGAGTTTATTAATAAGTATAACGAAGTAAGTGTAAATTCATATAAAAGTCCTTATTTGTTCCTTAAAGAACTAATTTAAATAAAAATAGTTATCGCATCCATAAGAAACCATTTATTTGATAGCCCACTTCGAACACGAGCGCCATCTTACGGCGACTCGTAAAGCTGAATTACCGATGCTAATTTGGGACCGAATCCAACGCATTGCGATCGGCCTCCTACCTCAAGTCCTCCATATGTATGACTTATGTTATTACTGTCATTATCTGACAAGAAATAACATTAAATTTAAGGTTGAATTCTCAACGTCATTCAATCTATTGCCAACCTATAACCTATTTCGCGTTGATTTTTTGAGTTTATTATTTTAATAATGTTCAGAAAATCAATATCGTCGGTACATTATTTATGTAGTATCTGATATATTACAAAAATATCAATTTATTTCATTGCTAATTTTGGGAGAATTGTATAGTGAAAGAACAATGAGTGACAATGACATAATAATGTTAAAAAAAATCTTACCAGATATTTTTCGCTATACAATTCTCCTAAAATAAGTTACGAAATTCCTTGATATTTATTAAATATGTCAATTATTACCTATAGAATATCAAGTCGATACTGATTTTCTTTAAATTTTGTATAAAAGCTAGAAAACATAAATAAATCTACGCGAAATAGGTTATAGGTTGGCAAGCATGTTGATACTCCCACCTTAAGAATTTTTGTATTTCTGCAAAAGATTGTGCTTGAATAAAAATACTAAATTGTCTTATTTCTTTAACTTAAAAAAAAAACATGGAAGTGCGGAAGACGCTATCTTCTTGGAAGACGATTTTGATGTTATCGACATAATCGAAATTGTTTCCCATGCAGACAATACGATAGAGAAGAGTATTTTGATAATGCTCTGGACAATTTATCCTTTTTTCGTCGATTTCGCTTACGAAAGAACATGGTTTTACAAAATGTTAAAAGAAATTGAACATTATTAGAATTTAATAATGATTTGTAACTAGGGCTGCCAGATTTAAAATATTAAAAAGCGGGAGGTAGGCAGTGGCGGTTCGTGAATTGTCAACAAGACCACGCCCAAATTGGGTCAATAATTTTTAGCAAATATTTTAAAAATTTATGATTACCTACTTATTTTATTGAAAATGAGGCTCTGGTGTCATATAAGGTCGGTCGAATTTCTTCTTGTTTTTGGGTTTATTAGAAAGATAACATTAAATGAAACAATTTAGTGCAAGAAAAATTGCGGATAAAGCAATTTTTTTCAAATTAAAGCAATTTTTAATATTTAAACCTAAGGTATCGTATCTTATCTAATGAATACGATATCCACAATAATTTTATCAACTTACGGTCATAAAAGATCAATATATAATATAGGAGAATCTATATTACCTAAAAAAATTAAAATTAAGGTATTTTTCACTTCAGCATAATGATTACGAGTACGACATGTTATTATAATATTCCAGAGCAAACGTCAGCATCACAGAATAAAGAATAGGAAGGAAGGAGCATTTGGTTCGCTTGACAAGTTATACGCAAGAACAAGTCGGCCATATTGATCAACCAAGTATGACTCATTTGTTTTGGTTCTTGTAAGATTTGCGTCACGCTTGGGAGCTTTTTTTGTGTTTAATTGCAGTTTTTTGTGCCTTAACACTAAGTTTTGTATAGTATTAATAGTTACAAACATTTATATTATTGACTATTTAAGTTATTGGTGTTTAATTAGCTTTAAAATTGCTGAAAGAGAAAGAATTATTAGAAATGGTTAGTTGTGCGGTAATTGAAGCCGCCATATGCAACAACCATCCCGTTCAACTGTCGAATCGACCAAAGCTCCTTCCTTCCTATTCTTTATTCAATGGTCAGCATAAAACATAAACATAACCCCATTTGTCTGGTTTTTGGCGTATTTTTAGTGGATTCATGAAGACACGAAGCTGTGTTGCCAAGTGTAATTTTAAATTTGTTTGGGTTTGTAAATAAATGTAATAAATAAACTTTATGTCATTACCGCATAAAGGTGTAACTTAGGCCGCGGTAGCGGCCGTCGCGTAGCCGGCGTTCTATTGCGTAGCCCAAGGATGTTTAGAATAGTTGCGGGGCGGGCGAAGCCCGCGCAACGCTAATGTATGATGCCATTACCGCATAAAGGTGTTACTATTAGGTGTAACTTAGGCCGCGGCAGCGGCCGTCGCGCAGCCAGCTCTATTGCGTAGCCCAAGGATGTTTATAATAGTTGCGGGGCGGGCGAAGCCCGCGCAAAGCTATAATGTATGATGCCATTACCGCATAAAGGTGTTACTATTAAAGGTGTAACTTAGGCCGCGGCAGCGGCCGTCGCGTAGCCGGCGTTCTATTGCGTAGCCCAAGGATGTTCATAATAATTGCGGGGCGGCCAAAGCCCGCAACGCTAATGTATGATCCATTACCGCATAAAGGTGTTACCATTAACGTGTGGCCGGCGTTCTATTGCGTAGCCCAAGGATGTTTATAAATAAAATAAAATAATAAATAGTATCCTTATTTTCAAATCATGAAAATTGGTCCAACGTGGCAACACAGTAAGTATTACGTCAAATAATGGAGACGTCTCGCATTGACATTTTCGGCACAGAAAAATAAAGGGTTTATATTTTCGGTAAAAATGTCAATTTATAAATAGTTTATTATTAATTTTTCGCGTTAAAAGTGTATAATCCGCAATTTTTTTGCTTTTAACCTATTCTATACAGCTTAGGCTATATGATAAAATTTTAAAACTATCAAAATTCGACCGACCTTATATGACACCAGACCCGAAAATGAAATAAGATAGAGAAAAATTAAAAAAGGCCAATTTATTTTTCATTAGTGGGTACATTGTTTAAAAGTAAAGTCCATTAATCTTCTGTTTTTATTTGCAGCAAACTTATTATTAACAATAAAGTCCCTAGATCTACATTTTGTGGTATGTGTTAAGTTACTTTCGGGTTTAGGTTTTCCCTCAATTTTAATTTCAATTTTTTGCTCAATACTTAATGAGCTAAAATTGTTTCTCAAATATTCCACATTCATAGTCGTTTTGGAATTAAAACTGTTATTTTTTATTAAAATAAGTCCTTACTACCCCAAAATAATAACAAAAAAAAAGAGGAAAACTCCAAATAATAAATTCATACTGGAATTAACACGCAAATGAACTCAACGGCGCACAGTTAAAATGTGCGAGTTTTCTTATTAGAATCGCGCTTTCCCCCACCACACCTGCTAGTACAAGATGCATAGAGAGACAGCAGAAACCCCACCTACTTTAACGCACGTGCGCCTAGAATTCCTACGCGCTACATCGTCGCTCTTGACGGGAGGACGGGCGAGGACAAAATGTATCGATATTTGATACTTAGAACATTAATTATTCGCCATTAGTAATGCTCACATAATATTTTATATTGTTTTAGTGTAGAGTGGGTTTTTTTAAGCCCTTTTAAATTTCATTAAATTTATAAATGAATGAGGGAGGATGCGGGAGGTTAAAAAAAAATCGGGAGTTTGATAACTTGGTTTAAAAGGCGGGAGGGTCAAAACAAATCGGGAGGCTCCCGCCTAAATCGGAATGTCTGGCAGCCCTATTTGTAACTACAGCGATTCTTTAGGCATACTTTTAGATAATAATATCTTAAATATAGCTAATATATATTACATATAATAAAATATTCTATTTTGCCTATGTTGCTTTGTTAGCATTGGATATTTCATGGGGATGCACCAAACAACGACATCCCTTGGCATAATCACGTTGTGGCATACTTTTTCGTACCAAAAAGTTATATACACCTCAACAACTTTTGACACTCTATAAAGCCCAGATTCGACCATCACTGGAATACTGCTCTTATATCTGGAGTTCTGCACCGAAGCATACCCTTCGGTTGTTGGATTCCATCCAAAAGAGAGCCGTTCGTGTAATCGGCGACCACGAGCTGACTAAGAACCTCGACAGCTTAGAACATCGAAGACAGGTTGGTGATTTGACTCTCTTCTACAGATATTTCCATGGCAAGTTGTGAAGCCTACCGAGTTACAAACTTTCTTCAGATAAGGGAGCAAATCAAGTTGGCAGAGATAACGGGTAGGTTACAAGTACTAACTACCGTGGGTTCAATGAGTCTCGAAGGGAGCAATATTTGTCGTTGTAGTTTGTTACTTACATCTGGTTTACTATTAGCTTGCCTACCCAGATAACACATTTGGTACATTGCTAATGCAAAGAATATTCCCTCTTCATTCTTACTCGCATATTCGTTTAATAATATTCTTTTCATGTGTCTGGAATCTACCAGTAAATACAAGCATAAAAGGTAAATGAAATGAATGTACTTAGCATATTCCAAAAAGTAACTCGATTCCAGAAGGTGATATGTATATTATATTCATATGCTGTATCCTACTTATTTTTAGGACTATTGAGGAACATTCCTTGAACGTTCTATTCTGGTTCCAAATGTGGGCGCGGTTTCAGTACGTGTAAAGAAAGTGATATTCTCGTACCTGCCTGTCCGATATGTAAGAAGAGAAATAGAAAAAAAATAATAAAATATAATCAGTTATTTAACCTATAAAATTTGGTCGCGCAAAGTGCAAAATTCGTTAGCATCTGAGAACGAAAGTTATCTCGTCGGTTCTCTTGATTCTTTACTGTGTTTTGTAAAAAAATAACGGGAACTATTTAGATTAAAGGACTTCAAACTTTTTCTTTGGGTGGCAATCATTTTATGAGAGCGACCCTAAAGAAACATGTGCGACCCAACTGTACTTTTAGTACCTACGTGTAAAAATCTTCCTGACCTGCAATAACTATACAAAGGAGCTTTTGGGAAAAGACAGTACCGAACATTCAACATCGTATGTATCGACTCTAGGTTTTTATTTCACCATATATTTCAGTTTAATTATTTAACTCCTGAACTTTTGCGGATCGGGTGTTTAATTTTTAACGTAGAGTCTTTTGCATATATTTAGTAAGGTTTGTTGTAGTGCTGATCAGAAAATAAAATCAAGTAAGTATATTTTAATTTATTTACCCTCTAGCATTTACAAATAATTCATTCCATAGTGATCAACAAGTGTTTTTACTTACCTATTTACCTTATAAAACTTGATTTTTTTGTAAACTTAAGTAAAAATATTTTGGCATAATTATGTACCTAAGTATTATGAATATCTATTTACAGATGGTATAATATGTTACGGATACAATCTGCATGTTCCTAATATTTGTTCTTGATTTGTATTTCTGGGCCCGTTTGTGGTTTTGGTTAATTTTAATTAGATATAGAAAGCATTCAACTATTACTTGGGAAATGCCAACAGTACGCATATACGTACACTTTAAGAGCTAACACTAGTGACGCCTCCGCCATTTCGTCTTTTGATCAATATTTCGGTCCTTTTATCGTTTTATCCAAAATTCGGCCAAATACCCCTCTTAGGAGAACAATTACCTATTTTTTACGTTAAAAAAGGTTGGATTTATAAATTAATAAAAGCAAAAAAAGAAATATGGGCAAATTTGACAAACTTCCGTTTTATGCTTTTATTAATTTTTCAATTATACTTTTTTTAACTTAAAACTGTCGGTAATTGTACTCCAAAGAGGGGTATTTGGTCGACTTTTGGATGAAACGAAGAAGTTACGAAATATTGTTCAGAAAACGAAATGGCGAAGGCGTCACTAGCGTTTGCTCTTAAATGCAATCGCTAATGGTAAATACCAAGTAGACAGGTTTTAAAAATAAATTGCATAACAATAACTTAAAAAAGGTAATACTAAAATTATTTTAATTTTTATTTCTATCTTCAAAATTACGGACAATAAGTGATAATTGATTGTAAAATCCCCTGTCAATATTTTCAAAGATAATTAGGGTTGGGTGTAAAAATTTGCATTTTATTGTTTTATTAAGTTGTTATAAAGATAAATAAGATTGTCTGTATCAGCTCTAAAATTAAGGGTATTTTTGGTTTTTTTAATGTAAATCATTTCTTTCATACTTCGTTTTTTATAATTAATTTCGTAATCAAGAATCGATCTGAACGTTGTTAAAGTTGAAATTATGAGTTTCGTCAAAATAAACCGAAATGTAAACAAATAAAAAGAATTTCTATTAACAATTGACCTAAAACCCAGGAAAAAGTTACTATACATTACAAATATGTTTTTGAGGCTGATCATTTTTTATAGCTGACACTTTTTTATAGCTTTGTTGAAAATTCTCGTGGGAGAAATGTCGCTATTGCATTTAAAAATTGATGCCGTTATGGACAAATTATCGGCAATACCTAAAATTTTATCTTTACAATCAGCCAGTATTTCATCAATTAATGATCAAACTATTAAACGTTTATTTGAACATATTCCTGTACATACAGAGGAAGGCCTTTCATTGTTGGAAAATTGATTAGACACTAAGAACAATTACAAAGTAATGGTAAGTAATGATATTTTTTTATAACCAACCAAATTAATTTTTAATAAATAATATTCAAATTCTAAGAAGTATGTAAACCAATTAATTAATTCTGGTGTGATAAATATAAAATCTTTAAGTTGCTCTGTTTTTTAAATCCAACTAAGAAAATGAACATTTAAGATTAAATTATGTTGAATAATAGTTGTATTGATTTGTGAAAAAAAATATTATGTCGGTTCCAGGCTATTTAGCAACAACATTATTGTATTTTGGGATAAAACTAAAATATACAAAATTTCACTTAACTTCTTATTTACAGTTAGAATTTATGCTATAGGTACCTAATCTGAAATTGTAGCTCTCAAATTAATGTTAACTTTACTATACTATAAAATTATATTACTTTTACTAAGTTTCGTATATTTTAGATTTAAATCAAGCGTGATGGCAAAATACGATTTTTAAATTTGAAAAGATAACTTTTGGTGTGTCCTTTCAGTTATACATATTCTGGGGGACACGCATATAAGTACCCCAAGTGTATTGTCAAATTTTATTTTTAGATATTGGAATTGAATCACAGTCATGTCACAGTCCATAAGAAAAAAATTATATAAAGTGCTTTCTAATGAAGTGGCTCAACATTATTCCTGGGATGGCGCAAAACAAAAGAGAAGTTTTAAAAAGCTGAAACTGTCAAATTCTATTCTAGGTACTTACTTTCTACCTATATACATACCTAGCTAATAAGTTGAAATTAAAATCATCATTTAAATTTTCTAATATAAGTTCATTGTTTTAGATGCGGTGAAGATTCAGTTTAGAGAGGCTACAGAAACCGAAGTCATAAATGTTATTAAGATTTGGTTTGTTAAAGCCAAAGAAAGAATGAAGAATAATAAGGAGGTTAGATTTTGAGATAACTTTGTAGACATCTATTAACACTTTTGTGATTCTGCCCATACGGTAGTTAATACTTTTTTAAATATTTTTATAATAAAGATATAATTAATTCTAAATCAGAATTCGAAGTTGCTATTATATTAAAGTAATTAATTTGTTTCAGATGCCCGCAGAAAATACAAAAGAAGATGATATTTTATAAACAAATACCATAATAATATCATGATTTTAAATAATTTGTTAAATAAAAAAGAAAATTAATAAGAACCATATTTTGCTATACTGCTGCATTTGCTGGAAAAGCAAACAGCTTTAATAACAATTAATAAAATATTACAAAAAAATAAGAAAAGTTTAGATGACACCAACCAGAATTTAGGCGTGACTGATGATCTGTATTTATCTGTAAAAATGTCAAACTATCGAAAAGTGTTTTAAGTTACGTGTTAAATTATTACGTTTTAGATTTTGGAAAATATAGATTTTGCAGCTGCAGGCAACTTTCTAAAATAGCCTGTTTACGTTAGGTGCAATGACTACATGCAACTTCATGCGATGCAATTAAATAGTCGTTTTTAAATGGATAAATTGAAACTGATTGAAAAGTCATCAAAGCGCATGCTTACAGGCAATTTTACTTGCAATTGCACCTAATGTAAACAGACTTTTTTAAAAGTGACCTGTTGATGCTGTTTTCATATTCAATTATCTAAAGAATAAGAGATATACTCGAACTACAGCCGGTATGTAAACGAAGCAAGGGGGGGGAGGTCGATAATAAAAAATAGCTAAAAAAGTACAAAATCATATCAAATTTAAATAGTAAGCATAAGCTTTTTAACCAACTTTTGAGGCTCTAGGGCGGGGGGGGGGGGGCAACGAGCCTCCCTAGATCTTTCACCGCTTACATCTGACATGTAAAGAATATGCTAGGAATATTATGCATGTTCATAATATATGAAAGGAATATCATGCTAAAAATTAACCTTGTCCTAGAACATGCTAAGAAGGTGCTAAGCATGTCTTTGCTTTAGGCACGTTTTTCGCATGTGATTAGAATATCTTTAATGACGTGAATATCACTTCTTCAGCACATGAAGAGGGTGGAACGTAATCTATTCCTAGAACATTCCTGACACGTGCGCAATGAAAAAAAATGATATTCCTGTCATGTGCCGTGTACCTTAAATTATATTCATAGTACATGATAAGGATGTAAAAATGTTATCTGGGTATAGTTTCATCCTTACAAAAAGGAGCTTCGCTGCAGTCTAGAAGTTCTAGCTGAAAAGTCGCACACCTTTTCCCTAGGCGATAAAGAGGTAATATACGCCATCGTGATTCTATTCGCAATCACTTTGTTGCAGATTATTTTATTTATTGCGAAAAATGAGAAAAGTCAATAAAACACATTTTCTTCACGTTTTGACAAACACTTGGTATATTCAATATTAAATTGGAGCCACCGACATTTAACAAGTTCTTTTTCTAAGTCTAAATTATTGAAATAATATACCCATAATTTGTATTAATTTTCGCAGCACTTACTTTGTGGGCGCATATTGTTTTTAGATTTTCTAAAACCGAACCCGGACCGACGGTACTGTTTCAGAACGACACTACTAAATCAGAACCTTACTTTTTATAAGATCGCGAATATTTTCAGAATTACTAGATATAACTGTGACGAACTAACTCTTTGGTTAATTAATTTTTCTTTAAATAGACTCTGGTTCCCCCATAGATCCCTCATAGATCCCCCATCGAAAACGGTGACATCAGTGTTTTCTTAAGAAATCCCCCTTGAAAAGTATGAAATCATCAAAATTCTGCATCGAAAAATACGCCTCAATGTATCAGTTATTAAGATCGATAATCGAGTACCTTCCGCGACTACCTACGTCGTTTCCCAAATTTTTCCGTTAAATTGGTAGGAGATCTATAGTTTATTCCTTGAACAAGGAAAATATTAAAATTATTAAAATTGTCGTGAATTTCCCATTAGAATCAAATCTCGTCTAACGGATTGAACTATATTTTATTTAGTACCTGAGTAATTGTTCTTAATTTAGATATACCGAAAGGTGATTATTGCTTATTTGTTAATCGACCAATGAATCGAGAGGAAATAGACGAGTGGGAACGGTGGACATCCAGTTTGGATGTCTTCCACACGATATTTGCTTTGTTAGTTGAATTGTGATTTTTAGAATTAAAACTTCTCAATTAAAATAAAATCTCTTGGTAAGTTTTTTAAATATTTATAAAGTCAAAATTAGATTTTATTTATTTTTCTAAATTATTTTTAAATGTATTTATAACCCAAAGATCCCCATATTTTCCAAAATATTTGATATTTGAATTTTTTTTTATTTTATTTTCCAAAATAAAAACTTAGACTGAAATTATTTTCCTTAAAAATAATTTCTTTGTATTCGGAATGATTTACAAAATTTATAAAACTTAAATTATTTTTGTTAAAATAATTTATTTAAATTCGAAAGAACTTTTAATTTAAATTTCCCACTTTGTTAAAATTCAGAATTTAATTATTTTCTTCAAAATAATTTATTTAATTTTTAAAATAATTTTTAATATTCATTTTCAAAACTTACAATTCAGAATTAAATTATTTTCTTCAAAATAATTTATTTAATTTTTAAAATAATTTTTAATATTCATTTTCAAAACTTAAAATTCAGAATTTAATTTTATTATTTTCTGCAAAATAATTTATTTAATTTTTAAACTAATTTTTTAATATTCATTTTCAAAACTTACAATTCAGAATTAAATTATTTTCTTCAAAATAATTTATTTAATTTTTAAAATAATTTTTAATATTTATTTTCAAAACTTACAATTTAGAATTAAATTATTTTCTTCAAAATAATTTATTTAATTTAAAAATTCAAAACTTAAAATTCAGACTTAAATTATTCTCTTCAAAATACTTATCTAATTAAAAATTCAATATTTGTTTCCAAAACTTACTATTCAGAATGAAATTATTTTCTTCAAAATGATTTATGTAAATTCAAAATTTAAAACTAACAATGCAGAATTAAATTATTTTCTTGTTAAATAATTTTCAGTTTATTCCTAAAACCCATAAATTCTGATTCAAATTATTTTCTTTAAAATTATTTATTTAAATTTTAAACCAACTCTAATTACGCACCTTCAATTCCAAAATATTATTAGAATAATTTTTCTTAAGAAAAAGGTTTTACTCCGGAAACATTTCTCAGGCCCGAACTGTGCCTCGATATTATTGACCGTTGACGTACCAAATCTTTAGAATGATATAGTTGGGTTAAAGCAATAAAGTCGACTAATTTAGGAGACAAAAAGTTCTTAAAATTTATTATATTTTGGTTTTTAAAAAGCCATTCCCATAAATTTAAGTAAAGTGATCCCATTTTCTAATATATTTATTTTACGATTAAGTTATTATACCGAGTTGTCACAAAGTGTTCGACAGATATTGCCCGCTCGATTCCAACTAGAGTAATGCATAGCAGAAATACACGAGGAACCACTGCCGCCCATCCCTATGTGGTTCTACTTAGTACACCCCGAACATCATTGTTTCAGAACTCTTTCATTTGGAGGACGTCATTTTTTGTGGAACGGCCTTTCTGAGACCGTGTTTCCAACCGAATATAACCTCCAACGATTCAAGAAAAACGTGAATCGCTTTGTTCGCACACGCACCGCTCCCAGAGCGCCTTAAAGGATTTTTCCTATAGTGCTTGTGCTCGATCATAAAAAAAAAATTCCGTATTGTAAAGAAGGTATCTTATGCAATTGCCAGTTTAGCACCCAATTACTTTAAAATGCCTACGCAAGAGGAATGTATAGCAGTTTAAAATGATTTTTATTCCAAATAAAAAGGAATAACAACAATAAACTTTTGAGGAACTAAAATCAAATTCGCCGGTTCAAATTGCAAGGGCGCGGTAAATGTGAGGTTAGGTTGTTAGGATAAGCAGAAAAGTTTCGTGACATTATACTTCTTCTTTCTTGGGTTTTAACGTGTTAGTGCCGTTGAGCACTTTTACACACTTTGGGTTTTCTGAAAATTAAAGGACAAATTGTCGTTAGTGTTTCTGTAGAGTGTAATTTTTTATTTTCAAAAAAAAACAGTGCAGAAAACAGTAAAATAAAGAAAATCACTAAATTTCTCAACGTTGCCAAATGTATTGTTTCCTTAACAAAGACAATTTAATCTAGATGTGATGCATAAAAAAGATTATCTTAACTTTAAGTATTACTTTATAAAGCTGAACTTAACGTTAAAACGGAGCATACAGGCATACAAATCTTTGCTTAGCTACGTTTTTAAAAGAACGCTTCGCGAACAACTTCGTATAACCCTACAACTTTTCTTTGCTTCATATGATCTACGATAAATGAGAAATATAGAGGGGCATACTTTAGCCGCGGCAAGGCAGGAGAAAAATATTTGCTGTGCTAAGTTAAATCTTTAAAAATAATGCTCAACTTAGCCTTTGGCTTTGACGTAGCCATTTAAAATAAGCATACAGGAACTCTGCTATACTAAAAAATAAGATTTCATTTACGCCGGAGTAAACTCGCCGTGACAAATAACAGCAGAAGATGGAAATTGTGAAAAGTGTGGAAATTGTCATTCAAAACAAGCGGTCTTTCTAACTTGTCGGAATTTCTTCCTTGAAATTTGTTGTACAGGATGGTTTTTGACACCCCGTGCCTCGTTGCGGCTTCTTCCTCCAGGCTACATGCACCAACCGCGTTGGCGTAGTCCGCTAGCGCCCGTTCCATGATTTGAAATGGCACAAATGCATTCTCAATAAAGTTTTACTGCTTCTCACAATTTAGTTAATACGATTTCAGTACAAAAGTATAATGGATTAAATCAAAATAAATGCGAATTACAAAAAGAACCGCAACTTGCTGCAATAATCAGAACTCAAAAATGCTATTTCTGTGGGAGTAACAGACATCCTAGATACCAATGCCCAGCAATTGATAATATGCAAAAATTGCAAACAAGAAAGGCCATTTCGCCAAAGAAGCAAGAAACAATATAATCAAATGGTTGCATCAAATAACATTGCAGCTGGAATTATATGCTCTTCTATTGAAACGGGTTTAAATAAAATCATAGTTGTAATAAATTAAACGGGTATCCGGCAAAAGCTCTAATTGACACGGGAAGTACGTCAAGCTTCGTTAACAAAACTTTTGCTAAAAATCATCAAATACAGATAAATCCGTCATATGAAAATATAAACATGGCATCGACTTCTTTAGTATCAAGAGTAGAAGGAAATTGTTTGGTTTCCATTGAAATGAGAAATTATATATATAAAAATATAAAGTTATTAGTTATGAAAGATCTTTGCTGCGATATTATACTTGATCATGATATAATTCAACGACATTCTAAACTAGAAGTATCATTTGATGGAAATCTGTCTTCACTTAAGATATGTGCGCTGACACCCAACAAACATGAATAAATGGCCCCTTAACGGAAACGCAAACAGTTGCCACAATTGAACTGTTGGGCATTTAAATAGCAACCATTTATGGACCACCTACATTATGTCCGCTGGCTTCCTTATGGGCCATCAGTAGGATCGTGATTAAGGTGTTTTTGTGGTCCACCAAAGAACCATTAATGGTACACTTGCGGCTTAATACTGTAGGGCCATCACTGGTTAGTTTTCCATTTACCAATGAAGATACGTTACAGTTACTTGGTAAGGCCACTTAAGATCTGATTATGGCGCTCCAGTATTTAGCCTTTAAAAGTTAAGGCTAGTGGCGCATTCGCCAGTTTATTTTTTGATCAATATTTCGTATCCTTTTTCCCTTATCCAAAAAGTAGGGTAGCAATTACCTACAGTTTTAATATGTAGCCATTTTTATAGATGAATTAAAGTAAAAAACGAAATTTCGTGAAATTTATCGATATTTCTTTTTGTGCTTTTATTTGTTTATAAATTAAACTCTTAACTTTAAACTGCAGGTAATTATGCTCGAAACATAGGTATGTATATAGCCAATTTTTGGATAAAACGAAAAAGTAACGAAATATTGATCAAAAAAAGAAATGGCGAATACGTTTTAATTCTTAATGTAAACCAGAGGATGAGGCTTTTAAACAAAAAAAATTAAATAACAATATTATACATTAGCAAGCCTCTATATTTATAAAAACAGTTTTATACATTAACATAAGGTAATAATCGTGAATATCGTCGCCTGATTCATTACTCATTTCCCTGCAAAAAAAAAAGCAATATACAAGGCTTGCTCAAAATAGCTCGAAAAACACACAGTCTAAGTGGTAACACCTAGGTGCATTAAATATAATGTTAATTAGGTAAGTTTATTTAGTTGTATTAATTAAAAACACATGATATGTGACTACAATCTACAATATATTAAATTAAATTAAATTACCATAATGCAGCCGCTCAAAAGGAGTAGACTATACCTACTATGAGTTAGGTGGCGTTTACTTGGCCAGACCTCATAGGTCATAGCCTCTTTTAAGAGTTGAATAGCAATTCATATTTCCCTTTTAATAAATATTGGGATAAATTGTACAACGTAATTTTTACTATGCCTTGGTTAATAAGCTTAACAAAAATAATAATAAACTTTACAGTAGGTACATAATATATCCCCTGAAGGGGTGCTTGTTGCGGTCAAATTTTTTTGTCAATCGTTTTGTGCAATATATCTGTCTTTTTAATAAATTTAAAATTTCTTAAAACGCGTTCAAAAATATAAGTTAACTTTTAGTGCTAAATTAAACCCAAAGTGTAGGTAATTTAATCAGTTAACTGTCAAAATATAAAGGGTTCATAGAAGTATTTAGAGAAGTTTTGCTATTAGTTTCTAATTATTATTACCTTCAATGGTTTAAAATATATAAACGCTTGCGAACTTCCTACTGACTACAGTCAAGCAGGCCAACTTGCAAATGCAAATTAGACTATTTATTGCCACAGTAATTTAAAAAGAGAAGAATAGGCAATGTTCTAAATAACTTGCATTTGCAAGTTGACCTGCAGGGCCTTCTGTAATCTCACCTCTTATATGTAACAGAAAAAGTGAAATTTTACCTTCTGCCTTCGCTGTCGACCAACTCCTCGGTCTATAGCTCCCCTCAGCCACTGCTTTATAACAGTATATATTTCTTGCTGCGTAGTATTGTGAGCCAAAAGGTTGTTTCTTACCGTGTATCTGCAATTCATTGTACAAAATTAAAGACACATAACCTCTTTTCTAAAATCTATAAGAAATATTTACTCCCCAAAAACTTACGTAAAACGTAGTGTAATATAAATAAAAATAAATAAACCCGAACACACAGGTTCTAGTAAAGACTTATACTGAGAGAGCAAAAAATATTTTCATCCAAGAAGGCCTGCAATTAAATACGTAGGGCTTGGTTTAGATAAAATTACTTATATAATATTGAGGTGCGATAACTTATTGTGTTTTAACAGAGTCAACATTTCGCTTAACATTTTGTTTAAGAAATCTCCTAGAATGTCTAGCACCATACTTTTTATAAATACCTCTAGTTTCTGGTAATGGCATTATTATTATATCTATTATTAAGAAAAAAGTATAGAAATACTCACTTTTTTGTTTCTTGAGTTGAGACATGCTTTAAAAACTCTGAATGATCTCACCGACCCAAACCTGTAAATTAAAAGAAAAACACATATAGCATGCTGTTTTTTGTCTAAGCTTTCACTAATATCTTCCCCAATCACTGTTATCACTATAAAAACTTACCGTTTAGATCGATTACAAATATATTTAAAATAAACAGCACATCGTCACCATACATGTTCGTCGCAAATACCTAACCTTAAACTACTAACCCGTCCGAACCAACCAAAGCGGGAGCCGGGAAACGACAATACACGTCATACATGATGGCTTCACTTTTTACCAACGTTAAACCATTTAAGTTCCTTTGCCGGCAATAAATCACAATTTTGCCAACGTTCATTTGTTAATGTTCTTTAAATGGCAAAAATATAACGGTCAGCCAATTAAAAAAAATAAGTGGACCATAGTTGGCTTATTTGCAACAGCAAGAAACCATCAATACCATCAATGGCCCATTTAAAATCCCTCAATCCATGTTTGTTGGGCACAAGCAGTAATTTTACCAGCTACATTGTTTGCTAACTTGACGGAAGACTGCAGACATATAGCTATAAAATCCAGAAAATATTCATCAGATGACTCGAAATTTATTGAAACAGAAGTTCAGAAGCTACTTTCTGAGGGTATTATAGAAAAAAGCAATTCTCCATGGCGAGCTCAGGCTTTAGTCACATCAAGCGCTAACCACAAGAAACGCATGGTTGTAAATTATGCACAAACAATCAATAGATTTACTAAATTAGATGCATATCCTTTACCTAACATAGAAAATGTAATTTCAAAAATTTCAAAGTATCAAATATTCAGCACTATAGATCTCAAAAGCGCGTATCATCAAATACCGATCGCAAAACACGAAAGACTCTATATTGCATTTGAAGCTTGTGGTGATTTATACCAATTTTTAAGAATTCCTTTCCCAGACAGCACACAATGTCTTAAAGACGTCCATTTTAGGTCTTAATTATGTCTGAACGCCTGCAGACCTACAAAAGACATCTTAAATACTTTTTTTTCCAGACATATATAAGATGTTGTAAGATGACGTCCATAAGATGTCGCTAAAATATCGTAAATATGACGTTCGTGTTTTTTTTAGGTTATATCACAGAAAGAGAGTTCTCTCTCTTCTGTCTTTGTAGTATCCCTGTCTCTCTCTAGCTTATATATTTTTTAAATGGACGCTTTCGATTGCCGCCATCTCGGATCGTCAGCCCGCTCGCCGACCGTCGCCGTTCTCAGAACTTTTATTATTTTTTTGTATACTTGTCTAATCCAATTTAAATGATTGTTACCCATTCGGACGTTTTCTTGAATCGTTTTTTTTTGTAAAAGACAAAAAATAGAGATAAATTTTACAATCAGTAAATTTGGCAACATCGCGAACAACTTAGGATTGGCAACAAAGCGCTCCCCTTTGCCATTTGAAATTGACGCTATGTCAACACTGTCAACTGTCGATGGGTTTGATTTTTGATAGTTTTGCTGATGATGACTTGCAGTTTTTTACTTTCTACTTAGTGAACCGTTAAAAGAAAACGAATTGTATATTAAAAAACGTTTTGTATGGTACATATTTTTCTGTGGTGTGGTGTTTGTTTTTAGTTTTCGAATAATTAAAATTGGTGTAATCAGTGGATGCTCAAATATAAATATAGCGGTGCAGGGCTTCAAAACAGTAGAAAAGATGCCGAGGATGCCATCGCGACGTGGCTAAGAAGGGCTACAGATAGGCGAAATTTATTATTAAAAAAGTTTTAATTATGTAATACATTATTAAAACCATTTATTAAGCAATAATATGATGTTTCATGTTTAACAAACAAAACAAAATGTTTTAGGGCTCTGCGGTTTGGCCTATAAAATGTATCTACTAAGGTGTCCATAAGACCTCTATAAGATCTTTATAAGACATCTATAAGGTATTCAAAAGACATCTATAAGGTATCCATAAGATATCTATAAGATATCTATAAGATGTCCATAAGATATCTTTAAGCCGTCCATAAGATGTGGTATAGACGTTGGGTTTTGTAACATACGACCTTTTTAAGATATCCATAAGATGTCTTGATGGCGTTAAGAAACGTCCATAAGACGTCATGAATGTCTATTGTTGACATCTTTTGGATATCTTTAAGATATCTTTGTGCTGTCTGGGTTTGGAGTAACAAATGGTGTTGCTAGGTTTCAAAGAGTAATAGACAACATTATAAAAATTGAAAAATTACAAGGCACTTTCGCATATCTAGACGATGTAACAATTTGTGGAAAAGATCAAGCAGAACATGATTTAAACCTTCAACGATTTCTTGAAGTAGTGACGAAATATAACCTAACGTTAAATCTTGAAAACTTAGATTTTTCAAAAGAAAAATAAACTTACTTGGATATATGATTGATAATAAGATAATTAGACCTGACCCTGAGAGACTTCGTCCACTTTTGGAATTACCTGCACCTGACAATCATCATGCTCTGAAACGTGTTTTGGGAATGTTTTCACATTATGCCAAGTGGATATCTGGATTTTCCGATAAAATTGAACCTTTAATACAGTCTCAAAAATTTCCAATTTCGTCAGAAGCGCTAACAATTTTTGAAAATTTAAGAACTGATATTGTTAAATCTATGGTTACGGCGATAGATGATAAAATACCATTTACTGTTGAAACTGATGCATCAGATAATGCAATAGGTGCCACACTTTCGCAAGATGGATCGCCACTTCGCCAGTAGCATTTTTCTCAAGAGCATTATCACAAAGTCGGCGTCGTCATTCAGCTGTGGAAAAAGAAGCTTATGCAATTGAATCGGTCATTTGAGAAAGCCCATAAGTCACAATTTTGACATATTCAAAAAATGGCGGAATCCTATTGCCAACACTTCGGCGCACATTCCAACGAGAAATCCCATAAGTCGTACCACTCCTTGTATTTAATTTTCAAGAGTCAAAATCTGCTTTACTTGAGAAACCTCATAAGTCGCTGACTAATGGTGTTTCTCTAATACCCGCGGCACACGAGCTAATATAATCAGCTGTTGTTAGTTTGATTATATTTTTAATTCTAATCTGCTTAAAACTGTTGTGTGAAATAATAGTTGAAAACTAAAAATGAGTTCCAATTCCGATGGAAATGTGCCTATTAGTAATGAAATTGTGCTTAATAATGACCATCCCAAAGTCAAACGAAAAAAAGGGATTCGAAATAGGTCTCGGTATAAATCAGAGGTTATAAAAAAAAAGCAAGGGTGTCTGGAGTTGCTTATACAAACTGGAAGGGAAAGCAAATTAATCCAATAATTCCAGGAAATGATAAATAAATAAAAAAATTAATAAATAAATAATAAATAAATAATAAATAATAAATGATAAATGATAAATGATAAATGATAAATGATAAATGATAAATGATAAGTGATAAGTGATAAGTGATAAGTGATAAGTGATAAGTGATAAGTGATAAATGATAAATGATAGATGATAAATGATAAATGATAAATGATAAGTGATAAGTGATAAGTGATAAATGATAAATGATAAATGATAAATAATAAATAATAATAAATAAATTAAAATAATATCAGTATATTTGAGAAACCCAATAAGTCAAGATTTTCAAAAGATATTTGATTTGATTCTACCAAATAAAAAAATCAATCCAGCAATTTTAGAAAAAAAAATCAATGCTTTGTCTCACACAAAGACGATTTGAGAAAGTTTTTTTAAATTCCCCAACATTTTACTTTCTCAAATGACCGATTCATATTTAGTTGCTGTCATAAATCTAAGTTATGCATGTATTTTATGTTTAATAAAGCAAATCTTTTGGTATTTTACTAAGCTCTTTCATTACACATCGGCATATGTTTTTACCTTTGTTGTCTGCATTTTCTTCATTGCCAGGATTAATTTTAGTTGGCATATCTGTGTCAGATGCTTTATTGGGCATCTTCATGTCCCATATGATACTTTAACAAGAAATTTTGTTTTTCTAGAATGCGAATCTTATAAATTAATAAAGTCAGTGATTATTGGATTTTACGACTAATATTATTTAAACAATCCCGATCCTCTTTTGATATATTCTTCTTGTTGTCTATGTGTTTACCATATCTTCAGTTTTATCCAGAGATGAAAACACCTTAAATATTATGTTTTCTATATTGTATTGTTCATTTTTTTAGTGCACTATTAACAGTCTGTTCGTATTCCATATCACGTTGTGTGGGGGTGGTCAGTGATAAGTTCCTGTCACACTGTCTTTTACACGTCTTCTCTGATTCTGGGGTAACAACGGATCTATTTCGTTTCCCAGAAAATTCAGTTTCGTGAGAGCTTTCTTCCAAATTATGATTTTGTAAGGTTTCTTTTGACTACCTGGAACCAGAGCCCGACGTATTCTAGATAACGCTAGCAAAGCACTAATGAGCTCACAGATTAATTACCACAGATGGAAGAAATCAATCCTTGAAACTGAAGTCACCCAACGCTTTGAGGAAATCAAGGAACTCACTTTGGAGGAAGACTACGCACCAATCTTTAATAAAATTGACCACACCTGCAACAAATTACGAGAGGCACTCTCAACTAAACATAAAGGAAAACTACAAAGACTTCAACCAAATAACCAAATAGAACCAGCAACGGACTCGGTAAGAACAATAATAAATACTTCGAAGAGATCATTGAGTGATGCAGAAGAACAACTTTTACAAAAGGGTCTTAATTTTTCAATTACACCTAAACAGTCACCAACACTGGATATTATAGCATCCATAGAAACCTTGAACCTACCATCAACAGTCGCAGACGAACTCCGATACAAGGTACGAGTTGCCATAGAGAAGAACAAAAAAGTCAATAAGAACGTTACTAAACAAGAAGAAATAGCACTAAAACACATTCAGAAGGACAGTTCAATAAAAATTCTTCCAGCTGACAAAGGAAATGCCACTGTGATTATGGACATCGAAACATATGACCAAAAGATTGAAGAAGTATTGACCAAAGGAGAATACAGGATACTAGCCAAGGAACCAACATCAATTATTGAGGGAAGGATATACCGAACGCTAAAGAAATACTCAGCCTACATTCCAGATGCCCTCCGAACAAAACTAACACCACACCATAGCAAACCTCCTCATCTCTACGGTCTTCCTAAAATTCATAAGAACAACATGCCACTAAGACCAATCACCAGCTCCAGGGATTCTCCTACAAGCGCATTATCAAAATTTCTTCTTGAGATAATTAAACCGTTACAGGGTAAGTCATTTTCTTTTGTTCAGAACTCTAATCATTTTGTAAATAATCTGAAAACCGTCAATTTAGAACCACAAGACACATTTGTCAGTTTCGATGTAGAAAGCTTATATACCAACGCCTTAATAGTGGAATCACTGCATATCATCAAACAAAAGTTACAAGAAGACCCAACCCTTTCAGAACGCACTAGTTTGCCGCTGGATGGAGTGATGGAACTATTGGAGTGCTGTCTACGTAGTTCCTACTTTCAAGTAAAGATTGGTTCTATGCCCAGGATGACGGTCTTCCAATGGGTTCATCTCTCTCTCCGGTGGTGGCTAACCTGTATATGGAATGGTTCGAGTCACACGCTATTAACACTGCCAAGATTAAACCTAAACTTTGGCTTAGATATGTTGATGATACCTTTATTATCTGGACAGACAGCAACGAAGAGCTGATACGGTTTTTGGAACATATTAATAGTATAAGACAATCCATTAAATTTACCATGGAAACAGAAAAACATTCCACTCTACCTTTTCTCGATGTTCTCGTCAAACGAAGTGCTGATAACATAAAAACTTCAGTATACAGGAAACCCACTCACACCGGGCAATACCTTAATCACGGATCGAATCATTCAAACTCCATAAAACAGGGCATAATTCAAACTCTTTATCACAGAGCATCTAACGTTTGCAACAATCCGGAAGACCTAAATATTGAAATTTCAAACATCAAAAGAGATTTAAAACAAAATGGTTACCCTGAAACTTTTGTAACTAATACCATCTCAAAACTTAAAAATCGCGAAGTAAAAACTAATACAGAAGCTAGAGAGGAGCAAACATTTCTTACAATACCTTATGTCAAGGGGATTTCTGAAAAGATTAGAAGAATAACCAAAAACTATAATATCAAAACAGCCTTTAAATCCGGAAATACGCTAAGAACCTTTCTTACAAAAGTAAAACCCCCCAGTAATGAAAACACAAAAAATTGTGTCTATCAAATCCCTTGCGAGTGTGGCGAATCGTACTTGGAGAAACAAAAAGACCTCTTCCCGTACGAGTTAAAAGAACATCTGAAACATACTCAGAGAGGTGAAACTTCGAGATCAGGTATAGCAGAACATGTATGGACTAACCAACATAATATACAGTGGTCAGAAGCCAAGGTTTTGGACACGGAACAGCACTGGAAAAAACGAAAATTTAAGGAAGCAGGTTTCATGAATTAAAATACTCATATATTCAGTAAACCAAGTATAGATATCCCCAATATCTGGAAGCCTCTTCTTGTCCAAAACAAACAGCTCAAACTTCACACTCCAATAAGCACGTAGGCGGAGTCATCAAGCTTCATTGCACATGGATAGTATTTAAGACAGTAGCCTTAGGATTATAATTTAGTTTACACTTGAAAACGGTTAGAGATACTAACTAACCGAAACGTTGGAAGTTCGACAAGGTAATTTTTTTGATATTACTTCATTGTCTACCACCTTCAAACAAACACAAGTTATAGTTATATTGCACTTGCACTTACTATCAGAAGTAGGGATATTATACGCCTATAATAATAATGGTTGTAGATAAGATAAGGAATGTCATCTCTTTCTACTCCTTTAAAATTGAGAAGCTCATATGTTGGGAACAAAGAAAAAAAATAACAATTGGTAGGTTCCATAAACCCAACCTTATAAAAAACCAGGCGCGGCCCGTAAGTTTTTTTAACAGTGGGGCAAATTTTGATGGCAGTAACGTAAAAGCAAAATGCAGTTAGTACATAGTTTAGCCAAGGAATAATAAAAAATAAAACTGTAATATTTCTCGGACTGTAGAAGTCATTCTTATTTAATTTTAATACAAGTCACAAGTACAAGTCAAAAACACAAACATAAACGAACTATGTATATAAATGGTTATCGGCATACAGGCCAACTCGGCATCGGCATCATACGTAATGGTCTAATTAAGGAAATAAAACTATTTATGCAAATATTGCAAATACAATCCGCATATTTGGTAATTAGTTTTCCTTTGTCTAACACAAAGTTTTGCTTGCAATAATAATAATTCACGGAGCGGTTGGACTGTATTTCCATACATGCCTATTGGACCGCCTTCGACTGAGCACGAAACAACCCGAGATCAGGCGAAGTAGACGGACGGCAAGCCCGTATGTTTGTTTCGCTCTAAGTTTCCAATTCATTTATGAAATCTTCTATTTGATAAAAACCCACCAGATCAACTTAAAATATGGTCTATATTGCGGAGTTTTCGCATGACACTTACACCTTGGAACTTTTGCATTTTTTGAAGGATGATCGTTTTGTTTGTTTAAATAAATACATTAATTAGCATTGACCCAATGACCTTATGGACAAGCTGCGCCTGTAAAAAACGCCACCTAAAAACTGACAAAAGCATAGTTTGACTTTGACTTTTTCTTGTTTATTTTTGACATGACATAGATAAATTCATTACATCATCGCATTACTTTAACGATATTTCATCAAAATGGTTACAATTTGTGCAAAAAATTTCTGCAAACCTACTATTCAAGATGTTATGTTAGCTAAAATTCGAAAGAAAAAGGATAATGAGGTATAGAAAAATATGAACATTTTATATACAATTATTATGAAATACTGTTTAGCATACATCGAATCTTCTTAACATAGTATAAAACAAAGTCGCTGTCGCCCGTCTGTCCCCTTTCATATGTGCTTAAATCTTTAAAACTACGCAACGGATTTTGAAGCGGGTTTTATTATTAGATAGAGTGATTGAAGAGGAAGGTTTTTATGTATAATACATGCATAATATTGTAGAGAAACACTGATAAATTTAGAGGTTTGTTCGGGTTTGTATTTCGCTACCTTGGAATGACAGGGTTCTATGTGGCAACACATACATTTTGAGATACAGCTGTTCAAAGTTTTGACTTGAAATATTTAGTTGTGTGTCAAACTTTCGTTAGCGATTTTTGGATATCATAGTTTTATTGTTATGTTTTAAACAATCTTTAATACATAAAGTTTTAAAAATTTATTAAGTAACCGAGAAATTCAACTATTATTTTAGCAGATTGAACCTTGTCTAAAATTATAGTATTGACATTTTGTAGAACAAAGTTCCATATGGCAGTTACAACCTTGACACGACAGGTTAAGACGGTGTTTAAAAGTAAATTATTATTTGTAGGTTAGAAACGCTTGTAAAATAAGTGCACATGGTTGTATCTACAGTAACTTTTTGAAAAACAAGGTTGTACCTGTAATATTATAACATACTTTTATGACAAGGTTCTATAACTACTGTACTTACAACCCTGTTCACAAAATTATCTCAATTTTCGGTGTCAGATAGAACCTTGGCACTTGATTATTTCGGCTATTAGTTAATAGATGACTCTGACAGTATTATTATTTGGTAGAAATTTTCAGATAGAACCATATTACATAAAAATCTCATTTTGTGAAAAATAGCAGTTAGAACACTGTTATTCCAAGGTAGCGATTTATAAATCTTGACGTGATGGTGAACTCGCCTTATTATCTCAGAGAAAGCGCTGCAACGCAGGCCGGGTATACGCTAGTGAGGTATAAATTAGAAGCTCTTGTATACATATCGCAGGTCGACAATGGAAAGGCTTAAAAACGCCATTATGGAAAATGCAATTATTGAAATTTATGATATCTTTTGTAATATGAGTTCGAATACTAAAAGAAAATTTGTTTGTATCCCGTTTTCTATAGTTAGCATGTCTCTAACGCAGTTTGTACACACTGCTTTCTGCAACTTAAATAACTATTCATAAGCTCATAAGTAGAACCTCTAAAGCCAATTCCCTTCAAGACAAGAAGCAACAACCCGTGGTAAACTGTATCGAAAGCTTTAGCCAGGTCGACAAAAATGCCACATGTCGGTCTTTTTTCATCAATAAATTTACATACTTGTTGTTCGGTTTTCGACCCCAATGATATCTTCGAACTTTACATTCGTTGACAGTGGGAGATACCTACATCTAATATTTAATAGCGGCAAAGTTGCACAATCCGGAGTCGACTTATATATGACTAGTGTAATGGTAATGCCCTAATGGTCCTTTTCCTTTATTATATTCTCTCTACTGCAAGGGCAGAAACAGCAACTACATATTAGTAAAAACCGTTGTTCTAGTGGGTAAATGTATATGTAGAGAAACTGTATGGTATTTCCAATAATATTAAAGAGTTGGCCAACTTAATTAAAATAGGCCAGAGAAACGAAATTACTATATTTTCATAGTGTGATTCAAGATAAATAAAACAAAGGTTTAAAAATTGAATTCAGTTTTAATGGGTGTTTAATTACCGGGAAAATAACAAGGGTACGGCAAAAATGGTACAGTGCGTTTGAAGTTAAGCTTCCAGCAAATTGTCTAATATACCGTCAAATGGGGTGAAATTGTTAGCTTTTTTGATTAATATGTAAATTACAAGAAAAGTACACCTAGTTTTGCGCCAAAAAAAATATAATGTATTTGCACTATGCCGAATGAAGACCTCTAGGCTTAAAACAAACTTCAAAAATTGTTTTTTTGCCAGAAAATAAATAATAACCTCATTATCATCAAAGTTATGCTCAAATTGGGGTGACTTTCATAGGCACTGTTTTTTTCATTACAACGAATGCTTTGGAACTAAGAGTTATCAATGTAACACTTTTTTCCCCACTCTTAATATATTTTTTTTTATCAATTTTATGTGCGCTTGGGGTGACTTTGAAAATCCATAAGTTTACAGAGATTATCAAAGTCACCCCTTATCACTCAGCATAAGAATTACATTTTAATAAACTATCCTCGCAAAAGTGAAAATTAGACTTTAGTCAGTAGATGTCAAAAGAAAACTTTATTTCATATATAAATTACAGAACTTAAATTAACACATTCTAACACAAATTTAACGTTCAAAAACATCAACAGATTCATATATAAATTATTATCAATCTCACCCCGAAAGTGTTATCAAAGTGACCCCCCCCCGCATGATATATCAACTAATAGTTTTCAACCAAGCATATTTGGCGCCGAATTTTACATGAAATGAGGTTAAGTAGAAACCACCTCATCGCGCGTAAATAACCGATTTTTTAATAAAATTGCTAAAAACTGATGAAATAACTTATAATTTTAGACAGTGTCAATTTAACGCTAATTTGCAGTATTATTATAGAATATTTACAAAAATATTATAACAAACACTTACCGGCATGCTAACAGGACACAACAATGGCGAAACTTCACTCTTTCGACTGAGCATGGCGCGGATGTCCGCGGATTATAATTGCGGGATATTTAAATTTATTTAACAAAATATTACCTGTGTAACCCAAAAGGCCTGAGCGTGATTTTATAAAATCAATTTTAATTGAAACATTAATAACTAAATAAATCAAAATAAGCCAAAATAAAATAAAATAATTAACCTTATAATGAACACAACGGGGCGTATTGGCGACTCTTTATTCAGCGGATCCCTGGCATAGTTTACCTGAAAATAATGAAAACATTGTTTGAGCAACTCTTCTTCTACACATTTCCACTTGTTAATAATTACAAACAAGTAGGACTTTTAAATAAATCTTTCTTTATAACGTGACTTAATTATATCTGATGATTTAATAACCAAAAGACATTTCTGTATGTAAATTACTTTTAACGCAATTTTATGACATCAGATCTTTAAATTGTATTTAGAACCAATCAACAATCAATATTAATATTATATCATCTTTGTCACAAAGTAATATTTCTTTAACTGAAATACTCTGCAATAATTAAACTGTTATTATCTTAAAACAAACAATACTGTCCCCAGTACCGACCTGCGAGTACCAGCTTTGGATGTGCAATGGGTTCTCAACCCGTCCAAAGAGCCCAATGTACTGATGGTTTGAATGAGTACGAAAGTAGCGTAGCACATTCCAGTACACGTAGTAAATTACTACCAAAACGAGGTTACAATTCAACCTCCGGGGTTAGAACTCAACCCCCGGTCTAGACCAACTCGGCAACACTTTGTACTGAGACGTGCAATGGACACCCAAAACGCGGGTGTCCGCTCCACCAGATACAAAGCTTGTAATATATCTTGATGATCCGTGCAATGGTCCCAGACCCGATCCAGATATATACAAAAACACTTGCCAAAAACACTAAGCTTGCCAAGCTCCACGACTGTACTGAGCCGTGCAATGGACACTTAAATGCGAGGGTCCTCTCCAGATACAGGGATTGCTAAATATCTTCACAATACGTGCAATGGTCCCAGACCGTATTCAGATATTTAACAAAGCACGGGCAAGACAGTAACTAAATTATTCAAATATCAAAAACTATGAAAAACATACACAAGAGAATATGTAGAAAAAGTATGCTCAGTGATATAACCTTGTTTTAAGAGGCCTATGGATATAACTCACCCTTTCTGGTCTTTAATCTGTCGCACAGCACAAACGTAAAATGATTTTAAATATCTCACACAGAGCACACTTAACTTCAAGACATTCAAAGTTATAATAAAATAAAGCTCTCGAATATTTGTACCAAAGGCAGTTTCTGTAACATGTCTGTGTTAACGTAACAAATCGTACTCCGACTAATATCGACCAGTAACTTGATCCGCTTGGATTTTAGGTTTGTTCCTACAGCGAATCCCCGACAACTTCATGACAATTTTCAAACCAACTTTACGGCGCAAGTCTGATTTCCGACCGGTTTCAAACTCTTGTAGGAACAGGCGTTCGAAATTAACTAACTTCGGTTCGGTGTTTAAAACTGAAGAAATTTTAAACGATGGACATAACCTCCAATCTCAAAATTGTTTATTATTATTTCGTTAATTAAACTCGTGTGGCTCGGCCCAATAAATAAACGTAAACAAAATAAGTAACTTATATTAAATAATATGTTGTAAAAATGTTAATATCTCCTCCAAAGATTGGCACTTTTCAAATCAAAAGTATTAAGAGACTATGGGAAGTTTTAGCTCAAGAAGTAAATAAAATATTAAACACCAACCTAACAGCAGACATTTCTGAATCTTCATCAGATGACGCAATGTCGCTTATTTCTCAATTTAATAATAGAAAAAGTCTTATACAAAAGCAAAAACCGCAAAAACACGTCTAACAAAAATAGGTTATGCTAGCGTTTAACCGCGCATGGTCCGGACATTTTACTGGCAAAAGATTCGCAAACTGCTCTGACAGTTGGCAAACTATCAGAGAAACGTGTAGGAACAGCGACTTTGGGTTTTCAAACTGTCCAAAATCTTTGTGGGAACACTTTTATATTACTGCGCAGAATCCTGACTGTCAAGGACTGTTTCTGATCGCTGTAGGAACAAACCTTTTTTATAAACACCCTCGCCGGCCTCGAGCTATAAAAATGAAATATTTAGGTACCTACGCTTCTTAAGTACTTTCAACAACCAACTCTCGGGGTGATAAATAACGTTAGTTCTTATTTAATTTAGCTTTTGAATAAATACAGGGTATTAAAAAAATATAGGTCTTACACCTGTTATCAAAGTCTCCCCATAAAATCAATTTCACCCCATTTGACGGTACTCAACTAAGTGGCAGTTATAAATGTGGTTTACGTTTACAAGCGGACAAGACAAAAAGCGTTACGAAAACTAAACTACAACGTAAATTTAGAATGACAGGTATGATTAAAGTATTAATATTAGTCATGTAAACTTCAAAACATCACAAAATCACAGACCCAGTCATGGGTAACGTAAATATTGCTATAAAACGAATTGAAAGTTTTAGTCATGAAATGATTAAACTGTGTTTAAAAAATGAATTTAATGTAGAATTTTAATTAATAGTTTGTGTCATCAGGACTGTTTAAATTACGATGAATATGAAAATTGTCAACAAATGTTGTGGCTTTCAGCCGATCTGTTTTTGGTGATACAATGGATACCTTTACAGGTGTGTGTTGCGTAAATACCATGGTCTGCTGGCACATTGGGCAGGCCAGGATTCGCTGCTTCACGTACTTTTCACTGATGATTTATTACACAAGAAGATATTTATCTTAACATAGTATAAAACAAAGTCGCTGTCGCTGTCTGTCCGTCCCTACCTATATATGCTTAAATCTTTAAAACTACGCAATGGATTGTAAAGCGGTTTTTTTAAATAGATAGAGTGATTCAAGAGGAAGGTTTTTATGTATAACGAGCGACCCGCCCCGGCTTTGCACGGGTGCAATTTCAGAAAGTGGCATGCCGGGTACTAATATACCGGGTTTGTTCGGGTTTGTATTTATACCAGCGGGTTGCAACGCATGCCGGATACACGCTAGTTTTTAATGAAACACAAACATATCCATTACTGTCTTAGGAAAAACGGTGATTTTTTACTATTTAGTAGAGCATTTTTACGCAACCAATGCGTTGCGAAAAATGAGATGTCACGTCACATCACCGAAGAACAGCGATTTCACGCAACACAAAAAATGAACAACCTGAGACAGGTGTCCAACCAAAAAACTCGACTCTCTTTTCACGATGGGAAAGAGGAGTCTAAAAAACAAAACAATGTAACTATCTGCTTCAAATGAACAAAGCGTAGTTTTTTTAACAAATTAACGTGACTGCTAGAGCGAGCGTCTAGAACTTAATATTAACGGCGGGAAGAGAACCTTGACCTACGCGTCTCGTCTAGCCCGTGTTGACGACGACCAATTATCGCTTTTTAGTGAACGTGGTTAGCAACAAAAAACAGGTACGGGCGGCGAGACAAGGCTATAGGGTAGACGTGTAACAAGGTTGCCTACTTGGCACCAATTTCCTTGAAAAGCGTCTAGGAACTGGGGCAAGGATTAGCGGGAGACGAGGTAAGAATAAGAGGGCGGCAGTGACCATAGGCGTATTAACTATTATTATATGGATTAAAAATATTAGAAAAAGAAATTAATTACCCGGGTTGGAGCTGGTTCCCCAACAGTATATTATGAATTCAGTAAAATATTGATGTATAATAAGCTTGTTCCCAATAGTTTTTAAAACAAAATCAAATGATACGAAAAATATTCGAAAATACAATCTTCATTCCAAATTATACGCTAGGGTTGTGGAATTGACGGGTAAAATTATTTTTGGTCAGTTGACCAAAATAAATTGGAAAATAAAATAAACAAAGGAGTAATTATAAATTATTTTTGTATTATTATCTGTAAAAACGGCTAGAAATGATCAAAATAATAATATGAACAGAACTGTTAAGCGCTGTGTGTAAGATTGGGGGACAACCAAATAAAGAAGCTGTCGCCTGTCTTGCCGTTAACGATGACGATATTGCACGACTTCGGAGTTCAACTGAGCAACGCAATGCAATTGCAATTTGATTTAAATATTTACTTGTATTCATGGACGGACTGGGTCTGGAAATTGAGCGGGCTATATAAGGGCAAAGGCGCGAATTAAAGAAGTAACGTTATATTGTATTAAAATAATGAAGTTTGCTTTTAAAAAATCCATCAACTCTAGGTTGTTGTCTTTATTAAGTTCCAACGGATCCAGATTCTTAAAATTGTCAAAACATTTCGTACTTAAATCTTATTAAATTTGGTATCGCCTATACCTAAGCATATTTGCTTTTCAGAGAGGTTGTGCAAGGTAGTGCCATTTAAGATTTTAAAGTGGACGAGGGTAGTGCTTCAGGGGTGGGTAAGGATCATCAGCAAACAATATCTCGTTTTTTTTTTATTATTTTTTATCAGGCGTAATAAATAATCGTCATCCGGCACCGGCAATTGCCGCTTAAGAGTCTACTATTGCTTTTACTCGCGATAGGCATTTATACCATTTACTCGAAACTCTCTAAACCTATCGAATTTATTACAAGAGATAATTGTTTGTTTTGAAATAAAGTATTATTGCACATTAATCGACTTCTACTACTTCTACACTATTAACGATAGTACAGAATATACGGGTGATTCACGGTGGATGGAACGTTAGACGTTTCTGACGAACCAGTAAAGGAATCGTTCTGAAAATTTAGTCGCTTACATATAGTGCAGGCGCCAGAGGTAATCGAGTATGCAAAATGTGAGGACCGGCAACTATGCTCAAATTCTTTTACCTAAGACACCAAACAAACAAAAAAACCATGTTGCCACCAGCTGTGTTGGCACATTTTGTTTTTCCTCGCTCTTTTGCGTATCGCTTAATTTTTTAGTTTTCACGTATAGCTTAAGGAACATGTTTTCTGATACATAAGATTTCCCAGTCCGCAGAAGCACGTCAAGATGACGTCAATATCTGGTGACTACTGGTCAATAGACGTCAGTCGACCAAAAATCGACGACATTTTGACGTTAGTTAATTGTCGAATTTCTGACGTCATTTAATTCACGTCATATTGTCGACTTTACTTGGTGATATCTGGTATAATATATTTTTAATTATTTAATTCTACCCAAAAAACTATAATAACTTGCATGACAAACCCGAACAGACCTTTTTTTTGTGGGTACCGTAAAAAATAGAATAATCGCCTCATAATCGTGCATTGGCTGCGCGCGCAGTCCCTCCTACCATAGGCAACGAGAGTGAACGGGGTTGCCAGTTTATTAGAAACTCCCTAAACGTCTATCCACGCCATGACGTCATGTTTAATAGTTTTACTTTTATTGATAAATATTCAGTCGGTAGGTAAAAGCAAAAACAATTATAACTTTACACTGTGCTGACTATATTATTAGTGTATATAGTGAAAACTAAAAATGCCATTTTATGTTTGCCAGGAATACAGAAAAGTTTTGCCAATAATTTTGTATTAAACTGTTGGCAACCTTGCAGACGAACGTCGGCTCCCGGCTCGAGCACGGGCGGTTAGCTGACGCCATTTTTTCACTGTGTCATTTCAAGTAGGTATTTATTTAATAGTGTTGTGTTTGTACGTTTATTAGTGTTGGTGCTTGTTGTTTACATACTTCAACCAACGAAACCAAAGCAAAGGTAAGTTGTTGGGTTGCTGCGGTTGATGTTCGTTGGTAAATAGCAAGGTCTCTATAAATAGTACCTACTATTTGCAGGTTATTGCTGCTGCATGACAGGATTTATTGATTTCTAGGATTATTTTACTTAGGTTAACGAAGTTTTAAAGACAAAATCTCTAATTTTTAGTGTATTTTGTGCTTAACTTTCTAGTAAAATGTATTTTTTGTCCTATCGCCATGCTGAATTTATAAATTCCTTAAAATTTTCAATATTCATTTTAGTTGCCAATATAAAGTTAACGCACTTATTTAAGACAATTTTAGGCCCGGTTTATGCAAAAATTCCTTAATTTAACTTTAGAAATAACGACATATTTTGCCGTAAAAAGTGTTTGAATTAAGGTATTTCATATAAGAGAACATGCAAAAAAACCTTTCCATAACTATAATTTTATATAAATAAATAAAGATAGGTATTTATACTTTTTTAACTTTTGTGAGAGTGCCAAATGTATTGTTAATTTTTGTTACAGGTGCGGTACAGATTAAACCCCTGCTGCTACTCAAAGTGATATTGAACATGGAATAAAAATTTGGCTAAAACACGCGAAGCAGCGAATGCAGAAGACGCCTGTTGCTCCTGTCGAACATAATAATTATTACAGTGGTGGTGGTGGTGGCGACATGGTTTAGTAGTATGTACCTACTTACCCATAATAAATGCTTACACAATGTATTAAGTAGTTTTAGTTTAAATTGGATTACTGGTGAATACAAAATATTTTAAGACGTGAATTTCACGTCATGAAATGACGCGAAAGTCACGTCAAGAAATGGCGCGATAGTCACGTCATTTCAAGACGTAAAAATGACGTCAGATATTGACGTCATCGGTCTGTGACATTAGGAGGTCATTTTCACGTCATATTGTCGTCATATAGTCACGTCATATATGGTAATAGGTCACCAGAATATGACGTCATTTTGACGTGCTCCTGCGGACTGGGTTAGGTCAGATTATGGGCCCCAATTTAGCTCTTATGAGTTAAAAAAAAGTTTAAAGACATGGAACGTTACATTTTCTCCCTCCACTCCATATTAACCACAAGCTGGCGGAAGCTTTTTAAAAAGCTATGAAAAATTTGATCACTAAATGTACATATAACGAACAGTTAGATGAAAATAAATACCTTGCAGGTTTGTTGGAGTCAAAAACACACCTAAAATGGATGGTAGTTCACCTGATTTTGTATGGACATTTTTTAAGGTCGGTAGTACCGGCGCATTTAAAATTATTTACCAAAGAGTGAAAAGAAGTAGCGAATATTCGAGATCGAAAAGTTGTATAACAAAATAAAGATGAAATATTTTTACAATCGGACTTCTAAGGGCCTAACTAACCCCAATTCCATTAGGAAGCAAGGTTTGGATACAAGACAAAGTAAAAAAACCATGGGATAAAATGGGCGAATTTATAGAAGTCGCAGGAAACAATCGAACAAAATTTTTTGCGATGCTTGGGCCAATATCTAGAGGGGAGTGGACTCAATGGTATTCTTATTGAAGCCGATATTTATCGTCAATTCTCAAAGTTACTCATTATAACAGAGGTATTAGAGTACACGAGCTCTTGTACAAAGCTTTAAGAAGCATACAAATTACCGAATTTATAGAATCCATGGATTATTCTCAAAATTATTTACAACAGCTAAATACTTGTCTTCAAGAAATAAGAGAGAATACAGTAGATAAAGATCATTCAGGCCTAATCGAAAAATATAATCAATACAAAAGTGTAATTACAGATTTTTTGATGAATTTTTTAAATTTTGTACACACCATGACCACTGAAAATAAAATATTTCAATATTTTAACAACTACTGTGAAATGGTAGAAATTTTGTTAAATTCAGTTATGGCTGATAGGAGTAATAATTATGAATTACATTTGTTAACTACTAGACAAATGCTACCTTACTTTTTCTCTATGAATCACACGAATTATATTCGAGGAGTGACTCTTTATTTACAAGATATGATAAAATTACCTTCAGAAGTTGTACATGATTTGAAGAGAGGAATGCTGTCCGTTAAACGAACGGAAGGTAAATTTAATGCAGTGAGCCCCGACTTAGCATTAGAGCAGTCTCAGAACCGATCTTCAGCAGTGACTGGAGGTTTGATTGGCGTTACTAAAAATGAAGAAGCGATGCACAGATGGCTGCTTCTTTATCCGTTTAAAAACAGCATTCACGAGGCTCTTTCATCATATCTCGGAATACAAGGAGACTCTACCAGTAACATTAATTATTACAATGAATGGACGCAATCCAGGATCAATAAAGACGAAAAAGATATTCAAAATATCATAAAGTATATCAATGCTTGCAATCCTTACAATGACAACGAGAACTGCGCGCTTCAAAATATTTACACTGGTGAACTTGCTGATGAATCTTCTTCGCAATGTTTGCTAAATCTAATAAAAAATGGAGAAAATCTGTTAAGCACGTATGAAAGAGAGCGATTTGTACTGAAAAGCAAAAAGTTATCCGATCCTATTAAAAAAATTAAATTTGACAACTTTGTAACTACTTCTGAAAAATCGAGCAAAAGTAGTTGTAATAAAAAGTTGCAAGAAGCAAAAGATATAAGTCTCTTTCAAAAAACGTATATATTGGCAAATCAACGTGGATTTGACACAAAAATTTTAGCTTCTTACGAAATTTTGAATTACTGCAAGTACCTTTTTGACGCAGATGGATTTTACAGGAAGTCTCCAAAATCGGAACTCGCACTTGAAATTGAAAATAATTATAAGTGTGGTACAAACACTCGACAGGACGTTGTAAATTTACATCTTCCAAAAATGTATATTGCTGATGGTATGGCACTTGTTCATCGAATCCAGTTAAAAAATTTCAGCACCTTTGGCGATTTTGCTGAGGCATTCTTCAAAAGAATCCATAATCTTTTCTTGCAGCCAAATGTAAAACGAATAGATATTGTATTTGACAGATATATGATGATATTTCGATAAAATATTTGGAGTCAACTTTACGGAGTAAAGGTCAAACGATGAGAAATTTTATAATTTCAAATGATCATACAAAAATTCCAGCTAATTGTAAAAATTTCTTTTCGAGCAAAGAAAATAAGTTCCAGCTCGTTCGATTTCTCTCTACTGCTGCTCCTAGATATGCACAAGTAAAAGAAAATTGTGAGTTATATATTTGTGGAGGATTTGATGATCCAACAAAATGTTTTAAATTACAAGGCTCTTCGTTTTTTGAAGTACCTGACTTAAATTCGAACCATTTAGAAACCGATTCAAGGATGTTTTGTCACATATTTCACGCAGTAAGAATCCAATCTGCCCATATCATTATCCTTTGCGCTGATACAGATGTTTTCATCCTGGAAATTTTTTTCTGGAATAAGCTAGCACGTCTAGGTTGTTTAGGTGTATGGTTCGACGGTTCTTAATCCCTTGGAGAAAATATTTGTCGTATTTTGCCAGCATTACACTCTCTAAGTGGTTGCGATTCGACTAGCAGATTGGGATCGAAAAAAAATGCTTTAAGAGCTGCATCGTTGGATTTCGTACAAAAATCTCTTAGGCATTTAGGAAATCCATACCTAACTGTCGAACAGTTAACAGAATTGGAAATTATTTGAGCCTATCTTTTCTCCAAAAAAAAATTAATTGCTGATGAACTTCGCTATAAATTAATATCTCAAAATATCGGCTTCGGCCTAAATTTATTAAAAGTAATTTGCACATCAGATGCTCTACATTTACATTTGTTAAGAGCTTCAGCACAAACATATATATGGATGAATGCTGACCAAACACTACTACTGCCTATTGATTACACGTTATTAGGGTATGAAGAAAAAAATGACAAATTGTTCCCACGGCAACTGATAAAGCGCCCATTACCAGAATTGTTGATGCAGCCCTGTAAATGCACATCAAATTGTCGAACGAAGGCTTGTTTTTGTAAAAAATTAACACTAGATAGTATTTCGTTGTGCAAATGTATAAATAATAAGTGTCAAAATAAATAAAAATTAATTTTTTGACTTATGTTCAAATTTGCTTTTTTGCATTAAATAATTTTTTTATCAACAATTCTTGTTTTTATTTTCAATTGACTAGCTATCATTAATCACAATCACAATCTTTAATATAAGAAAAAATTGGATATTGTCACTAAAACAATCATTAAAATGGTTCCAAAGCATTTGGTCAGTCTATTTATTTGATATCTATAAAGGGATGGGGTGTAAAAAAAATGGACCAATAATCCCCCTGGCAACATCCAGAATCATATTCTGCAAGCTTTTCTGAGTACAAAACCATGCTCAGAATGCGGTCCTCATATTTTGCACACTCAACTCCATCCAGCGCCCCACAGAAAAATAAAGGGTTTACAGCGCCCGCACTAATAAACGGACATGCTCTACCAACCCAAGGTCTCTTAGTATAGAGACCTTGCTACCAACCTAAAATATTTTTGACAATACAGTGATGCCGCTTCTACACAAAAATAATAGTAACTTCGATTTTCTAAACGGAACACCATATATTTTATTTTATTTTCGAAACCCCCATTACTTTCCTTACAATTTTTATCAACTCTACTCTATACTTATCTCTTACCGTTTCTAAGATATACATTAGTTTCTGTTTTTTTTGTCCAAAAACGTCACTTTTAAAAATGCTGATAATTTTGAACTTAGGGGCTGGTACTTTCAGTCCTGATTAACTCAATTGATACGTGGTTACTTTAATATGACGTTTGGAATATGTCAACACTTATTTATTTCCCTGTCACCCTGACCTGAACAAACCCAAACGTCATATTAAAGTAACCACATATCAATTGAGTTAATCAGGACTGAAAGTACCAGCCCTAAAACACTGATATTTGGTAAATACTTAACTAATACCATATTGCTCTTTGTCCCAGTTCTAAATCTTAGTTGCAACATACAGGGTGGTTGAAAAATACACTTATTCTGGTAACTTGAAAAAGTGACCATAAGTCCTTTTTTTCAAACGTATTATTACGGATTTGAAAAGCTGCTAAAATTTCTCTTAATTCTTGTATATCATACCTGTACCTAACTAAGTAGTTTAACCATTTTTTTTGACGTATTAAGCATGATTTGTGAAATTTTCACTTATAATCTCCCTAGCAGCAGAATTATTACCGATAATCTTTTTTAAGGTCACGAATGGTTTTGTTGATAGAAAATTATCCCGAGTCGAAGACGAGGGAAATTTTCTATCAACAAAAACATGAGTGAAACCGAGAAAAAAATTATCAGGAATTAATTCTGCTGCGTGGGAGATTCGGTAAGAAAATTTCATAAATTGGAGTTTATTTTAATATGATGAGACCTACGACCTATTCTCAATAAAAATTATATATTAGCAACAAAATGTATTTTGATTTTATTCTGGGTGACGTTTGCCATAAAAAATAAAGCACTTCATTTTTGACAGAAAAATTATCACTTATTAATTTTATTAGGTTAATAGGCTATAGACTATAGCGATAGTCTCCCAACGCAGACACAAAGGAGCCTTCTAATTGGTTGAAAATAAATTTATGAAATTTTCTATACAATTCAATTTTCATTCGGTTATTAGTAAGTTAGTCATGACAAAAACTGATGTTTACGTATGTTACTATGGTTATCGTTTTGACATTTCATTAAGTTTAGATACAAGATAGAAATACACTTTAAGTTATGGAAGAAAGCTATACAAATGCAAGTCTTATAAATTTATTTATTTTATTTGGACAATATGATAGAATTATCGCCAGGAAATGTATAAAGTTTAACGAAATGTCCTACTCTAATTTACCGCCAATGTATCTTAGAAAATTCTGCAAACGATAGCCAATAAGATAAAAATTTTAAAAATAGTTGCAGGTGTTCGGCTGCAACCAAATATCACTAGTAAAATTTAATTAAACAGGTATACATTTGGATATCACTGGATAGAGCCCTGCACGGGCCGGGTTTTCGTTTTCATCTCGGGCCTCTACGCGTCCCGGCCCAACTCTCGGATTTGGGTCACTTAATCAATAAAGGTTCAGGCCGTCGGGCCATAATAAATGTTTCGGACCGAGCGGGCTTTTCGGGCCAGCTGAGTTTTTTACGTTTTATAGTTTTATGCGTAGGTAATACGCAACGGCTGATACAATACATCATATATTCTAACAGTTTAGGCTTCATGTTTCATGTTATGGTATGGCACTTTACCAGTTAAACAATAGATTAAACGTCACTTAAAAATCTTGTGACGTTTCGTCTTTTGTTTAGATGTCATAAATGTCAAGGTAAATTTGTTCAATTACCTTTTCGGCCGGCTGGGTTTTTCGGGTCGAGTCGGGCCATAAAATTCCGGCTGCAGGGCTCTATCACTGTGTTAAAGGTTTAAACATTTTTTGAATTGCAACAGATTTTTAATTTAGGCCTTTCTTTGGAAGAAAATAATGTTTAAAGTTGGCCTATTTATACTAACACAATTTTTAGTATATTTGGAAAATGAAACGGTGATCGGAAAACCTGCTACATGAGAAACAGAGTCGATAGGTCTTTCAATATTTTTGAATTAAAGTAAATCGTATTTGCGATTTTGGGAAAGTTCGGAGACAGCATAGGGCAAGAATTGGGTTTATTTTAAATGCGATGATGCACCCTTAAACTACCGGGTTCCGTGTTCCATCGCCCGGTCCGTGTGGCCTTCGTCAGGCGACACCAAATAACGAGTATATTACTGAAAAATCAGTTATTAATTTATTATGCACTACCTATGTAAGAATTTTCGGTTTTAGTGTTTTTTTCTTTAAATTACGAGTATTATTATTTTTTAACTAGGTATTATTTTTACGTTATCTAAAGGCGCCAGAACGTTTTATAAACAGAAGGCGCTGCGGGCTCTGTGCCCCAAGTCTCCAGGCCAGTCAGTCACTGCTTGAATTAACAGCGAAATGAAACGAATTTTTATTACAACTCTTTGATTCTTTTTTATAGTTTTTAAAATAGAATTCCAAAATGGTTTTAAAAATTGGTTCTCGCTTGGCTACCCCCTAATTTTATGCCTCTCCCCTATTTCAGAAGACAACGTACACTAAACTACTTATCTTTTTACAGTATTGAGGAGAAGAAGTGTAGATTAATTGATGAATTAATTCTTAATATATTATACAAAATGTCTATATTTCTTAGAGCCTTGAAGAATTTTTCAAAAGATTGAAACAACAAAGGGAAGAAGGCAACTCAAAGGTATTGTCTGGAACGGCGGTTCCAAATTCAACATTCAAAAGTTTCCTGGCTGCAAAAACATCAGAATATCACGATTCCAACTTATCTGTCGTCGAAGGCAGTAAGAAGAAGGTATGATTCGAAATACTATTGTTTATCGTACTCTATATACAGGGTGCTAGAAAGTTTTGTGTGTACATGGGGATCTCAAAAACGGTAAGAGATACGAAGATCGTTAAATTAATGCAAATTACGTATTTTGGGGCTTAATAATTTCGCGAAAGAAAATTATAAATATTTTAGTTTCCGAATTCGACATTTTGCTCTTTAGATCACCGCCAAATCAATTTTTTAAATTCTAACCTGATATTTTAAATACGGATTTAGAGACTTCTAAGCTTTGGAAATGTAAAATAATTCAAATGTTTTTTAAATTTTAACGTCTTGTTATCAAATAAACACATCATCAGTATTTCAAATTATTATTTCGTTACCATTATGGCCGGAGCAATTGTTTTTAGGATTTTAGTAAATTACTGATGATGAATGAAAATTACTTTCCAGATACTTAAAACATAGGTACGGTGTTTAGGTCGTTTATTATTTCAATAAAATTCTTGTCAAAAGTCAAATTTAGGAATGGGAAAATAAAATAATTCTATTTTTGAATACTATTCTTGTTTTTTTTTTAATTACCTAATTAATTAGTTACCTTAATCCTTAAGTCCTATGGTTTTGACCCTAGACCACTTTATAGGTTGGGGGAAGTCGATGACATGTTATACTTTTTTTTATCGCAATGTATATTATTTGTTTGACGTCCACGCACCATATATCACTGCAAAAATTACAAAACCCCCTGCTCCCTGGTTGACATCCAATACTACACTTAAGATTAAAGAAAAGAGAAAGGCACTTTCAAAGTATACAAAAAAAATAAAAAGTGATAAGTCTTGGTCCGATTATAAATCATTGAGGAACTTTGTTAGCCAAGCGGTAAAAAATGAAAAGAAGGCGTTCTAAAACTACCTACTCTTTCAGGCAGAACCCAAAGGATTTTTGGAAGACTTTAAAATACTTAAATATTTCATCAGAAAATAGGGATGTGGATACTGATGCTAACGCTGATGATTTTAATAATTATTTTATAAATAGTGTACCTTTGCAAGCAGATGATCCAGGTTTTATTGACAGTTATTATAAAAATAAATCATTTCTTCCTTTTATAAATAAATTTAAGTTTGAATCCGCTACTGCCTTGGACATTGAAAATATAGTTTTAAAATTAAAAACTAATGCTATGGGGTCAGATAAACTTAATCTAAAAATGTTATGTTACCTTATTCCTCATTTAAGTAACCATCTGACCTTTATTTTTAATAAATGCTTAGAAACGGGAAAATTTCCTTATGCTTGGAAAACTGCTAACGTTAAACCTATTCCTAAAGTTTTAAATCCTTCCAGCCCTTCCGATTATAGACCAGTTAGTATTTTACCAACATTGTCAAAGATTTTAGAGAAAAAAGTAGCCAAACAACTTAATCACTTTTTGAATATTAACAGTATTTTGCCCTTAACACAGTCAGGCTTCCGTGCCAATCATAGTACTACCACGGCATTTTTAAAAATAACTAATGACCTTTTTAGTGCTTACGACAACCAACTTAACACTTCATTGATCTTATTGGATTACAGCAAAGCTTTTGACACTATAAATCACAAAACACTGTATCTTAAACTCAAATATTTCGGTTTTGATGATTCAACTCTCAATTTTTTTAAAAACTATTTTGAAGGCAGATACCAGAGAAATGTTTTAAAAAATAATACGTCAAAGCTTCTCCATGTAAACAAAGGTGTGGCTCAGGGCAGCATCCTGGGTCCTATAATTTTTTCCCTTTACACAGCTAATTTTTGTTATTTTCTTAAGTACTGTAGTTCACATCAATACGCTGATGATACCCAGATATATTTTTCATTTAATATGTTGTTTCTGCTGTTAGCAATGGATAAAATTAACCATGATCTAGCAATAATCTCTAAGGTTTCTAAGGCTCACGGATTGGTTCTTAATGAGGGCAAAACACAACTAATGCTAATAGGGAAGGATATAGAAAGGAGCTCTTTGACAATCCTGCTTTTAGGATCATACTTAACGGGGTTGCTTTACAACCAGTTAATACTTGTAGGAATCTAGGCTTGTATATATATATCGTAGGCTGATAGTGAAATCCGTCATTTCATGAAAAGCTTAGTCACTTCATGAAGCGTCGGCAGATTGTGTAAAAACATGAAATTACACGATCTGCCGCGTCACTTCATGAAGAGACCTTGACGTTTCGGCGTATTATGTATAACACAATCTGCCTAATTTTAAATATCGTCACTTCATGAAATGCCACAAAAACAAGGCATATTGTGTAATTCCGTCTAAAAGGTATATTGGCAACTGGTTTGTTCGGGTTTGTCAGAGCATTTTTTAAATTTTTATAAAATAATATTAGTTGAAAAAATTTAATTAAAAAAATGCTCTGGGGAACAACGAACAAACCAGTTGCCAATATACCTTTTAGACGGAATTACACAATCTGCCGACTGACATGACATCGTTAGGTACTACATGAAGTGACGATATTTAAAGTTAGGCAGATTGTGTTATACATAATACGCCGAAACGTCAAGGTCTCCTTATGAAGTGACGCGACAGATCGTGTAATTTCATGTTTTTACACAATCTGCCGACGCTTCATGAAGTGACTAGGCTTTTTATGAAATGACGGATTTCACTATCAGCCTACGACATATATATGTTCATTAGATTAGTTAAGAAGGAAATATTGTGGAGCAGAGATCGAACTTTGAGATGATTATTAGTGTTATAACTAACGGTTGTTTTTATGTTTTTTCTTTTTTTTATGTTTTTGAATACATATTTTGTTTAAACATTTTCTTTTTTAAGATTAACTAATTTATTAGTGTAATATAGGTTTTCAATTAGCTCATTGTTTTAGTTTAGTATTTTGTTATGTAAATAAATATCTTTTATTATAACTTATCTAGGGTGGTTGTATAGAGCAACTGGTTTGGATACCGCCACCACTTTTCCAAATTTTATGTAACCACTATTATGTTTACCAAAATAAAAAGCATTTTGATTGATTGATTGAAAATATTGTAACACAGAAAAGGTGACATTGCCAAATTGCTACCGAGTGACAAAAAAATACACAAGCGACATAGTTTTAAAATGAAACAGACATTTTAAGGTTAGGAGCCAAATATTTAAAACAAATAATAGTAACTACTTTCTCGTAACAATTTTATTTACAAAAACAAAACCTTATGGGTCTATGTAATTATTATGATATTTAATCTTAAAGATAAAAAAGTTGCTAGGGCCGATATGGTAAAAATGGTAATTTTTTTAAAACACTGATGGACTGATGATGTATTATTTGATGATAAAACGTTATAATTGAAAAACCTTTAAATAGCTTTGAATTTCTAATGCTTATAGAGGTCCCTAAAACCGTATTAAAATTACTGGTCAGTGATTAGAAGATTATTAATTGTACAAAAATTTCACACACGTCACAATCATGTTAAATATTTTCTGTTATATAAAATAAAATAAATTTGCCCAACTAAAATTTAGGTCACACGCTGGATTTGAACAAACCCATGCATATAAAAATAGAACCTTTCCTTAGTATAAGGAATTTGTTAACAAAAGATCTCACACTAGATTAAATCCTAATCAAAAAGATACAATCTTACGTCACAAAAGATAACACTACAGGTTATTGTAAAACCTTATTGCATGATATAGCCTGAGCCATCCTGGCCACCTTTTCAGTCTGAGGTAGGCAGGTATGTGATTGTTCTTATTTCTAGTGTCATGGCTGTGGACCTCTACATGTTTCCTGTATTTATCTTCCCGGTCTTTTATATATACCTAGCAGGTTTACGAGGATATATGCTAAATGCAAAGTTAGAATTTGAAGCTGTCTAAAAGCCACTCTACAGTCATCTTAATGGGGACTTAGAGGCACTTCTAAAAGTCTCCAGTGACCACCTACATAAACTTAATACTAATAAATCTGTAGCATTATTATTTTGTAATGAAACTCAACGACTTAATGTATTAAATAAAATTAAATTGAATCTTGGACAGGATAAGATCCCTTTTAAAAATTTCTATAAAAATCTAGGTATTGTTCTCGACAGTATATAAACTCAAATTTAAAGAGCATGTTACCCTTTGCCTAAGGAGAGCTTTCTCTGTACTCAAAAGTCTATACTCCCACAGGCACCATCTGAATCAGAAAACTAAAAAAATGCTGTGCGACTCTTTGCCCCTTTCTCACTTCAACTACTCCGATCATATTTACGAACCATTTCTGGATGCTGTAGATGAGAGACGAATACAATAAATGCAGAATGCCTGTATAAGTTTTACTTGTGGTATACGACGTAGGGAGAGAGTTTCGCTTATGCTGAGTAAATTGGGTTGGTTAAATATGTTTCAGCGACGCACCTTGTACCCACCTTACTCATTGTGTTTCTTTTATAAAATCATTCAATTGAAAAATCCACCTAACCTTTTTAATGAGCTTAAGTTCCGTACCGAAGTTTATAATGTAAATATTCATAGACGACATTTTCTAACCATTCCCATGCACAGTAAAGAATTCTTTAAGAACTCATTTAGTTATATATAACATTGCGTCACTGATTAACAATAATGAAATAACAAACTTCTCTGGATCTCTAAATGCATTCATTCATTCTGCTGCATTATTAGGTTGATTGATTTGTCATGCGAAACTTTTTTATTTATTTTTTCCTACTTTTTTCTTCGTCTGCTCCTTCGTTCTCTCACCACATTGTATTTTTTGTTGTATATAAGTAGTGTACAAAGTGTACATGATAATTTAATAACAATTATTTTAGGTAAAATTTAATCGGTTTATTTATACTTTATCATATTATTAAGCTTTGTTGGCCTCAACAGTACCCATGCTTGGGTGGGAGGTAGCAAATATAGGTCCTTTTTTTCCTACATTATATTATTATTATTTTGTTATTTAATTGTTTATATTGGAAATAATAAATACATTATTATTAATACTTTATTTTCGGTTTAGAAGAAGTGAATACTTGTAGTATTTCGGGCTGTTTAAACCGTTACTTTATAGTAAGAAGTATTTTTGCTATACTAAAATGGGTTATTATATAAGGATGGTTATTGGCTTTGGCGACAGATCGCGTACTCAAGCAGATGTAGCAGCGTTATTTCACGAAATACACCCCGATCTATCTCCAATTTCCCAAGGCATGCACCATCAGCAAAATTGAAAGACGATTGTGAAGTGAGCCACGTCAGGGACATAGCAAGAAAATGCAGCCTGAGTGGATAAAGACACGCAATTAAACATTTTACTTGCTCTTCAAAAAAGTTCTATTACTCCAGTTCAGCAATTTGCAAGAAAAAATTTAAGTTAGTAAGATTTACTAGAAAATGATCCAGACCGCGGTCTTCAGTTTTGTGAAGTGATGAAGAATGCACTTGCATTTAGTAACTTGGACTGGATTCCTTTTACAGATGGGTGTACTTTTGTACTAAATGTTGAGGTCAATAAACGGAACTGTCAATATTGGTCCGCAGAAAGTCCTCACTGGATGCGAGAAACACACACCTAGCTTCCGCAAAAACTTTCTTTGGGCATCAGACATACTTGGCGACCGCGTCGTTGGGCCAATTTTCCTTGAAGGTAACTTAAATGGCCATATATATCTGTTTTTTTTTTGCAAGGAGAACTTATTCCAGCTTTGACTGCTTTATTTCCTTACCATGCAGAAGCAGATCTACATGATGATTAAATATGGTTACAGCACAGCAGGATAGTACTCCGTCTCATTACGCCATAAATGTTCGACAATATATTTAACTGACGTTTTTACAAACCGCTGGATAGGAAGAAAGGGTACCATTGGATGGTCACCACGATCGCCGGATCCTAATCCTCTAGATTATTTCATTTGGGGTCACCTAAAAACCAAAGTTTACGTAACAAAACCAGAAAATTAAAAGGAACTTTAACAACGACTTATGCACGAAATTTGCCAAATAACCCCGGATATTGTACATAATGTCAATTTTACTTTAGATAAGGTAAAAAAAAATGGGCGGCATTTCCAACAATTTTTACAATAAAACAAATTGCGTCTACATTATCGAAATGCAAAAGTAAATAGTGGGTCTTATTCACCTTTTTATGCCCTTTCCCACGAGCTATCACAATACATACCCTTACATTTGAACAAAAAGTTGGGGGCCGTTTCTACGCCTAAAAGATGGGTAAATTTCATGAAGACACGAAAAAATTATCCCAAAGTAAAAATAAACACAGCCTTAGTATTATATTGCTTTTTTCAGTAAATAAAGAGGCTTTCTAATACTGAATTTTTTCCAGATAAAAATTCCATACTGTATGCAATCCTAGAATCATAAAATTTCAACAATATCTTCTCCTTATAACGTAGGCATCCACTGAAAAGGGATTTTTGAAAATCAACCCCGAAGGTGGTTAAAAAGGGGGTTGATATTCTTATAGGAATTTATGTATCTTAGAAACTAAAACTAGCGGAGGTCTAAAAATTGGTATAAGTTCCCTTCGTCATTTTTTCAAATTTCACTTAGGGGTTGAAAAATGGGGTGTATTTTGACTATACTTTTAAGCTATATTGCTGAAAATTAGTACTCTACTTACCTACTCTGTTAAAATAAGGAAGTATGTGTTTTGATTTTTTGTTAAATTTTGCCCCTAGGGGGTAGAAAAGTTTCCAACGCAACCGTAAGAGAAAAATATAAATAAAAATGTTTGTATGCAAATGTATTGCAAATAAACATGTGATTAGGCATTTACGAAAATTGTGCTCCTAGGGGGTGGAAACGGGGTATAAAAGTTTATATTGGAAAAAATATTTTTGGTTCGAAACTCACTATAAATATTCTAAACACACGTACTGGAACATGTATTTTTTATGTTTTTTAAAGGCCCGTCGGTCCCTAGAGGGGGGAATTTTTTTTACTGAAAATAAGTCTCTATAGCGTCCTGCGGGAACTTATTACCCATATTTAGTAGTAAAAAATTACGATGTAAATATCCTAATAGATACATTTTATTTAGTAATTTTGAACTTTTTTCGTTGTTTTTTAGTTTTATCTCGTAAAGCCTTGTTTAACTTTTTTATGCGAAAATATATCCTTGATTTAAAGAATAGTTTTTTAATTATTACAGTACAATTAACGTTTGATACGAAAACAAACGATTCTCTAGGTATTGAGATAACGCGGTTTTCGCAGTTGTAGACACCGCCAGCTCCGCACAATGTGATATTTTGTTTTCTTCGTATAGTAAAACAAAAATTTACCCTTTAGGGACAGATTTTCAAAATTATAGGAAATGTGTTGTTTTATTATTAGAGTATTTATGCAAGTTTCAAGAAAGTCCGACAAAAAATATTTTATCCGATAAAATTTTTTATCGTCAACCGTCAGTAAAGCCGTACATTATCAGAGTGATTTCCGGAAGTAAAAGAACACTTTATTTAATTGTAAAATAAAACACTTTACCTGCCGCAAATGCGGCAGATAAATACTTTTACCCTCCGCAAATTAGTGACTTTGACATTTATTAACCAAAAATCGTCTGTCACTGTCACGCCTTTCTCTATTACAGCTCGATAATAGTTTTCTCGCGATTTATTGCGATGAGTTATACCTCAATTTTTTATATTATAAATTCTGAACGGTGGGCGATAAAATTTTGTATGCACCACGTCAGTAAAGTGTCTTTATCGACTCGGCTGTTATTCGCCTCGCTCGCTTCGCTCGCTCATCTCATAATTTTAGACTCGTCCGATAAAGAATCACTTTACTGCCTTACATACATAAATAACTATTATAACCACTTTTCATCCCTTTAGGGACCGATGCGACGTTAAAAAAAGAAATACGTGATTTATTGCGTGTGTTTAGAATATTTATGCTTAGTTTCAAGAAATTCAGACCAAAAATATTTTTTCTATATTATAAACTTTTAAAAAGGAATCAGTGTAGCCAGTTTATTGGTACTAAGCAGATCAAGATAGGTAACCAAGAGCTTCCATTTGTTGATAATGTCAGGAATTTGGGCCTGGTGATCGACAATTCTTTCAGATATCGTTCGCATGTTCTAAACTGTTTGAAAAAGGCTTATTTGCGATTAAAACTTTTGTTTCCTCACAGGAAGGTATTATCTCGTGATGTCAAGACTATGCTTTGTGAATCCCTTGTATTATCTTGCTTTAACTACTGCTCCCCAGTATTCTTTCCATGTCTGGACAATGTATTTATGGTTAAGATTCAGAAAGTGCAGAATTCTTGCCTACGGTATATATTTGGGATACGAAAGTTTGACCACGTTTCGCACAGACTTAAAGATCTGAAATGGCTTAGTATGAGGAATCGGTTTACTTTACTTAGTCTCTCTTTACATCATTCGGTAATTACTCGTAAACAACCTAGATATTTAATGGAAAAAATAAAATTTAGAGCAGATGTCCTTAATGTTAATATTCGTAACAAAAAATCTTTACTTATAACACCACCTAAACACCGCACTGCGCTATTTCAGAGATCTTTTAGCTACCATATTTATAAGTCTTACAATTCCATACCTAATGCCCTAAAAGGACTGACTCTTTTAAAATTTAAACACGACCTTCGCACACACCTCTGGACTATGCAAAATGGTAATTAGTTTTTTTTTTTTTCTTGTGTTAGGACTAAGCATTATATACAGGGTGTTCCGATGATCATGTTACAAAATTCTAGGGTAGATAAAACACACGAAAATAAGAAAAAAAGTTCATGTGAACATGGGTCCGGAAACGCTTCTTCAGGGAGCTAGGGCCCTTCGAAGATGACCTTCAAAAACTACTTTTCGTTTTATAGCTTCGGTACTACTGCAGCTATCGCAACCAATTTTGGGACATGAAATCTAGTTCGTAGGTTCATCAATTTGAGCCTTCCGGATTTTGTCACCTTTAACCAGGGGCGTACAAACCAAGGGGGTATTTGAGTAAATTTGACCCTACTCCTCTTAGGCTTTAATTTCTTACCATTTTTATATCTGATTATGATTCTCCAATGCCTTTTACATAAAAAAGGTACTCTTAGTAAAAATCGCTATCTGTCACAGTTTCCTCCGAAAATGGCTAAATCCAATCAATAATAAATTATTGGTCTTAAACCAATTATTACGTTGAAATATGAAAATGAGGTTCAGTACAGATAGTGAGCATTATAAGTTAGTCAAATATTTTTCTTTAATGAAAATAAATTAGATTAGAGAGATTTATTGCCTTTTCGAAATTGGGGGTATAAAAAGTAAATACTCAAATACCCCCTTGGTTTGTACGCCCCTGGTTAAAGGTGACAAAATCCGGAAGGCTCAAATTGATGAACCTACGAACTAGATTTCATGTCCCAAAATTGGTTGCGATAGCTGCAGTAGTACCGAAGCTATAAAACGAAAAGTAGTTTTTGAAGGTCATCTTCGAAGGGCCCTAGCTCCCTGAAGAAGCGTTTCCGGACCCATGTTCACATGAACTTTTTTTCTTATTTTCGTGTGTTTTATCTACCCTAGAATTTTGTAACATGATCATCGGAACACCCTGTATATATATATATGTCATTGTGTAATATACACGCCGTATTATAATTTTTTATATATACATATATTTTTTTATATTATATAGTATTATAGGCTACAATTAAGTAAGTACAAACTATTACTATTATTGTTTAAGTTTTTTTTTTCTCTTTTTTTTTATAAAATAAAATTTTGTATGCACCACGTCAGTAAAGTGTCTTTATCGACTCGCTTGTTATTCGCCTCGCTCGCTTCGCTCGCTCATCTCATAATTTTAGACTCGTCCGATAAAGAATCACTTTACTGCCTTACATACATAAATAACTATTATAACCACTTTTCATCCCTTTAGGGACCGATGCGACGTTAAAAAAAGAAATACGTGATTTATTGCGTGTGTTTAGAATATTTATGCTTAGTTTCAAGAAATTCAGACCAAAAATATTTTTTCTATATTATAAACTTTTAAATCCCTTTTCCACCCCCAAGGGGCAAAATTTTATTCCCAAACACATGTTTATTTGTTTCAAGCAACGAAGTTGTCAAACATTATTTATATATTTTTCTCGCTAGCGGATGCGTTGTAAACTTACCCCCTCCATTTCTACCCCCTAGAGGCAAAATATCACAAAAAAATCAAAAATCGTACTAGCTTATTTTAACAGAGTAAGCATAATATCACTTTTCAGCAATATAGCTTAAAATTATAGACATTTTGTTGCGGCACTGGCTATTAAATTCTTTAGTTTAGTAACCAGACGCACGAGGGCGACTTAACATTAATCAATATTTTGTCAATAGATCTGTAACTTATAGGTATGGTAGGATCTGTATTGATTCCACAGGTAAATGGGGATTCTTGGACTAAAACAACTGTAAATAATTTTAATACATTTAATATTATCTGCACATTTAATGCAAAACAGTGCAATAGAAAATCAAACATAAATTTGAAACAGGCAATTACATGAAACAAAGAGGTAAGTACACATTTTAATATGAAATATAAGCTCCACTTTGAGCTACACGGACAAACACTGAAAATATTTTGTTACCTTTTAACAATGGTAACTTAACCCAACTTAAGCTATTGTGCTCACAGTCTTTCTACTAACTATCACTGTTATGTTATAACTATGGAGGGCTTTAGGAAGGAGTCCGATCCAAAATGGCTGTTCTTTAAATTTACGTCCCTGTTTAGTAGTTAGTTCGCTGTTTCCCGGTCGCGGCGCAGTGATCGTCAAGTGTTTGACTTTTTACAGGTTTTGATAGACGTCAGCGGTATTTTTATCCAATAATTAATAAAATAAGCTTTATTAGATATAATATATACATATCTCAGCCTGTAGAGGGTTTTAGTTAACTAAATTCAATAAAACAGTTGATTATCCCATAAGAACCCATGCATTTTACAGATTTAAAGGAACACACGCGCCCCTGACGCCCATTTTTAAAGCTGCTTTACCGATCCAAAACTTTGCCCGAAACCAATGTATTGCGATCGGTCTCCTAACCTAAAGCCCTCCATAGTTATAACTAATAAATATTTATATTTACTTAAAAATTGTTAATATGCTCCACTTTGAGCCACTTATGTTTATATTTATTTAAACTTGGTGAAATTACAAGCAGAATTTACATTTGCCCATGTCAACTGATGGGTCTAAAGCGAATTAAACTTTAGGGAATTTCTCATCACATACCTTAAGACGTTTCTCTTCTTTTATGACTGACTGAATTATTTGTTTTGCATTCTTGTAGCCAAAAACATTTCTTTTAGTCTCCATCAAGCATTCATAAGGTTTCATAAAACTGCACTTATACAAAGGGGAGGGTGTTAGCACAAATAACTATTTTTGTACAGAGCATCAGAGCAACACCATGATAAAAAATTGTGTGTGCTTAAGACCACACGACAGAAGTGAAAACTTTAACAAGGTGAAATTAATAATATCAAATATAATAACATAAACTTGGAATACTGGATAATTTTACTGCATACAAAAAAGATATTTCCTAAAATTGAACAACCCTTGAATTCTTACATCTTCAATAGAAGTCAGAAATCATAATAAATTAGGTCCAGGGAATAAGCAATTACGGTAAAACTAATTACCTTACTTCACCCTACGTAAATATATAATTTAAAAAATGCCAGAACGTACACACTAGTGATGGGATAACTCGAGTGAAAAATAACCTATCATTCGGTTTTTTCAATCATTTGAATTATTCGATTATCTTCGGAAATAATTCGAGTGACGAAATGAGTGACGAACATATGGTTTTTATTTTCCAACTCGTCTCCAAAGTTGCTGCCCGCCTGTCAATCACTTACTGCGGCCAGAGCCATCTCCTAGCGAGCGGCTACACCGAGTGGTTTCGGTTATTATTGGCGATATAATTCAAATTAAATACTGCATTACGGGTTACCTGTGTAAGATAAATATGATTTATTATTTAGATTTAAATACTGCATTACGGGTTGTCTGCGTAGGATAATAGGATTTATTATTTTATTTAGATTTAAATCGTCGGCGCCTACTGAAAAGTTAATGTTTAGTGGTGAGTATTCAGTATTCATAAATATCATGAGTTATGCAATATCGTGACATCTCAAGGTCAAGTAGTCAAGTTGTTAAATTAAATAGTGGCAACAGTAGGTAGTGGCAACACTGTGCGCTGTACGATCGGTTTGTCTTACGCTGCATCGAAAAAACCAAAAATCTCGGCACAAAACGCGCAACAAAATCGCAAAATCGATCTCAAGTGATTACTAAATAATTAAATTAGCACGGGAAGTGAAGACGGCGCCTAAAATTCTGTTTTCTCAGGCCAAATCTGCAATTGTTTGGACTAATCAAGTAACCAAATAAAAAAATTTTTTGTTGCATACAACGTTGCCAGCTTCTGACAAGAAGCGGAACGTCTCGATTCCAGATTTTACGCATTTTCGAACTATTACTACTCTGTGGTGCATATTCGGATAAAAAAAAAAGAAGAAGATGCAGGAAAATGAGCAATGCGACCTATGCAAAAAGAATGTAACGGATGAAGAAGAAGGGCTGCTCTGTGAAGGGTGTCTGATATGGAAACACCGGGCTTGTTTGTTAATGGGATTAAAGACCTACCAAAAAATATCAAAATCAAAAGATGACTGGTTTTGTGACAGTTGCAAGATGAAAGGAAAAAGACTAGATAAGAAAAACTCAAAAAAGGATGACCAGCAATCCTACACGATAGCCGACGTAATGGCAAAACTGGAAGAAATGGATGCAAAATATAACAACCTGATTATGAAATATCAAGAACAAGTAAAGGTAAATAATGAATTAAAGGAGGAGTTGATCCAAATTAAAAAGCAACTAAACAAAAACGAACAGAAAGACCTAAATAAAAACATTACACTACATGGAATCCCATATCAAGAAAATGAGAACCTAAAGCAGACGATAACAAAAATAGGAGATGTATTACAAGTACCACTAACAAATGTTGACTTCACTGCTTTCCGACTGGGAAAAACAAATACAGGAAGAAATCCAATAAAAGTTATCTTTCCAAATGAGGAAGTCAAACGAAATATACTTAGATCGAAACTGAAGCTCACATTAAACACCCAAAAACTAGGATATACAACAAATAACAAAGTATACCTCAATCATGATCTAACGAAGCAAAATCTTGAACTATTCAAGAAGGCCCAAAAATTTAAGCAAGAAAATGAATACAAATTTCTTTGGATTAGTGGGGGAAATATACTGCTTAGAAAAGATGAAAAAACTAGAATAATCTTGGTAGAGGATGAGAATAATTTAAAAAACTAGTAAAAAAAAAAGTTAAATATTATCTATATGAATATTCAAAGTTTACGTAATAAGTTAGATGAAGTGCAATGTTTGACTAAACAAACAGACTGTGATGTATTGTTACTAGTGGAAACATGGATTCAAGAAGAGGAGAAATGGTTATATAAACTTGACGGATACAATGCTATTCATACATGTAGAGATAAAAGAGGGGGAGGTGCTTCGATATTTATCAAAAATACCATAGCTTTTAAAGAACTGGATAAATCACCACCAGAAAATGCAATGAGTTGGGTAAGTGTTTCCATAGATACAAAAGGCACAAAATTAACTTTGGTATATAAACCACCCTCCTATAATACCAACCAATTTTCAACCACCCTTGAAACTATTATGTCAAAATATCCTGCAACACACATTATCATTGGAGACTTTAATATTAATCTGTTAGACAAAAAATCACATATGGTACAGGACTATAAAAATACACTAGAAATAAATAATTATAAAATCATAAATAACATAGATGAAAAAAATGCTACTAGAGTTACAGTCAACACACGTAGTATATTGGACCATGTGCTAGTAAAAGCCAGCTATAGCGACAGGTGTCACGTTCAGGTTGAAGACAATATACTATCTGATCATAACAAGCTAGTAATTACACTAAATGAAATTGTAAAGAAATGCAATATAAAGACAAAGCATGAGGTAAAACACGTAGACCACAACAAAATGAAAACACTGTTTGAAAATAGGATCACAAACACTCCTATAGACACATTCAGGGAACTTATAGACTTGATTAACTTATGTAAACAAGAGTCAGAGTACATTAGTGTAATAAATTGCCATAACAACAACACATGGATTACAAAAGACCTACTGCAACAAATGACCTTGCGAGATAAACTATACAAAAAGAAAAAAGCGAATCCACATGACATACAGACAACATTGGAATTTAACACAATAAAAAATAAAATAAACAACCACAACAAAGTTCTAAAAAACCGTCAATTCCGCAACAAATGGGGTGAAGCTCAAAATGATACAAAGAAGCAATGGAAAATTGTCAATAACATGTTCAAAGACACAAATAAGAAGTCAGACATAGAAATTCTGACAATCAACAATGCCGAAATTAGGGATCCTAAGATTATTGTAAATAAATTAAATAAGCATTTCTCAGAAGTTGGAAAAAATATAGTAGATCAAATAAATAATGAGATACAGATAAATGGATTTAATGACAAATTTAATAAAATAAACTGTGATAACAGTTGCTTTGTGCAAGAAACAACTGAAGAGGAGATAAATATAATTATGGAACTTAAAAAAACAGCTGCTCCAGGGCATGATGATGTAACAGTCCGTGATATACTAAACCTGAAGGAACACCTGATCAAAATAGTTGTGAGATTAGTAAACGATATACTAAAAAATGGTAGTTTCCCCGATGAGCTAAAAGTCAGTAAAATAACTCCAATTTTTAAAGCAGGTACCAGAGACTCAATGAATAATTATAGACCCATATCTGTGATAAGTGTGTTCTCAAAGATTGTAGAATCTGTGATAAAAACTAGAATGTTATCATTTATAGACAAATATATAGAAAAAGATCTATATCAATACGGTTTTATTAGGAACAGTAATACCTTAAGTGCGACAATGGATCTTACAGATAAAATAACATCATTTTTAGATAACAATAAGATAGTGATTGCTGTGTTTGTAGACCTTAGCAAGGCATTTGATGTGGTTAGCTTAGAGTTATTACTAAAAAAACTAAGTGATATGGGATTTAGGGGTAGTATTAATAACTTAATAAAGTCATATTTAGTTGATAGGAAACAATATGTTAGGGTTAATAAGGAAAAAAGCTGTGATAGGGAAAATGTTTGCGGGGTGCCCCAGGGGTCTGTCCTTGGGCCACTACTCTACTCGTTGTATGTATTAAGTTTAAGATGTGCAAATTTAAGTGGCAGATATTTTACCTTCGCGGACGATACTGTGCTACTATACGTGGGTGAAAATGTAAGAGACTTGGAGACGGAGGTAAACAATGATTTGAAATTATATTCTAGGTGGCTGTTATATAATAGACTAAAAATAAATATAGAAAAAACAAAATATATGTTCTTTAAACAAAAAAATAAAAAGACTGAGGTACCAAATATAAAATTAGAAAATGTAGAGTTACAAAAAGTGGATTGTATTAAATACTTAGGGTTAATGATAGATGCAAACTTAAACTGGTCTGAACATACAAATTATATAAATAAAAAAATTACCTCAATGATCGGTGCTCTCTACAAATATAGGAATAACATAACATATAACGTAAAAAAAAAGTATGGTATACAATGCATACTTTGCAGCACACTTGAGATATCTCCTCCCGGTGTGGGGCACGTGTGGCAAGGTTACGTTCGGGAATATGCAAATTATGCAAAACAAAGTTTTGAAGATTCTTTTTGGACTTGAGTGGCGGATGCACACGTGTGACTTATACCGGGAGCTGGGTATACATAGCTTAAATCAATTGTTAGAAGTAGAACAATGCAAGTATATATATAAAGTAATAAATAAAACACAAAAATGTAATACACAAATTTTATTCACAAACAATATTCATGAACACAACACTAGGACACAAAACAACATATACCAACATAATGTTAACACTAACAAAGGCTTAAATAATCCCATATCACAAGCAGTCACTGCATTCAACAACTTGCCAAAGAATATCAAAGAATGTAGGAATATAATAACTTTTACCAAAAATGTAAAACAACGTATTATGTCAATGTATGCAACTTGTGGCTGTGTTAAAGACTGACGTGTTTTTGATGTAAGTAGATAGGTATAAATCTAAATTGTTATAAAATAAAAAATAAAATAAAAAAAATTTAAGATTAAGTTGAAAACATAATTAGTGATTGGGTATAAGTATTCTTAATGTATTTCTGTACAGCTTAGACTAATCAGTATCCTCAATACCAGTGTTATAAACACTGCTTAGAGGTTTATGTACACATTCCATGTACCTATATTTATAGTTGAATAAAGAGTTTAAAAAAAAAAAATTGTAAGATCTGGGAACGATGCCAAAAAATCCACAAATATCTCGGCCACATTTAATAATCCGCAAAAAATCAATCGATTAACAACACCGAGTCAGTTATTCCCAATACAAATGCTGTATATCAACATGAACGATGAACCGCCAATATTAATAATTAATATTAGCATTTGAGTGAAAAAAAATCGATTATTATTCGGTTTTTTAAATCACTCGAATACTCGGTAGTCGATTATTAAAATAAGTCGATTTTTTCCAACACTAATACGCACACAGTTTCCACGTCGAAACTGAATGCTACTGATACGGCATGCTCTTTCATATAACGTTCATTCGGGTCAGTTCGGATTGAATATAGCAGTTGAATTCGAGCGTTACACAGCCGAGTGTGACGCGTGACGGCTCAGTTTAATTCAGTGCCCACAAAAAGTGCTAAACGCGCCTAAGGAAGTTTTCACTTCAACAAGCCGTGAATTTATATTTCTTCGACGGCCTCAGCGAATATTTCTTGACGGAGCAGCCCCAGCGAGCGAGTCTATTGAATGCAATAATTACACTGTCTTCTGTCTTTTTCCTCTACCTGCCGGTACGAGCAATACCTCCTAAAGACATTAAGAAGGTATTGAGTACACACGATGAATTCCCAACGAATGCGTGGATAAGAAAGAGAAATACTAACTTTAAAGAGATGGACTATTTTGGGAAGGTTATTGTTTTACTTAAGGGGAAATAGGTGTGAAACCGCAACACATTTATAGGTACCCCCTCAAAATAATCAAAATAAACTACACCCTATTTTCAACACCCCTAAGTGAATTTTGAAAAAAAATGCTTCACCAGTTTTAGTTTCTGAGATTCCTATAACCACCTTCGGGGTTGATTTTCGAAAAATCCCTTTTCAGTGGATGCCCACGTTTTAAGGAGAACACATCCTTGAAATTTCATGATTCTAGGATTAGGAGTGTAGTTGATGATTCCAGTTAAAATTCAAATTCTCGTCACCAGGTGACGTCATGCGCCAGGCAAACGAAATTTTGACTGCTATCTAGAATATCTTGTTTTCTTTGTATCATGAGTTTTATTCAGTTCAGACGTACCAAGACCTGTAACAACTATTTCCCATTCCAAAGCCTCTTTTCACACCGTTTCAACTTTCTCGCTGATGTTCTCAAAAATGTATGTGTGGTTGTTTTGAAATCTTCGTACATCTGGATTAAATAAAGTTGTGTTCTAAAATTTTTACACATGTAGGAGAGCGTAACGCCTGGACTAAGAGCTAAACAACTTCTTTTGTGCACACTAAAATGATAAACGAAAATTGCTACATTAATTTTTATTTTTTAGTCATTGAGTTCCGTATCCTCTAAACGAAGTGAAGGTTCATCATTAAGAAGTATAAAGAATGTTGAAGGAAAAGAAGATAGTTCAACTGTTGTATTCAAGGTATTTCGGATATAAATTATAGAAAATATCATAGCAGAAAATAAGTTTTACCTCCGTATGCTTTTTTAGCCCAAAGAAACGAATAATAGTAATAGGTCATCAATTTTATCTGGAACAAGGACACTCGAAGAGCTTAAAGAATTACGAGATCTTTTACATAAATCCTCATATGTCACTAAAAAGGTACTTTTACAACTAGTATATGTTCACTTTATCATATTATATTATTATAATACTTATTATTTATATTTGATATTGACTTGATGGTTAACTGAGTTCTTTAATATCTGCACGCTGAAACGAAATCGCTGACTGCTCGGGTCCGCTGTTGCCTTATAAGATCAATTGGATCAATTGGTGTGTAGTTGATAAACAGTCTTCATTACTTTTTGTCTAATTGATAGAACAAAATGAAGTTTAATCTAGATGTTTCATTGTAATAATTTGATGTTCAGATAGGTGGCAGCAAAGGGTTCAAAGAAAACGGTGTTTCATATTCAACATCAAACTATATTCTCAATCTTAGTCCATGTCGCCACATACATAGTTGTTCCACTTACGCTAAATGTTTATATTACATATTTGTTATATCGACAGTATTGTTATACTAGCTAATCATAATAACTAATTAGAACACTAATACAATATACTAATACAGAGTGTTTTACCCTCATATTACACCTCCCCGGGCAATTTAAGGAATTTACACTTTGTTTTCAAATGGAAATTCCTGCTAATTATAATATGAAAGTAATTAACTCATGTGAAATAATAACTATACTTATAACAAACATTTTCTTAGTCAATAAGAATTCAAGAAATGAAGAAAGAAAAGGAAGAAAATTAGAGTAGTCAGACCTAGAATAAATAGCAGATAGAGAAGAATACGAAAGTAGGGCCGGCCGATTCCTTACTACTAAATTATTACCTAGAAATTACTTAACTATGATATAACTTAGTTCTATTTTTGTGGATTACAATCTCCTTATTACCTTTCATTAGTTTTACATTTGGAGATTCATCCTCGATAACTAAATAAGGACCAAGAAAACAAGGACTTGCGATTTTGTTTCCCACTTCATTTTTTACCAGTACTAAATCGCCTTTTTTGTATTGAATGGGTTTAATTTTTTCATCATAACTTTGCTTTCTTTTAAATTTTGAATGTAATAAGTTAGCTCTTGCATCCTCATGAGCCTTTTGCAACCGATACTTTAACTCAATAGGGTAATTCTCAAAGTTATAAATGGGTTCTAACATATTATTTAGATTATTAGGAATCTGACATTTCTTTCCAAAGACCAGTTCAAAAGGAGTATATTTAGTTTCAGTATGGACTGTAGTATTATAAGAGAAACACCAATAAGGAATCCATGTACTCCACGCTGCATCATTATTTTCGGATTGAATTCTTAAATAGGCACCCAATACCTTATGTGAATTTTCCAAAGAACCAATACTTTCATGATGGTATGCCGTGGAATAAATTTGATTTATTTTTAAAAGCTTACAAACCTCACTCATAGTGGAAGAAATAAATTCAGAACCCCTATCCGTTGCAATTTCCTGTGGAATTCCATATCGTAAGATAAAATTCTCCACAAATGATTTTGCCACAGATACGGTGTCTTTATTTTTTATAGGATATGCTTCCACAAATTTTGTTAACTCACACTGTAAAGTCAGGATGTATGCAAATTCATTTACATCTGTTGGTAGTGGTCCTACAATATCTAAATATACTTTTTGAAAAGAATAATTGGCTGTCGACGTAATAACCATGGGCTGTCTAGTATAACGATTGCAATGCTTTTGTTTTTGACAAGTGTCACATTTTCTTACAAAGTCTGCAACATCGTTATCTAGACCTGGCCAAAAGTAATACTTTTTTATATTATTTGTCATTCTATTTATGCCTGCATGTCCACTTGTGGGAAGTAAATGAAAATCATTCAAAATAATTCGTTTCTCATCATTATCTATTATTTTGCTAGCTCCTTGTACAATATTTATACGGGGGCCCCCCCAATTAGGATTACTATTTATTTCCTTACCTATCCATTTAATAAACATTTTATTTTTCTCATTTTTTAAAATATATAATTCATTTATATTTGCTTTCTTAGTTATTTTGGCCAAATCTCTCAGCATTTCGTCTCGCGCCAATGCCGATCGAGTATTTTGACTAAAGTACAAACTAAGTTGCAATGGAACATAATAAAAACTCCCCAAGTGTTCAGTTATATCTTTTGACAATGTTTTTATTTTGGACGATGTCGTTAAAACTAACTCAGTGCAATTTTTAGGTTGTTTAAGAACTTCCACAATATCTGGTTGATCAGGCCAAACATTAAGGTTATCCTTGTCCAACACACAATCTTGCTCTTTCATACTCTTACACTGTCCTCTGGTCAAAACAGCAATCATGTCATTATTCATGCTTTTCAATTCCTCAGATGTCAAGATAATTCTTGATAATGCATCCGCGGTGACATTTTCACTTCCTTTCACATACTCAACGTAAAAATCATATTCCTCAAGGCCTAATCGAAATTTTGTTAACCGGCTGGATGGGTCAGTAAGGCTAAATAAGTATAATAAAGGTTTATGGTCAGTTACTATTTTAAATCTGCGTCCATATAAATAAGGCCGAAAATGCTTTACAGCCCAGTAGATAGCTAAAAGTTCTTTGTGAATAATAGGGTAATTTATTTCCGCTTTATTTAAACTTCTACTGGCGTACGCCACTGGTCTATTATTTTTATTTGAGAGTACTGCTCCAATAGCTGACTTTGACGCATCAGTTTGAAGTATAAATTCATTTTTCTCTGCAAAATCAGGATACTGTAAAACTGGATATTGACTTAGTGCGTTCTTTAGGATTTTAAATGAGTTGTTACATTCATCCGTCCATTCAAACCTTGCATACTTTCTGCACAATTTGTTTAGGGGTACAGATAGCTCCGCAAATTTCGGAATAAACTTTCTGTAGTAATTTGCAAAAGCCACGAAACGTTTAACTTCGTCTGAATTTTTTGGAACGGGATATTCGTCTAAAGCTTTAATCTTTTCAGGATCAGGAGATATTCCTTTATCACTAATAATGTGACCTAAATAAAGAATTTCTTTCCTTAAAAACTCGCATTTTAAGGGATTTAGTTTTAAATTTACTTTACGAAGTCTAGTAAAAACGTCCATAAGGTTTTTGTTGTGTTCCTTAAGATTTCTCCCGAATACTATTAGATCGTCAAGGTAAACAAAACATTTTTCGTAGTTTAGACCTGCCATTGCAACTGTCATTATCCTAGAAAAGGCACTGGGGCTAAGTTTTAGCCCCATGGGCAATCTTTTCATTTGCCATTGCCCCCGATCAGTTGTAAAGGCTGTCAATTTTCTACTTTGTTCATCTAGTTCCACTTGATAATACCCCTGACTTAGATCTAAATGCGAAAAATAAAGAGCTCCCGCAAGAGAATCCAAAATATCAACCACATTTGCAATAGGCCACTTGATATCTACTAAACTACGGTTTAAAAATCTGTAATCTAAAACCAATCTGCTACGTTTCTCTCCTGATGTCTCACTCTTTTTCGGTACCAGTAAAACAGGCGACGACCACTCACTCTGCGCACTCTCAATTATATCATTATCGCACATTTGGGAAATTTGCTTATTTATTTCCTCCCTCTGGGATTGAGGCAGTCTATAAGGTTTTATATAAACTGGTTGAGTGTTCGGTTTGACTTGAATTGACTGTTTATAAATATTTGTTACAGATAATTTATCCCCAGGCATATGAAATATGTCTGCAAATTTAGCACATAATTGATCTATTGAATCTTTCTCTTCTTTATTCAAGTAGGTAAGTTTAAGCATGTCAAATAACTGTTTTACTCGATTAACTGAAATATTTTGAGAAGTAAACTGACAACAATCATAATTGTTGAGCTTCTCAGTTTTAGGTAAGCAATTTCTCAAGCGTACTTCACTTTCCCGTGTATTCAAAATTTTAACCGGAACTTTCCCATTCACTGGTTGTGCAATCACTCCTGCTACAAACACACCCTGGCATAACTCACTTGGCATAACAACACATTCCTCATTTAACCCTGTCTCAAGGTACTGAATACTTTCACACCTTGCAGGTAACACTAATATATGACTACAACAAGCATTTAAGTCTAAAATAACATTCTTTCCCTCATTGAAAAGATCTAAAGTATTTTCCTCATAGTTTAATTTAGCTTTATACTTCCCTAAAAAATTTCTCCCAATTATACCATCTGTATGACATTCCAACGAATCAAATACATAAAACTTTTCCCTAAATTGTATGTTTCCTATAGCGAGATTTAAGTATACATAACCTACGGAACATACTCTACCCCCTATGCCATTTATTTCAAGATTTTCCTTATGTAAAGGTATACTTGCATCTAAATGCTCTAACTTAAGCGCACACAATGACGCTCCCGTATCTACTAAGAATCCTAAACTTTTGTTGTTTACTCTAAAAGAAACTGAATTTGAGTAATTTTCGGAGTAAGTAAAAATATTATTATGACTATTCCCTTCTACTTTAGGGACGAAAAAATGTTTGCTCCCTAGAAACATCATACGGCAACGTTTCCTGACCTGCATTAATGTCTTGGTCAGCAAAATTTATTTGTCTCCGCGAATTTCCACGATAACCGCGAGTAAACGAACGTCCTCGGTGTCCCCCCTGAAAACGCTGACCTTGCGGATTGCTATTACCATTACCTAAGCGAGAATTATTTTGTTGATAATTAGAAACATGATTGTTATTTCTATTAGTTACGTTTCTATTGAAATTGTTATTAAAATGTCTTCCAGAGTTTCTAGCTCTGTTAAAACCTGCAGAAAAATTTCTGTTGTTTCCTCTTCCTCTAAACATATTGAAAATTTGTTGATTACTGCTTTGAGAGGAAATTTCTTCATCTTGCGCCGCTCTAATGGCATCTTTTAAAAATTCAAAATTTCTAGCAGATATGATTGTGCTGAGTTTATGATTTCTAAGGCCACCTGTAAACCTTTTTATAGCGATTTTTTCGTTTATTGGTCTTAAAATATCAAAAGCTCTTGAATCACCGTCTGCTTGAGAAATTGTCAGATTTACTAAGATATCTTCAAGATTTTTACCAAACTCAGAAACAGTATTATCGCCTTGCTTGGCGGAAAACAATTTTGCCTGAAGGGCGGTATCGGATTGTTTCGTTAAAAGATGTTTTTTTATGTCTCCTAATAATGAATCCATAGAATCGTAACTAGACTTTAATCTCAATTTCGCATTATTTGAAATTCGTGTTTTCAGAATGAATTTAATTAAAATAGGCTTGCCATCATCGTTAAGCATAGAATGATAAAATTCTGCCGCGTCGATTAGTTTATGTGTAATAGCTTCCGAGTCATCCATTACAGGCAAGAGGCTCGTGGCCACTTTCAGGTCAAAAGCCGACATATCTGAATGTATAATTTTCGCGTCCTGGTTATCCCGATTTGTACTTTCCGCGTCTTGGTTATCACTACTCAAACCTTCTGCGAATTGTTTATCAAAATTTATAATTTCCTGATATACTTTTTTAATTTTGTCTATAGTATTTTTAGAATATTCAATGTCTGCTTCGTCGAGTTCAGAATCTTTTATTTTTTGATTAATAGCAGAAACCTCCTCACTCAGTCGAGAGTAAATAGTTTTTGCTTCCCTAACTTTAGTTGAAACGATGGATGTTTTTCGTCTGTCGTAATTTAATTTTCCTAGATAAGTTCTGACATCTGCTAGAGAACTTAAAATTATGTTTAAGTTATCTCCCATGAAAAATATGCAAATCTAATTATTTAAGAGCAAAGTACTTGTTAAAGAGGTCCCTATTTCAATACAATTTACTTAATTCTATAACTTACTTAGTACATTTTTTCTTTTTAATTACTAAATTGCTTAATTTTTTCCATTCCTTACATATCGCCTTGTTTCTTATGTCCATTTTCAGTTTTTTTTTCCCATAAGTGTAATAACCATCTTTATAATTATCCTAAAAAGAACCTAAAAAAAAAAAATTTTATACTGCTTCCTCCGTCATTAATTCATCCCTTGATTTTCTTAACTCGCTTCTGTTAATTTCTCTTCGAATAGTTTTTCGTAATTCCTTACGATAACGAAGAATCCCACTATATATGATATACAGGATAACGGCTACTACAAGTGTTAGTAAAAGGTACTCTGACAGCGAAAACCCCTTGTTTGATATTTCGCTCCTTGCGTCTCCATTCGAGGCCTGGTTGATAACTATTTCCTCTTTAGACTTGGCACTACCCATTTTACTCCATATCGGTGCTTTTCTTCTTATGGTTTTTTGGCTGGCAGGATCGCCATGTAATAATTTGATGTTCAGATAGGTGGCAGCAAAGGGTTCAAAAAAAACGGTGTTTCATATTCAACATCAAACTATATTCTCAATCTTAGTCCATGTCGCCACATACATAGTTGTTCCACTTACGCTAAATGTTTATATTACATATTTGTTATATCGACAGTATTGTTATACTAGCTAATCATAATAACTAATTAGAACACTAATACAATATACTAATACAGAGTGTTTTACCCTCATATTACATCATAACAGGTCAGGTCAGTTTACTTTGCCAAATCTTATTTAACAAGAACTGAAGACAGTATAATTTTTTTGAAAATATTTAATTTTCGGTGTCAGGCAACCAAGTCTACAAAAAATGAAAAATAAACAACATTATCAGCTTTACAATCTTTGAGTTAATTTTATACCATATAAATATTTCAGCCTAAAGCAAGACGTCCAACTATAGAGAAAATTAGAAGCGCAATAGAGAAAGAAAAACAAACTTTAAACAGTAATCAAATTGAGAGTGTCGTCCATGTCAGCATTGAAGTAAGCGACGCCTCGACAGAAACAGAAACACAAAAGAAGAAAAAGAAGCGGACGTCTGGCACAAAGAAACCTTTAAATTCCACAAGAAGAGATAGTAATAGTGCTAGATCAGTTGATACTGGGAGCAGTACTGCTCAAGTTCGAAACAAAACAGCCAAGAAAATAAACAAGAAACATAATATTAATAGCAAGATCGACATGGAAGTACAGTGCTCTATATTCAAAGTCAAAACAAATGAGTAAATCAATACTGTAACATCAAAGATATTACCTTTTAATAAAAAAACTAAAGATTTAACCCACTAATCTTGCGTGGTCGTTATTTTCCATATTCTAACATGCCCATTAAATGACAGACATAATAAACTACTATGTATATATATATATAGGTACTTTAGAGGATATGTACATTATCTAAAATGTAACGGTATTATACAATAATATACATGGTGCAATCTTAAAATTTATATTTTATAGCCGGCTTCGAGCAGTTTTTTGATAGAGAAATCTGTGAAACTTTCGGAAGGCAAAAGAAATTAAACATTTATCTTAAGTACATGAACATTACTGGCTTGTGGAAACTTTAATGACCCATATGTTTATTTCTAAGTACAAGATTTATGGTTACTAGACAAGGAATTCGTCTTAGCGTCCCAGGTAGCAAGCTGCCATAAGAATGACGGTATTTTTAGGGAATATTTGGTCATTGAACGTCATCCGACTAATTAAGTATATGGGTACGTAAATTTGATGTAATTATAATGTCGTACTATTGACGCCACTAATGAGTCGACATTTAAATTTCAACTTTTGGTCATCAGTTCATCAGTATTATGATTGTTTGTTGATTACCCTTTTCAGAGTAACGACGTTTACCCACTGACAAAAATGGATCTACCACTGTCGTGAGTTGCAAAATTAGAGCTACTTTAATGCACGTCTATATGTTGGCAAATCATTTAAAAACGCTACAATTATTCAGCTTTTTTGGTTCGCCGCAACACAGAAAGAGATTTTTTATCAACATTTCAAACACATCTGGGATTACCACAATCCCTCATCTTGTAACCATTTTATCAGTTACCCGAACTCATGTTTTTGGGTTGGGAAAACTTACTAATTGATTTAAAAGTGTCCTTTTTACCCGGATGTGCATTATTTTAACTCATCATCATGTGTAAATTATTTTGGGTTGGAATAATTCAGGACTTGATTAAAATTAAGTCATAAAACATGCTACAAAAACCCATGTCGTTCCTTCCACTATTCTGACCTATGAGTACATTCGATTATTCGATCACGCGTAGGCGCAGAAGTAACTTAATGCACGTTGCGTCGACACGTTGCTATCCACGGTCCGCGAAATCGTTGGATGTTTCATCCTGTTCTGTGTTTTTGTTGGCAGGTCGGTGCATAAAAATTATTGTTTATTTCGGTAATTCGATTCATTTCACTGTTGAGTTTTGTGCTGGTTGGTTTAAAATGGGAGAAGCATACAAAATATTGATAATGGAATGGGACCTTTTAATTTTTGTTGACGTATTTGAAGGGTAGGTAAGTGTAAAATATGTTTTCTAAGAATAATATAACTTGACTGGAACACGCTCTGAGACTGATACAACTATTTAAGATTTCTGAAATACACAGAAGATTTCACATTTTATACTAATGACAGTTTGTCAATAGCTACCCACTCACCAGCATTCATTCCCGCCGTTTTTTCCTTCCACGTTCTTTCCTTTTGTTATTATCGATCGTTAGTGGCGTAAGAGATGACGGCCTTACGCTTCATTTAGGTATAGAACAAGTTTTCTTTCATTTCAATTTATTAAAAGGAAATAATGTGAAAGGAAAGAATGACGGGAAAGAATGCTGGTGTATGGGCAGCTATTGTATCAATTTAAAAATTGCATGTTAAAAAAAAGATGTAATTTTATTTTTGAAATACCAAAAAGTCAATTGGCATAAAATGCTATATAATATAGTCATTCAGATACAGAGGAAGACAAAACTGACAAACAGGTTAAACTAATTTATTGTGTTTTTATTGATATTTTTGTTCTAGGATATTAGCAAAGTACCTGAAAGACTTCACAAATTTTTCGCTTCTCTTTGCTTATTTTTTGTTGCTTAAGATATTATTATGGATCTATTCTATCAAGATTTTGTAGATGTGTTCCACATTGAAGTAACTACATTTAAAGCTAATTAGTGCTATTTTTATTTATATTTATATTATTATATATAAGTACTTATATCTTTTGTATAAAACATTTGTTTACTATTCAACTTTTATCATTATTGTTGCGCATGGTGAAGTAATCACTTCTTTAAATGCGTTGGTTAAATGTAAAAATGTTTTTTTTTTACTAATAAACGTACTTTAGCTAATAACTGGGTTTGAATTAAGTTTCGAAATACACTCCTAAAGCACATCTTTAATATTTTCAAAAAAAAAAATACAGTATTTTTTAACCATTCTATATTTTGTTCAGAACCACTAGTGCATGTTAAGAAAAACGAATTACTGACGCTATCGTGGAAAAAGGTACAACACAAATTTTGTATTATATTGTAGGGCTGCGTTTATACCTGAGAAAAATGACAGAACAGGAAAAAATACAATGCTATGACTGGCTAATATTTTTTATTGACATTAGACAAATAAATGATGTTTTTTTCAAGTATGGACGTACCGTGCAGCATACTTCTTCGAAGTTACGCCTGCATATTGTGGATAAACTTGATATAACTTTTTTTAATACATTGCAATTTTTTACCTTTTTTACAAAATTAAACAGGAGTATTATCCACAATATGCAGGCGTTAAATCAAAGAAATATTTTGAGAGCCGATAGTCAGCAATTTAGGTAGTCCAAAATCGGGGGTGTGGTAGTCCAAAATTGGGGGGTGGCATTCCTAACTCTAATTCAGGCTAGCCCAGTAAGTAAACAAAATATCACATTTTAGATTATATCTTCTGACAGCCAATCGAGTACGTTATTCCAGCCATCATCGTAAGCTAGAACAACTCAATAATCGAGTTTTCATAGCTCGACTCATGAATTAATCTAGCCCGAGTAGTAAACGAATCACAATTCACCTATTGGTATCTGGTAGCTTAAACAATGAATTGCTGCAGCCCAAGTCGCAAGCTACCTCAGTAAGCATGTTTAATTTTAGGAGCATACATCATGTGTTCGGCAAACCCAAACGATTAGCTACGGTAGCCTTATTAGTAATGATTTAAGTCGGTTGGGTGAGCCGTTCCAGTCCATAAAATAACACATTTTCTGAGTTATTATAACTTAGGAACAGTGATTTGATGCAACTTGTTTGATTTAGTTGCTGTAATTCAGAGGTCTGGACCAGAGAACTACCTACCTAGTTCTCTGGTCTGGACTGTCCCCTATTGGCAACACGCGTCGAGCTAGGACAACTCATATTTGAGTTATCTCAACTCGATATTTCGCTCAGTGGCATTCTGTATAATTTTGTGGTTAAGAGCAGTGGCGGCTCGTGCCATTTTAGTAAAGTAGGGCCAGGTAAACCCTTAGCGCCGCAGTCAAACAAATTTTGGGTGCCACGCCCTTTTTTGTTAATAGTTCTTGCTTTTAAAGTAGGAAAAATAAGCAAAAAGGCACCTAATTTAATTTATGAATTTACAATCATATCTTGAATATACCTAAACACGATAACAAGTTGAAACACACAAGCAATGTCAGTGGTTTCATCTGCGATAAACGGAAAGTCCTTTATTTCTTTTATGACTTCATCATGATACGCATCTAACATACAGTCCAGAAGTTCATTTTGTAGGGGTTTTGATGTTCCTTTAAATACTTTCGATTTTTCAATATGATCTTTAAGAGTTTTGTCTAATTCTGAGCTGAAATTTATTAATTCACGAAATATGCCCCTATTTTCCGACGTCTCTTTTTCGTCATGACCTCTTAAAGCTAACTCAAATGCACCACAAAACCGAACGCAGTTTATAATTTGGTTTAATATGTATCTGTTTTTATCAATTTGTTCATTTTTCTTCATTATTTCATTGTGATATGCAGAATTTAATTGAGTTTTAATGTTAATTTTACCAAGCATACTGAAATTAAATATATTGTTTAAATGTACCTTCAATTTTTCAGGTGTCTTCATTTTGTCCCAGAAATGGACCAAATCATCTGTACCTTTTTGGGACCAAGTTTGCTTCCCACCAAATAAAACACACATAAAACAAAATAGTCTATTAGTTTCATCACAACCGCACACCCAAGTATTTTTTCCATAAAGTTTCCTTTAAAAATCTAATAGTATTCATTACTTATGTATTTCTAAAATAAAAATTTCGTTAAACCTACATTAAATCAGCCGCCGGCCGAACGAAAACAAATCGGGACGCGACGCGAACATCAGCTGTTTAAAACGTCTAACATCAAACGGTCAAACGAAGAGAGCCTGGCTACCCGTCGAGATTTTTGCCTGCTTGCATTCAAGGTCATTTCCAACGTTTTTTTATTGAGGTGATGGCGTTTCGTCACCTCCCGTGTGCCTCGTCGCGCTTGGCGCGGAAGCTACGTTACCGTTTTACGCATAATCGCTTCCTTTTAGATGGAAATTTGCACCCGACTGTGTTCCATTTTTAAATTATTTTGCTAATTGCTTTAAAAACGAGAATATTAATTTTAATAGGTTTTGGTAATTTGTAAAGGGCAGGACGCTAGACAGGAGGGCGGGTAGTGCCATGGCACTGTGGCTCTACCCCACGAGCCGCCACTGGTTAAGAGATCTCTGAAGTTCTTTCTGTCGTTTATTTCTTTTGATTTGTAATGCCAATTAGAAAATATCTTAATTGTTAACTAGTCTTACCAAACAAGTACGTTATCAAAAAATCTGAAACAAATAATTCATTAAACAATATAAAATCCAAGCTAATGCAACTATGCACCTCTTTAAATTATACATTATAGTCAAGATCCGACCATAGAACGACCTTCACCCGTCGCGTAACGGGATGATACATGTTTTTATATAAAATTTAATATGTCAAAAAATATATTTCGTGAAGGTTGCCTGAAAATTTTGGTGCAAAGTATTTTTTAATTAAAAATTAAAATTTTTTTTTTTTAAACGTTTAGCGTTTAGGTTAGATTCTATCATATTTCACATAAATTGTGTGCAATATAATATGTCAAATATGACAGAACCTAACCTAAATGCGTTACTACAGGGTGGCCCATTAGTGCGACAAAGGTCAATATCTCCTGTACCACTAAGATAGCGGAAAACTTTTGACGAAGCTTATTAAGGGTTAAGAGGTGCTTAAGTAGTCAACCCAGCGTATGCATATTGCACAAGCTACTTGCTTTCGATTTGTATGCAATTTAATACGTAACCGAATGAGTGCAATGTTTAAAAAAAAAATCATTTTCTAATTTTTAATTAAAAATACTTTGCACAAAAATTTTCAGTCAACCTTCACGAAATATATTTTTTGACATATTAAATTTTATATAAAAACATGTTTCATCCCGTAACGCGATGGGTGAAGGTCGTTCTATGGTCGGATCCCCTACTAAGTATTAGAAGAACCGAATCATATCCTTTAAATAATTAAACATTTTGAATAATTTAGGTTCAGTGTCAGCTTCTGCAAATTTTGAAATTGAATCTTATATACCAAAGACATTAAATAAACCTAGTAAAAAAATGGAATATTTTTTTCACCAAAAACAACCGACAACCAAAAAATACTAGGCCACAGAATATATAGCTGATGCGTAGCTATATATTCTGTGACTAGGCCCAATTCCTCTGAAGTGAATTAAAATAACCTTATCCCAAACACTTTTTGTTTCTGACAATCTTTATTTATAAGAAAATAACACAAAAAGCATCTATTTCTTTCCAAAATTATGTTTTTTAAGAAAATGGCGATAATCGAATACTATCTGTGGGTAGATTTATTAGGTTTATTTTGTGATTCTCCTTGGTTTTTTTATAACAAACTTTTGCTGTACAGGGTGTCCCAAATTCGAGCCTCATCATGGGGATCTCGGAAACTATAAGAGATACTACATCGGTCAAATTGTGGCAAAGTTGCGCAATTTTGTACTGAGCAATATCGCAAAAAAATATCTGAGCTATCTTTTTTAGTTTTTGAAATTTTTGCAAAAAACTAAAATTTTGAGTTTTTGTTTTTTTAAACTGCTTGACTTATTTTATCCGCCACAAAAAAACAAGCACAAGATTGTCAAGGCAACTTTTTACGCTCCATATTGTGACGTTTTTAGAATTTCGTTACAACGTTTCGTTTTTAAGGAACTATTATGAACTTTAATTTTTTAAATACGGACCTGCATTTTTTATTTTATTTTTTGATAGCCCTTTAAGCCCTGAAATAAACCATGTACCACACTTAATTATATTTAGACGTTCTGATGTCATTATTACATCACTTCAGGAATGTGATAATTATTTTTAAATACGGCCCTGGTGTACGTTACTTAATCTTTTTACCACATACAACATGTAAATGGATCCGGAATTTTATACAAATAATTCACTATACCTATTTAAGTTTTTATATAAATTGTAACAAAGTAAAAATAAAACCAAACAAAACAAAGGTTGCTATGACAAGAACTTTTACTTGATTGTTTGGCTTAAGGTGGAATTCTCAACGTCATTTCATCTTTTGCCAACCTATAACCTATTTCGCGTTGCTTTTTTTAGTCTATTTTTTGATTAACTAACATTTAAATAAAATCAATATCGTCTATACTATAAAATCAATATCGTCGGTACAATATTTAGGTAATAGCTGACATATTACAAAAATATCAATTTATTTCATTGCTAATTTTGGGAGAATTGTATAGTGAAAGAAGAATGACATAATAACGTTAAAAAAATCATACCCGACATTTTTCGCTATAAAATTCTCCCAAAATATTTAATGAAATTCGTTGATATTTATTTATTATGTCAATTATTACCTATAAAATATGAAGACGATAGTGATTTTATTTAAATTTTGTGTAAAAGCTAGACAAATTAAATAAATATAGGTACGCGAAATAGGTTCCCAGATAACCAAAACTGTATCCAAAAGCGCTTAAAAAGTACTTGTTATCTGTTACTGTAGAATCGGAGAAGCGCTTTCATATTTAACTTGCAAAGCGCCCCGGCGTCCGGACGGCCGGCTAAATCCACGCGGTACTTTTTCAGCAAATATGGCCGCCGGGCTCGCTATAACGATTGCTAAAAAAGCACTTTAAAAGCGCTACCTCTGAATAAGTATTCTACGCGCTTTAAATGCACTGCTTTCAAGTGACGGAATTTCAATGCTCCAGGTCTTAGTTAAGGCACATACAGGAGGAGGCGATATAACTAAAGGAATAAATTCCGTCTAAAAGGTACAGGGTTAGGAAAAATTACCAGAACGTTCGATTATTTTAAAATATACAGGGGTTATCAAAAAACGTCTTTTATAAAAAATGTAGGGCTGTTAAAAATCTACATATCGGTGATAAATTAAAATATACAGGGTCGCCCACAAAGTTGTGGAGAATGATAGTTATATTTTTTTAAATGGAACACCCTGTATATTTTTACATTTTTAAATTCCACATAAAATTATAATTATTTTTTTTTTAATGCACTATTAGTCTATACTTCATAGTTTCCGAGATATTGACTCTCGAAAAGTGACATTTTTGAACTTTGACAGCTTATAACTTTTTAACAGTACGTCTTAGAGCAAAACGGCTTACATGTCCCTGTCTTCAAATTTTATTATCTTTCCAAAAAAATCAACTTCTGGTTAAACCGGATGTAACTCGAAAGAAGGAAATATAGTTGTTCCGGTTTAACTGGAAGTTGATTTTTTTGGGAAGATAACAAAAATTGAAGATAGGGACATGTAAGCCGTTTTGCTCTAAGACGTACTGTTAGAAAGTTATAAGCTGTCAAAGTTCAAAAATGTCACTTTTCGAGAGTCAATATCTCGGAAACTATGTAGTATAGACTAATAGTGCATTTAATAAAAAATAATTATAATTTTATGTGGAATTTAAAAATGTAAAAACATACAGGGTGTTCAATTTAAAAAATATAACTATCATTCTCCACAACTTTGTGGGCGACCCTGTATATTTCAATTTATCACCAATATGTAGATTTTTAACAGCCCTACATTTTTTAAATAAGACGTTTTTTGATAACCCCCTGTATATTTTGAAATAATCGACCGTTCTGGTAATTTTTCCTAACCCTGTATATGGTGTCCATATAAAGTGCACATTTTAATTATTATATTTTGTGTAATTTTTAAGATTTTTTTATGTATCGCTACAACGTAATTATTTTATTTGGTCGCACCAAAAATGAATGTACCAAAACCTAGACCTTTTCCTTTCGCAAGCATTAAATTTTCTCCAGTATTCTAAAACTTAAGGGAGTAGGGGAGAAAATTAAATAAGACTTTTAAATGCAAAATAATTTTAATATTTAATTTTTTTACCTCGTCAGAAACATTTATAATTAATACATCGATAAACTAAAAGTAGCATATTAGTTATGACATTGATTAATACAAGCATTTTGGACTTGCATTGTCAAGTTTCAACTGGTAAGTATCTCCAGTCATCTTCAGGTGAATACTAAATTAGTAAAGTAAAGTAACTACAGGTCTATTTATACTATCTAAATAGGTGCACTGAAATATGTGCAGTCATGCATTTAATTCGAGGTCTTATTCTAAGATTACATATCTTAACAAAGGTTTCCATATATTTCCTATGTCCAATGATGTTCAAGGAAGCTGTGGCTATTCATCAAAACCTAGGTTGCTTCAGTAAATATTAGTAGACAAAAGAAATATATTGAAACCTTTGTTAAGTAGATGTAATCTTATCATAACTGCACACATATTTCAGGCATGCTTCAGTCGAGGCTTCAGTGCACCTAGCTAGTATAGACCTGTAGTTACTTTTCTTATTTAGTATTCACCTGAAGACGACTGGAGACACATACCAGTTGAAACTTTGTGATTTAAACCAAATAAAGACAATGAAAGTCCAAAATTCTTCGATCAATCAAGATCATGCATTGTCTCCAACCTCAGACAGTTAAAGACACTGTTTATAAAAATAAGATTAGACCCAGCAATAAACAGTTTTATATTTATAGATTTAATGCCTGGATCTTCGAAACTGTATAAAAGTGCTGTGTTTAAAAGATTAGTTAGTTTTGTAACCAGCTGTATAAGTACGTAAATATATACATATAAATACATAGTTGCACATGGAGACAAAAATTATTTTAGCAATTGCAAAGTGGTATATAATATGTGCCACACATACAACTTGGTAACACAAAGACATAAAAATACGGAAGACATTTTAAAGATAATATATATAGTATACATACAATTTTGTTTCTTTTAAATCAGCTTGGTATCCTGGAAATTATAGATTGGACAGCAGTAAAACTAATAATTATGCAGTTCTTTTTCCCCTTCCTCCTTCTCTGTTGCTTAGATATAATTTAATTGTACTTCTACATCTTTTTCGGTGGCATTTCTTGAAAAACATTTTTTTTCTTACAGCAACGTACTACAAAATAAAAAGCAAACTTTTATATTTAAAGCACTTTTATCTACAAACTTTAACACTATTAAAAATAGGCTTTTTAAATTTTAATTTTCAATGTCAAAAATGATTAATTTTAAGATGGCAATTTTAAGTCTTACTTTAAACACCAGTGTAAAAAAATAGTTTTACTTTAACACCATTAGTCCTTACTAAGTAAGGTGTTAGAAGCTGTAACACCATGCGTAATGGTTAATTTTAATTTTGAAAAAGTTTTTAAAATATTATCGTCTATTTTAGTGCCAAGTTCAACAGTTTTTGTAAAAATAATGTATGATGTAAGTATCCCTTAAAAGTGGTTTTATCTTGTTCCTTTCTACTAAATAAATTGGAACTTTTAACACTATAACATCATGAACTACTATTAATTAAACTAAAAAAAATGTCAATAATTATTGTTTTAAACAAATTCACAAAAAAATGTAGTTTTAAAAATTGACTACCTATATAGTTTATTGACACACACAGATATAAAGTGTCTATAACCATCTAGCTGAGCTTGGATATTTAAATATATACGGTTAGTAATGAAAATATACTTATAATATTGTCTTTTACATCCTTACCTAAAATTAATTTTCAAACTTCAGTCAATTGAGAAAAAGTAATCTTATTATTACGTCTTGTCCAGTTTAGTTCCTTCTGCGAAAGTGTTCTTAATAATTTGCACTTATTATTATTCGAGTTGTGTCAATGGAGTCGTCCACCTACAACTTCAAAATCCTCTCTGACCTAAAAGGTTATAGTAAAATTTAATGTACATTCACGTTATTTGCAAAATATTTATTTGTTAATTATATACCTGCGCATTTTTAGGTAAAAGTTATTTAATATTTAGTAATAAATGATTTATTTTTACTTTTAATTATCAGTATTTTGCACGAAGCTACAAAAATATCACTAAATACTAAATCTCGTATATTCTTTAGTCATAACCCCCATTTCGCTGCAGAGGGGAAGGGTAAATATTCTTTTAGAAATGCATTTAGTCTTATAGTCATTATCAACTGTAAAATTCATAGTAGGTATAAGAATTTAAAGTTAATTTATTTATATAAATTTCATATAATGCCAAAAGCGACCAATATGGCCGCGGGTCATTTCTATCTTTTTTTTCTGTGGTTTCTATCCTGAAGCCGAATAAAATGGAAAACTCAACAGCTCTTGCCGTTATAGCCCGCTATTACATAGTTCCTTGCTTAATTAAGTAATTTGCAGTTACTAAAATGTGTAAATTATAATATACATACCTCATTTTCTTGAAGTTTCTTGCTATATAATTTCACTAAACAAGTGTACCAAACAAAAAACCAATTAAAAATGGACGAAGTGACGAAAGTCGAAGACCGAAGACCAAAAACGACGAAACTATATAACCTCACTCGGTGTGACTGAACTGTCAACGTCTTACGCGCTTTTAAAGCGTATTACTTTTAAGTGCTTGCACAACATGCACAAGATATGCACTTCTGGCATACGGTTACAGAGGTGCTAATTTTATAAATGCCGGCCGTTATATTTTAAGCGGTTGTTCGTTAAAGCTGAAATAAACCAACGAATAATTATTGCTTTTTCCGCACCACAAAGTGAGTAATCCTTTTATGACTGCCGGCCAACGCAATATCGGCAGATTAAAACCAAGTGTGTTATCTGGGATAGGTTAGCAAGCATGTTGATACTTCCACCTTAATTATCTTGACAACTGCAGTCACCATTTATACTGAATATTTCATCAAAATTATGTTTTCTGCTTTAGAAAAGCGCGACATGTTACGAGTTTATTATTCTTCCAATAGGAATTCACAAATTTCTTGTGACCGTTATTTACAGGACTATCCTGAACGCTTGCAGCCTCATTATAGTTATTTTGCTACGCTTGATACTTATTTAGCCCAGTATGGTAGTTTTAATAAACCAAGAGTCAAATATACACCAGGGCCGTATTTAAAAATAATTATCACATTCCTAAAGATGTAATAATGACATCAAAACGTCTAAATATAATTAAGTGTGGTACATGGTTGAATTCAGGGCTTAAAGGGCTATCAAAAAATAAAATAAAAAATGCAGGTCCGTATTTAAAAAATTAAAGTTGATAATAGTTCCACAAAAACGAAACGTTGTAACGAAATTCTAAAAACGTCACAATATGGAGCGTAAAAAGTTGCCTTAACAAGGTTGTGCTTGTTTTTCTGTAGCGGACAAAAAAAAAGTCGAGCAATTTAAAAAAACAAAAACTCAAAATTTTAGTTTTTTGCAAAAATTTCAAAAACTAAAAAAGATAGCTCAGATTTTTTTTTACGATATTGCTCAGTACGAAATTGCGCAACTTTGCCACAATTTGACCGATGTTTAATCTCTTATAGTTTCCGAGATCCCCATGATGAGGCTCGAATTTGGGACACCCTACAGTGGTTATGGGGATTTATTTTTTACTTCATTTGTGAAGTAATTTATGTATGTATTTGTATCCTCATGACATGATATGTTTAGTTATTTAAAGTTCTGTATTTTGAATTTTCATTAGGTTTTTATTAAATGTTACTTTTTTCCTGTTTAATTCTATTAAATAATTGATTGTTTAAAATTCAAAGTATATGTTTTTAAATTAATAAATAGTGATTTTTATTTAGTGCATTAAATATCAAGTTTGATATTTAAAGTTTAGTGTAATAAAAATAAGTTAAAATAGAAAAACAAATTAAATAAATTACTCAAAATTGTATCTTTCCTGTTTAATTTCGTTCGGAAATTATAATATGGCAACGCAGCATTGAACGCAAAACATGTGCAGACGCGCTTGATTCGCTCTTCTACAATATTGGGGCGGCGAAACTCTTGCATGTTGTCAGGGTTGTTCAGAGCGGTTTCCATTTGTCAGTTTAGTGCATGTCAAATATATTTCTATGTTATGCCAATAAATAACGCCATAACTTTTAATCTGCATGCTGAGTTTGATATTTCAATTGTAAATTAAATTAACGCTGTATTTTTCCAAGCCATTATGCTAATAAACCATTCAGAATCCAGTACAAGTCTAAAATATGGTAAAAGACCTTAGCCCAGTCCTGTCTCTGTTGCCAACATAATAACGTAAAATAGTCCAGACTTCAACAGGGTGCCATAAATGACAGGTGAGTCACGATGCGGCGTGCCGGCGTGTCAAATTTGACTATTTCACATTTTATATTATCTGTCTTGCAAACAAAAAAAAACACAAGATAACAGTTTTGCCGTACAATGCCCATTTTATTGAAGTGGATATTTTTCTGTAATTTTTAATTGCATTAAAATACAACCAAAAGAAAAAGGAATTACATTTTTTTCTAAATTAAAACGTCTGCAAACCTACTAAGTATAGCAACTTAAATAAAATTGCATTTTACATTTTAAAATTGTATTCCATAGTTATATGCCTTTTAAATAATTAGTCAGATGTGTTATTAATAAGTGCAAAAATAGAATACGAAGTCTTGATGACCTACAAATAAAAAATAGATAATTATAGGATGGTTTAGAAAAAAAAACTATTGGTAGATACCGGGTGGTACCCCGCCAGACGGGCCATTAGAAATTCCATGTAAATATTGCTATTCTCAAATATGGCTCCCCTCTTAATTTTACATCAAAATTATATTATTATACTTTTTTGGAGGTCCTTTGTATGATGGACTCGCACATCAAATTTTATTATTGTCTAACTAGTCAATTTAAAGATATATAGAAAAAACTCTTCGTGCAATTCTTCAAAATTAAATACAGCTGTGATACCCCAGATAGCAAAAGTACGTCCTATGGACGTAATTCGTACCAAAGTCTCCGGACGTATGTACGTCCATGGGACGTACATAAAATCCATTTTAGGAACGAAGGACGTAAAAAGGACGTCCAAATTCCGAGCAGGTGGACGTCCGATGTACATCCATTTTAGATCCAAAAGTACGTACAATGGACATAAAATGGACGGAAAATATGTACGTACTATGGATGTACGGTATTGAACGAAAAGTAAACATACTGTGAACATGAAGTACGTACAGGGTGTCCCATTTTCGATACTTTTAGTGGATATTGGAGTTATTATCAAAGATAGAGATTTGCGGTTTTCGCGTCACTGTGCTACTTTTTAACGAAACGTATTATTCCGGTGTCAAATATGTCATGACATCCTTAGATTTTAATCTACAAGGCGATTTTGAAAATCTTTCCTTTTTAGGCACCCCTCGTAATTCCGTTATGCGTCAACATATTAAAAAAGTTAAAACTGATGTTTGTAGAACTTTTTACGTAGAGCTCAGTGGCGTAATCAGTTTTTTTCTAAAAATGTTAGTTTTCCAGATATTAACCCAACCTATGCTTTTTTAAATAGGACACCCTGTATATTATTTTTTATATTGATTAAGTATCATTTGGGCTTTTCAAAAATGTATAGATGTTTATATTTATTTTGAAAAACAAGCTCAAAATTTGATGTTTTTAATTATTTACTTTATTTGTAACAGTAGGCTATGGCCAATTTATTAGAAACAAATTGAAATGACCAAAAATTGAAAAGTTTGTCAGACTATTGTCATTTAATGAAATACTTTTATAGGTCGGTCATTTTATTTTACTTATTTTTATCAATGGCTGTTTATGAGAATTATGAAAAGTATGACATGTTGGTATGTTGGAAATTCCCAAGAAGCTTCTGAATTATAATTCAATAGGTAGGTAATGTATTTAAAAGTGCTTTCATTATGATAATTTCTCTTGTCTGACGATTGTTTTCATTCATATTAGGCATCCAGAAAGAAGGCAACCATTTTCAGAAATATTTGCTCGTTTGAAAACCAATCTAGTTGAGCACGGGTCGTTTATTCAGCCACGTCCCAAAACATACTTCAAAGAAGACAGGAAGAGAAAGGAAATACATATTTTATCTTACGCAGAAGCAACGACTTCATCTTCCTGTAGAAAAATAGAGGAAGAAATTGGTGTAACAAGTTCTGACGCTCAGAGAATATTGAAAAAATATAATTACTATCCATATAAATTTAAGATAGTGCAACATTTACACCCCGAAGATGCCGAGCGTCGAATAACATTTTGCCAATGGTATTTAGAACAAATCCGCACTAACGCATCTTTTGGCAGACTTGTCATCTGGTCTGACGAATATTATTTTTCAAGTGCAGGAATTTTTAATCGTCATAACACGAGGTGTTGGTCTGCAGAAATCACCATTTAATTTTCGAAAGGGCACAACAAGGGCGCTTCGGGATTATTGTATCATGTTTCATTTTGGGCCGCCACATAGTCTACCGGATGTATGATGGGGGTCTCACAGCTCGTAAATACCTAGAAATCCTGGAGGAAGTTATTCCCGAATTGCTGGAAAATATTCCATTGGCCCATTTCAATTCCGTCTATCTCCAACAAGACGGTGCTCCGGGTCACAACTCTCTGCTAATAAGGTCATTTCTGGACAATAACTTTCCTCAAAGATGGATAGGTACAAATGGGCCTGTGAGGTGGCCCGCACAATCTCCCGATCTTTCCATTTTGGATTTTTTTTTGTGGGGTTTTATGAAAAATCAAGTATATAAGACACGACATGAATCTCTAGCGGAACTTCGTGAGGCAATTGAGTTGGCCTTTCAAACTCTTCAGAATAGATCTATTATTCTTTTTAATGCAATTGGAAGAATGCCAAAATTGTGCCAATATTGCATTCAAGAAAACGGGCGGCATTTTGAAAATCTTCTTTAAAAAACCCTGGGTCGTTATTTTTAATTTTATTTTATTTTCTATTATTGGCACTTTTATGTATCTATTAATGTTGTGTTTGTTTCTTTGTAATACAGTTTCCATCTGAGTTTTATATGTTTAATAAATGTTATTATGTGTTAATTATTATATTATGTTAATTATTGTTGCGTTTGGCCATGGCCTACTGTTACAAATAAAGTAAATAATTAAAAACATCAAATTTTGAGCTTGATTTTTAAAATATATATAAACATCTATACATTTTTGAAAAGCCCAAATGATACTTAATCAATATAAAAAATAATATAAAGGGTGTCCTATTTAAAAAAACATAGGTTGGGTTAATATCTGAAAAACCAACATTTTAAGAAAAAAACTGATTACGCCACTGAGCTCTACGTAAAAAGTTCCACGAATATCAGTTTTTACTTTTTTAATAAGTTTACGCATAACGGAATTACGAGGGGTGCCTAAAAAGGAAAGATTTTCAAAATCGCCTTGTAGATTAAAATCTAAGAATGCCATGACATATTTGACAACGGAATAATTCGTTTCGTTAAAAAGTAGCACAGTGACGCGAAAACCGCAAATATCTATCTTTTATAATAACTCCAATAACCCCTTAAAGTATCGAAAATGGGACACTCTACAATGGACATAAATGGACGCAAATTATGTACGTACTATGCATGTATGGTATTGAACAAAAAGTGAACATACTGTGAACATAAAGTACGTACAATAGACATAAAATGGATACAAATTATGTACGTACTATATGCATGTACGGTATTGAATGAAAAGTGAACATACTGTGGACATAAAGTACGTACGATGGATAACAAAATGACCTTAAAACAATTTAATTTTGTTTACAACTTTTATTTACTAACTGCAAAAAAATCTTAACTCTACTATATAACATTCTTATGGCTACTACTACTTTAAATCTTTTGCTATACAAAAATATATTGCAAGTAACAAAATCTTAAAAGTATACAACGAGAATCCCGTCCACCTATAATTTTTGTTTTTGAAAATAAACAAATACAAGTTGGTATATAGGTCTCTCTCTTACATAAATATGCACGTTTTTTAAAAACGTTAAAGCTCATTTTGTTAACTGCTAATTGGAAACTCCATTTTGAATTTCTCCAAAATAATTTCTTTTGGTTCGTTTGCTGCCTGCGGTTTCCTTAATAATTTATCGACTTTCGAATGTAAGTCTGGAAACACTGGAAAAAGAAACCAACCCATAAGTTCGAGTATACGCATACCTGACAGTGAACATTTAAAAAAAAATGTAGAAAATACTATATTATATAATAGAAAAAGAAATTTACTTGCCAGGAAAGGTTTTTTAGGATTGTTTGCGGTCAACATTCAACATTACTCAACATTAAAACGTATTCTTCGAAACGATCGGTAATAGGTCGTAACAGGCTTTGTCGTAGAGTAATAAATGGGTTGGTCGCTTCTGATTACTCAGATCCTTTTCAATATTTTTCCAATGTGCACAAAAGCACACTAGATATGGCATTACCCACTGGTCGAGTGTATTTTTATTTACTCAATTGAAATCAAGGCAGCGCTTTGCGCCTTTTTACAATTGGATATGTCAAAAAGTGCATATTTAAGTAGAGGGACCTAGTGCGTTCTGCATCAATTTACGCACACCCCTTCTGCGCATGCCCAGGCAGTGCGCAGGCGCGCGTCATATGTCAAACGTCAATTACTAGATGACGTACGTCATCTGTCAACTGTCAGACGTCATATTGGTGGGCGTTAGCTACATTGGGCCTTAGCTACTTTGGCGTTAGCCACTTTGGGCATTAATATTCTATAAATGGAATGTGTTCAGGGTGATGTCATATTACGAATAGAAAAAGATGACGGATGTCATCTGTCAATTAAGACAGCTCAAGGTCACCTGTCACTTGTCAAATGTTGGAAAGAGTTGAAAACGAGGTTATGCGTGTAGGATAACGTAACAAGGCGCCTAAAAGAAACCCGAAGTCGATCGGCTGACTGGTTCGGGAGATATAGTTTTTTGCGATTAGCGCCCTTATGCCTAAAGATGAAAAGGCGAAATTTGGCAAACAGGTATAAGACGAGAGCACCTATCGAGCAGTGAAAGAATTTTTCAAAAATCTCTATTAATAACAAAGCTATACGTATAAAACCATTTGGGCCTTAGCATAATCAATACAAAATTCGTGCTATATAACCATCATTGGTAATGTTTATCATTATTAATATAATTCCAAGACGAGATATCCGCATAATATCAGTAAAATCACCAAAGTTATCAAAAGGGTACATCGGAGAATTCTAATTTTTTCTATATTTGCATTACTTAGGTATACCTATATAATCCCAAACTTAGAATATATCCAAGTCTTCAAATTATTAGTAAAACGAACAAAGCTGCCAAAACGGCTCTTCGGATTTTTATAATTTTATCTAATATCTACATTATTAGCCTATGCCTATACAATCCCGCAATAAAAAAAAATTAACGCCTTTTTGGCAACATGCGCAGTAGACCAAAACTGATGTTTCGGGGCTAAATAAAATAGAAAAATATGCGCAAACCCCGGAAAAAGTACCTTTGGTATTCCGGATGCCAAAGGGCATTCCTTAAATATATATTTGAAAAACGCCCCAAACATCCTTTTTTGGAAAAAATTAGCAAGAACATAATGGGTCAGATATCGTGATACATTCTGTATATGAAACATAGATATTTGTTTAAAACCATCAATTCCTTAGTATAGAAAACGTTCAGATTAATATAAAAGATAACCTCTTATAGAATACATTTTTCAATAATACAAACTATTTCCAACTAACACGAGACAAGATCATCCGGTTTGGAATTAATATATTAGTTGCTGGGAATCTAAATGTTATGGATAAGAATAACTAAGTATTGCATCAGAAAATATGTAATTATTCCGCGAATGTAGTAAACAATTAATCTCCAATGTCAATTGACATGATCGAAGTAAATAAGCAATTAATATGCGTCTAAATTATGGTATATACGAGAGGATTCCAATGGGTAGAGATCGCTTATAATCGTCAAACCACGAAAAATTAGTCGTTTCCGCCACTAAACGAGAGAAGAAACAGATAAAAGCTAACCTATACATCGCCTACCGTGTTAATACCTATAATCTATATCATGTAGTACAGTTTAAATATTAAACAACCAATAATCTTTCTGATGGGATAAAAACATCAAATAAACCATTAAAATACCTAAAAAATTACATTTGAACATATAAAACCCCCCAGTATACCTACACAAGTTCTGACAGACCTATACTTGGGCTATGTGTATGATTATTAGTGCCCTATAACCATTCTATGATTGGTCTATAGTAGGTCTATGATTGTCCTATAGTAGGTCTATGATTGTCCTATAGTAAGCTTATGATTGTCCTATACTAGTCTTATAACGTTTGGACATATAAATATACTATTGCATGATAACATATTTAACAACACCTATATACAAAATAAACAACCAATAAACACTCTAATGGGATAAAAAAAAAAAAACATCCAATAATCCATTAAAACACCTAAAAAAAGGACTTTGAACCTATAAAACCCTATTTAACAGTCTCTATACAAAACAGACAACCAATAACCTTTCTGATAGGGTAAAAAACAGCAAATAATCCGCTAAAGTAGCTAAAAATGGCCTATGAACCCATAAAATCCGTATTTAACAGCTTCTAGACAAAATAAATAACCAATGACCCTGATTGAATAAAAAACATCAAATAAACCATTAAAATATCTAAAAAAATGTTCTGCGAACCCATCAAACGGCTATTTAACAGCTCCTATTCAATAATAAGTAGCCAAAAAACAGCTCTGAACTGGCCGCGGTCGGATAAAAACATCCAATAACCCACTAAAGAAGATGCTTGCGAATACAGCAACTAGATAATATTAAATAGCATGAACACGAATAATTACACCAGAAAATATGTAATTATTATACATATCTCTGAAAATGTAGCATCTGATTAATATCCAATATCATTACCAGCTCTCTATCAATAGGCTAGTGACTAGTTATCATTCTATCTTTGAAAGTAAAACGCAAGAACATAAACTCATGCGAATATCGGATTAGAGTCCTTATGCTCACTAAGCAGCTAATGAACAGCTTTGAAAGGATATACATAGCTATGAACAGCAAATAAGACGTTACTCAACTACTAATCAACCGCTAATCATCTACTAACCCACCACTATTAGGATAACTAATGAACACCTTTGAACCAATAAAACAGCTATTTAGCAGCTCCTATACATAATAAACAACTAAAACCTCTCTGTTCTTCATAGGGTAAAAACTAAAAACTATTAAAACAAACCACTAAAGTAGCACAAAAACAGCCTTTAAATTTATAAAAACGGATATTCAACAGTTCTTAAACCAGACAAAAAACGTTTAATAAACATCTAAGAACCTAATAGATAGCTGAAGCAGCAAAAGTTCGTTTTCACACCTCGCCTACGGCTCATCAGGCTCATCATCAACCTATAGTAGAATGCACGGTATAACACCTTAAGTCGCTAGAAAAAACCAGGGATGGTCCTTCGAGCGGGCGATGCTAAAGATATGAAGCCCTAAACCCCAAAACGAGATATTCGAGACATATCAGATAGACGTTTCAGTCAAAATTAAGAGGAGGGCAGGAGTCTATCATAGACGCAGAATATATTAAGTTTAATATAGGGGACTAAACCAAGCTCATAAAGATTAAGTGCTAAGGAATGATTAAGTGTAAATTAAGCGGACAAATATAAAAAAATAGTCTACTTGGGAACATATAGTTCTAAGTGACCATATATAAAACATAGAGGTTAGACAGAGAACTCACAACATCCCATGAAAATAAATCTAAAATATGTTATACATATCTGTTTATTTAACAACATGCCTTTCAATAGAAAAACACTTAGCGCTATACTAAATTAGGGGTTATAATTCTTAAAAAAGCAATGTGAGCGGTTCTGAAATTGTGTGCATTGTTGAGGAGTAGCCTTATTAAATATCTTATATACACCAAAAGTATTCATATATAAACTAAATAAAGGTAGCCAATAGACGAGTGCTAGTCACGTAAATAAATAATTTAAAAAATAGTCGGTAGGTTCTAGGTTAAAAACTATCCATTAATCTGAAGGCAGAACCATCGAAGTTCCTTAACAGTCAATGTAAAATGCTGTAATACAGTGATTCGTAAGAAGTCGATTGCGATCGGGTGATTACGTCAAAAGACGTAGCCGAACGATTCGACTTGCTGAAATCTAGCGCAAAAGTATAGGTAAGTTATATGTTGAATACAAAAATGTAGCTGTTAAAATCAAAAAACGCACGCTATATAAAATTATTACATAATACATTAATGCAGTGTCAGTCGAATGACTAAAAAATTCAATTGGAACAAACTCCGAATGTATAGAGGTGATAGAAAAAAAAAGGCAGATAGACCTTGTTTACTTATACTATTATAACGATGAGAAATCAATAACCAACATCTGAATCAGTTACATACATACAGGCACTTATGATTATGATATGCATGAAATGGAATTATTCGCTTCAACAGCTAAAAACACCTTATGACATGAAAAAAATAATAGATAACGGACTGTGTACAGAGAAACATGAATAGAGTCCAAGAAAAGCAGCTAAATACGACAAAAATTAGGACCACCCACATGTAATTTGCAAATAAGCAAGAAATAAGCTGTTAGATAGGACCTTATCCGTCAAAAACACCCCCCCTGAAATGCTAAAAAATAATACTAAGTAGAGAAAAATACCTAGAACTTTAGGATAATATTGCTATAAAGACCAGCTAGCTCCTACAAGAGCATTTATGTAACACGAATGCAAGACGAACCTGACCTAACTTCTTAGGTGTGGATATTCTGTATAAAGACCAGCTAACATCAAAAAAGGGGCATGTACGTTCAAAAAAGTATATAGATATGTACGATCATCCTCTAATATTAGGTATACCGAAGGATAATACTATACAACTACTAACAGGAATTAAATTAAAGTTAAAAGATAAGGATATACAGTATTTAAATTATCGAATAATCATCCAAATAAATAAAATCCTCGTTTAAAATGGTATGATAACCACATGAGAGGAGGTTAAATGTATAAATTTGAGGACTTCCGGGTGATCATACTCATCTAATCGATCTTACAACATATGAAAAAATAAATCAATTAATTAGATAAATGGCTTCTTAACGGGGCTTCTAATAGACTAGTGGATAGATATCATCTAAACAATCACAAATAAAACACAAGAGTTGTAAAAATTATTTATCGAATCACAAAATTTGGCACATAACACATGAGGAGAATACCTTCTAATACCAATTATTCGTGAATGTTCGAATACAATCGTATAACTATCAAAAGCAGATATTGGTCTACGACTCGTTAAGGCTATTTGGTAATACTTGCTGATAGATGCATGTACAGCGTAACATCACAAGGCACCTAGAAAAACCCAAAAACCTCATCAGACAACTAGGTCGCGAGTTACGATTAGAGCTGCTATATCGAGAGAGGTGGGAAGGGGTGGGGGTATAGTAAACGGATCGAGGTTAAAACCCTCTAACAACTTGTAAAAAATTATTTAAAAACCGTAGGTCATAAATGTATTAGATTGTATAAAACCATTAATGTCCTAATGGTAGGGATAGTGAATGTTTTTGCAATAGGTAGATATTGAAATAAATATCTATGGAAACGATTAAAGCTATTAAAATAATACAGGCAATAACAATGGGAGGCACATAAAATGCAGTTTTAAACGGGAAATTCAATTATATACATATAGAAACTAACATGCTAAGTATCAAAAACATCATCCAGCCAAGCTGTTTAAATAATATAAAAGTGAGAATATGAAGATGGTTGAGATATTCAAGACGGAGACAAGATGTAAATTTGCAGAAAAATACAGGTAAACAACAAATAATGTAACAAAATAATAAAGTAGTAATCTAACTGAACATATTAGTAAAAAGTGTTGCAGAAAATAAAAATCTATAACAATTTTATCAAGTATTAAAATTTATCCCAAATAATATTTGCTTATACGACTAAGTAGAACACTATTGAAACATCGTGGAAGGAGTGGCGACTACAGGTATAAAATTTAACAACTATTGGTAAAATATATCGAAAAATATCAAAAGTACCACCAATTTCGCCAGAATGCTTATTGTCGAAACCTTAGAACTCAAATATACATTAAAAAATTAAGCCGGCATTAAATGACTTATTTGTCTATTTAATTATTGAATGAGGGTCGTGTGTAGAATAAACTATTCATGCAAATTACCTATAACGTTAAAACCATCCAAGCTTGTTACAGGCAGTACTCCACACACGTCAAAAATTAGTATTTAATGTAAAAATAGAGACTTCAATTCCTATAAAGCACACCTTTAAAAAAAAAATAAAAAATATGCGTATGAAGTGGGTGGAGGGCGAGGTGTTATTATAGATGCGGTAATATTGTTTTTGTATGCTATGTATATAAGATTACGCTCGCAATATGATAAATTATGATAATACTTATTTAAAGGCAAATAAAAACACAGCTATTTTTTATAATATATTTATTTATAAAATTGTATAATACCAAGTCTTTCAAGCTCCTTAAGAATAGCTCCTATCTCCTCTCTATTACTGTAACGGTCGGATCCAAATTCTTCTAAAAATTTAAAACGTTCAACTAGACCGTTGATGCTGTTATATACCATCGGGAGATCGTCAGTCTCAGCCTCGCTCAAATTAGCCAGCTCCTTTTCTGCAAGTTCTACTCCACATAGTCGAGTTATAGGTGTTTCTACTTGCACTCTGTCAGACATTTCATCATTATTTCTGCTATTTTTAGACTTCGGATCGTAACGTCTTTTTGGCGGAAAAAGCTTAGAAATTATATTTGTATACTTCCAGCTAGAACTCGATTTAATATGCTCGTTTTGTTCAAAATTTCTCTTGTGCAAATTTGTAAGTAATATTAGTTCTTTGTACAACTTTAAGTCTTTCTGAGAATATGCTTTAGGGTGCATACTTGTTAATAGGTCCAACAAACCGTCAGATAGTGTGTATGATTCATGGTCAACCATCATTTGATCATTTTCAAATTTAACAGGAGTATTTCCAAGAAACCAGATAGAACCATCGGTTCTAAGACCAAACACGTTTCCCGTAGGCATGTTTAATAGCTTAAGTTTTATTCGTATGCTTGCCATCTTACTACTTTAACGTATGAGGTACTGATGAAGTATTCGATTCAGTGTTTAACTATTTAAACACAACAACAACACAACACCAACACAACACCAACACAACAACACAACGACACAACACAACATTAAGACGCAAATACTAGACGACTAAAACAAAATTACTACACAAATCAAACACAACGGCTAGAAATAGCTATCAATACGTCTGGAGAATACCATTAAACATAAGAACATATTTTTATATAAAATGCTATCAAAGGTTCTAGCAACTGTGCTCTATATTAATTGAATATAAGGCACAGGTAACAATCATCAGGATATTTTATATCATGAAGCGTTAGTGATCATTTAATAAAACACAATTGATATTATTTTAAAATACTTTTAATTATTTCTCAGCATCTATAATATGTTGAGTTATCTAGTCATACTTCACGCCTTGCATAATTTATTGCTTCTCGTATCTCAGGATCTTTAAAATATCCATATAGCCGTTGAACTTCTTCAAAGTTCCCCATCTTGTTCATATCGCATACAAATTTTAAGGTATTTGGTTCTTTAAAGTAGCTTTCACATACATCCAAAGCTCTGGCTATATTTTTTTTAACCATCGGATGGATTCCCAATTCTTCTTTGCGTTTTTGAAGTGTATTATATATATATATATATCCTGAATTACATGATGTGCATCATTATTTACTATATTCTATGCCTTATCCATGATATTCAATTGATTGCGAGTATAGCAAGTAATTAGGACAGCGTTCTGACTTGAAATAAGACTCAGTGCTTTTGCCGATAGTAAATATATCAACAGGCTTAATTACTCGGTGAAACCTGAATCGGGTTTGTTCATTAGGATTTTGGGCCCAAAATCCTAATGAACAAACCCGATTCAGGTTTCACCGAGTAATTAAGCCTGTTGATATATTTACTATCGGCAAAAGCACTGAGTCTTATTTCAAGTCAGAACGCTGTCCTAATTACTTGCTATACTCGCAATCAATTGAATATCATGGATAAGGCATAGAATATAGTAAATAATGATGCACATCATGTAATTCAGGATATATATATATATATAATACACTTCAAAAACGCAAAGAAGAATTGGGAATCCATCCGATGGTTAAAAAAAATATAGCCAGAGCTTTGGATGTATGTGAAAGCTACTTTAAAGAACCAAATACCTTAAAATTTGTATGCGATATGAACAAGATGGGGAACTTTGAAGAAGTTCAACGGCTATATGGATATTTTAAAGATCCTGAGATACGAGAAGCAATAAATTATGCAAGGCGTGAAGTATGACTAGATAACTCAACATATTATAGATGCTGAGAAATAATTAAAAGTATTTTAAAATAATATCAATTGTGTTTTATTAAATGATCACTAACGCTTCATGATATAAAATATCCTGATGATTGTTACCTGTGCCTTATATTCAATTAATATAGAGCACAGTTGCTAGAACCTTTGATAGCATTTTATATAAAAATATGTTCTTATGTTTAATGGTATTCTCCAGACGTATTGATAGCTATTTCTAGCCGTTGTGTTTGATTTGTGTAGTAATTTTGTTTTAGTCGTCTAGTATTTGCGTCTTAATGTTGTGTTGTGTCGTTGTGTTGTTGTGTTGGTGTTGTGTTGGTGTTGTGTTGTTGTTGTGTTTAAATAGTTAAACACTGAATCGAATACTTCATCAGTACCTCATACGTTAAAGTAGTAAGATGGCAAGCATACGAATAAAACTTAAGCTATTAAACATGCCTACGGGAAACGTGTTTGGTCTTAGAACCGATGGTTCTATCTGGTTTCTTGGAAATACTCCTGTTAAATTTGAAAATGATCAAATGATGGTTGACCATGAATCATACACACTATCTGACGGTTTGTTGGACCTATTAACAAGTATGCACCCTAAAGCATATTCTCAGAAAGACTTAAAGTTGTACAAAGAACTAATATTACTTACAAATTTGCACAAGAGAAATTTTGAACAAAACGAGCATATTAAATCGAGTTCTAGCTGGAAGTATACAAATATAATTTCTAAGCTTTTTCCGCCAAAAAGACGTTACGATCCGAAGTCTAAAAATAGCAGAAATAATGATGAAATGTCTGACAGAGTGCAAGTAGAAACACCTATAACTCGACTATGTGGAGTAGAACTTGCAGAAAAGGAGCTGGCTAATTTGAGCGAGGCTGAGACTGACGATCTCCCGATGGTATATAACAGCATCAACGGTCTAGTTGAACGTTTTAAATTTTTAGAAGAATTTGGATCCGACCGTTACAGTAATAGAGAGGAGATAGGAGCTATTCTTAAGGAGCTTGAAAGACTTGGTATTATACAATTTTATAAATAAATATATTATAAAAAATAGCTGTGTTTTTATTTGCCTTTAAATAAGTATTATCATAATTTATCATATTGCGAGCGTAATCTTATATACATAGCATACAAAAACAATATTACCGCATCTATAATAACACCTCGCCCTCCACCCACTTCATACGCATATTTTTTATTTTTTTTTTAAAGGTGTGCTTTATAGGAATTGAAGTCTCTATTTTTACATTAAATACTAATTTTTGACGTGTGTGGAGTACTGCCTGTAACAAGCTTGGATGGTTTTAACGTTATAGGTAATTTGCATGAATAGTTTATTCTACACACGACCCTCATTCAATAATTAAATAGACAAATAAGTCATTTAATGCCGGCTTAATTTTTTAATGTATATTTGAGTTCTAAGGTTTCGACAATAAGCATTCTGGCGAAATTGGTGGTACTTTTGATATTTTTCGATATATTTTACCAATAGTTGTTAAATTTTATACCTGTAGTCGCCACTCCTTCCACGATGTTTCAATAGTGTTCTACTTAGTCGTATAAGCAAATATTATTTGGGATAAATTTTAATACTTGATAAAATTGTTATAGATTTTTATTTTCTGCAACACTTTTTACTAATATGTTCAGTTAGATTACTACTTTATTATTTTGTTACATTATTTGTTGTTTACCTGTATTTTTCTGCAAATTTACATCTTGTCTCCGTCTTGAATATCTCAACCATCTTCATATTCTCACTTTTATATTATTTAAACAGCTTGGCTGGATGATGTTTTTGATACTTAGCATGTTAGTTTCTATATGTATATAATTGAATTTCCCGTTTAAAACTGCATTTTATGTGCCTCCCATTGTTATTGCCTGTATTATTTTAATAGCTTTAATCGTTTCCATAGATATTTATTTCAATATCTACCTATTGCAAAAACATTCACTATCCCTACCATTAGGACATTAATGGTTTTATACAATCTAATACATTTATGACCTACGGTTTTTAAATAATTTTTTACAAGTTGTTAGAGGGTTTTAACCTCGATCCGTTTACTATACCCCCACCCCTTCCCACCTCTCTCGATATAGCAGCTCTAATCGTAACTCGCGACCTAGTTGTCTGATGAGGTTTTTGGGTTTTTCTAGGTGCCTTGTGATGTTACGCTGTACATGCATCTATCAGCAAGTATTACCAAATAGCCTTAACGAGTCGTAGACCAATATCTGCTTTTGATAGTTATACGATTGTATTCGAACATTCACGAATAATTGGTATTAGAAGGTATTCTCCTCATGTGTTATGTGCCAAATTTTGTGATTCGATAAATAATTTTTACAACTCTTGTGTTTTATTTGTGATTGTTTAGATGATATCTATCCACTAGTCTATTAGAAGCCCCGTTAAGAAGCCATTTATCTAATTAATTGATTTATTTTTTCATATGTTGTAAGATCGATTAGATGAGTATGATCACCCGGAAGTCCTCAAATTTATACATTTAACCTCCTCTCATGTGGTTATCATACCATTTTAAACGAGGATTTTATTTATTTGGATGATTATTCGATAATTTAAATACTGTATATCCTTATCTTTTAACTTTAATTTAATTCCTGTTAGTAGTTGTATAGTATTATCCTTCGGTATACCTAATATTAGAGGATGATCGTACATATCTATATACTTTTTTGAACGTACATGCCCCTTTTTTGATGTTAGCTGGTCTTTATACAGAATATCCACACCTAAGAAGTTAGGTCAGGTTCGTCTTGCATTCGTGTTACATAAATGCTCTTGTAGGAGCTAGCTGGTCTTTATAGCAATATTATCCTAAAGTTCTAGGTATTTTTCTCTACTTAGTATTATTTTTTAGCATTTCAGGGGGGGTGTTTTTGACGGATAAGGTCCTATCTAACAGCTTATTTCTTGCTTATTTGCAAATTACATGTGGGTGGTCCTAATTTTTGTCGTATTTAGCTGCTTTTCTTGGACTCTATTCATGTTTCTCTGTACACAGTCCGTTATCTATTATTTTTTTCATGTCATAAGGTGTTTTTAGCTGTTGAAGCGAATAATTCCATTTCATGCATATCATAATCATAAGTGCCTGTATGTATGTAACTGATTCAGATGTTGGTTATTGATTTCTCATCGTTATAATAGTATAAGTAAACAAGGTCTATCTGCCTTTTTTTTTCTATCACCTCTATACATTCGGAGTTTGTTCCAATTGAATTTTTTAGTCATTCGACTGACACTGCATTAATGTATTATGTAATAATTTTATATAGCGTGCGTTTTTTGATTTTAACAGCTACATTTTTGTATTCAACATATAACTTACCTATACTTTTGCGCTAGATTTCAGCAAGTCGAATCGTTCGGCTACGTCTTTTGACGTAATCACCCGATCGCAATCGACTTCTTACGAATCACTGTATTACAGCATTTTACATTGACTGTTAAGGAACTTCGATGGTTCTGCCTTCAGATTAATGGATAGTTTTTAACCTAGAACCTACCGACTATTTTTTAAATTATTTATTTACGTGACTAGCACTCGTCTATTGGCTACCTTTATTTAGTTTATATATGAATACTTTTGGTGTATATATGAATACTTTTGGTGTATATAAGATATTTATTAAGGCTACTCCTCAACAATGCACACAATTTCAGAACCGCTCACATTGCTTTTTTAAGAATTATAACCCCTAATTTAGTATAGCGCTAAGTGTTTTTCTATTGAAAGGCATGTTGTTAAATAAACAGATATGTATAACATATTTTAGATTTATTTTCATGGGATGTTGTGAGTTCTCTGTCTAACCTCTATGTTTTATATATGGTCACTTAGAACTATATGTTCCCAAGTAGACTATTTTTTTATATTTGTCCGCTTAATTTACACTTAATCATTCCTTAGCACTTAATCTTTATGAGCTTGGTTTAGTCCCCTATATTAAACTTAATATATTCTGCGTCTATGATAGACTCCTGCCCTCCTCCTAATTTTGACTGAAACGTCTATCTGATATGTCTCGAATATCTCGTTTTGGGGTTTAGGGCTTCATATCTTTAGCATCGCCCGCTCGAAGGACCATCCCTGGTTTTTTCTAGCGACTTAAGGTGTTATACCGTGCATTCTACTATAGGTTGATGATGAGCCTGATGAGCCGTAGGCGAGGTGTGAAAACGAACTTTTGCTGCTTCAGCTATCTATTAGGTTCTTAGATGTTTATTAAACGTTTTTTGTCTGGTTTAAGAACTGTTGAATATCCGTTTTTATAAAGTTAAAGGCTGTTTTTGTGCTACTTTAGTGGTTTGTTTTAATAGTTTTTAGTTTTTACCCTATGAAGAACAGAGAGGTTTTAGTTGTTTATTATGTATAGGAGCTGCTAAATAGCTGTTTTATTGGTTCAAAGGTGTTCATTAGTTATCCTAATAGTGGTAGGTTAGTAGATGATTAGCGGTTGATTAGTAGTTGAGTAACGTCTTATTTGCTGTTCATAGCTATGTATATCCTTTCAAAGCTGTTCATTAGCTGCTTAGTGAGCATAAGGACTCTAATCCGATATTCGCATGAGTTTATGTTCTTGCGTTTTACTTTCAAAGATAGAATGATAACTAGTCACTAGCCTATTGATAGAGAGCTGGTAATGATATTGGATATTAATCAGATGCTACATTTTCAGAGATATGTATAATAATTACATATTTTCTGGTGTAATTATTCGTGTTCATGCTATTTAATATTATCTAGTTGCTGTATTCGCAAGCATCTTCTTTAGTGGGTTATTGGATGTTTTTATCCGACCGCGGCCAGTTCAGAGCTGTTTTTTGGCTACTTATTATTGAATAGGAGCTGTTAAATAGCCGTTTGATGGGTTCGCAGAACATTTTTTTAGATATTTTAATGGTTTATTTGATGTTTTTTATTCAATCAGGGTCATTGGTTATTTATTTTGTCTAGAAGCTGTTAAATACGGATTTTATGGGTTCATAGGCCATTTTTAGCTACTTTAGCGGATTATTTGCTGTTTTTTACCCTATCAGAAAGGTTATTGGTTGTCTGTTTTGTATAGAGACTGTTAAATAGGGTTTTATAGGTTCAAAGTCCTTTTTTTAGGTGTTTTAATGGATTATTGGATGTTTTTTTTTTTTATCCCATTAGAGTGTTTATTGGTTGTTTATTTTGTATATAGGTGTTGTTAAATATGTTATCATGCAATAGTATATTTATATGTCCAAACGTTATAAGACTAGTATAGGACAATCATAAGCTTACTATAGGACAATCATAGACCTACTATAGGACAATCATAGACCTACTATAGACCAATCATAGAATGGTTATAGGGCACTAATAATCATACACATAGCCCAAGTATAGGTCTGTCAGAACTTGTGTAGGTATACTGGGGGGTTTTATATGTTCAAATGTAATTTTTTAGGTATTTTAATGGTTTATTTGATGTTTTTATCCCATCAGAAAGATTATTGGTTGTTTAATATTTAAACTGTACTACATGATATAGATTATAGGTATTAACACGGTAGGCGATGTATAGGTTAGCTTTTATCTGTTTCTTCTCTCGTTTAGTGGCGGAAACGACTAATTTTTCGTGGTTTGACGATTATAAGCGATCTCTACCCATTGGAATCCTCTCGTATATACCATAATTTAGACGCATATTAATTGCTTATTTACTTCGATCATGTCAATTGACATTGGAGATTAATTGTTTACTACATTCGCGGAATAATTACATATTTTCTGATGCAATACTTAGTTATTCTTATCCATAACATTTAGATTCCCAGCAACTAATATATTAATTCCAAACCGGATGATCTTGTCTCGTGTTAGTTGGAAATAGTTTGTATTATTGAAAAATGTATTCTATAAGAGGTTATCTTTTATATTAATCTGAACGTTTTCTATACTAAGGAATTGATGGTTTTAAACAAATATCTATGTTTCATATACAGAATGTATCACGATATCTGACCCATTATGTTCTTGCTAATTTTTTCCAAAAAAGGATGTTTGGGGCGTTTTTCAAATATATATTTAAGGAATGCCCTTTGGCATCCGGAGTACCAAAGGTACTTTTTCCGGGGTTTGCGCATATTTTTCTATTTTATTTAGCCCCGAAACATCAGTTTTGGTCTACTGCGCATGTTGCCAAAAAGGCGTTAATTTTTTTTTATTGCGGGATTGTATAGGCATAGGCTAATAATGTAGATATTAGATAAAATTATAAAAATCCGAAGAGCCGTTTTGGCAGCTTTGTTCGTTTTACTAATAATTTGAAGACTTGGATATATTCTAAGTTTGGGATTATATAGGTATACCTAAGTAATGCAAATATAGAAAAAATTAGAATTCTCCGATGTACCCTTTTGATAACTTTGGTGATTTTACTGATATTATGCGGATATCTCGTCTTGGAATTATATTAATAATGATAAACATTACCAATGATGGTTATATAGCACGAATTTTGTATTGATTATGCTAAGGCCCAAATGGTTTTATACGTATAGCTTTGTTATTAATAGAGATTTTTGAAAAATTCTTTCACTGCTCGATAGGTGCTCTCGTCTTATACCTGTTTGCCAAATTTCGCCTTTTCATCTTTAGGCATAAGGGCGCTAATCGCAAAAAACTATATCTCCCGAACCAGTCAGCCGATCGACTTCGGGTTTCTTTTAGGCGCCTTGTTACGTTATCCTACACGCATAACCTCGTTTTCAACTCTTTCCAACATTTGACAAGTGACAGGTGACCTTGAGCTGTCTTAATTGACAGATGACATCCGTCATCTTTTTCTATTCGTAATATGACATCACCCTGAACACATTCCATTTATAGAATATTAATGCCCAAAGTGGCTAACGCCAAAGTAGCTAAGGCCCAATGTAGCTAACGCCCACCAATATGACGTCTGACAGTTGACAGATGACGTACGTCATCTAGTAATTGACGTTTGACATATGACGCGCGCCTGCGCACTGCCTGGGCATGCGCAGAAGGGGTGTGCGTAAATTGATGCAGAACGCACTAGGTCCCTCTACTTATTTATATAGTGTACCTATATTATGTATTAACTCTCAATTGTTTATTATCAAAAACAAGAAAGTTATAGGTGGACCGGATTCTAGTTGTCACCCTGTGTATATTATTAAAAAAATGTTTCTTTTCAAATAAGATAATCAAGAAAGTTGGACCGTGTTGGGTGTTGGGTTTAAATACGTTCCATTTAATAAGCACAAAGGACGTCCGACATATGTCCCATAAAAAAGAACATAATATGAACGTAAAATGTACAAACAAAAATGTAGGTTCTTTGAACGTACGTGCTGAACGTACACTGTACGTCCAAAATACGCCACAGGACGTAAAATGGACATAAAATGTACGTCCCTTGGAAGAGGTATGCTATCTGGGACATACCTAAATGAAACCACCAGCACAGAATATATAGCTGTTGTGATATATATTCAGTGCCACCAGTAATAATTATAATAATGTCAAATGTTACTAGACGTTTTATTTTCATTGGTTTTAATTGAGGAAAGGTGATGAAATTCGAAGAGCAAACTTTTGTTTTGAAGTTATGAAAAGAGTAAAAAAAAATGAACACAGATTTGTACAAACAAGGATTCAGGGCGGGCATATTGGGACATCGGATTTATTGGACGTCTTTACAATTGGAAGAAAATTCGGAAAAAAATGTTTTTTTTGGAATTATTGGTCCTGCATTAGAAGAAGTTTTATTGATCAAGATTGTTGGTTTCAAATGGAAGGTTGCCCTGCGGACAATGCACGGGAAGGAAGGAAATATGTCGAAAACGTTTTCGATGGACGCATATTTAAAAATATAAATTACATTATAAATTGCTCAGCTAGATCTCCTAATCTTCCACCAAACGATTTTTTTCTGTGGGGTTACATTAAAAATGTTATTTATAAAAATGTGCGTTATCAAAATTTGGAAATGCTAAATTTCAGGGATATGCAATCCAGCATATATCAGCTTAACAATCTAAGAACTGAATTTTATGACCGTTTAGGATATTGCTTGGCAGTAAACAGAGGACTATTTAAGCGTCTGATTAAAAAACTTTATTACCGTCATTATCTTAATCAGTATTTTGAAAAAGAAAAGTGTTGTTTTTCCACTGGTCTTCAAATAATAAAATAAACAAAGTTCACATTGTTTCATTTTAAGTACCTACTTTACCTGATGAAATTAGTACAATCGTTATTTTTTCTTAAATACTGCAAACTAATGAAAAATAAAACGTTTTGTAATATTTTACATTATCATAATCACACAGCATATTTAATTTTTAAGAATTTTACAAAGAATTTTTCTTAACAACTTTTAATTGGCTTATTAGAAAATAATAACATTTGGTGTGCAGGTCCATCATACAATGACCTTTTAAAAGGTCTAATACAATTATTATGATGTAAAATTAATAGAGGAGCCAAAGTCCAAGGGTAGCAAAATTTACATGAGATTTCCCATGGCCAGTCTGGCGGTACATCGCCAGGACCTGGTGTTATGGAAACAATTTTTTTTTATTACACGTAAATTTCGGTAAGAAAACACATTACCGAAAAATAATTTTAAATTTCGATGTCACTTTATTCCTATAATAAGCGAGCAAAGCCATTGAAATTTATGTCCCGCCGCTACTGGTGGATTATTTATTAATAAAGCCAATAACATGCATATAACAAGTATACACTTAAGTGGTAAATAAAAAGTAAACCTATGTAAAAAATCCAAGATTGACCCAAATTGTACCGGGTGTTCCACCTAAGGAGGTAATCGGCTATATCTCAGAAAGTAATAACACTAGGACTTTGGGAAAAAAAATATGTCTATAAAAGCGGCCAAGAGAAATTGCTGGAAATTATGTTCAAGTTCAAAAAATGACCGCTAGGGGGCGTAAGAGAACTTCCAAAATAGAAATGTCGATTTTATCTTGATTTTTCTTAATAAAAATATGTTAAAAATATAAGCATTGTATTCTTCATAAAATTATGCAACTTTATGTTAGGAATCGTTTTTTTCTATTTTCAATAATAAAGTGGTGGGAGAAGGTCAAACCTTTTTTCTTTTAAACGCTGATATCTCTGCTTTGGATAAACGGATTTTATTCAACTTGGTCTTGAAGAAAAGCCCTTCTTTTTTTCTACACGCGAATCTATTAACTTTATCATATTGATTCTGATGGTGGTCACTAGATGGCGTTTTTCCGTAATTCCTCAATGAATAAGGATTTTCTCAAAAAAATCAAATGTTATGATATGACTTTTTCATCATAATTTATTTAAGGCTTATAAAGGCTATTAAATAGTGGAATAAAAAATCCAGGTCCGTATGTAAAATAAAAAAGTTGATGATGGTCGCTCGAATCCGAAACGTCGGATTAAAAAACTAACCCAATCAGCTTGTAGAGGAGGAAAAATTATTATAAGGAACTGAAAACCGCAACGTGATATCTTTTGTTAAACTAGAGAAAATCGAATGTTTTAAAAAATGGCCTATTTTTCCATATTAATTATTATTATCCCTAATTTCTCTAGTTTAACAAAAGATATCACGTTGCGGTTTTCAGTTTCTAATAGTAACTTTTCCTCCTCTACAGGCTGATGGGGTTAGTTTTTTAATCCGACGTTTCGGATTCGAGCGACCATCATCAACTTTTTTATTTTAAATACGGACCTGAATTTTTTATTCCACTTTTTAATAGCCTTTATAAGCCTAAAATAAAATATGATGAAAAAGTCATATCATAACATTTGATTTTTTTGAGAAAATCCTTATTCATTGAGGAATTACGGAAAAACCCCATCTAGTGGCCCCAATCAGAATCAATATGGTATAGTTAATAGATTTACGTGTAGAGGAAAAGAAGGGCTTTTTTTCAAGATCAAGTTGAATAAAATCGGTTTATCCAAAGCAGAGATATCAGCGTTTGAAAGAAAAAAGGTTTGACCTTCTCCCACCACTTTATTATTGAAAATAGAAAAAAACGATTCCTAACATAAAGTTGCATAATTTTATGAAAAATACAATGCTTATATTTTTAACATATTTTTATTAAGAGAAATCAAGAGAAAATCGGCATTTCTATTTTGAAAGTTCTCTTACGCCCCCTAGCGGTCATTTTTCGAACTTGAAAATAATTTCCAGCAATTTCTCTTGGCCGCTTTTATAAATTTTTTTTTCCCAAAGTCCTAGTGTTATTACTTTCTGAGATATAGCCGATTACCTCCTTAGGTGGAACACCCGGTACCTACAATCTTAATAGATAAATTGTTGTAAATCTCATCTATGATTCAAACTTAAAATTTTCATCAGCATTCCACACTTTAAACATACACGACACCAAACCAAACATTTATTTGTAAGTTTTTTTTTTAAACTGTTTTAAACTACTCTCAGTCTTTTATTCTGAGTATTTACACTGTTTCTGTTCATTTCATTGTTCCCGTCCCGAAACAATTGTTGTTGCAAGTATTGCAATACTTACTTTTCACTAAGATGACTTACAAAAGCGGAACCTCGACACATCAGAACCGCCATTTAACCATAGATAAAGGTTTATAGGAACCGGATTCGGTTGTTGAGATTCGAAGCGATATAGTATTCCCACTGGCATGTGGTGCATTTGATCTGGTTTTAGGAATCCTTACCCAGCTTTTAAGACAGTCGATTTAAAAATAAGTATGGAGTATTTCCAGAGACAATCAAACATGCGAGCCAGTGGCGCAACCAGAAATTTTGTTCGGGGGGGCTTTAATTTCTCTTTGGGTGCCACGCCCTTTTTTGGGTAAAATACGTATGATTGACGAGAGCGACAGCCCCATAAAACTTCTGCAATAATACGCCGCTAGCCCTAACGAAATATTTATGAAAAAAAAATTTAGAGGTTTTATTTTAATTAGTAAAAATGTATTTAAAATAGGTAATGCATATATTAAGCATACTTATACTTAAACAAAACAAAAACCTTATACAATAAGTTGTAAGTAATCACTAATAATACTAATATTAAAGTAAAATTCTTCGTTTTGTTTTTGCCATTTCGTCTAGAATTTCTTCCACGGTAATATCAATATCGTGGTTCGCATAAATAGGTAGACCAGTGTCGATAATTTTTGAAACAAAAAAAATAATAGTAGGATGAAACCCATTGGAAAAGAAAGAGAATATAACAGAAATGAAAGAAAAAATAATTTACGGGCGATCCGAGGTCGGAAGTGGAATGGGTGAGTTTTTAAGGCTAGAAAACGATTTATCTCGATTTCCGGGAAGTCCTATGGAAAAACGTTAAATGGCAAAGTTGTAGGTAATAAAAAGATCTACAACTTTTGTATTAACACTTTTTTCACGTTGCCTCAAAATTTATGTGAAAAATTCAAATAACCAAGTTTTTGTTTTTTTATTTTTATCTTTTACAAAAAAAATTATGTTTTCACGAAATTTGGTGATAACTTACCTTTTTATGTCCCAAATACACTGTAATTATTTTGATTTAAAATGTTTATTTTTTTACCCTATTTTGACTTAATATCGACAAAGCACCCTTATTTTCAATCGAAAATTCTCACGTCAAAATATCTGCTGTTTTAAAAAAGTCGGTGGGCTTCTTGTTCGTTGAAATCTCCACTTTCTGATGGTGTAAAAAAATATATATGTCGTAGGCTGATAGTGAAATCCGTCATTTCATGAAAAGCCTAGTCATATCATGCTGCACGCTAAAAGGTATATTTGCAACTGGTTTGTTCGTTGTTCCCCAGAGCATTTTTTTCAATTTTTTCAACTAATATTATTTTATAAAACTAAAATTTAAATTAAATTAAAAAAAAAATTGAAAAAAATGATCTGGGGAACAACGAACAAACCAGTTGCAATATACCTTTTAGCCACGCTTCATGATATGACTAGGCGTTTCATGAAATGACGGATTTCACTATTAGCCTACGACATATACATTACTATGGTAAATGTTCTCAAAAAATTCAAAGAAACGGAAAAAACTCGAATCCGAAATTTTTTTTTTAATCATTATGTACAATTTTGTACAAATCCATAAAACATTGAGATCGCAAAAAACATGCGAAAATAGTTCGCGTGACATGAAAAATTGGTTTGCAATTAAACGAATAGGCTAAGTTTCTAAGCTCGGGGGGGGCCTGCAGCCCGGCAGCCCCCCCCCTGGTTGCGCCACTGATGCGAGCTAAAGAGAAGAATAAACTTGGCATGGGCAGCATTTGGAAAACTCAGAGACGTGTTTAAAGGCGACCTACCAATATATTCTAAATAGAAAGGTTTTTAAACAATGCGTGTTACCGGTCATGACCTAAGGAGCCGAAACACTAACCCTAACCACAACATCTGCCAACAGACTTAAAACAGCACAGCGCAAAATAGAAAGATCAATGTTTGGCGTTTCGCTGAGAGACCATGTTAGAAATGAAGACATTCGCCGAAGAACTGGCGTCACTGACGTTGCTGCACGTTGTGCCTTGTGCCAGACTCAAATGGAACTGGGCTGGACACTTGGCTCGAATGACGGACGGAAGATGGACAAAGAGGTTGCTGAAGTGGAGACCTCGAGCGGACAAACGAAGCAGGGGAAGACCTCCAACGCGCTAGACGGATGATATAAAGAGAATCACGACCAACTGGATCCAGACCGCGCAGGATAGAAAAGAGTGGGCAGTGAAAGGGGAGGCCTATGTTCAGCAGTGGACGCAAAGAGGCTAGTAGATGATGATGGAGTATTTCTCTAGGACACCCAAAAAAGAGTCACCAATTTAAATATAATTTAAGTTATTTTCATAACATCATAACACACACAACTTACAGACATAAATGTTGGTAAAGTTAATGGTGAAAATTTTCCCGCAGTAAAATACACAGGGCGTTTTGCCCTCATCATCGTAAACATCATTGATTTTTTAAAGGATGTAGTGGTAGCGAACCAGTTGCTATCCCAAATATAATATGGAAGTTCCTGAAACTGAAAGCAAACTTATTTAAGACATGCACTGGTCCCCTGAGACTGTCGAAGGGAATGTTACAGTGGAAGTACAAAATCTAATAAAATTACTAATATGTAGATATATTATATTATATGTGATAATGAATTTATTTAAGGAAGCGTAACAACCAGTTAGTACCTCCGTTGAGACATTTTTCCTAAAATAAATACAAACTCATATATTTTATTGGTCCCGTATGAAACTATTATACTCTTATATAAAGCCTTTTTTTATGAAATTGGGCCACAGGCAACTTTTTTTATTTGAATTTGTTTGGCAACAACAATACAGCCTTTGTTTATGAGATTTTATTTACCTTAACTTTTAAAGTATTTTTACTAACGACCGTTCTTCTACTACAACGTCCCCATCACCCATCACTATTATACAGGGTGAGTTTTTTAAAGTGTTACAAGGCGCTATCTCGAAAACGGTTCAAAATATTTTTTTGAAATTTTAGTGAGGGAATAGGGAGATGGGGGGACATATTTAAACATATTTTCGACGTCTACCCCCTTTCCCCATTTTGAGGGGTGAGGGGTAACTTTGAAACTTTAAATGAGATAATGTAACTTTTTTTGTAAATACGAATCTACGTAAAAAACTACGTACGTATAAAAAAATGTTTTGATTTGCTCCCCTGGTTACGAAATTATTATTTATTTAAAATAATTTACCATTTAACTGCAACTTATTTATTTAATTTTGATAAAAGAAATAATAAATAAGCACCAATAAATCAAGTTCACTTGTTTTAAAATTATTACTTGTTTCTATGGAATTGCGTTGTTTTAACAAAAGTCAGTAGAGATTTTTTAAGTTTTAACGTTTATTTCTCAGTTTGGTTAATTAAACATGGAAGCGAATTTTAGTGTTCAGGTTGATATGTTGTTAATTTTACAGAAAAAACTGCATACAAGCTGCATTAGTGTAGGCGGAGTGGTTTCCTAATAATCCTAAATCTCACATGGCATTTAAAAGGCTGGAAACCAGAAATCGTACAACTGGCAGCCGGAAGACGAAACCACGAGTTCGAAAGCGAACTAAAACGAATGAAAATAGGGCAGTTGGAGTTTTAGGAATTGTAGCATTTGTAGCTATTGACCCGCATGTAGGTTCCAGGTGGCTTGCTAAAGATGATGGAAAGTCAAAAATCAGTTATGCCATATTGCACTTGTACAAATTTCATCCATACCACGTTACACTCCCCCAAGAGCTGTAGGTGCAAGACTTTGAAAATCGACTTATATTTTGCAATTCGGTAACAAGACAAATGTAAGGAAATAACAGGTTCCTCAAGAATGTTGTTTTATCTGACGAAGCTACTGTGGCCAGGTAGGATTTTAAGTTATCCCTTGTCAGTAGAAATACATTTTTTTTTGTTGTTTATTTTTTAAAGGTAAATAGACACAATATGCACTATTGGGCGTCGGAAAATCCACAGTGGATGAGAACTCTGCCAAATCAACATCGTTGGTCAATTAATGTATGGTGTGGTATAATCGGGGATATAGTTATTGACCCGCATTTCTTAGCTTAAATGGAGAAATATGTATACAGATTTTTTAAGGAACCAATTACAGCAATTATTAAACCAAAACATAACTCCTGACATGTAATTTCAACAGGACGTAGCTTCACCGAATTATATGTGATACAGGCCCGTAATGAGTTGAACGAATTGTTTGAAAACAGGTGGATTGGTCGAGCTGGTTCATTAAACTGGCCTGCTAAGTCCCAGGATTTGACCCCCTCTGACTTTTTCCTCTGGGGGTTTTATAAAAGACAAAGTGATGGCGGCTACATCTACAACTTTAGATGATATGAAAGGCCACGTTGCATGCTTATTACTGAGACCTAAAATGTTACAACGGGTACAATATTCATTCAGAAAAAGAGTAACAAAGTGGAAGTTGAAGTGAGACATTTCGAACATCTTCTAAAACATGACAGACCTCAAAATGTGAAAAGGGAGTAGACGTCAAAAATATGTTTAAATATGTCAATATGTCTCTCCATCTCCCTATTACCTCACTAAAATTCCAAGAAAATATTTTATACCGTTGTCGAGAAATCGCCTTGTAACACTTTAAAAGTAAGATTTTCTATGTTTTTGACGGGAATATGATCCAACAATAATTATTGTATCTGTGTTATTATGATATATTTTTTAAAATACACTTACTTTTAAGGTTACTTCATTTCCAAAAGAACAATACAAATAAAGTTGGAAAAACATAGCAGCCAAGTAAACGCATTCTGCAACGAACTGCTTACTTAGTGGTGGAGCCTAAAATAAGACTTATACAGAACTTCAAAAACTTAAAGGGATTTTTTTCGAACAATTTTTTCCATTTTATTGATATACAAAATTAATTTCTAGTGACAGAAAGATTTTAAACTATAATACCGGATTAGTACAGAAATATTTTAAGGAATAATTAATTAACTAACTAGACAACTTTGCCTGTGCCATAAATAATAATGGCATATTCTCTTCAGACTATTTTTTGGCCATATTGATATAGAAACCTAATTTCGAGTTTCAGAAAGATTTTAAACTATAATATTGGGTTGGTTACAGAAAGATTGTGAACAATAATTAGTGAAATAACCACTAATCCAGTCAACTTTGCCTGTGATATAAGTGACACAGAAATAAGTTTCTCATATTTTCAGTGACTCGTTAAGAGGATATTAGTAATTTGGGCTTTACCCGGCAGCTGATTTTGATATGGAACATCATTTCTTGCAATGTTTATTTTATTAATGTCACATAAAACTTGTCTGGTTAGGGAATTTTTGTATAAAATCTTTCTTCAACCGAACATAAGTTACTTGATTGTGACATTTTGACGGAAATAATTTGTTAACAGTCCGGTTAGTAATTTTATTGGGAGGTTTTCCAAGATATCTATCAAATGTTGATCTAATTAGTGTAAACAATGTTTTTTTAAATTAGTTTCGTCATATCTAGGTCTGATTGCTAGCAACCAGGGGCGTCGCTAGGCTATAAGGCACGGTTGGGGGGGGGGGGGGGGGGTATTGAAATAGTAGCAGTCATAATCATGGGTATCAATACGAAATTTCTTAGGAGCGCCATATAGAGGTAAAAAGTGCGCTAGACGAACATTCGTTGGGAGTACGCCAACTTATTTTCATTTAAAAAAAAATTTCATATTTGTAACTAGGATTTAAATAACTATACATATAATAAAATTTAGTAATTTTAATAGGTAGCAGATAGTTTTTCTTTCTGGGAGAGGTACTCCCATATAAAAAGCGCTATTGATAGGTGTTTAAATGTATTTAATTAAATCCCTAAAGATTAAAATAATTGAGCTGCTCTGACGGTGAACGGGGGGGGGGAGTCCTCCCACCCCCCCTCCCAGTTCCACCTGTCGACGTCCCTGCAAGTCGCCACGACTTATACAGGTACCTGGACACCCTTAGCCCAAAATCGCCACGGGCCTTTATGGAACTGTTTAATGGGTGTAAATGTATATGATGGTTAGTTAGGATTAGAATAATTTGCTACTGCATTTCAACCAAAAAAATAATAGGTAGTCTACTCAAAAAAACAACAACAGGCTTTACACATCTATATATTTTAAGATTAAACAGAGTAACAGAAATAAGAGTATTTACATTTTTTTACAAATTACAAATTGATTGCAAAATAATGAGAAATACATTTTACAAAATGAAAACGAGATATAGAGCCATTTTTTAGTTGTGCAATTAAATTGTCAATGCCATCTCTCTTACGTACTAACTTTGGCTTCATTCGCAAAGTTTCGTCGACACTTTGTATTTTGATGTAAGTTTGAAATTGGAAATCTTTAATTAGAACGTTCATAAATGTATACAAATCAGGGTGACAACTAGAAAAACTAGAATTAAATCTAGAATTAAAAGACTTACAGGAATTTGTGGTTCTTGCAAAATTGGTCGAATTTTCAGCCCACATTGAAGGAGGGAATATAGATTCCTCGTCTATGTAGTTTTCTACTAGATAATCGTAGAATTGTCGCAGGTCCTCGTTTTCCTGCATATCTTTAGTAAAATCCAAAGCAAAACAATCACCAACATCGCTTGGATCAAGATAAGTGAGTCCGAACGGATACCTCAACCATTTTCCAATAAGAGAGTCGGGTTTTTTGTAAATTGAAGCGAGTCCTAGTTTCTGGATTTTACGCCACCAAGCATGTCCTAGATGAAACCTGCATCCCATAATTTTGGATTCTGGAAAAACTTCCGCTAACCCATTATGGATTCATTTTTCAAAATTGACAGTGACAGTCCGTGGTTACTGCTCCAAGTTAATGTCTTCACACTTCGATTTCAATATTTTGAATAAGTTACTGTACGTTTCCGTAAGCTTATTCGGTAATAAACAGAATACTAAAGATATGTAATGTCCATTCCGTCCGTGCACTGTGAACATCTGTGTATAAAACTTTGTACACAAATTAAAAGTGCCGTCCGTGTATACAGATTCCACATCACACAAAAACTGCAAGTTTGTTTTACATGAAAACACTATAATGTTGGTAGCAATATCATTAACCAATAAAAAGTTTTCTCAAGTTGTAAACGTATCCAAATTGTTCAAAGCTACATATATACAATTCCTTTCTTGACTTCGGCAATGGTGGTGTAATCCGTCTTCTAGCATAATAACAGTTTTTCCTAATGCTGTTAATATCTCCTTGTGTGATGTTACCATCGGCACCTTTTACGCTTTGTACGCGTACACGTATGACTTTGGCAGGCTTTATACTGCAGTCTTCGATGGCTTTTCTTTTTGCGGACTGAGTTACTAGTTGCCGGTAAATTTTCCGTTCATCTTTTTGGTGACAATGGTCATTTGCCTTTCGAATAATGGCTGTTGTGTAAACTGTGGCTGTACAACCCCTTATTGAACAGCGCCAACGAATTTCACCAAATTTCAATGTGTGCCCTTTTCTGAATTTAAAGTTTTCAGGAATAAGGGCTTCTCCCCCTTTATTTGTTGCACTAACTTCACCTTCCATTACAACTGTAAAAACATAGGTATACCTTACTTCGTTCAGAACTTGACATAATATACCGATTGGGATATGAAAAACTAAAATTGCAAGCACATTTCTAAGGTGCAATAAAATTTAGGAAATACCTAAAAAGCTCCTTTTTATTTAATTTATTCTAAAGATAACAGTGATGGCGATTTTGGGCTATACCCTTGCAGGTCAAATATTTTACCCTAATTTTACCTGTGGTTGGTGGCGATTTTGGGATGTCGCCGATCAAAGTAACTGCTAAAACGGGCTGGCAGGTAAAAAAAGGGTAATGTGAACGACCAATATTCTGCATTAATGTATCTTATGTCATATTTACCTGTGATACCAAGTATAAGCAGGTACATAGAATAAAAAGAGTTGCTGTAACTTGACATAGGGTCACATAACGATGAATTCGTTCCAAATCATCACATGCTCTAAAAATATTGTTGGGTGTTTTTTATTTAACAAGTTAGTTATTATCGTTTACAATATTTAAATCTTAGCAGGTTCTTCATACTTAAAAACTGTCTGGAGGTGTCTAATAATCTTCTTCATTTCGATATTCATAGCAGCCATCATTTTCTTGTCTTCGTAAAATACAGAGTCAGCTGAAGCAGCATGAACACGACAAGCACATCTTTCACGAAGTGTGAGAAAGGCTCCCTGTATTATTTTTACATTTCCTGTTATGCAATTCATTATATTCATAAATAATGTATCCATCCCAACGATACTGTATGCATAAGAAAACATTGGGCCTGCGTATTAATAAAATTAGAGATTCAAACCTGTTAAAAGCTAACTTTTCTTATTAGTGTTCCAATATTTAGTAGCACAATAGGCTTTTTTTCTGTTTTGGCTTACTTTAATCTATGACAAGCTGAAAACTTACTTTTAAATTCTAACTGTAAGTACCTACTCTATTTTCGAAATTGTATTAGCCTTTTTTGTGAAATAATTATACTTACCCGCTTGATAGGCCATGGCTAAAAGATACGTATTGCCATTGTCATAGGGAAACGGCATCCAGCTATAGTAAGGTAGCCTGGTAGGTAGAGAAACAGTAGAATTATCCATGCTACCTTCGTGTTTTATGTATTTAACGGTGGTAAAGATGGAAGGGAGATACGAGGACGTAAGAGTGGCGTGAGCCAAAGAAAGGAAAAGAAGAGAATACTTTATGCCAATTGTCTTGTATTTTCTTGAGATATTTCCAGGTTGGTATTGCTAAAACGTTTTAATAATTAATTTCAATGCTTACTTAATTCATCAATAATAAAAACATTTTCTAAAATAAAATTTTTAATATAACTATTTGCATTTTAATACTCATTAAAAAGGCGAACTCCCTCTCCGGGAGGTTAATAAAAAGGCGAACTCCTTCAAAAAACAAATAGTTTTGTAAATATGTAGTCTTAACCGTCTCAATGATGCCCAGAACGAATGTTATAATCGTGAACATTTTATCTTTTTTTAAGAAAATCATTCAAATATCTTCATGTTCTATTTTATAAATTAGAACTAAATACGACCTTCTTATGCTCTGTTCGACAGATAAGCTATATAACATGTTTCTTACTGGGGGTATACACCTATAGCCTTTGAGAATAATTCGCATAATCTTATTTTGCTGAATCTGCATGCAGTCTACATATATTTTCCTGAGTAGGCACACGATATTAATAAGGAACAACAGTGGGTAATTAAAGTAGGCCAAAATAATTGTGTTGTAAAGATGAAGGTTTTAAAATTGCTCTGAAGCATTCTTCTTTTAAAAAACGTTTATTACGTGATACATGTATTTTTTATTATAGATCATTAGTGCCATATTGTTTCTTGTCAAATAATATACAGCGTAAGGGCAATTCTCATATACGCTTCAACGCGCTTTACTACGCTTGACTTCGCGCCGCGACAAGGCATCAAAATGAAAAAGACTATTCACATTAGCGCTTGACCAGGCGGCAAGGCGCGTCAGTTCAACGAAAACAGTGGTTTTTAGTAGGTTATATTTTAACTATTTAATTATTAAAAATCATGTCTTCAGGAAGCGATAGCATATCATCAGATGAGGAGATTGTTTTAGCGCTTGTATGCGACGAGTATGAAAAACGAAAAAAGCGAAAGCGTCGAGAGTACTGGGTATAGCATTTTTCGAGCTAGATTGGAAGAGGGAGAGTTTCATACGCTTTTCAAAGATCTATACGGGCCATTTTTACCCACAATAAAATTTGAACGCAACAAGCAACCTTGCTAAACTGGTTTTAAAATCTATAGTAATTGCGGCGGCCACGTGCACACTGCTACTTTGGTGATTCCCACTTGTACTTGATCGAGCGTCGCTGCGCTTCACCACGCGATATGAAGCCTAGAAAAGCCCAGCGACAATTGGAGGCGTCAAGCGCATTCAAGCCAAGTGAGGCGCGGCGTAACTGAGAACGAGTACATAAGGAAGCATGAGAATAATTGAAAGATACATTTTGTTGCTCCATGAAGTCAAGCGTAGTAAAGCGCGTTGAAGCGTATATTCTCATATACGCTTCAACCGGCCTTTATGGTAAAAACGGATCAGCCTTTTTAAAATGCATTTTTTTAGAAAAACGATATTACCTATATACCTATAGGGTGACTAGACATTTATTTATTTAGCATAAACCATACCATATACGCATATACCTATCTTCAACAGTTTACAAAATTATAAAATATGAACAGTTAAGGAAAAACCACAAACATACTGAAAAGTTATTCTTGAGAAAGAAAATTTAAAATTATTTAATAAGAACAATAGACATGGCCACAAGAGTACAAGAGAGATGAAAAGAAAATATATGTTCTCAGAATGGAGATTTCACGAGGGAAAGTTCAGGAAACTTAAAGGACCATTTTGAGTTCTCCAAGCGGGAGACAAAGGAGAATATTTTAATTTTTGTAAAATCTGTAAACAGAAAAAATTGATAAAAATTTAAGGTTTAGGTACATTTATTTTACAAGGTGGTGCTAAGGTTTGGCATTGATGGCGCTTGCGGGAGAGATGAGGGAACGAACCCGAACAAATTTAAAAACGACTAATATATCACTGGTTTAGTGAAAATACTTCAAACACTCAGACGAAAATCCCAAAAATGTTTTTCATAGAAAAATTTCTTGGCAATAACAAGAAAATATTATGTCATTGCGACCGGAAATCAACAATCATCAACGGGTTTTTTTGTGTCGTACCTATAGAAGAAAGGAAAATGTTCTACTTCAGGCAGTTGAAAAAAATTGTTTCGGTATTTCCTAATCCAGATATATAGGTAGGTACACTGTCTTCGACGTTTTTCAGAGATCATGTTATCCGGAGGGGATCTCTTATCATTAAAATGCCATGAAAATGGAGGTTATCGACGGTAGTAAAAGGTTACATTAAGGATTCAGTAGATACAAAAGAAAATTCAGATTGCTAAAAAAATTGTATGTTTCAGCAACACATCCGCTTCAGGCAACACCATTATCGACATTGTTCAACAAACCGCGTAGTACAAATTAACATCTTTACCTAAATTTTTCTAATCGCCATATACAGCATGTATTCGGAAGTTCTTACCAAATGGGAAACTTTTTTATTATTAATTTTACGAAAAAAAATTATTCTTTATAAAAAGCTCTGCATGGTCTAAAACCTAAAATGCAACCATCAAATATGGAAATTTTCCAGTCATATACGAGGTTTGTCAAAAAATGTGAACTTTTCCCAAGAATGTGAATTTTTCCCAAGTTTGTTGAAAGATTTATGTTTAAAAATTATTTTATTGATTTATTATTAATTATTTAATTTTTTAATTATTTAATTAAATTAATGCGTGTTATTGCATATTTAGACGTGATTTTTAGTTCAGATCAACTTTTTTTAATAACTATTTTGATAATGTCAAAAATAAAGGTACTTTACTCTTGGGAAAAATTCACATTCTTGGGAAAAATTCACATTTTTTGACAAACCTCGTATATGACTGGAAAATTTAGATATTTGATGGTTGCATTTTAGGTTTTAGGCCATGCAGAGCTTTTTATAAAGAATAATTTTTTTTCGTAAAATTAATAATAAAAAAGTTTCCAATTTGGTAAGAACTTCCGAAGTAGATAGAGGTATTAATAGTATCTTATTTAACAAGCGTATAAAACGCCATAATAAACGAGGATATTATAATTATCAGGATGTATTTTGGTTCATTATACGCTAATAAAAAACTATATATGCGTTATCTACAACCATTTTAATTAAAAAGCATTAAACTCATTTTAAACTCTAGCTAAGAAAATGCCACACTATGTTTTATTTTGACATTTTATATTTTTAATACTAGTTGACACCTTTTTTTATGTCAAGGCATGTTATTCAATAAAACGTAATTTTCACAAAATCAACACCGGTACGAAAACTGCAGAGCATTTTTAAAATTGAAACAAGGAATATGGTTGAGATATGAGTAGATTTACTTATTTTTGGCCTAACTAAAATGTAGAGATTCCAAATAACTCATTTCGTCCAACTTTTTCGTTGGAAAGGTTTATGTAACTTTAGAAACTGACGGAAAAACTCCATTTTGGTCATTTTTTGACGTAAATCGAGATCGGATCATCAAGGCTTTCTGAAATTAAGTAGGAGGGATTAAATTACGAATTTATATTTACACTTGTTGTTTTATGAGAAGCTATCATATGCACTTTTATTATTCATGATTCATTGCATAATGTTCTTATTATTACAAGTATTAAGCGCCTATTATTAAATGGTTGTGGATAAAATAAATTAAATTTATTTTTGCTATACATGTAATTGAATCCCTATTTGACTTGCGGGAAAAAGTGCTATTTTACGTCTTTATTTAATGTAACAAAAAAATACTCGTATGTACAGAATAGTTTTTTTTAAAACCGACCAGAAAATTTACACTTTCTGGACAATTTTTCGTCTAGAAAATAACGTTTTTCCGATCTCAAGACCGGAAAAGTGACATTAGAGACCGGAAAAATCTTTTCCGGACTCTAATGTCACTTTTTCGGTCTCTAATGTCACTGTCACCCTGTTTTTTTCAAGATACCTTGATTTCGTTATTATGACAACAACATTTCGATGTATTATTGTCGAGTGACAGTTCGTTGATTTTTAATTTTGTTCTTTATGTCAAACTTGTTTCGCGTAGATTATAAAATATATCGAAGTGTCGGTCTTAAAAAAAAATATTGTACGTCACGCAACCGAAAATTAGTGTTTTCCAGGTCTCTCCAAGCTTCCAGGACTCGCCTATGGCTCGCCCTGGAAATGCTTGTCTCGACCTGAAAAACACTACTTTCCGGTCTTGTAACGTAAATTACTATTAAGACATCCTATAGTGTATATACCTTACCATGTAATTTTCGTATTGTAACTTTGGATCTTCCAAAGACTTCATTATCTCTCTTAAGAACCTGCCCTTAAAGTACCAAAAAATAACTTTAACTGCTCCCATGAAATGAGTCAAAAAAAAGTTGACATTTTTAATAAGCTCGGACTCATTTTTGTAGGTGTAAAAGAGTGATACAAATTCTGTAGAGGTAAACCAGAGATTCACATAGAGGAATACAACAATTGCATATATTTTATACAACAGCTGAATGTACTTATTTTTAGATTCTGGAATCCATAGCCCTGCACATCTTAACATCCAACGGTTGACGAAAAAAAAATCTGTAGCGTAATCATCATTGAATTCAGTTTTTGGAACGTCCATTATAATAAATTTATTTTTACTGCGAAGTATTGTACTCTGCCAAAGGCACTAACAGAGAATAGTAAATCGCTCTTATTAGGACTATTTAAATCCGTATTAAATTTGACACAGAAAATTAAATCTTTTTGATTCTACAAAATTAGCTAGGCGATTATATTTAATTCCGTTTGATGTTTTTTCTTAGGATGTGATTTTCGTCGGCACCTATAATCAACACCAAAGTGCTGAGGATAAAATTGAAAATTTATCATAATTGCAAACGGTTCTCTGTACTTTTTAATTTTCTTATGATACCTTTTCAGTGGCAGAATTATCCATTCCGTAAAGAAAAATGTTTTAATAATTTATGATATACAGTGTCTAAAAGGTGCGGAAAAAATGATGCCACAAATTCCCGAGGCTTAAATGTGACGATATAACCCAACTTACCTCAGTTCAAAAGTGGATGATTTCGTAGATACAGAGTGTCAAAAGTTTAATTTGGTTTTAGTTTTTCTAAATATTTTTTTTTATTTATTAATTGGTGTATTGTCACAATATTCGGCTAGGGGGATTTTGTGGAGTGAAAAAATAAAATCTGCTCTCATTTTTATTGAAAAATTTAGAGGGCGCCACCTGCAGAGTACCTTGCAAACATTTAAAACGAAATAACTTTTTTTAGCCACTCTGCATTAAACTTTTAAATAAACATTGAGATATCTGGATTTAAAAAACTCACTTCATGTATGGCCAGACCTAAATTATTGTAATAATTGAACACAATTTGAAGCGAAGGCGTTCAATTAAAATAACTGTCCCTACAAACTGACTGGTATCAAATCGAATCTAAAAAACAATTCAAGCATACATTTGGATGGTCAAACAATTTTCACGTTTCTTTTCGTCATGGCCGTACCAACGAAGAAATGACCGATATGTTATTGGTATTGGCTATTGCCAAGGAAATGGTTTAGAATCTTGCAGAATATACAGTGAAAGTTTCGAATCGTCGCTTTTACCAAACCATAAAACATTCGCGGCAGTTGAAAGATGTCTTTGTGAAACGGGTAGGTTTGCGACTGTTTCTATTAATTATGGTCGTGCACGCACGTACGGTAAGAACTCCAGAGGTTGATAGTCTAAATCCGATTTAAGAAAAACTCAGCAGCAGACGATTGGGCTTAGAGCTGGGGGTATGCAAAGATACTATTAATAGGGTAACCAGAGAACAACTAAGTCATCATGCGACTAAAGCCACCCATTATCAATATGTGGGCAGGAATCGTACCAGTCAGTGGCGGCTTCTCCTATGAGGCAGGTGAGCCAGTGCCTCAGCAATAATTTTGCAAATTAAATAAATTGCAAATTTATATTACTTTACTATTTTTGCATAAATATATATCCATTAGAATTAATGCCGTCAATCTTAACGCGCTTCGCTAGAAATATCATCTATCATCCATCTCATTTCTGCATGCGGTCGTATATGGTAGAAGCCGGTCTCGCGCTTCCTTGTCTTTTACGATCCCTTGCGTGTTTTGTTCTTATATCATCCATCTCATTTCTGCATGCGGTCATATATGGTTAGATATATGTAGGGGTTGTTGGTTAGAGGCCCGGCCTCCCGCTGCCTTGTCTAGCGTATTAGTGAAAATATCTAATGTGATGTATGATACCCGTAATAGTCCAGTCGAATCTAGCTTGAAATAGCGCATAAAAACATTCTTCTGAGGCCAGCCTCAACTTTCTACGTAAATTTAATGCGAACGCGAGGAGACTAATCTAATCTATAAAAATGAACGCCGCGACACGGTATTTGGAGAAATGCTATGTATTAGATTAACAGGTTGTCCGTTGAAAGTTTAGAGAGAGTGCATAGTGCATTGTATTTTATTATAGTTTTCGGTAAATACTTTTCTAGTTTTCCGTACTGATTTTTGTTTTGCTTTTTTTCCAACAGTGGGCAGTGATTTTTCTAAAATATTATTATTACATTACTTTTATTACTTATTAGTTTATTTGTTTTGTGCTTACTAGCGAAAAATGGATTCAGTGGGACCTAGCACAGCGTCACAACTTCCCCAGGTAAATGTGAACATTCGCAATCCTACTTGTTATCTTGTTAATTTTTTAGTAAATGAGCAGAATTTTTCAAGTATTAATTCCTATGAAGATAAATTGTACATAGTAAAAGAAGTAAAGCGACCTGTTCCAGATTTGAGTAAACGTCTTGTTACTATCGGTGGAATGGGGAAATCAAATCGGAGCTTTCAAAACACTTGGTACGAAAAGTACGACTGGCTTAGCAACTGGTAGTGTAACGGTAAACAAATTATTTTGCTGGCCGTGTATTCTGTTTGCAACAAATAAAAGCGACAAAGTTTGGTCAAAATGTGGTTATAGCGATTTAAAAACTTGTCTAAACTTTAAAATCTAACCTTGCTAAAAAAAAATTTTCAACTGTGCCTCACCACTTTCAAATACTAGGAGCCGCCCCTGAATCGTACGCACTTTCATAATTAATCCTGTAATTTTAGCATCTCGACTAAATGGCGAAAATTATTTGGAACATCTGATGCGAAACAAATTACCATACTTATTAGATCCCCTACCCTTGGAACTTCGAAAAGGAATGTGGTTTATACATGACGGTAGGTGTTCCTCCACATTTTCCGTTAAACGTACGTAATTATTTAAACGTATCCAAATAGATGGATAGGTAAGGCAATGATGCACCCATAAATTGGCCAGCTCGATCACCTGATATCACACCGATGGATTACTTTTTATCGAAAACTTGTGTATTCTAGGTCAGTAGATAGAGATGAAATAAGGAGACGTATATTTCTGGAATTTACGCTTTGAGAAATTATGACGAAACGCTCCAGAGTGCAATTAAATTTTTTTAAAACGTATTAATCATTGTACACATGAAAATGGAGGTAATTTTGAACATTTGTTAAAAGCTCTTTTTTAAATTAAAATAAACTTTTATTGTTGATTAACCTATTATTGACTGGCTTTACGAGCAAATAAAATTAACAACACATTTATGTAATTCTTTTAGGTAAAATGCGTTGGAGAATAAGAATGTTTATGTAAAAGTTCAATACTTACAGAGTGGCTAAAAAAAGTTATATCGTTTTAAATGTGTGCAAGATACTTTGCGGATGATGCCCTCTAAATTTTACAATAAAAATTGGAGCAGATTTTAATTTTTCACCTCACAAAACTCCCTAGCCGAATATTGTGACAATACATCAATTATTTAAAAAAATATTTATGAAAAACTAATAGATCGTCATATCAAAGCCTCAGGAATTTGTGGTACCATTTTTCTGCACCTTTTAGAGATATTAGAGTATACCGCGTGACCCACTCTCAACGCACGATTCTATATAATATCATCTAAACTACTCACACAACTTTTCAATATTTTTCGAACACAGAGTTATAGGGAGGAATTAGGACTACAATTTAAAATCATTTTGAAATTTGGGTTATAGAATGATTGTTTAGTAGCGACTAAAACATATTTTAAGAAATAAAAATATTTATCAGAGTTTTTTAAAATGATTTTCTGTGTAATGTAACAATTTTAAAAACTTAAAAAAGTACAACCCCTATTATTTTTTATGCCTAATACAATTTTAATTATATCATTATAATAATTATTATTATAACCTAAAGGTAAGTAGGTACCTATATTTTACGGTTTTCCCTAAAATAGCTAATTTTGCATTTACCACAAACTTAATGCTCATTTTCTCATAGAGTAGGTACCTATGTACCTTGGATGTCGCACCGTGTCCATTTAGTGCTATTAGGACGCCAAATCCAAGGATTCCAAGGCACTCTTTGAGAAAATTAGCATTATTCGATAAGTGGAAAATTAAAAGTCGAAATAAAAACATGGATATTAAAAACAGACAATTTGAAAATATTTTTAGAAATGCTTTAATTAATTAATTAATATTGTTCTGAATAATTTATATGAGTAATATTTTTTACTTAAAAATTATAAATTAATTTATAATACTACTTGAATTAATTCTTTAAAATTAATGCTGCGTCAAAATACCGACCTCAAAAGAAAAGGCGTTTGTCGTGTTTAAAATTTTAAGGAAATAATTCAAAATTTAATCATTTAAACTTGACATGATCTATTTCATATTATTGGTTTGCGGTTTTCACCGATACTCGTCTTATTTCTTCTTTTTTTTTGCTTAAGTTAAAAAAGATGTACCTACTGTTGCATTTAAAATTTTTAAGAAAAATTTTGATTCTGCTAAATAGCGCCCTCTAGCTGTAGCAACGGAATTCAAAACTACTTCGGTTTTTTTTAAATTGATACAACAAAATAATCCCCATTTAGCTAGTTTAAATTTGTCATAATAATTATTCCGATAAGCCAAACCAAAGTTGTGAATATTTTTGCATAGCAATATTTGTCCTCTCCTAGTAGATCAAAAACTCAAAAACAAAAGTTGTCCATAATTATTGTCATTAAATTAATAAAATGCTACCTTTGATACATGTTTAGTATGAGGATTTTTGAGAAAATTCCGCTTTTTGCTTGGTCACTATAGTTATGCCCCCTGGCGGCTAACTAAGAAAGTTCTAGTAATTTCTCTTAGTCACTTGTGTTATAAATATTTTTTTTCTGCAAGCTGTACGGTAAACGTTTTTCAAAATACAACCGTGGTCCCTTTTTAGTTAGTTGTACACCCGGTACAGAAACCAATATCCCCTGATTTTAAGGTCGAAATCTAATCAGTGCCTTTGGTTGCTAAAACGAATTTGCAAAATTGTAAATCCTAATATTAAAAGAGAAACGTTAAAATTTCTATTTTTCTCAGCCTGGTTTGAAAGCAACGTTCATCTAGCAAATAAAACCACTGAATTTATAGGTACATATACAATATTTTTTATTAACAAATACAAAAATATTTGAACAGAATACAATAAAGGAATTATACTACATAAATACATATATATTGTATTTTGAAAATGATAATTTCTCAAATGAGATGTAACATAGGGTAAAAAGTTTCTCAATAACATTAAAACAAAGTTTGGAAGAAACGTAAAATGGAGTCAATCGCAACTGCAGTACTAATCATAATAGTTGTCCGGGTTTGTTTCACAATAAATCGTTATTTAATATTATCAAAATCAAAGAGAAATAAAAAATTTAAAGGGAATATCTCTAATAAAACAATTTTGAATGTCTCGAACTGTCTCATTTACTTCCCCCTTTTACTGCGCGTGTTGCTATATATGTATATATAATTTAATAAAATAACATTATGGTCGATAACCATATCCGTGAAATGTTGTATCATATGGTTGATTTCGTCTCTTTCCAACCAGCGACTCGACTGCTTATTATTTTATTTAATTATTGCAACCTAGATGGGTCTTCTTGCTAAAATTTCGGATGCCGACAGTTTTCGTTTTATTGCTACTTGCCTGTTTCATTGTCAGAGGGCATATCGAGATGGAATAAGTTGAAATAGGAGTAATCTCGTCCGTTTAGCTGAACGCCTTTCCCTGTAAATATTTTCTTTGCATTGGTTACGTTTGGAAAGAATTAATTTGTTATTTAAGCCCATAATTTTTTTCAAAAAACTATATTTGAATTTTACTTTAATTATTAGAAAATATCCTTTTTCTGCCTAATCTAAGCCGGTAGCCTGTTATCGTGCGACTTAGGATCGTACTTAATAATAATAATAATAATGATGATGTCTTCGTAGGTGTAGGTAAAAACAACCTAAAGACGTAGAAGCTGCTTAAGTACCTAAATATGTCGGTGTTGCTATTTACCCCATTTTACGGTAAATAAATTGGTAATTAATAAGAATGTAAAACAGGCATAAGATTTGTGTTTACAATAAAATATATTTTTAGATTCCATATGTCCAAGGCACTCAAAGGCTTCCTGTTAATATTAAATATTGAAGATATTTTCAGCAGGTAATTCATTTTTGCATTTTCACATAAATCATATACATACTTAAAAATTTGGCTTAAATAAAATACTGGGATTAATAAAAAGTATGAAATACATGTCAAATATTATAATTTTGTTAAATATCGTGGGAGAGCGGTTTCTTTGTTTTTCTTTCAGGATATAACGAGAAAAAATATCGGTGGCAACATGTAAGAAAAACCAGTCTTTATCAACCCGCGAACTCTGGCTAAAATAAGATTTTTGGTTCACTAGAAAAATAGTATTTGTCCCTGAATAAGAAACAGGAATTTACTAAATTGTTTACGTAACTTTGAGAATTTCGCGTTTAAAAAACTGATTAGCGGGAGTTGACTGGTTGGCAAAAATTGCTCGAGGAAATTATTATATGCTATAGACTTAAACAAGGTACAGGGTAATCCAACCAAGACTGAACAGTGGCCTATTTTTTGAGTTTCCTTGTATTTTCTTTAAAACCAATAATATAGCCATTTGGTTTATGTTTTACCGTCGAATCTAAAATTTCCATTTAAAAAGCAACTTGGCAAAGGAACTGTGGCGTAAAGGTGTTGTTTTTTTCAATGAAACACCCTGTATATTTTTTTATTTTTATGAGAGGTCTTCCTTTCCTGATTTCATAAATTTATAGTTTGTCTATATTAGCTCAAACCGTTTTAAAGATATGAACGATATGTAGGTATTAGCAATGTATTGTGTGTACTTATACATATTACATATAAATGTGGTAGATACTTGGTGCCAAAATAAGGTACAAAAAAGAAACTCCTTTTGGATTGTTGTTGACAGGCCAGTAATTAACAAAAAAAATTATGGAACGTTTGAAAAATATCTTTCTAGTAGTGGTATCGTTGAACAATAGAATGAAAGAAGGTAAAAACTAGGACAGATTGATGCTTACCATTAAGGTGGCATTATCAACGTCATTGAATCTATTGCCAACCTATAACCTATTTCGCATTGATTTTTGAGATTATTATTTTAATAACAAACTAACATTTAAAAAAAATCAATATCGTCCGTACATTATTTAGGTAGTATCTGATATATTACAAAGATATCAATTTATTTCTTTGCTAATTTTGGGAGAATTGTATAGTGAAAGAACAATGAGTGACAATGACATAATAATGTTTAAAAAAGTCTTACCCGATATTTTTAGCTATACAATTCTCCTAAAATAAGTTATGAAATTCCTTGATATTTATTAAATATGTCAATTATTACCTATAGAATATCAAGTCGATACTGATTTTCTTTAAATTTTGTATAAAAGCTAGAAAACATAAACAAATATACGCGAAATAGGTTATAGGTTGGCAAGCATGTTGATACTCCCACCTTAAACGCCTAATCTTTACAAATATATTTTCGTTGCTTGGCCGTTTTCGTATGTATTTTATATTTAAAAAGGTAAAATGTTTAGTTTTATATACTTTTCTCAACATATAAGACAGAAAAACAAAATGTCGTTGCGTAAAAATTGGTAAAATAATTTTTATCATTATCCTTTTATCTGAAGCCTCTTTTGACATTTTCTATAATTTATTTTGAAACATTTTTAGATATAGGTACAGCCTGTATAATATTTCATACTTTTATTTCACCTTATTTAACAAAATAATATAAACTACTTATAATTAAAATTTTTGGAAATAAATTTCTTTACACAATATAATATATACAGATTATTTACAAATATCGATACAAATAAAATTTTTTTACAATTTTGGAAAAACGCATAGTAGCTTAGTTGCCGATTTATCACAATTCCATTTTTATAAATACAAATTACAATGCTTGTAAATAAAATATAAAATCGGTTTTACTATTAAGTAGGCACATCATAGTAAATTTGCGTTGGCAGTCAGTTGTACATGAATATCTATTTTTGTAATAAAAAGGCTGTAATGTGTAAATCTATACCCAATGTGCTGGTTCCGCCAATAATAAAAATTGGCCTAATAAATATATTTATTCATCACAACACACTTCTTGGCACCTAATACAATTTTTGAGTGAGCTATAGAATTTTGAGGCGTTCTGAACCAATGATTGTTTTGAACTAATAACATATTTTAAAGGAACCCCAAAAATCTTTGTTTGACTTTAATATGTAACAGATTAGAACAGTCTTCTTTTTGAGGATAACCCTTGTTTAATTAATATTACTACTTAGTCAATAACATTATGTATTAATATATATATTGTGAGCTATCCAAGATTTTTCTGTTACGCAAAAATTTTTTTATCACACTGTATACCTCTTATTCACTTAAAAGGTTTAAATTTAGCCAATCAAAATATTTAGATCTTTAATGTCGGGTTGCACAAAGAAAAGTTTGAATGTGACTAAATGACATTGGTAGACATTATTTATTCACAATCAAAGTAGCCTGTCTAGTAAATAAACAATTAATCTAACCGAGCCACTCTGATATGATGAAATAACATTTCTACCAATAATGTCATTAATTCGACAGTCAAAGTTACCTGATTAGTTAATTATTAGGCAATCAATGTGTAAAAAATGGCGGCTGTGGGCAAATACAACGACGAGCAAGCAAAAATAGACAAATCATTTTGTTCATAAAAGTATATTTGCGCGCGCCGAGCCAACATCTCGCCGTTTAAAACATTCTATCATGTATATGTCTATGAACGAACCTATATACTTGTAAAATAATCATTATTTTCAGAATAACCTAACGTTTCTTCAATAGTAATTTCCAGAAGTGTTACTCAGCATTGCCACGTTTCGTCTATTCCCCAGCAATTGTGGAACTTTTTATTAGATTACATGGAAATCTTAAATATATTTTCAGTTATTTTGACTTTCTTCTTCTTCATTATATTGCTTTTAGTATACTTATAACCAAAACGCAGTGGCGGCTCGTGACTAGCAAGTCAGGGGGGCGCTGGCTTTAAATAATGCGGATAACTATAATCAAATCGTTTATTTTTGTTAAACATACCAAATGATAACACTAACAAATAATATTAACAAATCTTCGTTTTTTTTTTCAGAAATAGACTTCTCGGTGACTTTGTTATTAAAATTATCTATGTCCCGAACCATCGCTTTTTCGATTGACAGCATTGCTAAAGCTGCATATTAGACGAAATTTTCGAACTTTATAACATAACTAATAAATTAGTCAAAACAAAACATCAGCGTCATCGGCAGGTCGCGTCGCTTCGTGTAGTTGAACAGAAAATTTGGAGCCCTATCCGTGCGATGTGTAGGTGACGACGTCACGCCTCCGTAGTCATAGCAACCAACTTAATAGTCGCGTTGAAGCGGGACGGAAAATCGGCCGCCCGCGCTTGCCTGTGCAAATAGAAAATGCTTATTCGGTATAACTTGCCCGTTGGAATATGGCTATGTTTGGTTTAAAATATTTGAATTGATTGCTTACATACATTGCGTTATTGGTTTTTTAAGTAAAGTATTTTTAGATTCTGTTTGAAATAATTGCAGGGAGGGCGGCGCCCCAGAGCCCTTCATTACGAGCCGCCACTGCCAAAACGTATTTTGTTGACAACTTAAGATAAAAACTAATCAAGGGGGTTTTGGCAAAAGCGTAGCATTAGGGAAGTGTAGAAAAAGTACTATTTTACACGCGAGTTTATTTGGGTTGCATTTGAGCTCATGTTACGCTTATAAAGAGAATGATATGTCTATAATATGTCTCATCCTTATTGGTTTTGAAGTGAAATTTTAACAAGATGACTTATTTATTTTAAAATTATTTTTATGTTTTTGTTACTTTAAATAATTATTGTAATAAGCAACAAAAATGTTTAATTTTACTGACAAAAGAAAAACATAAAATCGATCGTAAAACTAAAGTTTTTTGTGTCGTTATCCTATATTTGCAAAACCAATATTTTTTTTTTTATTTAAGTATAATTTTTAATTAAAACCCAAAACAAATGGTCGATTTGAGCGTGAACCGACCAATGGCAAAAGATAATTGTTTCAAGGCTGGGATATCTGCTTTAGTTTTTAGAGCATGTTAACGTATACATACAGAGCTGCAAACTTTTTAGTCTAGCCGTGGAATTGTCTTTTGTTTTGTGTTTAAATTATTGAGTTTACTGTTTTGTTTGTAAGAGAAATTAATAAATTTAAGTGTTTAGTAGTAAAATGTGAATACCAATTTGTCAGTATTTGTTTCAGGTTGTACACTGTGAAGTTTTTGCAAAATTTGGAGTACATTTTTAGGTAGATAACACAATATATAAAAGCACGTTTTTTTTGTTTTTAAATTTTTATTGTTGATACCTGCAGCACTGTCTCTTATAACAGGTCACGAGCCGCAACTGCGACAATAAAAATTACATTGCTGCTGGTTGCTTCATGCTTTTTGCCCCAGCCGCCATTAAAAGTTTGCTGGTTTGGATTGGCTTATTGTTTAACATTTTTGTGGATTATGATGCAGTCGATTTCATTTGACATTTTTGCGGGTTATACGTACGTTTACCTAGTTGTTGTTGCGAAAATAGTACTAGTTGTATTAAAGACAAGAGCACATACTAAAATACTTATTTGTTTATAAATTGGAAGGAAATTCATACAAATCTAATTACAATACAAACTTCGTTGACTTTTCAGAATGAGTAAGAAATATTCGTTTTTGCATTTGCAAATTTATAGTTAAAAAAGGCCCAAAAGACCGAAAATATTGGTAAAAAAATTTTTCACGATACCAAAAAGTCTAATAAAACCTAAACAACATTGGAAAACGCCATTTATATGCCATAAACCGCATTTGCAAACGTTTTACTGCAATGTTTTTTTTCTGCGATTTCGATTTATTTTAATCCCTTAATTCTAATAATGCCTTTTTTATATTTTATACGTTAAAAATTCGGGCAGATTTCAACGGCTTGAAACTATAGCTCCCTTCTCCAAGTATTTGGTGACGTATTTGCATTGGCCTTTTGAACCGTAAAAGGTTTCGAGTGTATGTGTATAATAGGTATATTATAGATTTATTCCTTCTCGTCTAAACTCCTTCTCTTAAATAAGTCATGAACGAGCATCGTGTTATTCAATTAAAGCATTAAATCATTTTCAACAATTTGAACTGGCAAACGAATACCCACAACAATTGTGTATTTTTATCCTAATTTAAATTTTTAGCGTTAAATAAATGCATAATTTTTGGCTTTAAAATGTTGGGTGACGTTTCAGTTGACATTTAAGACATGTTTTTAATACAAGAAAAAAATTATGTCATATAGATGTGCTTAATTTTCTTTAATCAGTCATTTAAAAAACTTCTAAAATTTGAAGAAATTATAAGTAAATAAGATATTTACACTTTAGTTTGCAAAAATGTGAAATAGGATTGTTCCTAATCAGTGGCGGATCTAAAGGAGGAAGAGCTATGGCCCAATATTAAATAAACACCTATATACCTATAAAGAACCTGGCAATTTTCGATTCATAATCAACCGCAAATATTCTGTCAGTAACCTTCCAAATCCCAAGAATATTGGTAAATTATTTTCGCTGTATATTTCATCCTCTTTTTAAGTTCGCTTTAACATCAATTCTACAGGGCGAGTTTTTTTAAAGTGTTACAAGGCGATATCTCGAAAACGGTTTAAAATATTTTCTTGCAATTTTGGTGAGGGAATGGGGAGATGGGGGGACATATTTAAACATATTTTTGACGTCTACCCCCCTTCCCCATTTTGAGTTGTGGGGGGTAACTTTGGAATTTTAAATGAGACGATGTACTTTTTTTTTGGTAAATACGAACCTACGTAAAAAACTACGTACGTATACAAAAAATCTTTTGATTTGCTCTCCTGGTTACGAAATTCTTTTAAAAACCAACTACCCCAATTATTAAACCAAAACATAGGTTCTGACATGTGGTTTCAATAGGACGAAGCTCCACCGCATTGTGATACAGGCCCGTAATGAGTTGAACGAATTGTTTGAAAACAGGTGGATAAATCGAGCTGGTTCGGTAAACGGCCTGCTAGGTCCCCGGATTTGACCCCCCTTGACTTTTTCCTTTCTTTATTTTTTATTTTATAAAAGATAAAGTGATGGCGGCTACACCTACAACTTTAGATGATATGAAAGACCGAATCCGCGTTGCATGCTTATTATTGAGACCTGAAATGTTATAACGGGTACGGTATTCATTCAGAAAAAGAGTGACAAAGTGTTTGGAAGTTGAAGGGAGACATTTTGAACATATTCTGAAGCGTAACAGACGATAAATAAGTTGAAATTAAATAGTAACGTATTTTTTGTGTTTTATAACCTAATAAATCATAAGCTCTTAACCAGGGGAGCAAAACAAAAGATTTTTTGTATACGTACGTAGTTTTTTACGTAGGTTCGTATTTACCAAAAATAGTAGGTACATGTCTCATTTAAAATTCCAAAGTTACCCCCCACCCCTCAAAATGGGGGAAGGGGATAGACATCAAAAATATGTTTAAATATGTCCCCCCATCTCCCCATTCCCTTACTAAAATTTCAAGAAAATATTTTGAACAGTTTTCGAGATATCGCCTTGTAACACTTTAAAAAACTCACCCTGTATATTAGCCCTTTTATTATTAGGTGAATTCTTAACAAATCACCTGCGGCCCTTTTCCCCTGTGTGACTGCATATAATATTTTAGTCATTAACTCAACGAAAAACTTAGAACCTCAAACGATTTAAAAAAAAAAGCAAGATGTGCAAAAAAGTACAATCTTATTGTATTTTATTCTCATACAGTTTTGAGTTGAGAGTACTGCGGGTCTCCCATATAAGTAAGGCAGTAGATATCGTTATTTAATTAATTATATTAACTGATTTGTCATAAACTGAGGTAAATTAGACCCTACTAAAAAATAAGTCCACTGTGAAGTTAAGTAAGAAAATTAAGACATTTTATGATTTTTAAATTGGTCAATCTAAAACGTCCCAAAATTGCGTTGGTAATATAAAACTCACAAAAAAAATTATCACATTTGTAATTCGCTTACCTATACAAAATTGTACTCTAATCATAATAATTCTTTGAGTTTCTATTAAAACTTTACATCTATTTTCTCGCTTCAGTTATAAAATTAGGACTAATTAAACTTAGTCAGTCTTAGTTTTAAAATGTATTTTCTGTTGTAACACAGCCCATACCACACGAACATATTTGTTCACTGCAACATTAAATTTTCCAAATTTCTTTGTAAAATCGTGTCTTTTACCGAATAAAATACGACTTTAATATTTTCTGTATCGACGGCTGTAGTGAAGTGGTGGAATAGCGCCTTTTTTTGGTCCCTTTTAACACTAACGAAGAGGTATAAAATAAACTTTTGGACGTCGTCCATTGCATGACTATTTCCCTTGAACTGAGGAAAATACCAGCGTATATCCGTCTCGGGATTTTTGACTTTTTTCTTTAACAAGTCGTATTTGTTCAGAAACAATATTATCGATACATTACTGAATACTACGTTATTTACTATCGTGTCAAATATATCTCTAGACTCCTCTAACCTATTCGTTTTCCTGTCTTCTAGTAATACCTGATCGAATTCTGACGATGATACCAAAAAGAGTATTGACGTCACCGAGTCGAAACATTGGAACCACTTTTGTCTCTGCGATCGTTGTCCACCGACATCCACAAATAAAAATGGAATATTGTTTATGGAAATTACGAACTCCGTTATACCTTTGGTTGCTTTCCGACATTGTAAAATATCCTTATTGGTTGGCGTATAGGTAGGTTGGGATATCCTTTCCAGATTGTTCAGGAAGTATTCTATGGAGTCACTCTGAAAAATAAAGACATTTTTATATTTATGTAGATTTATAATGGAATACTGTAGCTTTACTTAAATAAAGGCATTTTTTGAGCTTATACAGTTACCGATAAAAAGTTTGCATGTTCGCGTATTTATTCACTTTGTCGTTATTTTTGTGCTGTTTTGTGATGATAGTGAGAAAAGTGCGGAAGAAAATATTTATTTTCATAGGAAAACAATATCAATAGGTTCGTCGTCTTATTAAGATATGATATAAATACAAATAGCAAAGAAATTTAAAAAAATATTTATGATAAATTGCTCTGCTGCCTTGTGATGTCCAGCCAGCTAACACGATTTATTTTTTCTTGTCCTTTTAACAAACCCAAATAACATAACCTTGTATTCTTAAAGTTTTTCAGGAGCAAGGGGAGGACTTTTCTCCATTAAAGGAGAAGAGGAGGAGTAAAAATCTTCTTACTCAAAAAATAGTAGGTACTTACAAAAAAATATATTAAGTAAATACCAACGAACTAACTGACCGTGCAAAATTTCGAAAGGCAGAAAACTACTATTTGAGTACAAAAAATATTTTAGCAGACGTGACAACGTTTGAGTTTGAATACTATTTTTTTTATTGGTTGTACAAGGGTTTTTTTTCACAATATGATAATACGAGAAAAAGGAAGACATTTTGGTGAAAAGGGAGAAAGGAGGACTGAACGTCTTAAAGAAGGACTAGAGTTTAAGTTATTTAATGACTATTTTGGGGGATTTTGATGTTTTTCTAAAAAATCATGATAAACAATCATTGTGCATGGACGTGCAGTATGAAAAAAAAGTGGACCAAATTCATAAAAATTTATATTTTCATCGTTAAGAATGGTTATGTTCTAATATTTAATATTTATGCCTGCGAGTCTGACGCCAAAAGTCAAGCGTTGAACAAAGTTGCCATGCAGGGAGAACCCAAGAAATTCTCTCTTCGACCCACTGATTTTTAATAATATTTCAAACAATAACGGATCGGCTTATCAGGCGTTTTATGCATGAGACATCGGGTCTAGAGTTCTAGAGTTTATAAGGTCTTGTATATAAGTTTGCAAGGATTATTGAGATGTCCTATCTAAATATAATAGAATTGCAAATTGTCTGGTCTTATTTTTACATATATACAGGGTGTCCCAGAATATGTGGGCAATCTCCCGGATTCGAATAGAATATGAAAAAATAATATGACAAGTTCCCGTAAAAAAAAATCCTACAGGCCTTCCCTACTGAGATATAAGCCCATGAAGAACGCCTCTGGAAATCGGTTTATCTTGAATAATTCTTAAAGTACTTGGTGTAATTTAATAATTTTTCAGTATGATGGTTGCTAGGTAAGTCTCCTCAAAATGAACCATTTTAATTTTATTCGGCTTATTTAGTTTTCCAGGGACGGACTAGCTTTAACAGAATAATGCTTATTTTTTTTACACCCTGTATGATAGAGGCATATCAATAATACTATTGAATAGCTGAAACCTTAAACTAAAAAAAAGGTACTCTTCATCGACATCGATAAAGTAAACCGTTTACGAGAAAAAAAATTTTATTCCATATGTCTTTTTTTTTTATAAAATATTCGATAAATACCATATTTTTACTGATTCATTTTGTACGTCGGTTCAACATGAGCTCCTTCTACTGCAATGCATTCCCTACATCTTTTAATTGTAGTTGTTGGATCCTCCACAATGCGCCAACATTATTCCTTATTTCGCGACAATGGAAGTTAATCAGTTCCAATAAGTGTTCCCGATTTTGTATTGGATTGGCGTATACTAAACATTTTAGATAGCCCCACAAAAAAAATCTAATGGATTTAGGTCTGGTGATCGAGGAGGCCAAGCCACTGGTCCTCCCCTTCCTATCCATTGATTTTCAAAGACCCTGTTTAGGTGTTCTCGAACTACTAGACTAAAATGTGGCGGAGCCCCATCATGCATGAACCACATATTATGTCGTAGTTGCAGAGGTAGATCTTCTAAAAGTTCTGGCAGATTGTTTTGAAGAAATTCCAAATACCTTTCTCCATTTAACCTTCTTGGCAATACAAATCGTCCAATTAAGTGTTGTCCGATAATTCCGACCTACACGTTGATGGGTTCAAATTGGTGCTGATGATGCGTTACAATAGAAGCATGGGGATTTTCCTCTGCCCATAAATGTAAATTATGAGAATTTATGATGCCGTTTTTGGAAAACCCAGCTTCGTCCGTGAAGAGAACTGAGCCAATGAAATTTGCATCGTTTCTGTGCCGATCTAAAACCCAGTTACAAAATTCCATCCTTCGCGAAAAGTCTTCAGGAAGAAGCGCGTGGACTTTTTAAAGGTGGTATGGATGTAACTGTTGCTCTCTAAGGATTCTAAAGACCATTGATTTTGAACAATCAAATTCTGCAGCCAATTTTCGAACACTTGCAGCAGGATCTACTTCTACGGCATTAAGGATGTTTTCTTCAAGACCATCAACGCGATGGTTTTGATTTCCACAATTGTGACTGGCTTTGTCAAAATTTCCTAAAATTATTTACGACCTAAATACTTTAAATCAAATCTTTATCATCCGATAAGTACAAATTAAAAATAAAACAACTTAGTTTTTACCTGTCTCTCTTAAACGACGATCTACTCTTTCAAAGGTTTTTCTGTCAGGAATTCTTCTGTTTGGAAATCGTTCTTCATAAAGCCTTCGGGTTTCTAAGGCATTACATGATGCAAGCCCATACATTAAATGCATGTCGGCATATTCCTCAAACGTAAATTCCATACCAAAAAGAAGCAGAAGAAATGAGATCAAAAACTTAAACACACTCAATTTCCAACTGACACTGAAGTAATTATTGTTTATTTTAACTGGTACATATCAACTAAACCATATCAACAAAATAAGGTATTTATCGATTATTTTATAAAAAAAAGGCATATTATGGAACAAATTTTTTTTTTCTCGTAAACGGTTTACTTTATCGATGTCGATGAAGAGTACCTTTTTTTTAGTTTAAGGTTTCAGCTGTTCAATAGTATTATTGATATGCCTCTATCATACAGGATGTAAAAAAAATAAGCATTATTCTGTTAAAGCTAGTCCGTCCCTGGAAAACTAAATAAGCCGAATAAAATTAAAATGGTTTATTTTGAGGAGACTTACCTAGCAACCATCATACTGAAAAATTATTAAATTACACCAAGTACTTTAAGAATTATTCAAGATAAACCGATTTCCAGAGGCGTCCTTCAGGGGCTTATATCTCAGTAGGAAGGGCCTGTAGGAAATTTTTTTATGGGAACTTGTCATATTATTTTTTCATATTCTATCCGAATCCGGGAGATTGCCCACATATTCTGGGACACCCTGTATGTAGATATTCACCTAATAATGTTTAAAATAATTTATCTCACGATACGATTGTAAAACTTAAACAGTACCTATTTGTATAATTGATGCAATAAAAATTCTTTAGGTAATTTTTTAGAGAAACGTAACAACTACAAATCCTTTTTTCTCATAAAACAGGACTTTGTCATACATTTTCTATGTACAAAACAATCCAATTACAATAATTATACAATAAACAAAACCTTAAGAAAAAACGATCCACTTAGGTACTGTTTTATTTTCTCTCGTGTATTGTAAACTCAAGTTGATCTATTTACCTTGATTATGTTCAAGGTTGTGTACCGTTATTTTTACCAGGAATTTTATAATGTATGTGAGAAGTTATTTAAGATGTTCTTTGAATTACTACTGTATCACCTATAAAAGATACTGAATGGATTTTTGATGGAGATTACAGGATTAGGTTTGTTGCGAGATGGATTTACTGGTTTCTAACGGGGCGAGATCACCGTTCAGGAAACAAATCATAACAGATGTTTTTTGATGATTTTAGTAACCTACAATTATTGCTGGTTATAGTTAGGATGTTGGAGGTACAACTAAACAGATTTGTTTTCTGGAACAACAAAATATACGCCACACCGACGCATTTAAAACTAAATTAGTTTCTCTTACCTAGAGGAACTACGAGACCAAAACTGTTGGCAGTGACGCATATTATGTAGACTTGTGAATAGTACTATATATTGTTCACTGCCATCAGTTTAAGTCGCGGACTATAATCCTAACCAAATAGTGTCAGACACCAAAAAGAATAGGTTTGTTTCAACCAGCGTCAGAAACCATCAGGATCTGTGCAATAAATTAAATGCGTTCCAACCAGAATTACTAACGATTAGTAAACTACCTTTTTGTTCTAAATGCGAACTTATTTTAAAACCATCAGGGCGGTTTGTGAATTCATTTCTGGCTATTTATCCGCCGTATGAGTATTGCGTTATTTTTGATTGCAACAACTTGAAGAGTCCAGAGTTATTGTAAAAGAAAATAATGCCGACTATATAGATCAAAAATATTGCGGAGTGAGGTTTGTGTCCCTCAAGGAAGTACACTTGGACCAATTTTATTTATAATCTTCATAAATGATCCTTATTTTGAAATAAATAACGATATTTCTATAACATATGCGGATGACACGAGCTCTTAGCCAGGGCCGGAGCTAGAGCTAAATAGGCCCCGGGGCAAAACAAATTTTGGGGCCCCTTATTGAAGTTACTTTTGATAATACCACAGTATTAATGTCGGGTAAGAATAACAGTATTTTGTTAATGTAGATATGTATTGTATCTTATACCAACTTGTTGGAACAGCTATTACTATAATCTGGCAATCTTCTACACATAGAATCTACGTAAACACCGCGCTCTCATGATTTTTTGTCACAAACGCAAGAACTTACCACTAAAAACACTTCTTTCTAGATTTAATAGTGGCAACTTCGTTTATCAGTTTAATAAAGTCAATTTTGCGCGCTCCTCGATTTTCGATGGACAGTAGCGCTAAATTACTGAGTCCATTTTGTCCCATTGAGGTACGCAAGTAGTTTTTTATCAACTTTAATTTGGAGAAAGTCCGTTCAGCTTTCGCGGTAGTGACAGGGACAGTAAGGAACATCAGAACTGCTAGCTGTGCACACATCTGGATAACTGGACGACAACGACGCATTCTGAATGATCAAGAAACGGGCTAACTCTATAAAAAATTGTTTGTAATGTATTCGAATGAAGCTAAATATTTTCCTCTTCCCAACCCCTGCCAGGGGCCCCTCTGGGTCGGGGTCCCCGGGGCGCCGCCCCGCTGTAGATCCGGCCCTGCTCTCAGCTGAAAGCGAACAAATTTATGATATAGTTAGTATATAATGCAACAGATATGTTCTTAAAAATCAAAAATTGGATTGAAAAATAAATTACTTTTAAAACCAGTATGGTGCTTTTTTGTAGTAAACTATGTAGAAAAGAAATACCTGAATTCGTTAATATAGACAAAATCCACTAACTTCCTTGGGATCTTTATTGACGAATTTTTTGATTGGTCATATCAAATTGATTATATCAGTGGTAAATTAAATGATGCTACCAAGACGGCACTGTATTTTGCGAATTTAAAGTCTACAGCCAGGTTTGATATTACTTTTTGGGGAGCAAACGCAAAATACAACATTCTTGTAATTTAAAAACGCGTTTTTAGAGTATTGTATACAATGACTTATGTAGAGATATGCAGGGGTATATTTAGGGCAAAAATAACACTAACGACATATGCATTGTATATTCTAGATACGTTGTTCTGCTATAAGAATAAAGATATTTTTGATACACATATAATACCAGAACTAATAATAGATAAATCACCCAACCCAATTCACCGATTAACTTTATCTGAAAAAAGCCCCTACTTATAAAATTATTATTTCAAGCCATAGTGGATTTAGACACTTTATATTAATAAATAATTACAATAAGCTTAAATTTACAAAAAACAACATTTAAAAACTCACTAAACAATGGTGATTAAAATTTTTCACAAAACAGTTCTATCTGTGGCCAAAATGGGTCAATAATAACACCAAGAATATGAATAATAGCAAGAAATTGCCTATTTATCGCTTATAAACGCGTACGGATGCTAGGTATTAAATATCTCTTATGGGGGTTTTCCATGCGACTTATTTTTGTTAGGAAATATTTTTAAAATCCGCGCCTTTTCTGACATCAGCACTTAGGCTGTCTATTACAATCAAACAGGTAAATTGGTCAGAAACCCAACTATTTTAGAGACATGAATGTTACAAACGATTTACAAACTGTTTGTGATATTGTGATTAACAATTGGAACGAACCTAATAGGAGACGACAAGAAGGCGTCAGACATTGCCGTTGACCCAAGCGCATGCTAAGCTAAGTTGACAATAATTCGTAACGCTATTTTATTTCACTTTAGGTATATCAAGCACACACCTCGTACTACAGGAACACGAAGAATTATTAACCATTAGTAGGGACGCTGGGAACTGTGTTTCTCATGTAAGGGATTTTCAGTGTATACAGTACTGCAAGTAATTAGTATAAAAAAAGGTATAAATGGTTTTGATTACTTTTGTTTAAAACTCCTGACCTTAGCAAAATTGTTGTCTGTCTGCATGACAGTTGACAGTAGTTGTCAGTGTTATAGTTGTTTAAATTTCGTTAACTGCATATGATGATGATACCAAATTAAATAGTATGCTTGAGTTTGAGGAAAACCCACATACTTCTAGTCCCAATGTTCGATTTTAGCCATTCATCGATTATTCGAACATTACAAGAAAATAAAATGTATCCCTATAAAATGATACCTACTCGTGAGCTCATGGAAGACTATTTTGATAGAAGAACGTATTTTTGTGAACAAATGATGGCAATGTTAGATAACAATGTGATCCAATTAAAACATGTTTTGTTTTCTGATGAGAGTGCACCTTTACACTTCACGATTATGCTAATCGTCAGAATGGCCGCTATTGGTCTAGGGAAAATCCTCACTGGATTAAAAAAGAACATACGCAATATCCTGAAAAGGTTAATGCTTGGGCATGAATAGTTGGAGTTTTCATTAATGGCAATTTAAATGGTGATAATTATTTAGCGCTGCTCCAAAATAATTTCTTGCCAACTTTGACAAACTTATATCCTGATCCAGCAAACCCACAACTTCCAGCGAATATGATATAGTTTTAGCAAGATGGAGCACCACCCCATTACCAAATCAATGTCCGGCATAGTACCTCAACCGAGTATTTCCAAATCGGTGGATAGGGAGGCGTGGATCGATGGAATGGCCAGCACGATCCCCTGATCTAACGCAATTAGACTTCCTCAAATAGGTTATGTCAAAAATATTGTAAACAAAACTAAACCCCTCAACTTAGCTGACTTAAGAAAACGAATAACGCTTGCGATTAGATGTTCAGTAACATTAGAATAAATTTGTATTTAAGATTAGGATGTTGCCAAGACGTTTGCGGCGAGCATTTTCAACATATTCTACATTAATGTTTCTTTTGTTTTTTCATTATCAAGAAATAAACAGCATTATGTACTTATTAGTTTTTGATTGTGTTGTAAATTTTTGCAATAAATCTGAAAATACCTAATGTTTCCGAAACAGTTGAAGAGAGATATAGGATATTGTAAGTACATGAAATATTTCTAAAATTTTCTAAAGAATCCAAAAATTGAATAATATACAGGGTATTGGATTTAAAATAAAAAAGTTGGTATTGGCCACTGTTACATGACACACCCTGTATAAAAAGTTTTTGTTGAAAAAACAGGCTCAACTAGAAATACCAATCGATATGTCCGAGCGTTTTTTCGGATAATCCCGATGTATTTATTATCGAATTGATTCCATTTGGCTAATACACACTGTATATCCAATGTAAGGGAGGCTTATTTTTTTTTAAAGACACTAAAAAAATATAGTTTTTATCTATTAAGGGGTGGCTTGGGAAGTTAAATATGTCAAAAATGTTTGCCAATCAAGGGTAGGGTTTTTATTGCCTTGTGAACTATAAGCTGACTGGGCAGACGTCTTTTTCAATTTGAACTGTTTTTTTTGTCAACATTTCTAGCTTCAGTCCACTTTTCGCCACTTTGATGGCAAATTGCTCAAAAATGGCCCGATATCTGCCAGTAAATCAGTAACGTTTGGTCCAGTACATACGACCATAAGCTTCGCCTGCCAGCGTCATTGGTATATAAACTACCTATGCGGACACACATCCGTAACCATTCGATGAAAGAAAAAAATATTTTCCCTCCCTAGCGGCCGAACATAACAAAAATTTCCAAAGAGAAAAACGATTGGTATTTATATGGTCTCTTTGATTACTGACTGCTAGATGATACCTAGGTAACCTTTCATCATCGAATTTGAACGCTATTTAGTAGACTAATAGCACGAAAGCCCAATGAAGAAAAGTTATTTCACTACTTATTTCTTAATAAACAATTATATAGTGTATCCAGAAATAAATTCGATGGCTCATCCCAAAATCGGCAGGAGTACAAATTTTACCTAGTGAGTGCTATTTAACCAGTATATCGCTAATACGCTCTGTTACAATATTGTGTCTCTTATGGAGGACTAAAACGGGATACGGAGTTTGCGCAGTTCACATCATTTTGTGGATCATGTAAACACTAAACAGGGCCGGCTTAAAATATATTCAACTATTTTTTGGTACTATTTTTTTGAAACACTAGTGTATTACATGGGATAACAAAGGTAGTTTACCAGAGCTACAAATTAAAAGGTGCCATTATATTGTCTCTATTATAAGCTAGACAACACAAAACTTAAAAATCACACAAACACCACAAGACACAAATGAAAATAATGAGTAACCGCTTTTGTTCGCATCGAAGCATCAGCTGATTGACATTAATTTGTTATTTATAGTACGTATAATACGTATTGCGCATGCTCACTATCCCGGTAACGGCATGCACAGTCAAGGTTCTTCTAAGAATCTTGCTGCACAATGGCCTCATGTTTCACAAGCTTGGTTGCATACCATTGGGATACTGGTTATATATATGTGAGTGAAACAACCCTCGATTGTTTGTATACATACCATGGCCCTCTAGGATGTTTAAGAGTAGACAAAGACACATATCCGGCTACGGCAGAATGGCATTTTGACGGATCTAGGAATCGGGGCGGTTGGGGGGATGAGAGACACCAGGAGCTTGCTTAGCGAATCCCGGGCGTCTCTCATCTCCTCAACCACCTCGCTAATATCATTTGACACGGCCTGAAAATAGTCTGTCTTCACTTTCATCGTAGACGGCCATGGCACGTACAAACCAATCAAATAACAAAGACATTTTTACATTGTTTTTTACGAACCATGAATTGTAACATATTTAAAACAGTTCGTTGTCTCACCGCAAAATATATCAGACGATGTGTTTCATTACAAGAAAACCTTTTGTAATGCAATGAACACCGCAAGATTCGCTTTTTGACCTACTTATGCCTGTTACTTGTTATTTGGCACAACACCCAATAAAAGTGCCATTTCGCTGATTTAAAACATCTTCTATAAATATACATAGCGCTAATTCTAACATTCTTAGGTCTAGGAAAATTACTACCGTTAGCGTAACATAATTTTATTTTTTATTAGATAAGTAAGTTAATTTCTCCTACGAAGAGAAGTTAACTCGATCTACAGAGTATCTCAACAGTGGGCAAAGTAAACTAGATTAGTTTTAGCTGTAAAGGTCCTGCCTGTAATAGTGAGTCAGGTTTCCATAGCTTCTATTAAGTTAAGAATCTCATTTATATGCTGACTTACTGTTTTACAGAATGTAATCAGGAAAATATTTTTGCATATACAGGGTGGCCCAAAAAAGTGCAAGAACATAAAGTTGTATTTTTTTTAATTAGGGGACACACTGTATTTTTAATCTAATCTTAAGGTTTGTAATAGTGTCCTTAGCATTCAAAAACAAGAAATTATGATGGTAACCTTAGCTGAAAGAGAAAGATTGAGATTTTAGTGATGGTGACCGCAGAAGAATATGCGACAGGAACATCAACTTGAAAGAAACATGGACCCGGTATTTCTTTGTAGGTGTCAGCGTGACGCCTGTTATTTACGAAAATCAACACAAAAAACTTCTACAGCTAGAATTTATCTTCAGTTTGTTTCTGTTTTCATCATAACAGCTGATCAGTTTGATGTCTCGTTTAGGCAAAGTATACAATCGAAGCTTCGATATATAAGCGAAAACAGCACCAGATTAAGAATAGTTAAATATCTCTGACCGTGATTGAATAACCTTATTTCGAATTTTGATTTGTTGGAGTGCAATATTTTATCGACTAGGGAAAACTTGCAAAATAGGCGACACCAAACCAATTATTTTCTGTAAGAGTTAATAATTGCCGTTAATGGTATGAGATTAATTCCTAACGGTGCCAACAATATCATACGTTGAAAAACATTGTCGCTACTCCTTGCTTCACTTATGCCTTCCCAGTTCGAAAAACCACATAACATTGTAATTAATATAATACCGATTGTGACCTGCCTTCTGTATTGTTTTTTTTCTTGTTTATGTAAATTATTTGTTCTTCAAAGGTTGTGATCCTCCTTGCTTAAAGATCCTTGAACAGAAAGTATGTGAGTTATCAATCATACCTATCCTAATCGGTCTGGAATAATCAAGTCAAGTGTAAGCAAACTTGTTAAGAAATTTAACGAATAGGGTTCAGCAATAGTGCGTCAGTCAGGTCTCCATGGCTACTATAAAAATTAAGTTAGGAATTCCATTCATATGCTTACTTATACTGTTTTACAGGGTATATTTCAGGAAAATATTTTCGCATAACAGGTTGGTCCACAAAGGTTGAATTTTTTAAATGGGATACCCTGTTCTTTTTGTATTTTTGGGTTTGTAGTAAGTCCTCTATTGTTTATAATTTTATTGAATTTGCTTTAATAGCCTAGGAATAATAACTTTTCTCAATTTTTTTTAAATAATAAGTCTATTATTTCACTATTTGATGAAGAATTTTAAAACAAACACATTTTGTAGTTGTAATTGATTTAAAATTTCCAACAGTTTTCACAATATTTATCAAAATAAATGTCGCTAACCATAAAAAAGTTTTATAAACAGAATAGCCATGGAAAAACAATCAAATTTAACAATTAAATACATTTTGACATTATATGTCAGAAATAAGTACTTTAGGGTATTTAAACGGATAATTTTTTATACAAAGAATGATTTTTTTTAAAGAAAGCTAATTAATATAGTTTTTGTATTGGGCGAAAGTGAGAAAATACTGTTTTTTCGCTAGTAGAATTAATGCGACTCTGTTTCCGGAAAGACATCCATAAGCGTTTTAGTATATGTATTGAGGACTTTGTTGAATAAAGAAAGAACAACGGCACCACATAATATACCGGTTCTCTCGGATAAGAATGCACTTTACAGGGGTCTCGTAAACCGTACAGAGATGGTTAAATTAGAAAAAAGGTGCGCCCTACTAAATTCTGCAACGTTGTTTCCAAATTTAAAAAATTCCGAATCATTCCGAAGGTATTTGGGCAAAACCGAAGCTTTTTCAAAAAGGCCACCTTCTTTTTCTACATACAACATAAATAGCAACGATATACAATTATTTCATCCATTACGTTCTTTAACATTCTTGGAGTTATTCTTCTAGTGGCGGCTTAAACTTCAGCTTGAAGCTGGTCAGTATTTGCATAGGTAGACTTAATTTTTTTAGCCCCAAAAAAAATTCCAAGGGAGTAAGGTCAGGAGAACGCGCAGTCCACCGTAAGGGGCAATTAATCTATTGGTAAAGCGTTCCGTTAAATATTCACTATTATAGCGAAAATTATGGGGAGGGGCTCCAACTTGCTGAAACCACATCTTGAATAATGTTCCATAATTTTTATAAAAAAAAAACTACAATAGACAACTCGTCAAAAACACAAAACTTTCCCTTCAAAGAAATTAGATAAAAGTTAATTTGCACTCACCCTAAACGATTACATTGACCTAATCTGTCATTTAGCACGCATGTGTAATTTATTTAAATACTAGCGTGTATCCGCCATGCGTTGCAACCCGCTGGTATAAGAACAAACCCGAACAAACTCGATATATTAGTACCCGGCATGCCACTTTATGAACTTGCACCCGTGCGAAGCCAGGGCGAGTCGCTAGTTATATACATAAAAACCTTCCCCTTGAATCACTCTATCTATTAAAAAAAAAAACGCTTCAAAATCCGTTGCGTAGTTTAAAAGATTTAAGCATATATAGGTTGGGACGGACGGACAGACAGCGACTTTGTTTTATACTATGTTAAGAAGTTCCTGACACAGCCTACTATTACAGTTGAGAGAGCTGAAAATTAGCTTAGGTTACGGACCAAGGGTGTAAGGTAAGGAGAACACGCAGCCCACCGTAGGGGGCAATCAATCTATTGGTAAAGCGTTCCATTAAATAGCGAGAATTATGGGGAGGGGCAATTCAAAGAAATTAGATAAAAGTTAATTTGCACTTACCCTAAATAATTACATTGACCTAATCTGTCATTTACCAAGTATTTATAATTTATTTAAACAAGTGCCTCACACAGTCTACTATTACAGCTGAAACAGCTGAAAATTAGCTTAGGTTACGGGCATTGAAAACAACACAGTTTTAAATATCATGAATTTGATGATGAGTTTTTAATTGCGAAACGTGTTATTAATACTAAGTATGATACGTCGTTGGACTTGGAATGAGGAGGGGAATTTAAAAATAATGAAATAAAATTTTCCGACCATTTAAAAAAATTAAGTTGATGGTGGTTGTGAGAAAACGAAACGTCGGATTGAAAATCTAATTACACGATCTTATAAAGGAGAAAAAATGGCTATAAAAAAAAGAGTCAGAAAAAAATAAAAACGAAATCGCGAAAATTCGGTTTTGCCCAAATACATACAGGGTGTTTCATTAAGGTCGAAGAGCGGCCATATCTCGGAAACTATTGGGCATAGAAATTCAGGAAAAAAAAATTAATAACTAAAGTGTAAAATATATCTTAACGTGCAATTTTCGGAGATATCTAAAATGTTAAAATTTACTTTTCAATTGCGCCCCCTTGCGGCAAAATGCGGAACTTAAAAATTATTTCCAGGATTTTCTCATGGCCACTTTAGTTATTAATTTTTTTTTCCTGAATTTCTATGCACAATAGTTTCCAAGACATGGCCGCTCTTCGACCTTAATAAAACACCCTGTACATATAGTATAAATATAATATACCGGGTGTAACAGGATCATGGTACACCCCCCGTATCTCCGTTAGTTTTAAAGGTACTTAATTGATTGAAATTTGGGATATCCCATATACATAATAAGCGGCACTTTTTGACCTACAAATGATTTTTTTTTTCACTTCCGGTTTCGCCGGAAGTGACACCAATTTTCGATTTTTAAATGGAACACCCTGTATATTATTACATTTTTGAATTCAGCATAATTTTCTGAATCCAATGATACCACAAAAGTGACATTTCAAGCGTAAGAAATATTTATTATTTAATTTTTAATTTTCCATTTAAGTGTGCCATGACGGTTCCGATTTATTCCAATTGATCCGTCTAATGCTAGAAAAATCGAAGTCCCGTCAAAAATACTAAATTGCGTTTTTTATAAGCAAATAAAATTCATCGTAATCGTTTTTGAGGTAAAACTCAATTTTTCCAAATGGAACCATATTGGTACCGTGACACCATTTCTTAGTGCTATTAACGAGGGGTGTTTCACCTATTCAAATGTGTACACTTAATTTCCCTTTTTGACGATAATTTCCCTTTATTTGTATAATTACCCTATAATTTCACTTTAATTTCCCCAATTTCACATTAATTAATTTTCCTTATAATTTCCCAAGGACAATATTGCATCGGTATCAAATAAAAAGTATAAAAGCAGCCGAAATAGATGCCAAAGTTTATTAAATAATTTCTTAAAAATAATTTTAAAAAAAATATTAAAAAAAAAACATTATGTCGTATACAGGTATTAGAAAAACACAATGCTTCAGTAATATGTTATTGAACAAAGTTCTAACCCGAGTTCTAACCACACCACTTTGAGGCTAGCTGATCAAACTTATTTAAATTCCTCGTTAAACCCCAAGCCACTATTCACACAAGAAAATAAACCACCCACCAAAAAACGTCTGTAAATCATGAGTTTAATAGAAAAATGTAAAGTCGTTTTTTAATAAATTATAGGGTCTTAGTTAAATTTTTTGCACTGGTATTTTTTCTGATAATTATTCCCAAATAATATATGATATCGCCTGAAAGTGTGTCTATACACGAGTTTTATAAGTGACTATTCTAATACATATATCATTTTAGAGGTAGATATTTACTTATAACACATACTTTAAATCTAGAATCTTTACATTATGTATGTATTCAACTAACCTACAACTATTTTAATTTGTTAATAGAAACTTTTAAATACGAACCACAACGAACTTAACTTTACGAACATTATTAGACGCAAAACAGTTTAAGAAATAATAAAAACATAAATTTGTGTTACCCGAAAAAATAACACATTACACCACACCCACCCACACACACCACTTACATTGGAACATTAAACACTTTCCTCGGCATTCATGTATAAAGAAACAAAATAACAGATTCGCTGCTCATTCTCATTGTTTGAGGTTAAGTATTCTTGCCGGCATCCTTCAGTCCCGCAACCGGCGACGTTTTGCGCATGCGCCGGCGCATGAGCAGTAATGTACGGATACTAAAATAACGTAATTTCACCATAATTTTCTCGTTATTTCCCCACAATTTCCCAATCATTTCCTTAATTTCCTAATAATTTCCTTAATTTCCTAATAATTTCCTTAATTTCCCTCATTAGTTCATAATTTCCTCATATAAGAAATAATTTGACATCATTACCTCATAATTTCCTACTATTTCCCCTCAAGTGTACACCAAATTTCGCGGGTGAAACACCCCTCGACTATTAATAAGGAATTTATTCATACCTGGTAATAACATGTGCGATAAATACAATCAAAATTATAGCTAAAAGAAAATACAATTATTTTGTTCTAATTTAATGCTAAGAAGTTACTAAGGTGGCTTTGAAAACAATGGAATTATTCAGATTGTCAAATAAGTATTCGGTGGTGTATCGGTGTTTTTATTGTGTATTGGAAAAGTCTTTACAGTTGTTGTTATTTTTGTTCACCTGAGTAACTTCTTAGCATTAAATTAGAACAAAATAATTGTATTTTCTTTTAGCTATAATTTTGATTGTATTTATCGCACATGTTATTACCAGGTATGAGTAAATTCCTTATTAATAGTACTAAGAAATGGTACCATGGTACCAATATGGTTCCATTTGGAAAAATTGAGTTTTACCCCAAAAACGATTGCGATGAATTTTATTTGCTTATAAAAAACGCAATTTAGTATTTTTGACGGGACTTCGATTTTTCTAGCATTAGACGGATCAATTGGAACAAATCGGAACCGTCATGGCACACTTAAATGGAAAATTAAAAAATAAATATTTCTTACGCTTGAAATGTCTTTTTTGTGGTATCATTGGATTCAGAAAATTATGCAGAATTCAAAAACGTAATAATATACAGGGTGTTCCATTTAACAATCGAAAGTTGGTGTCACTTCCGGCGAAACCGGAAGTGAAAAAAAAATCATTTGTAGGTCAAAAAGTGCCGCTTATTATGTATATGGGATATCCCAAATTTCAATCAATTACCTTTAAAACTAACGGAGATACGGGGGGTGTACCATGATCCTGTTACACTCGGTATAGGGTTCGGATTTTTTTTGAAAAACAATGTTGCAGAATTTAGTAGGGTGCAACTTTTTTCTAATTAAATTAGCTCTGTATCCGTGACGGCTCTAAATGAGGAAAATCAATTAGCAGTTTTATTGACAGTTATTGAAAAGATTAATGAAGCATCTGCTTTGGTGCAAGAAGTTGGAATAAGTCGAAAAAAAAAACATTGTTTTCATGCGTGCCACATTTAATTGCATTAGGCTCTGGATGAAAATTACTTCATTGAAAAAAATCATTTTTTCAGCAAAAAATTATCCGTTTAATTTCTTACCCTAAAGTACTTATTTCTAAGGCATGATGTCAACATGTCTTTAATTGTTAAATTTGATTGTTTTTCCATCGCCGCCTAGCAACTTCTAATTTTTTTTCCAGAATAGCGACATTAATGGTTTTTGCTAAATATTTTGAAAACGGTTTGAAATTTTAAATAAATTGCAAATACAAACAGTGTTTGTTTTGAAATTCTTCATCAAATAGCACAATAATATACAGGGTCAAAAAAATTACCTTGTCGGACTTCCATTGTCTTTATTTTGTTACTTAACACAACGTTTCGGTTAGTTAGTATCTCTAACCGTTTTCAAGTGTAAACTAAATTATAATTCTAAGGCTACTGCCTTAAATACTATCCATGTGCAATGAAGCTTATTGGAGTGTGAAGTTTGAGCTGTTGGTTTTGGACAAGAAGAGGCTTCCAGATATTGGGGATATCTATACTTGGTTTACTGAATATGTGTGTTTTGATTCATGAAAGCTGCTTCCTTGAATTTTCGTTTTCTTCAGTGCTGTTCCGTGTCCAAAACCTTGGCTTCTGACCACTGTATATTATGTTGGTTGGTCCATACATGTTCTGCTATACCTGATCTCGAAGTTTCACCTCTTTGAGTATGTTTCAGATGTTCTTTTACTCGTACGGGAAGAGGTCTTTTTGTTTCTCCAATGTACGATTCGCCACACTCGCAGGGGATTTGATAGATACAATTTTTTGTGTTTTCATTACTGCAGGGGGGTTTTACTTTTGTAAGAAAGCTTCTAAGCGTATTTCCGGATTTAAAGGCTGTTTTGATATTATAGTTTTTGGTTATCCTTCTAATCTTTTCTGAAATCCCCTTGACATAAGGTATTGTAAGAAATGCTTGCTCCTCTTTTGTTTCTGCATTAGTTTTTACTTCGCGATTTTTAAGTTTTGAGATGGTATTAGTCACAAAAGATTCAGGGTAACCATTTTGTTTTAAATCTTTTTTGATGTTTGAAATTTCAATATTTAGTAAACCAAGTATAGATATCCCCAATATCTGGAAGCCTCTTATTGTCCAAAACCAACAGCTTAAACTTCACACTCCAATAAGCACGTAGGCGGAGTCATCAAGCTTCATTGCACATGGATAGTATTTAAGACAATAGCCTTAGAATTATAATTTAGTTTACACTTGAAAACGGTTAGAGATACTAACTAACCGAAACGTTGTGTTAAGTAATAAAATAAAGACAATGGAAGTCCGACAAGGTAATTTTTTTGATATTACTTTATTGTCTACCACCTTCAAACAAGCAATATACAGGGTGTTCCATTTTTTATTCATTTACTTAAATTATTGTGTCAATTTTGAAATCTTATTTTAAACACCCAGTATAAAATAGATAAAATGTAGGTATTTAATTTATAGTATCTCTTGACCCCTTGCTACTAATTTCACACAATGCCCTAGTTAAAAAAATGCTTTTATATTGTTTTTTTGATTTTTTTTCAGGGCTGCCATTTAAAAAAAATTATTACTCCCTAAACAACTGTTGAAGCAAATTAAATTATATTATAAACAATTATTATAAAGGACACTAATACAAACCAAAAAAAAATACAGGGTGCCCCTCAAAAATACAACGTTATGTTATCACACTTTTTTGGGTCGCCCGGTATATATGCGAAAATATTTCCCTGAAATACATTTCGTGTTACAGTATAAGTCAGCACATAAATAAAATTCCTAATTAAATTTGTATCTATACGAGCTATGGAAGTCTAACGCACTATTGCACAACCCTGTATCTACCGGGTGTACAACTAAAAAGGGACGCCGGCTGTATATTGGAAACCGTTTACCGTACGGTTTGCGGAAAAAGATTTACTACAAAACTGACTAAGAGAAATTGCTGGGGATTATTTTGAAGTTTCTAGGTTAGCCGCTAAGGGACCTAACTATAATTGCCAAACATTTTCTCAAAAATCCTCATAGTAAACATGTACCAAAGATAATATTTTTTAAATTTGACGAAAATTCTGGACAACTTTTAACATTTTGATGAAGCTACCTTTATGCCCCGCACTGTAGATTGATCTGTCATTAATCCCCGGTGCAGTGGACAGTGAAACTACACACACAAAGACTAAAAAAAGTAATGTTGGACCATTTTTAATTTATGGAAACCTTACGAGCAAACTTTATTTGCCGTTATTACGTAAACAGATTATTTCACAATTAAAGTTTTTTATCCAGACCGAAGGAATATCTGCATTCGAAAGGATTTCGTCCCCGCTCATTTTGCATTAGAAATTAGAAGGGCGTCGATTTTTGAACCAAATGCTTTCAAATTCGTGAATAGAAAGGAGATACGAAATTGAGTGGCCTGTCAGATCTCCCGATTTCACCCCGTTAGACTTTTATTTGTGACGTGAATAAAAAAATTAGGTTTATAAAAATAGACCGGTTAATATAAAGATTTAAAGTAGGTAGGTATAAGGTATAAGAAATAAAATATGTATAATCCGAAGGAATACTTTTGACAACGTCTTACGGGAATTCAAAGGCTATTGCCTAGCTTTTTGAACATTTAATATTGTCTATAATTGTTTAATTTTTAAATAGTTCCTAGTGATTTTCAAAAACACTTAAATCCATCAAACCCTAGATCGTTAAATTTCTTCTTCCTAGGTGTTACCTATAAATATAAATGTGCCAATATTCAAATTTTTTTTTTAATTATTTGCAATTTTTAAGATTTTTTTGACACCCTGTGTATAAGTGTATAGCGTAGTCAGCTTTCAGGGGCTGCTCCCTGTAATCTCCCCTTCAAAAGTTACTGTTTAAGAATAACTAATTCCATTGTCATCATAATGGAACCCATACTTGTATAGCATAATTTCTCCATGGCTTACACCTCAACATGATCAATTTTTAAAACTGATTTGTTTTGATATTTAGGTTCAATGTTAATCTGGGAGGTATTTGGTATTTATATTTGTATACCCACGGTCTGTACTAATTGCTATAGAATTCTAATAGGTGAATGACCAATAATTTAAATATTTTATTTATACCAAGGCAAGTATTTTCTTTCCACAAAACATTCTTTTTTTTTATTTATTTATTAATTTTACGTCGGCCTTTTTCCCCAACGAGGCCAATCACCGACGCCAGGGAATTTGTCACACACTATCTGGTAATTTTGCCGAATCCCTCTTTGTCGAGGGTAGGGTTCTTTAACGTGCCAACATCCATGACATGGGGCCCACAGTTTAACGTCTCTTCCGAAAGACGGCGCCACCTCTTAAACCAAATTCCAAATTTAACATCGACGTTGCTGGCACCGGGAATGGAACCCGGGCCTACGATCTGTAAGGGCCGCTGCGCTGACCACAAGACCACAACGCCGATGCCACAAAACATGCATTCCTGTATAAATTAATTAGCTACCGTGCGAGCAAAAATTATTTGCATCAAAGAGGGCTTGGATTAAAAAACGTAGGGCTTGATTTAGATCACAATGATATGGGGACGATATATCTAACCAAATCTAGGTTAAAATTTTGTCAAATTCATATTATGACATCATATGCCAAACTAATGAGTAATAAAATAAGTAGACAAATACAAATTTATTTTGGTTGTTTACAAAATTAACAAAGTAAGAATGTACAGAAAGAAAAAGAAAAATAATTACATAAATTGCTGAAATTGGCCACCGGCCACCGCCATGCTCCAAGCATAAATTCACACGTCTCTTCATATTTTCGAAAGTGTTGACCAGCATCTCTGGAGAAATGTTACCACATTCTTGGATAATCCTTTCTTGTAATTGTTCTAAATTTGCAAACTGGTGTTTTTTTTTTTTTTTTTTTTTTTTTATGATCGAGCACAAGCACTATAGGAAAATCCTTTAAGGCGCTCTGGGAGCGGTGCGTGTGCGAAGAAAGCGATTCACGTTTTTCTTGAATCGTTGGAGGTTATATTCGGTTGGAAACACGGTCTCAGAAAGGCCGTTCCACAAAGATGACGTCCTCCAAATGAAAGAGTTCTGAAACAATGATGTTCGGGGTGTACTAAGTTGAACCACATAGGGATGGGCGGCAGTGGTTCGTCGTGTGTTTCTGCTATGCATTACTCTAGGTGGAATCGAGCGGGCAATATCTGTCGAACACTTGCCATGGAAATATCTGTAGAAGAGAGTCAAATCACCAACCTGTCTTCGATGTTCTAAGCTGTCGAGGTTCTTAGTCAGCTCGTGGTCGCCGATTAGACGAACGGCTCTCCTTTGGATGGAATCCAACAACCGAAGGGTATGCTTCGGTGCAGAACTCCAGATATGAGAGCAGTATTCCAGTGATGGTCGAATCTGGGCTTTATAAAGTGTCAAAAGTTGTTGAGGTGTATACAACTTTTTGGTACGGAAAAGTATACCGAGCTTCTGAGAAGCTGCCCTGGCGATTGCCACTACGTGATTATGCCAAGACATATTTCCTCCCAGGTTGACACCCAGCAAATTAATAGACGAAGTCAGTGGAATTGCGTGTCCTGCCATAACGATATCGGGTTCTGCAATGTTGACCTTCTTAGAGAAAACTGCAGCCTGGGTTTTTTGAGCGTTAAATTCGACTTGGTTACTGTCACCCCAAGACAAAATTTCTTCCAGGTCTTTATTGAGGCGTGATACCTCATGTTGTCTGCGAAGATGTGCGTCAGTAGCCGATGTTTGAGGTTTCAAAGTGAAAGATGAGATAAGTGTGCTGTCGTCAGCAAAGCAATATAATGGATTTTCTGTTTTCGCTAGAAGGTCGTTAATGTACAGTAAGAAGAGAGTGGGAGATAATATGGACCCTTGAGGAACACCAGCATTGATGGTGAAGGTGTCTGAGAGAAACCCGTCAATCGCCACTTGCAGAGAGCGGTCCTTGAGAAAGCTAGACAACCATGAACAAAATCGACCGGGCATACCATAAGAACGCAGTTTGCTTAGGAGCCCCTCGTGCCAGACACGGTCAAAGGCTTTAGAGATGTCCAGTGCAATAGCCCGGGACTCCCCATGATGTTCGATTGCGTTGCTCAAAAGATGAGTGACATAGGCTAGCAGGTCTCCTGTTGATCTGGACTTACGAAAACCATACTGATGGTCGCTGATAATTTTAAGGCCTTAAAACTAGTGTTCTTTAAATGAGGAAAAACGAAGTCCTGCATGTTCCTTAAGATCTTCCCACTTCTTGGGATCGGCGTCTTATACAATTTGTTGGCGTATTTTGCATTATTTCACGGGTCGGGTCTATTCCGTTGTGCTGGTATTATGAATATTTTTGAAAACTGGTTATTAGGTAATTATTTGTACCCATTACTTACTGTATAATAAAAACAATGGAATTTAGTGAAAATAATTTATCTCCAAACAAAAGAATGTAGGTACGATAATGATATTATGGTAACGGTAAATCTATTCATAAATGCTTGTGTTAGATTAAAATTGAACGCTATAACAATGCATCTAACACCTGTAAAACTAATCAAGTTATACTTAATTCTACATAATGTGATAATAAAAATGACAAAGAATAAGTATGTTCTTTTTTTTCTTGTCGAATCCACATCCATAATATACATCAGGGCCCTTTACGATCAGTCAGAAGTATTAACTCGTAATACTGAGAAAATATAGACGTTAATTTTGTAAAGTATTAGTGGGGTATTTAGTAATGTATTAGAGTCTTGTTAGTATTGACATTAGTATTGCCATCAGTAATAACATTGTATATCAAACTATAAGAATGGCGGATGTCCGAGAAAAATTGACAACCCAGTTTTAGACGTATTGGAGGTGGTTTGGCCGCCACTGTGGAGTTGATCGTAACTCTAACCTTAAATTTGTCGTTATAATGCAGCGCTTCGGCAACAGATGTCTCAAATTCACTGATGTGATGTCGTGGTGTTGCCGCATATCGTATTTTATTGGAATTTTTAATGATATAAGCATTTTTAACAGACAATAAAATATGATGTTCTCAATTCCAGCCGAATGTATATTTTTGATAAAAATAAGTACGCTGATTACTCCGGGGCCCGGGGTAATTGGACCGATTTTCACAATGATTTTACCGTTGCATTAGGTGTTAAATGTTAAACAAATAAAAGTAGATAAAAAGCGACAGCAAGTATAACTAAAATAGGTTTTATTTCCTCGAAAAATAGCAAAATACGTAATACACTAATACAAACCAACTGGAAGTTTCTTTAAGTAAGAAAGTAAAAACCTACTTATTTTAACCATTTTGAAAAGTAGTATCTAATAATTGCAATTAAAAACCAAGTTATACAAACCGCCGAGCAAACCGCGCATATTTTACCCAACATATACGCTGTAGCCTAGGTATGTATTGAACAGTGAGAGTCGTCATTTAATTCTGTTACAAATAGAAATCATGGCAGTCAATAGTTTTCATGTAATTAACGTTGGAACGTCGAAGATTGAAAATATTATATTCTACTAAGCAATTTAAAATAGAGACATTTTTAGGTCTAGACTATAATATAGGTAGGAAAATAAAGATAAGCTACTTAAATCTAGGATAGGTGTAGGTACTTATGTGAAATCAAATTTTACGATAAGCTATAAAAATAAATTTAAAAAACTCATGCAGCAAGTCAAACAGACAGGCGGCAACAATGTTTTAATTCAGCAGTGAAAAGGCTTGTCGTTAGTGGCTGCATCAACACGCTTTATTTTTGATGACTCATTGGTGCCATCTATGAATTTAACGTAGCAGATTTAGGAAATCTGCTTATATGGCCTTTTTATAGTTTGATATTCAATGGTAATAATGATCTTCTAGAAACCCCATATAATGGGAAACAAAGTAGGATTCCTATACCGGGTGGTGCACCGCCAGACTGGCCATGGAAAATCCCAAGTAAATTTTGCTACCCTCAAATATGGCTCGCCTATTAATTTTACATCAAAATTGTATCGGACTTTTTTGAATGTCCTTGTATTATGGACTAGCACACCAAATTTTATTATTTTCTAATAAGCCAATTAAAAGTTATTTAGAAAAAACTCTTCGTATAATTCTTAAACATTAAATACGCCTGTAATACATACCTCAATAAAACCACCAGTAATAATTATGATAAGGTCACATGTTACTAGACGTTTTAAGTGCTACTACATGGAAAATAGTTCTCGGAGAGTATTCAAAAAGTTCTTTCTCTTCCAAGCAAACAATGCCTGAATATGTTCGTAATTTTGAGAGTGAAGGTACTGGTATTAAGTAGTATTCGAAATGATTTCTTCGATATTTTCTGACAGACCCATTCCAAGCAAAATAACAGTCCTGACTATTGTTCGTAATTTTAAGAGTAAAGTACTGCAATTAATAAATGCAACTGCTAATAAAGTAAAATGATGATGCCCTGAATGACAGAGCACAAGAAAATAATGCAGATCTAAAACTTTTACTACATAAGAAAATAATGGAATTAACACCAGGCTTCTTGGCAAAACTGTAGGAAAGAATTATGCTGCGCAAATTACATAATAAATATCATCCGTATCAATATCACAAACATCAGAAGTGGGAAGGTGTTGAATTACGAAGAGCAAACTTTTGTTTTAAAGTTATGGAAAGGGTAAATAAAGATAAGGATTCTCATGCAACGTTTGTTTGGGTTTGTTCGAATGCACCTTTAAACAATGATCCAAATGTTTAAAATTGTAGATATTGGAGTACAGCAAATGAACACAGACTTGTATAATCAAGGATTTAATACCTTCAAAAGGTAAATGTCTGAGCGGGAATATTTGGGCACTGTATTATTGGACTTCTTTTTTAGAACGAACTTTGGAATTTTTTTCAACTTTTACAAAATCAAAATGGACCTGCATTACAAGGAGTTGCTCCTGAGAATGAAGATATTCAGTATGTTCAAAACTTTTTCGATCGACACACAAGAGGATTAAATTAGACCATAAATTGGCCACCTGATGTTTAATCAAACGATTTTTATATTTATAAAAATTTGGAAGAACTAAAGATTGTAGTTTTAGGGGTATGCACTAGAAACTTTCCGTAAAAACTTAATAAAGTAAGACCTAAATTTTATGGCCGTTCAGGATATTGCTTAGCAGTAAACGGAGAACTGTTTGAGCCTCTAATTGAAAAACATTAAGTTTCCACCTTAATTAGTTATTGCCTTAATAGATATTTTTAAAGTGTTCTTTCTCCACTTGTCTCTAATGTTCAAATAAATAAAGTTATCAGATTTCGTTATAAGTACTTGTGTTTATTAAATTAGTACAATTTTTTATTATTATTATTTTTTAATTCTGTAAAACATGTTGAAAATAATAAAAAATAAAACATCTAGTAACATTTGATATCGTCATAATTATTACTGGTGGTTTTATTCAGGTATATGTCAGAGCTTTATTAACTTTAATAATTTTACGATGAGCTTTTTTAAATAACTTTTAATTGGCTTATTAGAAAATAATAAAACTTTGTGTGATCTTTAAAAAATATAATACAATTCTGACGTAAAAGTAATAGGGGAGCCATAATTTGAGGGTACCAAAATTTACAAAGGATTGCCCATGGCCAGTCTGACTATGCACCAATCAATATGTACTTACTTAAACAAATTTTGAAAAAAAAAAAAAATTTGGCTAACATATTTTACAATTAGTAATTTAAATTGTGGTCGGGACGGAAACACGTATGGAAAGAGATTGACTTGCTTCTGACCATATTTTTTTATTCTTTTGGCTTTATTTTTCAGGGTTCCGTTTAAGGAAACATCTTTTATATGCAATTCGAACTAAATTATATTCTTAATGTAAGTATACTTCCTAATTTGTATCATAATTAATTTAAATAAAAATTGTTGCAAAATGACCGGTCCACTTTTAAACATTAAGCAGGAAATAATTTACTATTCTAGAACATTAAGTCATTAACCATTTGCTTGAATTATACCGTTCTAAAAATTAAACAAAATGTAGTTCTGGTATTTTACGAAGAAAAAGAGCTAATCGTGTTTAGAAATAAAAAAATATTTTTCGGGTTTGTTCGTCTAGTTTTGCAAATCTTTAGCAGACGCAGTATTTCTGAAACTGAGTGTCCGGAAAATACGTGTACAACGTTTGACGACATACTCCTGACGTCAAAATAGGTCGATCTAAGCCGACTTAGTTATATCCAAAATTGTCTCGTTTAGCCGGTAGAGGGCGTCAAAAATTTGTAAAAATATTGGTTTTTCCTAAATTACGTGAAAACCTGCTAATCGATTTTAATGATTTTCACTATGTAGACTAATCTATAAAATGACGTTTTCTAGTAGTATAGTCACCGGCTGTAAATAAGTGGAAGTGTTATAAAAGTGATATAATACGTCAACATTTCTCCTCATTGTTTATATGAACGGCGTTATGACAACCCAGATATTTTTGTAGAGTGACTGGATGTATTTGGAAGCTATTTTACCTCTTTAATATTTTTCGTTGAATGAGCTGTTTTGCCAGAAGAAAATATTTACAATTACCTGCATACATCAATTATTAACAATAAAAATAAAACAAAGTACAACAAAGTTGAAAGTATGTATTGTAAGAAACTAAGTAAAACAAAAACATTACTTAAGCAAATGTGTAAAATGACCGCCATCTTGCTGAATACACTTATTAACACTCCTTAAAAAATGTTATTGGACCCTATCTAATGTCTCGGGGTTATTAAAATGGTTGCCTGCATTTAAAATCCGCTGCAATAAATCATCGCGTGTGTTTACCGGAGTCTTGTAAACTTTTGTTTTAATAGCGCCCCACAAAAAGAAGTCACACATATTTAACTCAGGAGAACGTGGTGCCCATTTCCTTGACAAAACCCGTATACCAGGAGCATGTCAACCTTCTCAGAGTTCGTATAATTTTCCATTTTTAATGGTAAAATGAACTTGTAATTCAAGAATGTTGATCGTATACTTGAGTAAATTTCATAGACTGGTGACAATTTGTCAATAATTGTCAAATTATTAAATGCCATAGCAACAAGGTCACTTAAAAAATTATTGTTACAGGTAATTTGATTTTAATACTTATTATTACTAATAATACTAAATATTGTAAATATTTTCTTCTGGCAAAACAGCTCATTCAACGAAAAATATTAAAGAGGTAAAATAGCTTCCAAATACATTCAGTCACTCTACAAAAATATTTGGGTTGTCATAACGCCGTTCATATATAAAATGAGGAGAAATGTTGGCGTATTATATCACTTTTATAACACTTCCACTTATTTACAGCCGGTGACTATACTACTAGAAAACGTCATTTTATAGTATTAGTCTGCATACTTAAAATCATTAAAATCGATTAGCAGGTTTTCACGTAATTTAGGAAAAACCGAGGGAAAAACCAATATTTTTACAAATTTTTGACGCCCTCTACCGGCTAAACGAGACAATTTTGGATATAACTAAGTCGGCTTAGATCGACCTATTTTGACGTCAGGAGTCTGTCGTAAAACGTTGTACACGTATTTTCCGGACACCCTGTATACTAGGAGGGACATTCAGAAACTCATCTATTTATCTTATATTTTAATTTCTTTTAAAGTTGCAAGTAGACCAAACAATAAAAAAAAATACAAAATTAAGGAATTTGCTTGCTTTATGGCCTACCGGTACCCGCGGCTTCGCTCGCGTAATTCAATTGTTGTAAATTCACTATCGATTAAAAAATTAAATTGCCAACTTTTTATCTTGTTTTACTCTCGGTTTTACTCTAAATAAGTTACCCATTTTGGTTAGTCTACTAAGTGTTGCGTTTTTTGTATTGTTTTCTTAATTGTGTTATTTATTTGTTTTTTATGTATTTTGTAATTTAGAAAATGTCCACATGTTTATAATTATTTTTATTTATTGTTAATGTAAAGACACACGTTAACAAGAATGGATTTTTCTTTGGACAATTAAGTATAATGATGATGATGACGAATCAAAGCAGCGGGTTCAGTACATACTACCCAATCGAAACTTTAATACCTATTAAATACAAATACATATATTATTGTTAAACAGGAACTTCTTTTTTTTATGTTGTTGCCTTCTCTTTTAATAAAAATATAATTTATTTATTATTTTATTTATTTATTTATGACCTCAAATCAGTACAGAGAGCACCTAGCCCTACAGGTATAATCAAAATAAAAATATTTTATAGGCAAAAGTCGCTAAAATATAGATAGTCCACATAATGAAACATAATTATGTTAATCCGAAAGGTCTTTAAATTTAATACAATTTAAAAAAAAGCTTTTCGGCTGCTTTACTAGTGGTGACTTTCGGTATTTCATTATACACCTGGATGCTTCGAAACATTGGAGAGTCTTGACACATTTTGGTTCTAAAGTACTTATTTTTAAGGTTCATGTTTGTTCTCAAGTTATACTTATGAAAGTTTAACTTTTTACTTAACACTACACTGGATTTTAGTAATTTATTTTCTAAACAGTATATTAATTTGTTTGTTCTTTTATATCGGATGTTTAGGAACGGATAACGTTTATAAATATAGCTAGTTGGCGTATACTTAGTAGTCTAAAGAAAAATAATTTTTATAGTATTGTTTTGATACCTTTGCAGCTTGTCCAATTGTAATAGTATCATGTATATCACCATTCCTAGTATAGGAAGTTAATTTCTGTTTTAATTAAATGTCTCGTTTTGCAACTCGTTAACTGACAGGCAGTTAGCAATAGCTCCTGTGTCAAGCTTAAAGATTACTTTATATCAAATATTTATAGTTCGACATCATTCCAATGATCCATCATTAATTATTTCATCAACCACTAAATAATGTGAGTCATTTTCACCAAAAGGTTCATTTGAAACATGTTCACTTCGTGAATTTTGTTTTTGCACATCTTTGCAAAATGATTTTATTTCCATGCTGGGAACACCTTTTTCCAGCCGTCATTGTGCGTTGTTAATACGCAATAATTTTAAAGGTAGATGGGCCATGTAGCTATGGAAAAAGGGACAAACATTAGCCGTATATCGAAGCGCAATAAATATTAGTCCAAATAACTTAAAACTAGTGAACTGATATTGACGTTATAAACTTTTAATATACCGTTATCGTTATCAAAACTCTTTAATATAAAATTTAAATAAATTTAGAAATTAACAAATGTATGTAATCTAGGTATGGTATCAATTAAAACATTACTTTATTTACGCTTTTATGAGATTATTTACATATTTTATTAATATACCAACACATTAAATATGTAACTGCCTGAGTAACTTCACTTGCTCATCGTAAAATATTAAATAATATATATTTTAATGCAATGACCTGTATCATTAAAAACTTAGACGACTTAAACTAAACTTCGTGTTTTTTAAATTAAAACTAGGCGTAAGCCACGTATTTAACGAATGATTAATATTATTTTTAAACTAACAATGCCACCACATCCTCTTTGCTAAAAATATTAAAATTTGTGAAACAAATGATTTGTTTTACACGAATATTATTTATGCATATAATTGGAAAAGATTAAATTCTTGATAAATCAGAAAACCAAAATAGGCACCTAGTTATTTTTGACTTTATGTATATTTATGCTTGCAATAAAAATAATGAGGTCAAGTGCAAGTCATACATATCACATCGTTATCTATCTAAAATGTGCAAATTTTGGTTGTTAAATTTTTGATTGAAATTTGATCCTCTTTCGATCGGTTTTATTGTCTGCAATGATGTCTCCTGAAGTGCATTTTTAAATTTCTGCAAACTCCCACTTCTCTGTGGGGGGTTGCCAACCGTCCTTTATTTGAAAGGACAGTCCTTTATTTTAAAATTACGTCCTTTGTTCTTTTAAAAGTTGTGAAAGGAATGCAAATGTCCTTTGAAATCCGAAAATTAATAAATGCATTTAAGAAACCACAAATAAACTAAAAAATAAAAAGCTTACCTAGTTCTTAATTTTTTAGTTACTATTACCTACTAGTTTAGTAATATGTTAGTTTCTGCGTTATTTTTTCTAGCCCCTAATTTAATAGCCCAAAAATGTTATTCGAGAGCACAAAATGGAGGTTTTTAGAAGTGGTACAGTCCGTACAGTGGCACCCACTTCTTTGACATAGTGACAGGTGGTAAGAATTGGGAACGTCAGAAATAAGATTAGTCTATCTAATGGTTATGGCATAGTTGTTACACAAAAATGTTTGCCTTCTCGACAATACTAAAGTTTAACATCCTACCTATATCTTTCTTGAACTGGACCATCGGCATCGGTCATTTTGCATACAATAACAAATTTACATTATCGGGCATTTTAATATTCGTAACTGTAGTATTTGTCTACTTTATCCAACATTATAGCATTTTTCATATTATACCTATTGCAAGTAATAAAAATATACAGGGTTGTGAAAAAGAAACGAATCAGCCCGAGGATCAGCCTTTTATACATAGTATACCGCTTACTTGACCACGAATCGCAACACGGTCTATATTTTTACACTTTTAGATTTTGTGGTCAATTCTGGAAATTTTTTATAAAGTATGTCCTATACATATCTTTAACTGTGTTTAAAATATAAGCACTTTAAAGTTTCAAAAGAAAATAGGCCAACACGTATGAAATTTTTTTTTATAAGAGTTGAAAATGTCTCCCACCAACTGTCCAGCAGTGGATCAATCGATCTAAAAACTCTTGTTGTACATTTTGTACAACTTGTGCGGAGAGATTTCTCGTATTACTCATCAAATATGTGGACTCCTTAAGCGTATCTACCGAGTCATGTAAACTAAATTTTTAACGTAGCCCCACAAAAAAAAAGTCCAGCGGGTTGAGATCGGCCGATCTAGGTGGCCCCTCCATCTACCTATCCATCGACTTTGAAAAATTGTAAAAAATGACATGTATACCACTTTTAAAATTAGAAACATTTTAGATGACGATAAATGCAGGACGCAGGTAGATAAGTTATCTATTTTAAAACATAAAAAGCTGATATTTCGAAAACAGTTAAAGATAGGTATAGCACAAATTTTATAAAAAATACCCAGAATTGATCGAAGAATCGGAAAATGTAAAAATATACAATGCGTTTCATTAAAAAATGCGTTGATACATGTAGCACTTTACTGTATGCATTTTCTTTCTAAAAAAATATAATTGACGTGTCCGAGCGATTCTCGATAAAATAAGCGGTACTCTGTATAAAAGGCTGATCCGTTTTTTTTTTATCACAACCCTGTATAGTATAGATGCCGAATTGAAATTAGATGATAACTAACACCTAATAAAAAGTCGTTTGAAGCCTATTTAATACCAAAATAGTGGAATAAATACCTACTCTAAATGTCGAGTAAAACGTTTACTTATTTAACTGTTAATACTTCCCACTAGATTAAATAAAAATAAAGCGCAAATTTTTTAGCCAAACTTAAATGTTAGAAACGCAAATTCACACTTCGAATAGTTATATGTACTATTTCCGAGATTGCTTATTTTTTTTAAATACTTTATTAATGATCCAATAGACTCTTTAGTGTAGATGGTTATATGTACCGGGTATACAACTAAAAAGGGACTTCGGCTGTATCTTGGAAACCGTTTACTGTACGGATTACGGAAAAAAATATTTATAACAAAAATGACTAAGAGAAATTGCTGGAAATTATTTCTAAGTCTCTAGACCGCTAGGGGCGAAAATTCTGGATATTCATCCAAGGTGTTTTTGCTCTACCTATTTGTTTAAGGGGGATGGGAGGGGACAAATATTGCTATGAAAAAACATTTACAACTTTGGTTTGGCTTGTCAGAATTTGACAAATTTGAAATTGCTAAATAGTTTCTAATGTTCATAACTATGAGACAAGACAAAATGAAGACATTCTAATTACTAACTATAAACTATCCACCTACAAGAAAAGTCCGCATTGCTTTAGTAGTTATATTTTTAATAAACTCCCAAATAATATTAAATCAGAACCCTCTTTTCGTACTTTTAAAAAGTCTCTTAGGTGCTATCTTCTTGAACACTCATTCTATACTATTAATGAATATCTTGGTGGTTAATATTTGTACTTCTACATTGGGGTGTCCACCAATAATATTTTAAATTTTGTCTTGTGTAAGTTTGTTTATAGATTTTGTTACTATACTTTTGTGCTACTGAATGTTTTTAAATTTGATAACCAATTTTTATACTAACTACCTATATAGATTTATATTTAAGACATTGTTAATGCTTGTAAGAGTCTTCTTACCAATAAAGGATAAATAAATAAATAGGTTTTTTTTTATAAAGTTGATAAAAAACTAAGTTGTTCTGAATTCCGTTGCGACAGCTAGATGGCGCTATTTAGTAGAATCAAAAATTTCTTCATTTTTCTCAAAAATTTTCAATGCAACAATATAGGTATCTTTTTCAACTTAGGAAAAAAAAATAAGAAAAATATCTGTAACAACCGTAAGTATTTGCCGTTTCTTAAACCGGAAATATAAAAAATATAATATAAAAATTTCTTCCCTATGAACAAACTGAAGTTTTAAGCAGTATTTGTAGACAAGAAGGTAAAAATATCGTAAATCAAAAATACAGAATTTTACATTTTGTGAAAAATTAAGACATAGTATTTAGTAACGTTCTTTAATACTTTTTTACTGAAAATTCGATAAAAAATAAATTGTGTAGAAAAAATAAATAAATTGACAATAACTCAAAATCATTGTTCTTGCACTTACTGCTCTCTACCTTATCAGGGCAGTATACTTTTTTTAGTAGTTTATATTATATATATAGTCTGTATCTGTATTGTTACTTTCCTTTGATTTAATGGTGTATACCGTAAATATTACAAATAAATAAATATACTGGACCCAAATGAATGTACTAAGTTTAATATTAAAAATGTAGGCAAGTTATAGTAACATATAAATTACTTTATTTTCCCAAGAGTTTATCAACGTCTTTGGTAATGTAATTGTCCACTCGCGCCTTGTGCGCATAACTTATCACATAGAACCCGATAGATCTTCGAAAGATATGTGCTAACGTTCAAATCATCTGATATAATGAAGTTAATTATTTGTTCAGAATAGATGGACTGGATTAAACAACCCAATATAGGAGGAACTAATGGAGGGGTGGTTGTTGTGTTTGCAGAATTAGTAGTAGAGGAAGACATAACGTTTGATGTAGGAGTTGGAATACTGACCGAAGAGAAATGCGAAGCTGGCATAATTATACTATTACACTATAAAGGGGACAGAAATTACATGTATTATGTAAACACGTGAATTAACTTGAATGTTACGACAAAAGTTATTTACTTATTAGTTATTACATCTTTCAATCAATAATTCCTCTATGGTGGTAATTAAAAACTCCTTAAAAAATAGGTTTTGCTGTAAAATTCCAATTCGTATTTTACGTCCGGTCCTGGGTTTTATACCAACCTATAAAAATTAAACAGATCATTCTAAAATTCAATGGGTTTAATAATAGCCAGTTACTCAGTAACTTATCGGATGTAGATATTGGGTAAATCGAAAGGTTCACAAAAGAAGTTATACAGGGTGTCCGGAAATGACGATGAAAAATTTTAAGGTATGATTCTACATAAAAAGATATGAAAAAAAGTTCATATTAACATAGGTCCGGAAATGCTTCCAGAGGGAGTTACAGGCCTTTGAAGATGGTGTCATAAAAGTGGTTTTTATTTAATTTATTAGGATCTACTTACAAAAAACATATTTAAACTCAAACTAATAGACTCACCTACTGTTTGCTATAATTTGAATTATATATTAATATTATATTACTATAAAATTTGTAACCTACCTTACCTATTGTAAATACTTAATGATTACTATTAGGCCTTATTATCAGTATTGTTACTGTTTCAAGGTCAGAAATAAATAAATTAAAAAAAAAAAAAAATACAGGAATTAACTTCTACGTATAAGTTAGAGTGATTGGAGGTCACTCTTTGAAAATATCAGGTGACCCATAATTGCAACCAGTGGCGTGGGAACAAAGGGGTGGTTAGGTATTTAGGGTTATATTTTTTCGCCGAGTGTATTTTCGCTGTCTTTTAAATAAATTATGATTCTTTGAACATTTTTACGTAAAAAAGGTTCCCTTGGTATAAAGTCGTATAGTCGACCGTTTTCGAGATAAACGGACTTTAATGCTCAGATTTTTTTTATGGGGTTACCTAAAATCCTTAGTATACGAAGTACCAGTTCGCAGCGTTGAAGAATTAGAGCAGCGGGTGTTTGCTTGTTGTGAAGGTATAAGAAATAAACCTGGTATTTTTAGAAAAGTTAGAAGATCTATGAGAAAACGAGTTCGAGGATGCATTGAAATGAACGGAAATCATTTTCAGCGCTTATTATAAAATTTATAATAACATTGAAAAGGATTTAAAAATTTTGGGACAGCGTTGTTTATTATTTTGTTATTGATTTGTTGGTATTTTTATTAATAAAATTATTATTCAAAAAAAAAAACTGAGCATTAAAGTCCGTTTATCTCGAAAACGGTCGACTATACGACTTGATACCAAGGGAACCTTTTTTACGTAAAAATGTTCAAAGAATCATAATTTATTTAAAAGATAGCGAAAATACACTCGGCGAAAACAATAACCCTAAATAACAAACCACCCCTTTGTTCCCACGCCACTGGTTGCAATTATGGGTCACTTGATATTTTCAAAGAGTGACCTCTAATCACTCTAACTTGTACGTAGAAGTTAATTTCTGTATTGTAAGTAGATCCTAATAAATTAAATAAAAACCACTTTTATGACCCCATCTTCAAGGGCCTGTAGCTCCCTCTGGAAGCATTTCCGGACCTATGTTAATATGAACTTTTTTTCATATCTTTTTATGTAGAATCACACCTTAAAATTTTTCATTGTCATTTCCGGACACCCTGTATACCTTCTTTAATTCTCATAAATCAGCATAAGGACGTGTTCGGCATTTTCCACGGATCCTTTTAAAGATTTCTACAAGGATGAAATGCAACAATTTCCGTATGACAATGATGAAAATTTTAAAAGAGAATTAAAAACAACATTTAAAAAGAATAAAGTTGTTAAATTTATCAGGCCAGGTGCTTCGAAGACGATCAAACACTGAAAAAGAGGTCGCAGATGTTGAAAAATAATTTATATTTTTTGGTCCCCTAATTTTAAGTTGAGACTACTAAGTCTTCTGATAAGACTTCAGATTCAATAATATACAAATTAGACAAATCCATTTACAGAGATATAAGTAAAGGAAATATAGGCACTCAACTAAAATCTCCACTAGAACAAAAAAAAATTAAACATTATTAGAAATTGGGTAAAAATTCAGTACTTAGGATAAGGATAGGATAAATTATACTGCTTTGAAATATTCTTTTTGATTTTGAAAAAACACAAGCAAGGGATGGAGGATGCCAAATAATGAAATTAATTTAACTGAAGTTTTAGCTTCATCAGCCACAATAATGTTGAGACTATGACAGCCACAAGGATTAAAAAACGTCGGGGGAATCTTTTTGTTGCCCAACTATATCTATTAGTTCGCTCCATTATCGTCTTCAACTATCATTTATATATAACAATTTCGTATTTATCGACAATTTAGTCCAAAAATATGCCTGATAGCCCTGCTAGCTAGACTGTAGTCTGTCACAGGTTTATAAGTCGTTATCTGTCCCTTTGTGTGGTTTGTGTAGTATTTTAAATACTCAAAACCTAATTATTAAATTTTTATTTTTAAAATGTCAATTACTGATTACCTAAAACTGATTATTTACCCTAATTAGGTATAATGTATATTAAATAAAATCTGGAAATCCGAACCTACATGAGACACACAGCTTAAGGATGCCCTACCGGATGCCCTTTTCAATACTTTTAAACACAAGGAAATCATACACTCGGTCAGGCCGTTTCTACATCTGTGAAGCTCTTCGTGAATTTATTCATGAAGTCACTTTAAGGCTAAATTTTATATTTAAGAATAAATTCACCTAGAATTTCACAGATCTAAACTAAAGACAGCTTCGGACGGAATTTGATGCCTCATTCACCTTATTTTGCAGATGACAACTAATTGAATGCCGTTATTGATGCCCATTAAGAGGCCAGAATGAATCATTTAAAATTATTTTAAAAATAAAGTAATTTGGGCACCCTTTCCTTGACCCCTCCTATTTTCTATAGCATATATTATATTGAAGTAATAAATAACTAAAAATTGCACTTTACAGTTTAACTTGGATATCTACTTTACCTGCGGTGCATACAGGGTGGCCCTTTAGTGTGGCAAAGTACAATAGCTCCGTTACTATTTCAAATACATTAAAAATATTAATACAAAAGTTGAAGGGCAGTAAGTGACTTATAACGTAAAATTATTTTTAACTTTATAGGGTGGCTCGAAAAAGCGGAACAAAAAAATGTACTTTTTTCAAATGGAACACCCTGTATATTTTTTCATTTTTAAATTCTACATAGAATTATAATTATTTTTTATGAAATACATTATTAGTCTATACTTTATAGTTTCCGAGATATTGACTGTTGAAAAGTGACATTTTTGAACTTTGACAGCTTCTAACTTTCTAACAGTACGTCTTAGAGCAAAACGGCTTACATGTCCCTATCTTCAATTTTTATTATCTTCCCAAAAAAATCAACTTCCGGTTAAACCGGATGTTACTCGAAAGCAGGAAATATAGTTGTTCCGGTTTAACTGGAAGTTGATTTTTTTGGGAAGATAATAAAAATTGAAGATAGGGACATGTAAGCCGTTTTGCTCTAAGACGTACTGTTAGAAAGTTAGAAGCTGTCAAAGTTCAAAAATGTAACTTTTCAACAGTCAATATCTCGGAAACTATAAAGTATAGACTAATAATGTATTTCATACAAAATAATTATAATTCTATGTAGAATTTAAAAATGAAAAAATATACAGGGTGTTCCATTTGAAAAAAGTACATTTTTTTTGTTCCGCTTTTTCGAGCCACCCTATAAAGTTAAAAATAATTTTACGTTATAAGTCACTTACTGCCCTTCAACTTTTGTATTAATATTTTTAATGTATTTGAAATAGTAACGGAGCTATTGTACTTTGCCACACTAAAGGGCCACCCTGTATATAAACTTTTAAAAACACACAAAAGCTAATATAATCCATGAGTAATGTTCAATGTAAACTGCAAATGTATGATAAAATAATTTATTATGACTCATGGAAAATCCCCGATTGGTAATTACTAGATTCTTAAAAATTTTATCTCACCTCTTACCTAAGCTGTATTATTACAAAATATCAAGCAAATGCACAACATCTAATTAGGTAGAAGCCGTAGAAGTTCGTTATTCTAAAATTAGTATCATGAAACAATATTTGCTTAAATAATTCCAAAAACTGAGTTTACCTAGCCTGGTTTCCTTAAATGCCAAAAAGTTAATTAGGCTTACCCGGGGGCTTACCTCTCGGCTTCCCTACCTATAGTCCTCGCTATTGTCTAAAATTAAGTAGGTATATATTTATATAAAAATATTCAAACTTTTCATGAATTTTAGATTCTTTGAGTTGGCAGCAAATGGAAAAATTTTTATTATTAATTTTAAGAAAAAGTTACTCTTTATAAAAAGTATTGCTTCCTGAAAAAATAATACTAAGTAAAACATTCGATTCTACCTATTTATATTTTGACAAAGTACATTGTACCTATTAGCTAAGCTAAGTACCTCAAAATCAAATACTTTAATAGCATTTTTTCGGAGAGCAGAACGTTTTATAAGGAGTATATACCTTAACTTTATTCCATAAAATTAATACCTAATACATTTTTTTCCATATGTTGTCAATTTAAGCAGATACACTGTAAGTAGATCCAAGCACACATTTCATATCAGGAACTTTTATTATCCATATTCATTTTTGTTAACAATGAGACTTCAGCATTTTGTTAGTTTGTCTATAAAAATAAATTACATTCCAGTCTCTTCCTCCCTATTCCATATAGATAATCTGCCCGGAGGGCTGCCAGATTTTACACTGTGGTTAATGGATTGTCATTAATAGTCATAGCGTTACTTTCGAGTACCATCACTTGATACACGTTCACACGACATGTTCTTAACCAACAGAAGTCGAACCGACGTCGGGAGAAATAACATTACCAATCGCATAGTGCATCTTTTGAACACCTATATTCCGATAAAATTTAATTTTAACTGTATTCCAATGACACAAGGAACTCAAATTATTATTGTAATCTCACTTTGAATGGCCGTATGTTCTTTCTTTTTTTTTATTGTGTTTTTTTCTTTTTCTTTCTTCTTTTTAGCGTAATTTTAATTGTAATAGATAGATAGATAGATAGATAGATAGATAGATAGATAGATAGATAGATAGATAGATATTTATTAGTAATAATATGCAATGAGCATTTTTACAAGTCATGTGAAATAAAAATAATAAAAAAAGTTTTTCCTTTGTTTTTTTTTAGGATTAGTAATATACTGTCTTAGCCTAGGTTTTAAAATATAGTCAATTGACGCTAATACAAGTATTACATAAAATAAAACTAATTAAAATATAATTGAGACATAATTCATTACAGATTAAAATTTGAATTAAAGTACTCCTGAAATGAGAACAAAGCATTCAGTGTAAGGTAGTTTTTGATGCGTCTTTTATACTGATATAGATTGAGAGTTCTTATATGCGCTGGCAAGCAATTGTAAAACTTTACTGCCAAATACCTCGAACCGTTTCTGGATCTCACAAGCCGGCAAAAGTCCGGAACAAGTTTGTTGTTATTTCTTGTGGGGTAGTTGTGAATATCCTCATGTGAGCTATATTGATTGAGATTTTGTTTAATGTGCAACAAACACTGCATAATGTACCGGGTGTTCCACCTAAGGAGGTAATCGGCTATATCTCAGAAAGTAATAACACTAGGACTTTGGGAAAAAATATATATTGATAAAAGCGGCCAAGAGAAATTGCTGGAAATTATTTTCAAGTTCGAAAAATGACCGCTAGGGGGCGTAAGAGAACTTTTAAAATAGAAATTCCGATTTTCTCTTGATTTTTCTTAATAAAAATATGTTAAAAATATAAGCATTGTATTCTTCATAAAATTATGCAACTTTATGTTAGGAATCGTTTTTTTCTATTTTCAATAATAAAGTGGTGGGAGTAGTTCAAACCTTTTTTTTGTTAAAATGAACATTGAAGTCCCCTGTTAATATAACAGATTTATTTAAATCGACCCTTTCAAGAGCCCCTGTCATTATGTTAAAGAATACATTCAGGTCCCCATCCGGTGCACGGTACAACGTGATGAGTTGCACATAAGGTTGTAGATTTTACCGGTCAATTTGTTTTTGGTCAATTGACTGAAATAAATTAAAATTGAAAAATGCAGTGGATAAACCTAATAGTAGAGGATCCGACCATAGAACGACCTTCACCCATCGCGTTACAGGATGAAACATGTTTTTATATAAAATTTAATGTCAAAAAATATATTTCGTGAAGGTTGCATTCAGGTCCCCATCCGGTGCACGGTACAACGTGATGAGTTGCACATAAGGTTGTAGATTTTACCGGTCAATTTGTTTTTGGTCAATTGACCGGTCAATTGACTGAAATAAATTAAAATTGAAAAATGCAGTGGATAAACCTAATAGTAGAGGATCCGACCATAGAACGACCTTCACCCATCGCGTTACAGGATGAAACATGTTTTTATATAAAATTTAATGTCAAAAAATATATTTCGTGAAGGTTGCCTGAAAATTTTGGTGCAAATTATTTTTAATTAAAAATAAAAAATTTTTTTTTTTTAAACATTGCACTCATTCCGTTACGTATTAAATTTCATACAAATCGAACGCATGTAGCATGTAGCTTGTGCAATATGCATACGCTGGGTTGACTACTTAAGCACCTCTTAACCCTTAATAATCTTCGTCAAAAGTTTTTCGCTTTAGTGGTACAGGAGATATTGACCTTTGTCGCACTAATGGGCCACCCTGTAGTAAATACCAAGCAAAGTTTTAACGCATTTAGGTTAGGTTTTAACTTTTAATTAAAAATACTTTGCACCAAAATTTTCAGGCAACCTTCACGAAATATATTTTTTGACACATTACTTAAATTTTATATAAAAACATGTTTCACCCCGTAACGCGATGGGTGAACGTCGTTCTATGGTCGGATCTTAGACTATAACAGAACTATACTTGCCAAATTTCTTATTTTGTATTTTGGAAAAAATTAATTTTTTATGACAAGTTTTGCTTGTTCTGAAAAGTCTACTGCCATACCTAAATTCTATACAGGGTGGTCAAATGGATAATATAGTTAGGTCCATCCAGGTACACATTCTATAAGTGTATATCTCAATAGTTGCTCCACTGCTCCGCAGTACATACATTTCCCTTTTACTTTGTTTTCTTCTTTTATTTCAGTAAAACAATTCCAAATTTTGGTTTTGGACTTCCCCAAACTCATCGTAAATGCGACGTCGCGTCGTTAGTTCACAAAAATGCAATGCAAGTGCAAACCCTAACTCTGGCAAATACGAAATGAAAATAAATAGACAGAAGGAAATGTCTATGAAAATGGTATATTCAATTTCAATTTTTCAATTCAAGTAAAATTTTTTTAAACATATAATTACAAAAGGGTTATTGCTAATTAAGGTAGTTGTTTGTATAAAAGGTACCTAGCTGAACAAACAGCTGTATGTACCTACTAGTTAAAAAAATTTTATAAGTTAGTCTAAGGAAATTACAATTTAAGCTATTATTGACAATTTATTAATACTTGCACACACATCAACACATACATACATACACACACATTCATACTATAGCAATAGAGAAAAAGAATCATAGGATAACCATAAATTTGCTATTATTTTTGTAAAAAAATTTTAACTTTTTTTGATAAATTGTTTTTGATTTTTCTGATATCAGTTGGCAGTATATTATAGTAGTATAGTAGTATAAAAAGAGAATAACAATAACTTCTCTATTCCTTTCATCCTTTCCTTCATTGTGTTTGAATCCGTTCCGGGAACCACTAATAAAGGAGGCTGACTATTGGGATTCCCAGAATCAGGTGTTATTGTTTTCTTAAATAACGGCGCTTTAACGATACACTAAACATTATCCTGGGTGGTAGGAGGTAATCTGGACAGATCACAGATAATGCATAAATAATAAAATAAAATTGATATATTTTGACCGAATTTGATGGGTCAAATACGTCATGGTCACTTGACCGGTCAATTGACCGCGGTCAATTGACCATGCCCAACTCTAGTTGCACATTTGAGTTTTTTAGCAGGATGCCTGTAATTTCGCAATGTTGTTCAACAGAGAGATAATAGGCCCTAATACGTAGGTTGTAGATTGTTAGAATAAGTTTTTATTGTAGGGCCCTACTAGTTGGGTATTCAAAGCCTGTAATGTACGAAATGAATAAATAAATAATGGGCCATGTTTTTATTTTAAGCTGTGTGCAGTGATGCATATGAATTATTTTAATTTTAGATTAAAATATAATCTTTGGAAATTAAAATAAAATTATTAGTTTTTTAGTTTAGTTTTAGTTTAGTTTATTATTACAAAAAATGTTACAAAAAAAAACAATTTTTTCAATTAATAAATATTACAAAATGATATTAAATTTTTTATTTAAAAAGATAAAATTTCTCATCAGTTGCCGTTAATCTCGCCTTTAATGTAAACTAAAATTACCTAAAATATATTAAAGCTGAGATTAAAGCATATAGTAGGTAAGTAGGTACCTACCTACCTAATATGCTTAGGTAGGTATAGTAAGTAGGTACTACTTAAGTACCTAGGTAGGTACCTACTTACTTTTATAGAAAATTTATTAAATTCTATTTTGCCCAGATTGAGCTTAAAAATGTTGTGGAAAATTCAATACACAAGAGGCAATAATTATAAATAATTTAGATAATAGTTTGTTAATGTTAATTAACAAAACAAAAACCGGAGCAAAAAGCTGTGAACCGAGCTGTGAACCTAGTAACCACTATGCAAAATATTTTATTTGACCTTTAATGTTATCACTTCATTTTTACAAAATAACTTAAGTATCTAATGTTTCCTCATTTACTTAGCATGAACTTAATTAGGTGGTATACCTACTTAGGGACTTATTATAAAAAATTAGATACCTAAGTACTTAATGCCAATGACTGGAGTGTTTACGAAATGTTATGTATAATAAACAACCGAGGTATATACCTACTACAATTGCGGGGAAACATAGTTTTTTAAATAAAACCTCAGAGAAAACTGATACATAATAAGCGAAAGAGGTAAGTACAGCAGTAAAGCAGAGAAAATAAACAAAAATTGAGTTAAAACATACCAATGAATAAATTATTGACTCAGGTACCTATAAGTATTGGGTTTGTTAGATTATTTCTTTTATTGTTATATAGGTACCTTAACTGCTTCTACTTACCAATTGAAATTCTCTCCGCCTATCAAAGGCCCTACGTATTCCAGAGTCTTTCCATAGCTTTGAAAGCAAGGGGGCGTATTGTGAAAACTGTCTGGTATCCATCACCACACTGTTATTAAACCTTAACTGGAGAAGTTGTTTTCCCAAGTCAAAATTGTTGTTTTCTTCCCATGGTATACCGAGTTTGTCTCTTGCATCCACCAGGACTTGCATCCCCTTCAAAACATTTTGGTAGATAACTTGCTGGTACTCTTTTACTTGTTGATTTTCAAACTTAATGCCATGGATAATTCTCATTTGTTTGAGAAACGTCGATTTTCCACTCTCTCCTGCCCCAAGGAGTAACAGCTTCACTTGCCTTTTCATGACCTGTTTGTCTTTCTCGATCATTTTATCGATTTCCTGACTTTTGTAACGTTGCTCCATTTCCTCGGGGGTGAACTTAAAACGCAAACAACACGGACACGACCACCCGAAAGTGGACATTTTTAAGAAAATTAGTAAAAAGTTCTTTAAAAACTACATAGCTGTCACGAGAACTACACAGAAACTGACACTATGAACATTTGAACTACGCATGCGTTATGGATATGTCAAACGTCAGGCGCTCATGCAAATGCAAATTCTTCCTGTTCACCAAATATTCACCACAGAACATTCCTCTGTTTTGTGATATTCACCACTCCCATGTTAGTGGAGCGGATTCTGATAATATAATAAAAAAGTGTAAATTTAATTTGGTGCCACAACAACATACGTCATTTTACACACATATATTGGTTTAGGTGGTTATACTTGACAACTGGACATGCAAATGATGTTGGGACTCCTGTATATTTTTAATTTTAATAAGTAAAATCTCTATTATGACATATTTATTATTCTGACAGTTACATGAAATTTAACATCGTTTCATCCAAATTGCAAGTTCCCAATGAAACATTATTTTCTAGAAAAGAAAAAGAAACATGTTAAGTGAAATAACAAATATTGTGCAGGATACCTTTGCAAATCTCAAAAATGTTGAGCTTTTTGATGTAAAATCCCCAGAAGATTTATATAAATTATTTTTCTTTTGCCACATCTTTTCCTGGATTGTTGTCATGTGGAAACTAAGAAACTGAGGTTGTTATAGAAGACATCTTAAATATAATTATGTAACTTGCTTGAGGAGTGTTTTAACAATGTGTTATTGTCATTTTAGGTAATAATAAAATTTAAATTGGTACAAATACATTTTTCCGGTTTAATCCTTTTTGACCGGATCCGCGGTGAACTCTACAAACTGTTCTGCGGGTTGCCAAATCGCGGCGAAATTGAATCTAGAAAATATGGTTCAAACCACAAACATTAAGGTATATAATGGTTCTTAAATGCGACATTATAACTTTATAGAGCTATATTAACCAACATATTATTATGTCCTTCCATTATTTATAATAAGAGGAAAGTAATAAACATGAATCGACTATCCACCACCACCATAATCTAATAGCGAATTCCATTGGCCGTATTGGTGCGGCACGAATTCCATTATTATGTTAACCGTTGGTAATTTTAGTGCAGGTTTTTAAATTCCAGTGGGAAACTGGTGCGTTATTTTTGCCCCGAGTGCAGTCTGTTTCGCACCTGCTCCTGGAGGTTGTGCGGCACCGATGCAATTTAAAGATTTGTGCTTTTGACGTTTATTTGAACTTTTATCTATTTGGTTTTAAAATTTCAATGTTATGTGTGGGTGTATGATCCACAAACCGACTTTCTGACCCCTGGTCAACTGCGTACCTCGCTGCGAACACAAAATATACTAGAGGGTATATTTTGTGACTACGCTCCATTGGGATTGCACCAGTACATGTTTTAAATTGACCTGAACGAGGGTGGGTGCCACCCACGAACGTCATAAAGAAAGACTTTTTTTTATGACATGACGTTCGTGGTGCGACCCTAGTGAGACATTTTTTTACCAATGGAATTCGCTATAAATGTCTACGGTCGGCCGCTGCTTGGACTATGAAAATTGGAGCGTGGTTTCTGTCAGGTGTCATATCTGAGCCGTATTCGATTGGGAAAGTGATTTGGATCGATCTGATTTTAAAAATCACTTGGGATCACTTTGACCGTGCGATCACTTACCAATCGAACACAAATCAGATCAGTTGGAATCAGTTAGATCGATCCGGATCGATCTGAACCTGCGAATCGAATACGCCTCAGAAAGCTGTCAGTTTCCAAGGATTTGTTTTTGTTTACATCGCAACCACTTTTGAATACGAAAAAACGACTTGAACAAAAAAAAACAATTATAAATTGAGGTAATACTTTTATTGCGTGTAAAATATGTGTGACAAATATATTTCTGCGAATCACATACAAAAGTTAGGTAAGTTTTTGATTCGAAATTACTAGTGGCTATTTTAAATTCTAAAGTATACTTTTTTAGCTCACAACATTCAGGAAATAAGAGAAAGAGCTCTATTTTCCATCATATCCAAACTAGAAAATGGATTTACCTTTGATAACGACCTAGCCAGATCCCGAGAACTGTTAACAAATTTGCTCGGTTGGTTTCTTTTTGAACCATGCACATATGAAAAGCACATACTAAATCTCATTATGGCGGTTTTGAAAGTAAGTAAACGTGTCTTGCTTGGCTTCTAGAATCTTTAAATAAAAATTTAAATAATCTTATAAAATTTTTATATTTCAGTCTGAAACAGGTCAAGTCTTAATTTCACATTGTGGTAGATCTGTTATTCAAACAGAACTAAATAGGATAAGAACATATATCAATCCTAAGTACTATTCAGATTTGGATGAAATTCTATCAATTTTGGAATCCAAAGAGCCTACAGCACCATCAGCAAATATAGTACCTCCTTTCAAATGTGATGTTCCTCTAAGTTATCGTAGTAATTATTCAGAAAACTATTCGGGGCCCAAGTCATCTCCTGTAGTTGAAACAACTGCCTCGACTATTCAAGGATTGGTACAGAAAGGGTCTTCCCTTGAACAAGAAATAGGGTAAATTTTATTTATATTTTTAGACAATCTTTAATACCCAAAGAAGAGGTATGTAACAACATTGTTACTGTAGAAATTAAATTCTTAAAATCTACTTTAAAATTTCTATTGAAAATTGCAGTTTTAGTAGGAAGGCAACAATTAATTTTCTCGAATTTTCTTTATAAACTTTTAGTTTATAAAATTTTGTGTAGGTATTACTCATTAATGTTACTTACAGATTTATTATAATTAAGCGTTTATATGCACACCTTACAACTATGCATTTTGAATTTAGTGTGTCTTTTCAGCCCCCCAGAATCTTCGTCAAGATCTGAAGGTCTACATTCTGAAAATCCAACATATCGAATAGAAGATCTAATAGATGTTAATAATAAATCCATGTCTAAATTGACATATAGATACACTTTAAAATGGCAGCCTCTCATTGAAACTGACAGACATGTCCTTGAATCAGTGAAGACTTCTTTAAGAAATCCACACGAGGCGTCTACTTTATTTCACTCATGTGAATTTTTTATTAATGTTCTCTTGCATGATTTTCCTGCTGAGATATTTATACAGAGGCCTGGAATAATAACGGTAAGAATATGAATATATTATGTCATTCATCAGTAAAAATATATTATTAAAATAAGATTATGCCATGCAGTTTGTTCCAGTGAGACAAAATATCACTGTGGATAGAAATACAAAAAAAGCGTATCTAGAAGAATTGTGCAGAACCTTTAGGTTGACATTTAAAATTGTAAATTATGTCCTTTACTATATTAAATTATAAATTATGAATTATAAATTACTACTTAAGTATATTATAACTTATGTTAACAAAATAAACAAACAAACAAATAAACTTATGTCGATTTTTAATATAATAAAGATCCACAACAAAATTATACTTTCTCAATAAGAGTTAGGTATTGACTGTTGTGGGCTTAAAGCAATGAGCTACTAAGATCATTCGCTTAAAGCCTGCCATTATTGAAATTCATACTTAGAAGAACAATGGGATCTTTTAATAGTCTAACTTAGTTTTTTCTTTGTAATGTAGTTTTTTTTTTAATAAAGTAATTTTCTTCATTTTTGTTTTCACAGACTTTTTATGAACTTGTATACTCCTGTCAATCTACCAAGCTGAGCAATATCATTTTAGAATGTTTGTATGACTTGACAAAAGCATTAAAAGTTAGATTTAATCATTGTAACGATCCTTGCATGCAGAATTTAAAAACGGAGGTAAGTAATAATAAAGAGGGATTTTTTTGGCTAACAAACACAGTCTGATTTATTCTGTTTGGATGGGGCTAACTGAATCTGATTACTGGCAAGATCTTTAATTTTACAATGAAGATCAGAACCAAAGTAGTAGTATGTTAATCAACAGGTGCCGCTACTGCCTTTAGTAGAAAAAATATATACTGATCCTTTAACTTTTGTCTTGGCTTTTGTTGTATACCAAAATAATACTAGTTGTGTCATTTTTATGTTCTCTGTTAGATTCATATTTTATTTTAAATGTAACGCGGATTTTTTATGCAGGAAAAAGCTTAATCTTTTTCATCTTTAAATTTTTATTTTTAGATTTTGCCCAGTCTTGTTTTATTTTGTAACACGCCTTCATCCAGTAGAATCCCCGAATCTGATGAACAATCCAATAGGGACAACGAAAACTCTGAACAGCCTGAGGATACAACGGTTTTAAGAAACAATCAGTTTACCATTCCTGATTATTGCTTTAAAACAATGAACATTGTTCTTAAATGTATGAGTTTGAAACAGGAAAGTTTAAGTGAATGCAAACCTAAGCTAAATCAAGTATGTATTAATCTTATCATTTTAATCTGTCTATAATATGTCGCTATTAATATACCTACATTTCTTTAGTACGTTTTATATTTTCTAGTGTCCGACCGAAACAAGATTTTCAGCCGAAACCAAAACCGAATCTTCGGCCTTGGTCTCAGTTTCGGCCGAAACCGAAAATTTATACACGTTAAAAATTCTATTGTATACTGCAATCTAATGTATTTTTTACACATATACGGACTGTGAACTCGTGTTAAATGAAATAAAAAACGATAATTGAAATATGTAACAAATATATCTATTTATATAGACAACACTGCCTACGACCTCACCCAAAGTCAGCCGAACGGTGCGCGACAATTCACGAACACTAAGTTTCGGCGCACCCGAAGTTTCCGCCGATTTTTGGCCGAAACCGAAACTGTCACCGAAACTGCATTTTTTGGCCGAAACTAACCGAAACCGAATCTTCGGTCGGTCTCTAATATTTTCATTTATTCGATGGATTGTGTATTCTCGTGGCAAGCAAGCCTGTCTCTATTTAAAAACATTGCTTGCACCTAGAAGAACATTGGTTAGTTGAAGAAAGTAATTCTTCCAGAGAAAAGGAAACTATACGAAATAACAAAATTATTCAATTCACGTTCTTAATGAACAAGTTCAGAATTTATATGCGAGTTAACAAGCCCCTTCCCGAATTTATTTCTGGCATATATTTAAAAGAATAACTAAATAAAAAATGTACCTAAACTACGGGGCCGTCCGCCCCAAAAACTGCCTACTTCATCCTGTAAAGTATTACTGTCCGGTCTTGTAGCGTAAATAAAACGAAATATTATTTATTCAGGATTTTTTTTTAAGGTTGGAATAAATATTTCAATAATGTTACTTGATGAACTTGTGAATTTACTTTATCAAATATTAGGTGAAAGCTTATGGAGTGAAAAGCCCAATGCTGAAGTTATGGCTATATTTAAAGAGTTCAACAATACTTTGTCAATTTATGGAGATACTGTAGAATATTTTAGGTAAGTTTTTTTATTACTTTTTTCAATTTTTAAGTTTTAAAAATTCAAATCAAGTGGACATTTGTCATTAGGCCACTAATGAGCTATTTTTTTTTTATTACAAATAAACAATTTTAGGTAGTGTTCCTTTTTTTATTTTCAGGCTAGAATCCTTAAGTTTAGAAAACGATTTGAAATGTAGAGTTGTCTACCTTCATTTACTGTGCACTTGTGCCAGATGGCTGAAAGGTTTAATTCCACTTTCGAAAACAAAGCTAATATTACCAAAAAACTTTAAGACATCAATAACAAATAGTCTCCTAGATGTTAGCCTTGGCAGGCTGTATCCAAAAGTTCATAAATGTCTACTTGAATATGTTGAGGTACGTTTAAATTTTTAAATAATAAAGTTCATTACAGGGTATGTTAAACTAACTTACATCTAGTATTTTTAACAGAATTTTACAAATTAATAAGAGGTCAGAACGAAAAAAAACTTATGTACTAATTATGCTGGCTTGAGCAATATAGGAAATCCCGTGCAAAGTTTAAGGAGGTCAGACATTAGCTCCCTTGTTTATTTTAGACCAGGGCAGCCGCAGCCCGACTTCAAGTGGCCGAAGAGCCGTTGTAAATAAAATTGCGGTTGTGTGGGCCTCATAAAAAAATAATTTGCATGCAACTTTATCGGTGCTTTGTAACAGGTATAAAAAAACTTGTTTGTATAATTATTTTTATTTATTTCAAAAAATAACAAATATACATACAAAAAAAATTATCAGAAGTCTGGGGATATTGGTTTTTACTATTTACATATTAACATTAATATTTGTTGTTGACAAACGAAGCAACTGAATAAGTTACTTATCCGACAAAGGACATCTGTATCGAAATCAAAAAGCAAAAAATATACTTTTTAAATATTTTATAAAGGTATGATATCTCTATATAAAATACCAATTAGGTGAAATACTCGGAAATTCGAAATTCGGAAAATGTGTTTGGAAACTTGGAGAGGTTATTCATTGTGACGAAATAAAAATTTTAACATAAGAACTATTTCTATACCAATCAAATCGATTTTTGTCACAGAACAGAGACATATCTTTATGTTACACAAATGTGGGCTCTACTATGCCACGAGAGGACACTTTATCTGAAAGCCATATTTTATTTTTCGCTTATCTTTTTTGTTTTGACAGGTATTACAAAACAAATGTATTCTATTAAAGTTAATAATTAATAAGACTTGTATTTTGATATTAATAATGATTTAAAAATACTTCTTTCTTGGCTTCAATCAAATAAACTTACATTAAATTTTACAAAATCTTTTATGTTTATAACTAAAAATAAAATAAATTCCATCATTTACCCCTTAAAATTTAATAATGAAAATATTCAATATTCAAAAACGACAAAATGTTTAGGATTAGTTTTAGACGAAAATTTAAATTGGAAATGCCATATCCAGTATATTATCAACTCGATATCTCCTTTGGTATCTGTTTTGTACAGAGCTAGATATTTCATGCCTTTGAGATACTTAAAAAATATATATTTTTCATTAATATATTCAAAATTACAATACTTAGCTTCTGCATGGGGATCTGCTTGTTTATCAAACTTAAAACCATTACAAAAATTGCAAAATAAAGTTATTAAATGTATACACAAATTACCACATTTAGAACCAACTGTTAATCTATATAGACCGAAAGGGTATTTACATGTTCAAAACATTTATAAATTAAAAATTTGTATTCTAATTCACTCCATCATTTTAAAAGAAAAAAAATCAAACATAACACTTCAGAAGACATTACATGATCATAACACCAGACATTGTATAAATTATCAAACTATACCAGTAAAAAGTAATTTCGGAAAAAAATCGCTTTTATATGACGGAATAATAAAATATAACAATCTTCCAAAAAATATCAGAAAAATTAAAAAATTGGCAACTTTTAAAAAACAATTAAAGAAATATTTACTAAATTAAATTATTTATACTATTTTTTTTTTAATTGATTTTATTAATGAATCAAATTGGATTAACTTCAATTATTTTTATTGTTATTTTTTTAATGGTTATTATTTTCTACATTATGTTGTCACTTTCCATGTAATGAACTGTAAAAGTTAGTTTGGAATAAAGACATTTTGAAAGTTAATAAAATACTAAAAAAAAAGTTACTCTTACCCTAAACATTGCCCTAAATCTCATCGTTACAAATTAGAATTAAATATTTTTTTATCATTAAATCGTTCTCTCCTATGGCAGCAAAAAATCAAATTACCATGACAGATAAAAAATAAATATGTAATAAGTAAAACTTGTTCCTTAATAGAAAATTCTTGATAAATGTATTAAATTTAGTAAAAATCTTAAAATTAAAACTGTAGTTAATTGGGCTCCAAAGACCGGCATTAGACCCGTTGTTGAAGAAAACGAAATATTGACAAAAAACAGATCTTTCAAATTAGTAGGTATCTACTTTTTTTATACTGAAAGTTACATAGACAGAGTGTTCCTACCAACCAGAAGCGACAATACCTGTCGGTTCCTTTGATATCGACTGGCACGTTTTCAGTGACCTTCACAGAACAAATATTAACGAAATACACTTTTTGGGAATTAAGAATATTTATTAAAGTTAAAAAAATACGATATTATATTAAAACAATATTAAAGTAGAGTATGCGTCACTTGGGCGCGCTAAATTTTTGCGTCACTTGGGCGCGCTGCTACTGCGCAGGCGTCTGTCACCTGTCAAATGTCATCTGTCATACGTCATCTGTCATAGGTCATTGGCCCTAACTACTATCGGCATTAGCTGCTAGGGCCTTAGCTGCCATTGGCACTAACTTCCATTGGCACTAGTTGCCATTGGCGCCAGCTTGCCTATCATTAATGCTAGTTACCGAGGGCACTATTGGTCAGACGTCATCTGGGATACGTCATCTATCACGTGTCACCCTAACCTCACCTACCAATGTATTACGTTCTGCGGGGGCCAGCTGTGATACGCCATCTATCATAATATGTTACTATAACCTCAACTACTTAGATATTCAATTTTGGGGGCCATGCCTACAAGTCGATACTCCGCAAGCCCTATCCCCAAGAACCGGTACCCCAATAATTTCTAAACTCCATCACGCGGAGACACCTAGTGGTCGTCGGTAGAACTCGCGGGGCCTCAGGGTCAATGCCCCCTTACTAGAGTACTAGTCTAGCTGTTGAAACGTCAGAGGGAGCCTGGTAATAGGGTTACGTCATCATGTTCTATTAATTTAATTTTCATTAGAAAAAAAGTTCCTGTATTCAGCGGGGTTCGATCCACCAACCATTAGTTTGCTAAGCAGTATCTCATACCACGGAGCTATTCGGGTTCTTACGAGACATTGTTATTATACTGTACTCTTACATCATCGCATTAGCATACTTGCTATAACAAAAGAATAATTATTACTCATAGATAGGTAATGCAATATTAATGAATTAAATTAGGCAGGCATACATTTGCAAGCTACACTTAGAAGTGTCCCTTAAACATATGAAAACGGCTATTTAGCAGTCCATGAACGGGTAAAAATGTCTAATAAACTACTACAGGAGCTCAAAACTATCGGGTGGTACGATAAAGATACCTTAATTGAGTTATTTTATGGTTTTACACTAAAAAACTGGTATAAATGGCCCCATTTAGCACCTTTTTACCATATCCCTAGCCCGCATTGTCAACAAATTATTTAATCCTATAACGAACAGTAGTACAACAATATAAGATAGACAAGGATAGTACTAACAACTATTTTGAATCGACACACTGCTGAAAACGTACAAGAATGGTAAAAACGAAAGGTCAATCGCTTTATTTAGCATGTATTAACAATAAAAATCGAAGATATTATGCAATACCTGACGTAAATACTCGTTTCCGATACGAATCATTAAAGTAGACAGAAAATAGATGCTGTTTAGACCCTAATATAATAATATTTTTCAATAGAAAAATTGGAATAATATAAGAAAAAATCAGTAATGTAAGGCCCAAATGCATTAAATAAAGTATGATTTATGCCTTAGTAGCACCTTTACGAATTATTAAGGTAGACAGAAAATAGATGCTGTTTAGAGCCTAATACTACTGAAAAATTGGTTTAATATAAGAAAAAACTAGTAATTTAAGGTCCAAATGCCTTAAATAAAGCATGGTTTATGCTAGCCCCTAATATAGAAGGCTAGTCTCTTAAATCTTGCAATTTTAACACAAATGTTATACAGTTCAAAACCCTATAATTGCAACGAATATTGGCTTAATGCAGGTTGGTTAACTCTAAAAATGATCATATTACTGTTAAGTTATGCTGCAATATGACTCAGTGTGTCTTCATTACACCTTAGAAGACGCTGTGAAACTTTCATAGGTTATAGTATTAGAACCTTGTAACTTGGCTGCAGGTATTCACGTATCTAAAAGGTAGGTAAAAAAATAGACCACAGTGTTAATTTTAATAAAATATATATTAAACACCCGCGCACCTAATGTAATTGGAACATTACTAAACGCCGCTAATAATATAGGAGGTAGTGACAGATATACAGGGTATAGATGTACAGGTCTTAAAAATAGAGAATTAAAGACAAGACTTTGTTGGTGTAATACTAATAATTTGTGATACGTGCCAAATAAACAATTGAAAAGACGCAATGAAAAAATAGTCGGTGGTGTTACGTTCCAAGAATTACGAGTGAAGAACCAATCCTAAATAGAAAATAACAACAAAATAGGGCCTTGTTAACCAAATTAAGTCTGTCACTTGTTAAAATGATAGCAAATAATTGAAAACGAGGGTATGTGTATAGGTTGACGTAACAAGTTAATATGAAAATACCGAGACCCGCAGGGACGAGGTGTACTAAAGACATGCGGCTCGCTAAAGTTCTTAAGGATAATGTAACATGCGAAACGTATTTAGGATGAATAAGTTATTAGGAAAAATTCCAAACCCTGCAGGGCAAGGTGCACTAAGGATATATGTTCACATACATAATAACAACAAAATTGGGGCATATTGTAGGATAGGTAACCATATTAGGCCTGTTATATGGCATCAATTACGTACGATTGTACATAAAAAACCTTGTTTTTCACCAAAATATCTAATCCCATATACAGGGTAAGCTCGGAGTATCACTAGCCATAATAGCATAATATATATAGGACCAAGACTGATTTCGCACTAATTAGCATAGTAAACAAGGCGTTATACTAGATTGGTAGCATTGCCTAAGAATTGGACAACATTAATTGTATTATCACTAGGATGTATGGGTTCTTTATAGTCTAGATAACAAATTCTCAATATTACTAATATACCTAACTTAAAGCAACTACCACCGTGTTAAGGTGAGATTACCGATGCCAAACAGCTGATACTCATGCACAAAGGCAAGCACCGGCGTATTGATTATCTTATAATATCATACGTCACCTGAGGCTTATTAGGTATATATATAAATGACTTAAAAATCATAGGTGTTTCGTTTAAATTATGGTAGGGTTCCTACGCCAAAAGGCCGTTTCAGTCACAAAACGAGAGAAAAATAGATAAAAATTACCCTAAATATCGCCTATAATTAATGTTAATGTTAATGCCCATATAGTCATATGTATAGTAGGCAGGGCTTAAACACTTAATAAATTACTAAAGTATGGTCTCTGAAGCCGTAAAAGCATATTTAACAGTACCTACACACACTATGCAACAAAAAAAACCTCTCCGATAGGGTAAAACACATAATAATCCACCAAGTATGGCCGTTAAGCCTAAAAAACGCCTATTTAACAGTGTGTATACGTGATTAGTATCCAAAAATAGCCAAAAGTAATACAAAAACAATGACAATATTCTGCTAACACATATTTTAAGTAAGACTGTCAGCTACTATATCCTACAAATACACGTTGCAAACATTCACCACCTTAAACATTGAGGTTATGTTAAGTAAATAAATTAATAAAAATGTTTGGCTTATAGGCAGCATTTTTATACATACAAAGTTAGCACAACAAGCAATTAAATAGACTTAAATAAAAATATAATGAATTACCGAGGATATACACATCTAATAGTCGTTGTCGAATCCTATCAGCTACGAAATATCAGCGAAATACCTAAAAAACATGAATAAATAGGAAAAATACCTATTTTAGGCCCTATTGCTTCAAAGACCCGATAAGGTACATGTATTTATGTACCGCTAAACACCCACTTAAACTTTCGCCTGGATATAATTGTTTCGTAAAACCACATACCTAATACGTTGTGCATTAAGATATCGTTAAAAATTACAAAGAAATGTTCGTACCGAAAACGGGTAGAATGATACTTCATACGTTTTTGCAGCACTTTTGTTCTCGAGATTACCGAGAAATTAAATATTGCAGCTTGGAGGAACCGTACATATTCATATTGTAACATTGTTAATTAGAAAATAATAAATGGAGTACCAATATCACCTAATATTTAGAATCTAACATAGGCGTGTACTGCGGTAGTTTAATACTACAGGTTGGGCCAGTGGAGTAGGTTACTAAGTCCCATCAAAAATATCTAACACAATACTGGTTAACGTGCCTAGTTGATGAGTTGTTATAATATATAATCATAGTGTTAATTTGACAGCAGAAATATTGAGGTTATGTTAACTAATAAATTAATTCAATAAAATTACGACTTTTTGTTTGCATACACATAGTACAGTAAGTAGAGGTGCAATTAAATAGACTTAAATTGAAATATGATGAATTACCGAGGTAAACATACAGAATAGCTGATGCCTAAACGAATACCTAGTCTTTTATCTATATCATACAGTACTGTTTAAATGTACATAATTAGCCGCTAAAAACATCTCTGAAAAGGGAAAAAGCACCAAATAAACCATTAAAGTGCCTAAAAATGGTATTTGAACCTATAAAACCCTATTTAACACCCCTCCTTATACAAAATGAACAACCAATAGCAGCTCTTGATAGGGTAAAAACATCAAATAACCCATTAAAGTACCTAAAAAAAATGACATTTGAACCTATACAAGTTCTGTTGTCTATTAGGGCCTATGCTCGACCAGGCCTTATACCATTTGAGCATATAAATATACCAATGTATGATAACCTATTTAACAGCCCCTTATACAAAATGTACAATCAACAGCCTTTCTGATGGAATAAAAACATCAAACAAAACATTAAAGTACATACTTAAAAAATTACATTTGAACATATAAACTCCAGTATACCTATACAAGTTCTGACAGGTCTATATTGGCATATGGGCGTGCTTATTAGGGCCCTAAAACCATTCGCTGATTGGGTAAAAAACATCCAATAATTCATTAATGTGCATAAAAATGGTCTTTGAACCTATAAACCCCTATTTATTCAAAATAAGCGATCAATAAATACTCCGATAAAACAGCCATTTATGGTGGATGCGCTGGAATTTTGTACATGACTTAAAGGATCCTTGACTTAATACAATTAAAGGCACATCATACGTTACGGCGTCTTAAAGAAAGTTTTGCATGTGGTATATTGCTGGCCTTGTTTTATGTATGTAAATGTATATCTATCTATTTAGGTGCAAGATGGAAAACGTAGGTAGTCAGGTTAGTTCAGAGGGTTACTAAACTTGTTTATTATTGATGTGTCTATAGCACGAATAAAAATTCAATTAGAACAAAGAACGACAGTATAGAATGTGGGGTGATAGCCACAGCATTGTAAGGGTGGCTCGATATATAATACAGGATGCACCGAACGTATCCAGCATAGTGGTAGAAAAAAGAGGTAGGCAGACGTCGTGTGCTATTACAGTTATACCAATGAGAAATCAAGAAATAACATCCGAACCAGGTACATACAACTACCTATGATAGCCCGCCTACCATGAAAATACTGAAATTTTCCGCTTCAACAGTAAAAACAACTTAGGATCTGAAAAATTAATAGCTAAAGAACTCAATGAATACCCAGCTAAACATGACAAAAATTAGGATCGCCTACATCTAATTTGGATATCAGCAGAAATAATTAATAGGTGTTTAATTTAAATAGACTTAAATCGAAAGACATTACAGAGAACGAATAGTTGCTGGGTAGGCTCTTAGCCATCAAACATACCCTCCTTGGGGCTTTAAAAATAAGAATAAATAGGGAAAAATACCTAGAAATTCAGGTTAATTTTCCTTTTAAAATCAGTTAACTCCAGCAAGATTATTTATATAACACAAATGCACGACGAACCTAACCCAACTTCTTGGGTGTGGTTATTCTGTATAAAGACCGGCTAACACCAAAAAAGGGTCAAAAAGTATATGCACGATCATCCTCTAATATTAGGAATACCGAAAATAACACTAGACAACCACTAACAGGGGTTACATTAACGTTAAAAGATAAGGATGTATACCATTTAAATTACCGAATGATCAGCCAAATAAATAAAATTCCCGTTTAAAATGCTATATTAGTTATATGAGATGAGCGTTAAATGTGTAAATTTGAGAAATTCAGGGGTGACCGCCCCGATCTAATTAGCCTTACAACCACGAAAAATAAAAAGTAACTGGTTGGATAAAATGGCTTCTTAACGACTCGTCCTACTAAACTAAAAAAATAAAACAAAAACGGTTGTAAAAATTATTCATTAAGCCATAAACTTAGAATAGGTCACACAATGGTATAAACGTCAACAGCAGATATCGGCTCACGGATCGTTACGGCCATTAGGTAATACTTGTTGTTAGATACATGTGTAGCGAAACATTACAAGTCACTTAGAAAACCCAAAAACTTGATCAGTTAACTAGCTAGCAGGTTATAGGTCCTTACGATTAGAGTTGTTATGGCGAGCGATGTGGGGAGGGGGGAAGGGGGTAAAGTAAACAGGCAGAGGCTAAAAAAGTTCCAACAACTAGTGAAATAATTATTTTTAAAACCCCCATAAACGTTAGTCTGTATAAAACCATTAACGACATAATGGTGGAGATAGGGAATATTTTTTTTTGCAAAAGGTAGATAATGAAATAAATACCTATCGAAACGATTAAAGCTATTAAAATAATACAAGCAATAACAATGGGAGGTACATAAAATGCTGTTTAAAAGGGAAACTCAATTATATCATATAGCATCTAACGTGTTAAGTATCAAAAACGAGGATAGGATGTAAAATTTTAGCAAAAACTTGGGTAAATAGAGCAAATAATGCAACAAAATATCAAAAAATGTTCCTAATTAATATTTGTTCATACAGCTAAGTAGAAAACTATCGAAACATTGAGGAAAAAGGGAGTGGTGACTACAGGTATAAAATTTAACAACCATGGGTAAAATATCAGGAAAAAATATCAAAATTACCATCAATCACACCAGAATGCTTATCGTCAAAACCTATTTTTTTCACTGGCTTGTTACCAATAAATAGGTTTGAATCTACCATTCGAAACCCATATTTAATATGGGGTTTTTCCAGAAAGGTGTATTTTATCCTACTCTCATACATCCTATAGCAGTGATGTTAAAACTAAACCGACTTTATTAACAAGTGCAATCATTTTATAGAGCATAGAGACCCATAGAACTGTAACCAACATTAAATAAACCAAGTCAATATTGCAGAACATTTTATATGTTTTATAGGAGTCGCAGTAAAGTGAAGCAGTACTCTATATAAATTTAATATAAGGTACAGGTAACGATCATCAGGCTATTTTATATAGTCTAACTTGGGTATCCATTTAATAAGACGCAAGTTCATATTATTTTTAAATTACTTTTTAATTATTTCTTAGTATCTATAGTATACAGGGCTATCTAACCATACTTCACGTCTTGCATAATTAACGGCCTCTCGTATCTCAGGATCTTCACAATATCCGTATAACCGCTGAACTTCTTCAAAATTCCCCAACTTGTTCATGTCGTATACAAATCTTAAGGCATCTGGTTCTTCAAAAATAGCGTTCACATATATCCAAAGCTCTAACTATTTTTAACCAACGGATGGATTCCCAATTCATCTTTGCGTTTTGAAGTGTATTATATATATATATATATCCTGAATTACATGATGTGCATCATTATTTACTATATTCTGAGCCTTGTCCATGATATACAATTGATTGCGAGTATTGCAAGTAATAAGGAGAGCGTTCTGACTTAAAATAAGCCGTAGGGCTTCTACTGATAGTAAATATATCAACAGGCTTAATTACTCGGTGAAACCTGAATCTATAGAGGATTATTAGGATTTTCGGGGTTACTCGGGTTTATTAGGATTTTGAGAATGTATTCTGCTTGACGTAGTTTTTAAACACAGCCACGGCCAAAGGCTCACGAAATTTGCAAAATTTTGGGAGAAGGCCGTGGCTGTGTTTAAAAACAACGTCAAGCAGAATACATTCTCAAAATCCTAATAAACCCGAGTAACCCCGAAAATCCTAATAATCCTCTATAGATTCAGGTTTCACCGAGTAATTAAGCCTGTTGATATATTTACTATCAGTAGAAGCCCTACGGCTTATTTTAAGTCAGAACGCTCTCCTTATTACTTGCAATACTCGCAATCAATTGTATATCATGGACAAGGCTCAGAATATAGTAAATAATGATGCACATCATGTAATTCAGGATATATATATATATATAATACACTTCAAAACGCAAAGATGAATTGGGAATCCATCCGTTGGTTAAAAATAGTTAGAGCTTTGGATATATGTGAACGCTATTTTTGAAGAACCAGATGCCTTAAGATTTGTATACGACATGAACAAGTTGGGGAATTTTGAAGAAGTTCAGCGGTTATACGGATATTGTGAAGATCCTGAGATACGAGAGGCCGTTAATTATGCAAGACGTGAAGTATGGTTAGATAGCCCTGTATACTATAGATACTAAGAAATAATTAAAAAGTAATTTAAAAATAATATGAACTTGCGTCTTATTAAATGGATACCCAAGTTAGACTATATAAAATAGCCTGATGATCGTTACCTGTACCTTATATTAAATTTATATAGAGTACTGCTTCACTTTACTGCGACTCCTATAAAACATATAAAATGTTCTGCAATATTGACTTGGTTTATTTAATGTTGGTTACAGTTCTATGGGTCTCTATGCTCTATAAAATGATTGCACTTGTTAATAAAGTCGGTTTAGTTTTAACATCACTGCTATAGGATGTATGAGAGTAGGATAAAATACACCTTTCTGGAAAAACCCCATATTAAATATGGGTTTCGAATGGTAGATTCAAACCTATTTATTGGTAACAAGCCAGTGAAAAAAATAGGTTTTGACGATAAGCATTCTGGTGTGATTGATGGTAATTTTGATATTTTTTCCTGATATTTTACCCATGGTTGTTAAATTTTATACCTGTAGTCACCACTCCCTTTTTCCTCAATGTTTCGATAGTTTTCTACTTAGCTGTATGAACAAATATTAATTAGGAACATTTTTTGATATTTTGTTGCATTATTTGCTCTATTTACCCAAGTTTTTGCTAAAATTTTACATCCTATCCTCGTTTTTGATACTTAACACGTTAGATGCTATATGATATAATTGAGTTTCCCTTTTAAACAGCATTTTATGTACCTCCCATTGTTATTGCTTGTATTATTTTAATAGCTTTAATCGTTTCGATAGGTATTTATTTCATTATCTACCTTTTGCAAAAAAAAATATTCCCTATCTCCACCATTATGTCGTTAATGGTTTTATACAGACTAACGTTTATGGGGGTTTTAAAAATAATTATTTCACTAGTTGTTGGAACTTTTTTAGCCTCTGCCTGTTTACTTTACCCCCTTCCCCCCTCCCCACATCGCTCGCCATAACAACTCTAATCGTAAGGACCTATAACCTGCTAGCTAGTTAACTGATCAAGTTTTTGGGTTTTCTAAGTGACTTGTAATGTTTCGCTACACATGTATCTAACAACAAGTATTACCTAATGGCCGTAACGATCCGTGAGCCGATATCTGCTGTTGACGTTTATACCATTGTGTGACCTATTCTAAGTTTATGGCTTAATGAATAATTTTTACAACCGTTTTTGTTTTATTTTTTTAGTTTAGTAGGACGAGTCGTTAAGAAGCCATTTTATCCAACCAGTTACTTTTTATTTTTCGTGGTTGTAAGGCTAATTAGATCGGGGCGGTCACCCCTGAATTTCTCAAATTTACACATTTAACGCTCATCTCATATAACTAATATAGCATTTTAAACGGGAATTTTATTTATTTGGCTGATCATTCGGTAATTTAAATGGTATACATCCTTATCTTTTAACGTTAATGTAACCCCTGTTAGTGGTTGTCTAGTGTTATTTTCGGTATTCCTAATATTAGAGGATGATCGTGCATATACTTTTTGACCCTTTTTTGGTGTTAGCCGGTCTTTATACAGAATAACCACACCCAAGAAGTTGGGTTAGGTTCGTCGTGCATTTGTGTTATATAAATAATCTTGCTGGAGTTAACTGATTTTAAAAGGAAAATTAACCTGAATTTCTAGGTATTTTTCCCTATTTATTCTTATTTTTAAAGCCCCAAGGAGGGTATGTTTGATGGCTAAGAGCCTACCCAGCAACTATTCGTTCTCTGTAATGTCTTTCGATTTAAGTCTATTTAAATTAAACACCTATTAATTATTTCTGCTGATATCCAAATTAGATGTAGGCGATCCTAATTTTTGTCATGTTTAGCTGGGTATTCATTGAGTTCTTTAGCTATTAATTTTTCAGATCCTAAGTTGTTTTTACTGTTGAAGCGGAAAATTTCAGTATTTTCATGGTAGGCGGGCTATCATAGGTAGTTGTATGTACCTGGTTCGGATGTTATTTCTTGATTTCTCATTGGTATAACTGTAATAGCACACGACGTCTGCCTACCTCTTTTTTCTACCACTATGCTGGATACGTTCGGTGCATCCTGTATTATATATCGAGCCACCCTTACAATGCTGTGGCTATCACCCCACATTCTATACTGTCGTTCTTTGTTCTAATTGAATTTTTATTCGTGCTATAGACACATCAATAATAAACAAGTTTAGTAACCCTCTGAACTAACCTGACTACCTACGTTTTCCATCTTGCACCTAAATAGATAGATATACATTTACATACATAAAACAAGGCCAGCAATATACCACATGCAAAACTTTCTTTAAGACGCCGTAACGTATGATGTGCCTTTAATTGTATTAAGTCAAGGATCCTTTAAGTCATGTACAAAATTCCAGCGCATCCACCATAAATGGCTGTTTTATCGGAGTATTTATTGATCGCTTATTTTGAATAAATAGGGGTTTATAGGTTCAAAGACCATTTTTATGCACATTAATGAATTATTGGATGTTTTTTACCCAATCAGCGAATGGTTTTAGGGCCCTAATAAGCACGCCCATATGCCAATATAGACCTGTCAGAACTTGTATAGGTATACTGGAGTTTATATGTTCAAATGTAATTTTTTAAGTATGTACTTTAATGTTTTGTTTGATGTTTTTATTCCATCAGAAAGGCTGTTGATTGTACATTTTGTATAAGGGGCTGTTAAATAGGTTATCATACATTGGTATATTTATATGCTCAAATGGTATAAGGCCTGGTCGAGCATAGGCCCTAATAGACAACAGAACTTGTATAGGTTCAAATGTCATTTTTTTTAGGTACTTTAATGGGTTATTTGATGTTTTTACCCTATCAAGAGCTGCTATTGGTTGTTCATTTTGTATAAGGAGGGGTGTTAAATAGGGTTTTATAGGTTCAAATACCATTTTTAGGCACTTTAATGGTTTATTTGGTGCTTTTTCCCTTTTCAGAGATGTTTTTAGCGGCTAATTATGTACATTTAAACAGTACTGTATGATATAGATAAAAGACTAGGTATTCGTTTAGGCATCAGCTATTCTGTATGTTTACCTCGGTAATTCATCATATTTCAATTTAAGTCTATTTAATTGCACCTCTACTTACTGTACTATGTGTATGCAAACAAAAAGTCGTAATTTTATTGAATTAATTTATTAGTTAACATAACCTCAATATTTCTGCTGTCAAATTAACACTATGATTATATATTATAACAACTCATCAACTAGGCACGTTAACCAGTATTGTGTTAGATATTTTTGATGGGACTTGGTAACCTACTCCACTGGCCCAACCTGTAGTATTAAACTACCGCAGTACACGCCTATGTTAGATTCTAAATATTAGGTGATATTGGTACTCCATTTATTATTTTCTAATTAACAATGTTACAATATGAATATGTACGGTTCCTCCAAGCTGCAATATTTAATTTCTCGGTAATCTCGAGAACAAAAGTGCTGCAAAAACGTATGAAGTATCATTCTACCCGTTTTCGGTACGAACATTTCTTTGTAATTTTTAACGATATCTTAATGCACAACGTATTAGGTATGTGGTTTTACGAAACAATTATATCCAGGCGAAAGTTTAAGTGGGTGTTTAGCGGTACATAAATACATGTACCTTATCGGGTCTTTGAAGCAATAGGGCCTAAAATAGGTATTTTTCCTATTTATTCATGTTTTTTAGGTATTTCGCTGATATTTCGTAGCTGATAGGATTCGACAACGACTATTAGATGTGTATATCCTCGGTAATTCATTATATTTTTATTTAAGTCTATTTAATTGCTTGTTGTGCTAACTTTGTATGTATAAAAATGCTGCCTATAAGCCAAACATTTTTATTAATTTATTTACTTAACATAACCTCAATGTTTAAGGTGGTGAATGTTTGCAACGTGTATTTGTAGGATATAGTAGCTGACAGTCTTACTTAAAATATGTGTTAGCAGAATATTGTCATTGTTTTTGTATTACTTTTGGCTATTTTTGGATACTAATCACGTATACACACTGTTAAATAGGCGTTTTTTAGGCTTAACGGCCATACTTGGTGGATTATTATGTGTTTTACCCTATCGGAGAGGTTTTTTTTGTTGCATAGTGTGTGTAGGTACTGTTAAATATGCTTTTACGGCTTCAGAGACCATACTTTAGTAATTTATTAAGTGTTTAAGCCCTGCCTACTATACATATGACTATATGGGCATTAACATTAACATTAATTATAGGCGATATTTAGGGTAATTTTTATCTATTTTTCTCTCGTTTTGTGACTGAAACGGCCTTTTGGCGTAGGAACCCTACCATAATTTAAACGAAACACCTATGATTTTTAAGTCATTTATATATATACCTAATAAGCCTCAGGTGACGTATGATATTATAAGATAATCAATACGCCGGTGCTTGCCTTTGTGCATGAGTATCAGCTGTTTGGCATCGGTAATCTCACCTTAACACGGTGGTAGTTGCTTTAAGTTAGGTATATTAGTAATATTGAGAATTTGTTATCTAGACTATAAAGAACCCATACATCCTAGTGATAATACAATTAATGTTGTCCAATTCTTAGGCAATGCTACCAATCTAGTATAACGCCTTGTTTACTATGCTAATTAGTGCGAAATCAGTCTTGGTCCTATATATATTATGCTATTATGGCTAGTGATACTCCGAGCTTACCCTGTATATGGGATTAGATATTTTGGTGAAAAACAAGGTTTTTTATGTACAATCGTACGTAATTGATGCCATATAACAGGCCTAATATGGTTACCTATCCTACAATATGCCCCAATTTTGTTGTTATTATGTATGTGAACATATATCCTTAGTGCACCTTGCCCTGCAGGGTTTGGAATTTTTCCTAATAACTTATTCATCCTAAATACGTTTCGCATGTTACATTATCCTTAAGAACTTTAGCGAGCCGCATGTCTTTAGTACACCTCGTCCCTGCGGGTCTCGGTATTTTCATATTAACTTGTTACGTCAACCTATACACATACCCTCGTTTTCAATTATTTGCTATCATTTTAACAAGTGACAGACTTAATTTGGTTAACAAGGCCCTATTTTGTTGTTATTTTCTATTTAGGATTGGTTCTTCACTCGTAATTCTTGGAACGTAACACCACCGACTATTTTTTCATTGCGTCTTTTCAATTGTTTATTTGGCACGTATCACAAATTATTAGTATTACACCAACAAAGTCTTGTCTTTAATTCTCTATTTTTAAGACCTGTACATCTATACCCTGTATATCTGTCACTACCTCCTATATTATTAGCGGCGTTTAGTAATGTTCCAATTACATTAGGTGCGCGGGTGTTTAATATATATTTTATTAAAATTAACACTGTGGTCTATTTTTTTACCTACCTTTTAGATACGTGAATACCTGCAGCCAAGTTACAAGGTTCTAATACTATAACCTATGAAAGTTTCACAGCGTCTTCTAAGGTGTAATGAAGACACACTGAGTCATATTGCAGCATAACTTAACAGTAATATGATCATTTTTAGAGTTAACCAACCTGCATTAAGCCAATATTCGTTGCAATTATAGGGTTTTGAACTGTATAACATTTGTGTTAAAATTGCAAGATTTAAGAGACTAGCCTTCTATATTAGGGGCTAGCATAAACCATGCTTTATTTAAGGCATTTGGACCTTAAATTACTAGTTTTTTCTTATATTAAACCAATTTTTCAGTAGTATTAGGCTCTAAACAGCATCTATTTTCTGTCTACCTTAATAATTCGTAAAGGTGCTACTAAGGCATAAATCATACTTTATTTAATGCATTTGGGCCTTACATTACTGATTTTTTCTTATATTATTCCAATTTTTCTATTGAAAAATATTATTATATTAGGGTCTAAACAGCATCTATTTTCTGTCTACTTTAATGATTCGTATCGGAAACGAGTATTTACGTCAGGTATTGCATAATATCTTCGATTTTTATTGTTAATACATGCTAAATAAAGCGATTGACCTTTCGTTTTTACCATTCTTGTACGTTTTCAGCAGTGTGTCGATTCAAAATAGTTGTTAGTACTATCCTTGTCTATCTTATATTGTTGTACTACTGTTCGTTATAGGATTAAATAATTTGTTGACAATGCGGGCTAGGGATATGGTAAAAAGGTGCTAAATGGGGCCATTTATACCAGTTTTTTAGTGTAAAACCATAAAATAACTCAATTAATTTGTATTTTATTTTATTTATCGTACCACCCGATAGTTTTGAGCTCCTGTAGTAGTTTATTAGACATTTTTACCCGTTCATGGACTGCTAAATAGCCGTTTTCATATGTTTAAGGGACACTTCTAAGTGTAGCTTGCAAATGTATGCCTGCCTAATTTAATTCATTAATATTGCATTACCTATCTATGAGTAATAATTATTCTTTTGTTATAGCAAGTATGCTAATGCGATGATGTAAGAGTACAGTATAATAACAATGTCTCGTAAGAACCCGAATAGCTCCGTGGTATGAGATACTGCTTAGCAAACTAATGGTTGGTGGATCGAACCCCGCTGAATACAGGAACTTTTTTTCTAATGAAAATTAAATTAATAGAACATGATGACGTAACCCTATTACCAGGCTCCCTCTGACGTTTCAACAGCTAGACTAGTACTCTAGTAAGGGGGCATTGACCCTGAGGCCCCGCGAGTTCTACCGACGACCACTAGGTGTCTCCGCGTGATGGAGTTTAGAAATTATTGGGGTACCGGTTCTTGGGGATAGGGCTTGCGGAGTATCGACTTGTAGGCATGGCCCCCAAAATTGAATATCTAAGTAGTTGAGGTTATAGTAACATATTATGATAGATGGCGTATCACAGCTGGCCCCCGCAGAACGTAATACATTGGTAGGTGAGGTTAGGGTGACACGTGATAGATGACGTATCCCAGATGACGTCTGACCAATAGTGCCCTCGGTAACTAGCATTAATGATAGGCAAGCTGGCGCCAATGGCAACTAGTGCCAATGGAAGTTAGTGCCAATGGCAGCTAAGGCCCGAGCAGCTAATGCCGATAGTAGTTAGGGCCAATGACCTATGACAGATGACGTATGACAGATGACATTTGACAGGTGACAGACGCCTGCGCAGTAGCAGCGCGCCCAAGTGACGCAAAAATTTAGCGCGCCCAAGTGACGCATACTCTACTTATTAAATTTTTTTGAATTTCTAACGCGTAATACAGATTAAAGATAAGATAAAAATAAAATAAGTATATATTATAGCATATTATAGAACACTATTAGCACAGAACCCACAGGTACAGGGTGATCGCGTATAATGTTACCCCCCCTTTAACTTCTTTTTTTCGCAATTAAGAAAAAACTGTTAAATACAAAAGTTGTAGGATTTAATGTAAACTTCTTGCAAAATACATTTTCGTATATACAGGGTGTTGCATAAAAGCGTGACAGATCAAAGTTATATTTTTTTAAATGGAATACCCTGTAATTTGATTCTACGGACAATTCTAAACATAATTTATATATACCACTATATATTTAAATTGAACCGTTTTCGATTTATTGATGATTGAAAATTACTATATATTATATAAGAAAATAAGGTCATTCAAGTCAAGATGTATCGTTTCCATGGATAACAGGATGACGATACTGAACTGAATAAAATTACCTTTGTTAATATTGTTATCCATGGAAACGATACATCTTGACTTGAATGACCTTATTTTCTTATACAGGGTGTTCCGATGATCATGTTACAAAATTCTAGGGTAGATAAAACACACGAAAATAAGAAAAAAAGTTCATGTGAACATGGGTCCGGAAACGCTTCTTCAGGGAGCTAGGGCCCTTCGAAGATGACCTTCAAAAACTACTTTTCGTTTTATAGCTTCGGTACTACTGCAGCTATCGCAACCAATTTTGGGACATGAAATCTAGTTCGTAGGTTCATCAATTTGAGCCTTCCGGATTTTGTCACCTTTAACCAGGGGCTTACAAACCAAGGGGGTATTTGAGTAAATTTGACCCTACTCCTCTTAGGCTTTAATTTCTTACCATTTTTATATCTGATTATGATTCTCCAATGCCTTTTACATAAAAAAGGTACTCTTAGTAAAAATCGCTATCTGTCACAGTTTCCTCCGAAAATGGCTAAATCCAATCAATAATAAATTATTGGTCTTAAACCAATTATTACGTTGAAATATGAAAATGAGGTTCAGTACAGATAGTGAGCATTATAAGTTAGTCAAATCTTTTTCTTTAATGAAAATAAATTAGATTAGAGAGATTTATTGCCTTTTCGAAATTGGGGGTATAAAAAGTAAAAGGGAACGTATACAAAATATTTAAAAAAAAAAACAATTAAACAGGTTTAACGAGTGAGTCAAGGATAAGGCAGAGTAAATTTTTGTCTTGAAGATGAATTTACTAACGCTGTCGTTGACTGACCCTGTACGTACCAAAATAAATTCAAAATAACAATTGTTGAAAATGCCTGCCACCACGTTCAATACATGTATTACACCTACGTAGCATATTTAAATTGACGTCAGTAAAAACATCAGGCATGGTTTGGATCATTTCAGCCGCAACAGAAATCCTAGCCACCAAATCTTCCTCCGACTGAACTGGAGTTTCATATACAAGGCTTTTCATATGTCCCCAAAGAAAGAAATCCATAGGAGTTAAATCTGGGGACCGGGCTGGCCAGTTGACATCGCTTCCACGTCCAATCCAACGTCCTCTAAAACGATCATCGAGGTGCTCACGTACGACATGTGCAAAATGAGCGGGTGCTCCATCATGCTGGAACCATAGATTCCGACGTATGTCGAGGGACAGCTCATCCAATAACTCAGGTAAGGTGTATCTTAAAAAATTCAGGTACACCGTCCCAGTTAGTCGAGGAGGCAACATGATTGGTCCAATTAGACGTTCTCCAACAATTCCAGCCCACATGTTCACCGAGAATCGATGTTGGTACCCTCTTATTTGAAGAGCATGAGGGTTTTCCTCCGCCCACACATGGCTATTCCGTGAATTAAAAATACCTTCTCTCGTAAAAACAGCCTCATCAGAGAAAAGCACAAATTTCGGAAATTGGGGTTCTTGTGTACACTGTTGAAGAAACCACTCGCAAAACTCTACGCGGGGTGCATAATCATTTGGTCTCAATTCCTGTACTTTTTGGCGATGGTAAGGATGAAGAAGTTGTTCGTTAACAATCTCCCATACACGTACATGACTTACATTCATGGATTCTGCAACAGCTCGGGTACTAACACTAGGATTTTCCTCGAATTGTCGGAGTACCTCTTCCTCAAATTCTGGAGTTCGTACAGTTCTTTGAGCGCCATTATTTGGCCTCGTTATTTTCACGGAGCCAGTTTCCTTTATGCGCTGATTTACCCTCTCGAATAGCGTGTGAGCAGGTACACGCCTCTCAGGAAACCGCTCCTGATACAATCTTGAAGCGGCTCTTCCATTGCAATGAACTTCGCCATAAATTAATAGCATATCGGCATATTCGGCGAAAGTATAATCCATGATTCACTGGCGACACAATATTTTATTGACAGATTTTTGACAACTATCTGTACTGAACCTCATTTTCATATTTCAACGTAATAATTGGTTTAAGACCAATAATTTATTATTGATTGGATTTAGCCATTTTCGGAGGAAACTGTGACAGATAGCGATTTTTACTAAGAGTACCTTTTTTATGTAAAAGGCATTGGAGAATCATAATCAGATATAAAAATGGTAAGAAATTAAAGCCTAAGAGGAGTAGGGTCAAATTTACTCAAATACCCCCTTGGTTTGTACGCCCCTGGTTAAAGGTGACAAAATCCGGAAGGCTCAAATTGATGAACCTACGAACTAGATTTCATGTCCCAAAATTGGTTGCGATAGCTGCAGTAGTACCGAAGCTATAAAACGAAAAGTAGTTTTTGAAGGTCATCTTCGAAGGGCCCTAGCTCCCTGAAGAAGCGTTTCCGGACCCATGTTCACATGAACTTTTTTTCTTATTTTCGTGTGTTTTATCTACCCTAGAATTTTGTAACATGATCATCGGAACACCCTGTATAATATTATATAGTAATTTTCAATCATCAATAAATCGAAAACGGTTCAATTTAGATATACAGGGTGTCCGGAAAATACGTGTACAACGTTTGACGACAGACTCCTGACGTCAAAATAGGTCGATCTAAGCCGACTTAGTTATATCCAAAATTGTCTCGTTTAGCCGGTAGAGGGCGTCAAAAATTTGTAAAAATATTGTTTTTTCCTAAATTACGTGAAAACCTGCTAATCGATTTTAATGATTTTTAGTATGTAGACTAATACTATAAAATGACGTTTTCTAGTAGTATAATAAGTAAATAAGTGGAAGTGTTATAAAAGTGATATAATACGTCAACATTTCTCCTCATTTTTTATATGAACGGCGTTATGACAACCCAGATATTTTTGTAGAGTGACTGGATGTATTTGGAAGCTATTTTACCTCTTTAATATTTTTCGTTAAATGAGCTGTTTTGCCAGAAGAAAATATTTACAATTACCTGCATACATCAATTATTAACAATAAAAATAAAACAAAGTACAACAAAGTTGAAAGTATGTATTGTAAGAAACTAAGTAAAACAAAAACCTTACTTAAGCAAATGTGTAAAATGACCGCCATCTTGCTAAATACACTTATTAACACTCCTTAAAAAATGATATTGGACCCTATCTAATGTCTCCAGGTTATTAAAATGGTTGCCTGCATTTAAAATCCGCTGCAATAAATCATCGCGTGTGTTTACCGGAGTCTTGTAAACTTCTGTTTTAATAGCGCCCCACAAAAAGAAGTCACACATATTTAACTCAGGAGAACGTGGTGACCATTTTACTGGTGCATCATTGCCCCTTCCGATCCATCGGTTGGGATATTGAAGATGTAAGTATTGCCGAACGGCAACGGAAAAATGTGGCGGGGCACCATCATGCATATACCACATTTCCCTCCGAAGTAAAAGGGGCAAATTGTCCAAAAGAATTGGTAATGTGTCTTGCAAATAATTTAAATAAATATTTCCATCTAACCTGTCTGGAATAACAATGGGACCAATAAGGTAGCGATCAATAATGCCTGCCCAAATATTTAATTTAAATTGATGCTGATGATGTGCAACTTTAATGGCATGTGGATTTTCATCGGAATAAATATGTTCGTTGTGCAGATTGGTTACCCCAGATCTTGTAAAGCACGCCTCGTCAGTAAACATAATTGTTCTACAAAAATTTGGATCACGGATTCTTTTGTTTCTAATAATTTGACGAAATGTAAGCCGCATGGGGGTTCAGCCGGTAAAAGTTCCTGGACTTTTTGCACGTGATAAGGATGTAACAACTGTTCTTTTAAAACCTCATTGACAATCGTTTTAGGAACATGTAACTCACGTTCTAAGCGACGGGTACTGGTACTTGGTTCTTCTTCAACTCTTTCCAGAACCATCTATTCTGTTTCCACAGTTCGAGTTGTTCGCATACGACCCCTGCCTTCAAAGTTTTTCTTAAAGCTGGCCGTTTCCCGAAGATGACGCTCGATATTGGCAAATGTTTGATGGTTTGGTATTCGACGGTTAGGAAACCTCTCCATGTAAACCCTAACACTCTGACGCCCATTTCCTTGACAAAACCCGTATACCAGGAGCATGTCAACCTTCTCAGAGTTCGTATAATTTTCCATTTTTAATGGTAAAATGAACTTGTAATTCAAGAATGTTGATCGTATACTTCAGTAAATTTCATAGACTGGTGACAATTTGTCAATAATTGTCAAATTATATAGCAACAAGGTCAATTAAAAAATTATTGTTACAGGTAATTTGATTTTAATATTATTACTAATAATACTAAATATTGTAAATATTTTCTTCTGGCAAAACAGCTCATTCAACGAAAAATATTAAAGAGGTAAAATAACTTCCAAATACATCCAGTCACTCTACAAAAATATCTGGGTTGTCATAACGCCGTACATATAAAAAATGAGAAGAAATGTTGACGTATTATATCACTTTTATAACACTTCCACATATATACAGCCGGTGACTATACTACTAGAAAACGTCATTTTATAGTATTATTCTACATACTAAAAATCATTAAAATCGATTAGCAGGTTTTCACGTAATTTAGGAAAAACCAATATTTTTACAAATTTTTGACGCCCTCTACCGGCTAAACGAGACAATTTTGGATATAACTAAGTCGGCTTAGATCGACCTATTTTGACGTCAGGAGTCTGTCGTCAAACGTTGTACACGTATTTTCCGGACACTCTGTATAGTGGTATATAAAAATTATGTTTAGAATTGTCCGTAGAATCCAATTATGCAACAATATACAGAGTATTCCATTTAAAAAAATACAACTTTGATATGTCACGCTTTTATGCAACACCCTGTATCTACGAAAATATATTTTGCAAGAAGTTTACATTAAATCCTACAACTTTTGTATTCAAACGTTTTTTCCTAATTGCGAAACAAAGAAGTTAAAGTGGGGTAAGATTATACGCGATCTCCCTGTACCTACTTATTTTATGTTTTCCAAAAAAAATTCCAAAAACATTAGGTTATAAGGGACTCTCTGCTAATTACAACATCTTAAATAAGTGGTAAATTATAATTAATTAAAATACAAGGTAAATCAATAAAAATAAATATTTAAAAATGTAACGTGACTAAGTACGCTGATATCGGGCAAAAGTTGTTATAGATATCGATGTTTTATAATTTCAGTAATACGCTATAATAATATATATAATAATAGTTTTTTATTAATTTTTGGCAACGTCTAAATTAGATAATATTATATTATACTTTCCCAGGTATTATAAAAAAAGTGTAGTTCCTCGGAGATTAAAAACAAGTTAATCCACCTTGAAATATTTTTTGATAACAAAATAAAAAATGTGCACTCAAAAAATATTGTAACAAAATATTTGTCAATGGTTCTTAAATATAATATGAAAAACTTTTTTCTATTAGATAAAAAGTATGTAAGTACCTATATGTATAAAAAAATATAGGACACAAAACTGATCCCCCTTAAGGTGGGAGTATCAACATGCTTGCCAACCTATAACCTATTTCGCGTAGATTTATTTATGTTTTCTATCTTTTATACAAAATCTAAAGAAAATCAGTATCGACTTGATATTCTATAGGCAATAATTGACATATTTAATAAATATCAAGGAATTTCATAACTTATTTTAGGAGAATTGTATAGCGAAAAATATCGGGTAAGATTTTTTTTAATATTATTATGTCATTGTCACTCATTGTTCTTTCACTATACAATTCTCCCAAAATTAGCAATATAAAAAATTGATATTTTTGTAATATATCAGATACTACCTAAATAATGTACCGACGATATTGATTTTCTTTAAATGTTAGTTATTAAAATAATAAACTCAAAAAATCAACGCGAAATAGGTTATAGGTTGGCACTAGATTGAATGACGTTGAGAATTCAACCTTAAATACAACTACACTGCTGCAAAATAAGTTGAATTAATCCAGCAAAAAATATCACCTAAGCTGGTCTTATCAATAGCTTGGGCTCGCGGCAGACAACTCAATATTTGTTTGCTCGCGGACACAGTTCGACCGACATCGACGGACGGGTCAGACGTGTGATGAAGCTACGGTAAAATTGATATTTGTACTCTGATGAAGACTAATTTTGCACCTGTGCGTACCAAAACGGTCCAGGCAAAATGCCTTATTGTCGCTTTTTGTTGGTAGGAGTTATCTGGCGTTGATGTAATTGTTTTATTTAGGCCCAAATTATTAATGTCCTGCTAGTACTAACAGTCACATTACTTCAATGACAACAATAATTGCTTATCTTACCGTTAGTGTTAACATTATATTAATAATTTGGGCGTTAGAGTTTTAGTTTAGATACCGACATCGCTTGCCTTAAGAAATACAAAGATGTTATGAAAATATGTCATGGTTTATCGGCTACTGTCAAATTTCTTCAAGACCGTGAGGATCTGACAACGCATGAATGCATTAGGTTAGCAAATTTAGCATTACCTAGTGTGGATTTTCATAGGAATCTGGAATTTTTGGAAACGTATGTAAATCTTTGTGCCGAGAAATTGTTCGCTTATTGTGACAATAACGAAATGGTTAAGTTAGCAGAAGGTACCTAATTTTTTTATGCTAAATATGACGAATCGGTTATAATGAATAGGCCTATTATTAAAGAACAATAAATGTTGTGTTGTACAAATATTTTGAAGTTATTTATTCATCCAAACATACCTGTTTGCTTTACTATACATTATAATTGTCAAGTATTCTAACTTATAACTGGGCTAATGTTACTTTTAAATTCCAAAAAACTTTGTCTGCATGCAGCTGAACATTTTTTTTAGCTCGTATAGGTATTTAAGAGACAACAAAAAACGCTTCAAAAACATTTTTTTTAGATATAACTCTAGAGTTACTGGCTCACCGTTTACCTGAAATACAAGAAGAATTTTATAGAATATGTCATGAAAAGGTAAAAGACAACATCGGAACTAAAATTAACCTGTCAGTGTCAGGCACTGTTGGGCCTCAAGTGTTCTTTCTACTTAGCTCTAAAATCCTGACTGAAATAAGTGTATTTGGATTAAATAACGAAAATGTAAGTGATTAGTATTCAATTATTATTATATTTTTAAAAAAATTTTAATTATTTTGATAAATATGTATGAAGGATACCAGAAAAGTTTTCTTCCTAACCTAACAATAAACCCCATCCTTAAGACGGAAGAGGAATCGAAGTGCCAAAGGTGAAATAATCGTAAATATGGCGAAATTATTTGCATCGTACATAAACATGTAAAAAACAAAATCGTTATTATTCTAGTTTACGATACAGCTTAATAATAATTTTTTCCACAATTTAAAACATGCACGACACCAAACCAAACGTCTTTTGGAGAAATATATAACTGCTTTATTCAGAGTTCACATTGTCTGTGAAAATATTCGTCGTTTCCACCCTTTTAACGATTGTTTTTACAAGCAATATTGTTTACTAACACTTCTTTTGAAAGCTAAAATAATAAACGCCATTACTTTTAATGAACTTCTTAACGGCTGTTAGACCGCGCTTCCAGTCAACTGACCGGATCGAGTAGTGTTTCTAATGGCTTATCAAACTTTTTAGGACACCCAAGAAGTCACCCATTTAAATATAAAAGTAATTTGCAAAACGTACTGTATGGACGTTGCCTACGTTAGAGACTACATTTTCTTTTGCTGAAATCCAAAAACAAAGCGAAAACTGTTACAATGAATCTGATTTTGTCTCTCATATTTCCAAACATGATATCAATATTGAAATTTTTTTATATATTTTGGACTCTGAATATTTAAGCCAGTGCGAAATTGACGAATCAGCTAAAATTTATATTTGTGGTTATGCTGCCCACAAGACTTCAAAAAAAATAACCTGCAATATTTGTGTTTCAATTGTCGTTGAAAGTAAGGGCAACTTCATTGAAGATGAATATTTTAACACTTTGCAACGTGGAGGTTTAAGCGTGCCCACTGATCTTGCAAAGTCTGTTATGTTTCACATGTGCGCAATATTCGAAAAAATCATCAATGATGCAATTGCTGAAAATGATTTTTTAAAAACTGATGGTCAAAAAACTATTTTGTGGGACTTAACTTTAATTAGTGTAAAACAGGATCCCTCTTTAAAAGAATTTCTCTCTCAATGTATTTGTGGAAGAGAAAATCAAGATATCTTGAACATGCTTTGTTCCATTTTTTCAAATATATTGATAAATGGTTATGTAAAAAAGAAAAACAGCCAGCTTGCACAAACAAAGCTGAAAATAAAAACAAGAAAAGGAAACTTAATACATTTAAATAGACAGCTAGCTAAGTACCTATTTACAGGTACCTGCTTAGATAAATATTGTCTCTCCTCTATATTACCATCGAGTTTTTTTAGCTACTTACTTACTATTAAATGTAATAACTTTTTGTGACAGAAATATCATAGGGTGAATATTAAAGTGACATAATATCCCGATAGTGACATAATATCCTGATAGTGACATAATATCCCGATAGTGACTTTTTTTACAATTTATAGTGTCATAATATACATACATCTAATGGCAAGTTCAAAGAAACGGAGAAACTATCAAAAACACCAAAAATTTCATGATGAATATTGCATATAATTATTATATACTTACTAGGTATATATTTTTAACTTATAAGTTATCATTATGCTATCTGAGGGGACCAAAAAAACAATTGCAAGGACCTATCGATTTTATTATTTCTTTTTTAACAGTCTGAACAAATAAGTTTAAAGAAAAATGTTTTTTTGGCAGTTTACTAAATAATACTATCAACTAACTCATCATTATTTCTTTACCCAGCCTAGATGTGATAACATCATTCGATAGCACAATACTACATTACTTTTAATTTGTTATAACTTATAACGTAATTAACGGCATGAATCGGACCCGCTCGCTTAAAATCCATGGACCCGTTGCTCTGACGTAGCGCGGTGTTGTCATTTACTCATCGCGGCTCGATCTAACGTAGGCAACGGTATGGAAAACACTCTACAAAGGATTTATAATTTTTCCCAGTCTTATATTATGTAGTTCTAACAAATTTTAAATTATTTTAGGTAAAACATTACGCTGAAAATATTTTACTCTACATTCTGAAATGCAAAATAATTGTTTCGGATAACATATGGGACAAGTGCGTAGAAGCGTTAATTCCGACGATGCCGTTTATTATCTGTTGGGCAGAAAATCAATCCACTCTTGGTAGGACAATTATTAATTTAGCCGATCCCGATACTGCAAAAACATTGGCTCTACCTGCGATTGTTATGGTGAAGAGTAATGTGGAAATGCTATTTGCTAAAGATCCGTATTTAAGGTACGTAAATATTTTTATCATATTATCCACTTACTTTTGCAGACAATAACCATTGGGCTTTTTCATTCATTTTTTATTTGGGTCGTATAACGTAGAGGAACAAAAAATAAAATTTTCTTTGTTTTTTTCGATATTTTAAAGCCATAGCCGAGAAAATAAATAAACTATTTGTATACAATACGGACTGTCTCAGGTCCACGTCAATGCTTGGTAAGCGTGCTGTCATAAATTCATGAAAACGTTTTGATCAAAATTTTTTCAATGTTCAAGTTCCGGAATACAAAATCATTATCATATTATTTCTCCAGTATTATCATCCGAATATGGTTCATTATGTGGAACAATGTTAGTTCCAATACGATTCTTAGTTTGTATTAACTCCGTATATAAACTGACCTTAAAAAGCATCTTTGCAGATGATAAAACAATTATTTATTTTGTTGAGACTTTCGCAGTAATTATTTTGATATTAATAATGATCTACAAATACTTCCTTCTTGGCTTCAATCAAATAAACTTTAACGTTAAATTTTACAAAATCTTCTTTTATGTTTATTACTAAAAATAAAATAAATTCTATCATTTACTTACCCCTTAAAATTTCATATTGATAATATTCAATATTCAACGACAAAATTGTTAAATTGTTATGATTAGTTTTAGACGAAAATTTAAATTGAAAAAATCTATATCCAATATGTTATAAACTCGATATTTGCCTTGGTATCTGTTTTTTACAGAGCTAGATATTACATTCTCTTTGAAATATTAAAAAAATATATAGTTTTCATTAATATATTTAAAATTACAATAATTAGCTTCTGCTTTTGCTTATTTATCAAACTTAAAATTATTACAAAAATGTAAAAATGCATACACCACACCTAGAGCCAACTGTTAATCTATGTATATAGGCAATGTATAAATTATCATACTATACCAGTGAAAAGTAATTTTGGAAAAATCGGTTTTATATGAAATAAACTCACCGACAAAAAAAAAACGGCACCTAAATTTTTTTAGTAATTTCAATATGGCATAACTTTTTTTATTTTTGACTTTATTGCAATGATTTTTCACTGGGCGATAGATCTATTAATTAAAATTACGCTGCATTTTGTTCTGATGTAATTTTGGTTGCTTAAATGTTTATATACCAGGGTAAGTCAAAATGAAGTTTTTAGTCGGAAGTTTAAAACGTCCTGTGGAAAAAACACGCCAGAGAACCTTGTTTAAACATAATTTACGATAAAGCTGGCTGTATTTCTACCATTTTGTTTTTTGAATCATCTGGTTATCTTGTTTATTTTACGAGCTACGCATTTTTAATTGAAACGCTGCATTTAAAAACCATATTTTACTTCAAACATTAAAAGTTGTCATTAGAGCACTTAAGATTAAAAAAACGAGTGTGTCAAAGAAGGACGTACAAACCTAATATTTGTGGAAAAGGGAGCTCTAAATGCCCACAGATATATTGAAGAGATACTGCAGGAAGCTGTCATTCCATTTGCCCCTTTCATTGGAGAAGAGTTTATACTCATGCAAGACAACGCCAGACCACATGTTGCACATGTAGTAAATGAGTTTTTGTTACAAATTTTGTATAAAGTTGGAATTCAAAGATTAGAATCGCCACCCTGTAGCCCAAATCTCAACCCAATTGAGCATCTTTGGGATGAATTAAAAAGACGCGTTCGTCACCGTCCCAACAAACCTACAACCTACAACTTTACCAGAGCTCAGGTTAGCAATAAATGAAGAATATGAAGCTATTCCTCAAGAAAAAATAATCACTCTAATTGATTCCATGCCACGACGAATGCAAGCTGTCATTGCGGCTAGAGGTGGACACACTCGTTATTAACATTTTATTTTAATTTTAAGTGCTCTAATGACAACTTTTAATGTTTGAAGTAAAAAATGATTTTAAAATGGAGCGTTTCAATTAAAAATGCGTAGCTCGTAAAGTAAACAAGATAACCAGATGATTCAAAAAACAAATTGCTAGGAATACATCCAGCTTTATCGTAAATCATGTTTAAACAAGTTTCTCTGGCGTGTTTTTTCCACAGGACGTTTTAAACTTCCTACTAAAAACATAATTTTTACTTACCCTGGTATATAAACATTTAAGTAACCAAAATTACGTCAGAACAAACTGCCGCGTATTTTAATGAATAGATCTATCGCCCAGTGAAAAATCATTGCAATAAAGTCAAAAATAAAAAAGTTATGCCATATTGAAATTACTAAAAAAATTTAGGTGCCAGTTTTTTTTGACGGTGAGTTTATTATGACGAAATAATAAAATGTAACAATTTTCCAAAAAATACCAGAAGAATTTAAAAAAAATTGGAACATTTAAAAAACAATTAATAGATTTTATTAATCAATTAAATTGGATTAACTTCCTTTTTTTAATGTTTTTCTTTTATGGTTATTATTTTCTGTATTATTTTGTAATTTTCTATATAATGAACTGTAAAAGTTAGTTTGGAATAAAGGCATTATAAAGGAAAAAAATTAAAAATAAATCGAAGTTCCACCATAATTTAGATGTAAACAATACCGACAAGTGACAAGCAGAGGGAAGGGCTTTTTATTCAAATTACAATAGCTGTTGTGTACATTTTCTTGTAGTAAACTTTATAGTGTAAAATTAAATTTGATTCTAATTTAAGAAGTGACACTTTGTATACTTTTAGAGAAGAAGCATTTTCAAGAATGTGTTGGTTAATGGCCAGCCAAGAAGATTCTAGAGAAATTTTACCCAAATTTAATACTATTTATGATAAGGGACTGGCAAACGCTTGTCATGTCAAAAGAATATTAGATGTTAACAAAATGAGAAGGTCTGAACACTATTATCAGGTTAGTAAGTTTCGTTATCTACTGTTTCATATGAAACTAGCGACTATCCAGCGTTCGTTGCAAAGTCCCCTTTTTTATGGTTTATGGTAATTCAGAAACCTTCGCCAACAACTTACCAAAGTTTCACCACAATCGGAAGAATGGTACGCATACAATAATAATTTTAACATATTTTATGATAAACAAAGAAGCATTAATTTTTATCTATATATCTTTTTGAAAACTTACAATGACTATAAATTCTACATTAAAAAATATATCAAAAATAGAAAAATACCCTTTCTACAAAAACGCGGGGAAATAAAAATGATGTGTTTTGCGGACCACCTTTACCCACCCCTGAATCCACCCTTATCCACTTTAAAATCTTAAATGACACTACCCCACTTGTGACACCTCTCTGGAAAGCTTATCAAAAATGCTTTTCAGCGATGACAACATTAACGAGATTTAGGTACGAAATTTTGAGAAAATTTTTGAAAACTGGATTTTGCAAAAAATAAACGTAAACGATGAAAAATTATATTATATATTATTATTTTTTGCAACAACGCAAATACTTGCTTTCGCTCTTTTTTTAACTATTTTATTAAGTGCTTAAATTTTTGTCCTATACAGGAATAAAGTCGGTTTTCAAATTCTTCCCTAGCTTTCCTTGCTAGCTTCTCTTGGAATACGTCGACAAGCATCAATTATTCTCTGACACAATTCTTCCAGAGACGCCGGCTTGATTTTGTAAACTAGTGACTCAATGTAACCCCAAAAAAAGTCTGTAGGGGTAAGATCAGGTGATCTTGACTGCTATTCAATTGTTCCTCTTCTGCCAATCCACTGGTTTGGATAATTGTGGTCCAACCACTCTCTCGCCTCAGCAACATAGTGTGGTGGTGCACTATCTTGCTGGAAGTGTAAAAAAAAACAAGAATTTGCGTTATTGCAAAAAAAAATAGATAGTTTTAGCACTACAATGCTGTTTAAATTTAGGCTTGTGATAATTTTTTTTTTCATTTATGTTTATTTTCTCCTGCCAAATTTTGCAAAAGCCAGTTTAAAACATTTTCTCAGAATTTTGTTAACATTTCGTACTTAAATCTAATTAATTTTTAATATCGCTGAAAATAATTCTCATAAGTTTTCCAGAGATGTGTCAGAAGTGGGGTAGTTGTGCGCATGTCCATCCCTGTTGGGCGCTAGGAGATCTGACCGGTGAGTCGTGCGTACAAATGAATTTTTTCACACATAAAACTTAACTTTTGTTTGCGCACGAGTTAAGTTGTACAGATCTAAAGGTATATGTCTATGGTCTACAATTAAGTAACTTACTCTACTAACTACTACATACAGAGTGTCATAGAAAGTACTGATTATATTTCCTTGGTTGGCTAGAGAAATACTTTAATCGGTTTTATAATCGACCCTCTTAAAAGTTGGGTAATGAGTCCTTACTAAGGACCCCCATAATCAGACCGCGCACATCAATATTTACCTCTACACAACCAAGAGTTTACTTGCCATCTCATCCCATGCGACTATTATAAGAGAATATGGGTTATTGCGTTTTCCTTTGTTGTCCGATTCCTTATTTTCAATTTCTTGAGAGTCGTCTTTCCTCCATCATTTGTATATGTCCGTACAGGTTAGTTGTTTTCGTTCCGTCTTACACTATCGTTCCTTCAATGTCGATTCTTTCTTTTAATACTGTATTTCTATTTTTGTCTCTTCTAGATATGTAAGAGGCCTTTGTATTGCATCCATTTCTACAGTCACTATTCTTTTTATATCCTTCTGTTATTCTCCATGTTTCAGACCCATATAAAAGGCTACTCTTTAACATGTATATACCGGGTGTTTCAATAAAAACTCCCAGGCCAATTATTTCGAAAACTAAAAGTGAAATGTAACTTCTGTAAACGCCAGTTTTTAGCCTCTATGCTCTATGATTGGCTTATTTTTAATATCATTTAGCAGATTTTAATTTATTTTTGGAAATGATAATTTTAGTGATAAAACGCTCGTGTAGCGCAAAATTATTACGTCCAGTGACGTTTCAGGGGGCGCCTTAACAAATAATATTTGCAAAAAATAAGACGCCACTGACTTTTTGGTAATTTTTATATATTTTTTTTTTGATTAAGCAATTAAAAACATCCTTTTCTTGTCTGTTAAATTGTTTTCATAATATCTTGCTTCGTTTTCGAGTGTCAGTGTGTCAGAATTTGCAATTACTACATTTTTAAAATAAAAATGGTTCACCAAACAAATCAAGACAAATTGAACATGGTTCTAGTTTGTGGAGAATAATTTGGTTTAATAAATTTGGATTTTCTTCCAAAAGAATATGAAAATGTGACAAAAAGTTAATTATTACAATTTAACAGACAAGAAAAGGATATTTTTAGTTGCTTAATCCAAAAAAAATATAAAAATTACCAAAAACTGTGGCGTCTTATTTTTTGCAAATATTATTTGTTAAGGCGAGACGTCACTGGACGTAATAATTTAGCGTTAAACGAGCGTTTTATCACTAAAATTATCATTTCCAAAATTAAATTAAAATCTGCTAAAAAATATTAAAAATATTTATAATTACTTAAAATTATTTTTAAAAAAACTTAACCTCAAATATCTCCGTTCATGTTGGATGTATCAAAAATTTTTATGGGACATAATTTGATCAAAAATTAATTATCTTTAAGAATCACAACATTTAAAAGTTCCTGTCATCGAAAAAATTCTTTGCACCGTGGCGCCACCTACATCTTGTATTATTCAAACACATTTTTTACACAGTTGTGAAGCCAATCTTAGAGGCTAAAAACTGGCGTTTACAGAATTTACATGTCGTTTTTAGTTTTCGAAATAATTGGCCTGGGAGTTTTTATTGAAACCCTGTATATGTAAAATTTTGTTTTTTTATTTATTTCATAACTCCACAAAACACTATTTAGGTAGAATATAGCCCTTTCTGCTTAAGATATTCTGTATTATTTATCTTAAATATTTTTTACGATACAGTGTTGCCACTTCTACCAAAAGGCATCATGTTATCATGTTTAACACAGACACATTTTTATTCGGCTTTTCTTATGAATTTAATTAGCTAATCATCATTCACTTTTCACAAAATAAGTGGCTCCAACGTATGAAGTATCTCTTGCGATTAGAAAATATAACGATGACGGGCATTATTTTTAATATTTATGTTCATAACGAATGAAAGGTAAGTTGTTATTGGAAACAGATTTTCAGATTCATGTTTAGAAGATTTAAAAAACTCAGTGCTTATATTATTATGAAAATTATGTTCAATATCCTCGTGATGTTCTACAGGACTACCGGGAAGCACCAATGTAATTTCACCATTTTCCTTTCTTGTTTGTACTGTTGTTTTGCTTACATATACATATATTTCGTCATTTATCCCCAAACGTTTTCAATAGAATTGAGGTCTGGATACTTTGAACCACACAACGTTGTTTTCTCGGGTGAATTCTTGAACAACATGTTATAGTTTACCAAAATTTACAAGGCTGCTAGAGGTACACATAGAAAATAAGTAATATAGTTTATTATAAATATGTTTGAGCGTTGTTAAAATTATGAAACGGTTCTCGCTACCAGTGTTTCAAGCACTGCCCAGAGACTATTGTTAAATTGATATTCTTTATATATTAAATTTTCGTAATATATATTATTAAAAAAAAATCGTGCCGTGCGGATTGGTGCATTGTCGTGCTGGAAGGTGTAATCGTCTCCATATACCACTCCGGTCGATTGAATCATGACTCGAAGAAGAATATCTCGATAGGCAGCAGTCGTCATTCTTCCCCGAGCAATTTGCAACACTCCTGGACCCCTAACACTAATTCAGCCCAAAATATTAATCGACCATTGATAAGTTTTATGTACCTCTTGTCATGCCTACAAAACTCTACTCTTATCTGTTTGTTTTAATCGATCAAAAATATTTTGTAGCAGCACATCGTTTCTTTATATCTGACGCTCCTAGTCGACGTCATGCTGTTCTAGAGGATCAGGGGAAGTTGGTTTCTTCTTCCGCGTTTAAGGCTATCTTAAAAGATGTACCGTTAGATAGTTGACAAGCTTGCTTTCTTCATCGTTCCTCGAGATCTTCCTCCTTCCGGAACCTTGTTTTCTTAATTTTTTTTTCTTGCATGATATCCCTTTATTCGTTCTTACTCTCAGTTCCGCAGCAATATGTATATCTCTTACAGGTATGCTGTTCCTTAATCTGGTGTGAATTATAGCTTATTTTTCTATAGTTAATGCTGGCGTTATCGTTTTTTATATAGCAAAATATTGATGACAATATAATTTATTATTTGACACGTAGATGACAAAAAATCAAAGCTTGCCTATCTGCAACTTGATATATTACCTATATTGGTCCAGGAGAAGCAACTTTCTTCGTTCTGTAGTTTTTGGTCGCAATGGTACATACATGGTTGTTTTATGCTAGTACATGCATGTTTTATGTTCAAGTGCATATAACCGGTGCTGTCTCCGTTACTTGCATTAATTCTGATTTTATTGCACATTTTTAGCCTAGCAGCTTGGAACAAGTTTTAGATCTCCTCAAGTCACCAAACGTCGAACCTGTTATTCGAAGGTCGGCCTTAAATCAAGTCAGCGTTATGACGGAAGATCACTTATTGCATGATGTGTTCTTGGACGCTCATGGATTAGATCTTATGATCGACATTATGCAGACGGCCCTTAAAGAACGGAATTTCAGAGACTATCCTGATTCTATTATTCCCGTTGTATCGGTTTTGAAGAGTATTGCGTTGTATCATTCCAGTGTTAGAGACGAGTTGAGCTTGAATTATGAAGTGCTCTATTGTACGTTAAGAGGTGAGTTGGTTAAAGTATTTTTTTTAATATGCTGGGCGTACAGAAAATACGTAAGATGTGTGCGACAGAAACAACATCATAAATTCCTAGATATTTTTTAAATCCGGCGATTAACGGCAACTCGCGAGATTGGCCGTGTAAAGATACTATTACACAGGCAAAGAGTGAAGCAATTAATAGAGCAATGCAATGTGTATGTGTATGTATAGCAATATACAGCCTGGAGCATTGCGGGAGTTATTTGTCGGCACTCTTACACTATTCGTTGTCGCAAGTCTTCCAAAGAATTGGGTTGGATTGCATAAATTTTAGACTTTAAATGTCCCCACAAAAAAAAGTTCAGTGGCGTAAAATCAGGAGATCTTGCAGGTCATTCAATAGGACCTCTTCTTCCAATCCATTTTCCTGGAAAATTTTCATCCAGAAACTGTCTAACAAGGAACGCATAATGCGGGGGTGCTCCGTCTTGCTGAAAGTAAATATTTTATGGCCGATAACGGTAATTTTCTTCTATGGCATTCGTTAAAGCAGGGTCAATAGTAGTTTCCACCAGGTTCAGGTAAATTTCAACTGTTAAATTTCCAGGTATAAAATACGGTCCCCAAAAATTCCTGCCCACACTTTTTTAAAAACTCTAGGGTTGGAATCCGACCAGTACCTGCAATTCTGTCAATTGACAGTACCGTAAAGAAAAAAAGTACATTCATCAGAGAACAGTAATGTTAAAAATAAATTGTGGATTCCGAATGATCTTTTCACTAGTTAACTCGCAAAATTGCAAACAGCGATCGTCATCGTCTTCATTAAGTTCATGAACCAGTTTTATTTTATAGGGATGTTACTATGCGTTTTTAAAGTACGCTGAATCGTTCTACGCGAAACACCCGATACATCTGACACTTTCCTCGTGCTAAGTGTGGGATCGATGGCAATATGACCCAAAACTGCATCTTCTACAGCTTCATTTCTTACAGGATTTTCAACAATCCTTTTTTTGTTTAGCACTGTCCTGTTCACAAAATTTTGCCACTAATTGTAGCACATAAATATGAGACAAGTGTGCATTTAGATGCAATGCAATGCAGCTCGAGCACAATCGTTACTTCTAAAGAAAAGTAAAATAATTTCAACCCTTTCTTCAAGAGTATACGTCATTTTAATCCGTTATTGAATATACTAAAATGTAAAGCAAAATGAATTTTTATTCTTACTATGAATTTGATCGATGCCAAAAACAAACTGAGTTTTTTTTACTGAACAAGTGGAAATCCAAATCCCTTTTGTTAAGATTGTATCCTTTTTTGTATTTTATACCATTTAATTTGTTTACGCTTAAGCACAAATTCGTTTACCATTTAATTTCTCGAAAGGTACTCAACCAAGGTTCAGGGCCGTAGCCAGAAATTTTTTCGGGGGGGGGGGGGGTAGTAAATTATTATGCTAATTTTGAGACAATTTAATTCCTTTTAAAATAAGCTATCGCTTGACCTTCCTTTTCAGCTAAAATTTTAAGGGTAATCCACCTTATATGCTCCATAATTTTCGCGAACATTTTGAACAGTGCCTTTACAATAGCATGGAAGTTGGAGGTGGATATTTTCAATATTTACTTGATTGATACAAGCGGTAATAATTTTTTTTACTTTTAAATTTTCTTTTCTTTTTAGTCCTATTTCTCAGGAACTAGGTCTAGGTCGCGTTTGGAAGGCAATTCAATTCCCTTTAAAATTGGTATCATTCGACCCCCTTTTCCATTTAAGGGTGGAAGCCACCCCGTCGTAGGGGTTCCAGCTGGGGGGTGAAAATAGCAAAAAAATATGTCCCCCTGAGAACTAACGTTCCCGTGTTCGAGTGAATTTTGATTTATTTATTAACAAGAAAATAAACCTGGGTGGAAAATTTTTGGTGCGGTATATTGAATTGATGTGTCTTGCTAGATATAGGTTGTGATGAAAAATTGTTGAATATAGCTGTGAAGGCATCTATACCGTCAGGGCACTTGCGATCCGGAGGGCCGATACTGGAAAACTTCTTATTCAAAAAGTGTCCTTTTTGACGTCACATTCACATACTTTTCACTTATTCGGCGGGCCTTGGCCAAAAAGACCAGAGTTACAAATTAAAAGGCGCTATTATAGTGTATCTTTTATAGACTAGCAACACAACACAAGACATAAAATGAAAATAATGAGTTACCGGCTCTGTTCGCTTCGAAGCAACAACAGCTGATTAACTTGTTGTTTATATTACATATTGCGCATGCTCACTATCCCAGTAACGAGCCGCATAGTGGCGTCACTGTTCAATAGCCTGGTTGCATACCGTTTGCAATATACTGTTTACATATGTGTAGTTATAGCACTTACATAGCCTTTATTAAAGCAATACACGTGCGCTAACACAATGCACGAAAAAAAATTGAAAGTGTATAAATTGAGCTAATATTGTTTCAAGAATAGGGTCTTTAAAAGTCCCCTAATTTATTAGTGTACATACTTTTAAATTAGCGCACTTTTTAAATTAGGAGATTTGAAGCATCGACCTCCAAGAAAGAAAATTGATTTTTTTAAAGTATCTCGTTTGAAGATTAAAGGGTTACACAGAAAATATAACTGGCAGCGGATTTTATATATCGTTACACTCTTATATTTTTGACGTAACTAAATTTATTATCGACTTCATCAAAATACGGCTCACTGTGTTTTGTTTTGTAGGTTTATTTTTATTTTTTACTGATGATAGAATGAGACAAGATGCGTCCACCTTGTTATTTTTGTTAGTCTTTAAAGATTGGATTATTGGATCACCATCTAGAACGGATTTTTCTATTCCTGCTTGCATTAATGAAAAACTTTTTGTGCCATTCTTGTGCCACTTTCATTTTGACGTTAGTGCGCACATTAGAGAAGATTTGTATTGTAAGTATTTTAATTTCCGTTTTTTTTTATTGTGTTAATTTTATTATTCAAAGTACACGTTTCTACTACAAACAATAATTAGCATAAAAAAAATTGTTTATAATTTGTGTACCAAATAGGTACTTACGTAATATAAACCCAACATTTTTATTGTAGCGCGTTTGTAGTTTAATAAAAGAAGAAAAAGAAATATGGATAAGTTTGACAGAAATTTCTTTTTCTTTTGCCTTCCTTAATTTATCAATTTTTTTTTAAATTTAAAACTAGGTAATTGCTACCCGAAGACGGGTTTTGTTGCAGAAAACTAAATATTGATAAGAAAATGAAACGGCGAATGCGTGTTTGCTCAAAATATATATTAAATCTTTCTTTTATACAGTGCCCGGCAAAAAGTTCGCAACATATGGGAAAACGTTTCTGAGAGATCGGTTCTGTATGTCCGATAACCTAAAAATCGATTTTGACATGCGTTGCTTGACAACTGGTATAGCGGCATATAAAAAAGAAGTTAATTTACAAAAAGTGAGGTTAGGAGACAAGATATAAAAAAAATATTTGAAAACGTTGTTTAGAAATAAATTTTATGCCCATATGCAAAATTTCATGATTTTTCTTGGCTATATTTGGATGACAATAAACTAATGTAGTTGTAGTAATTGCCAGGACAAAATCTAAAAAACAAGTTTTTGCCAGACGCTCGTTGTTGCAATGATTCGTTCTAATGACAGTATCAAATTTATTTAAACTAAATAGACTTAGTTTTTAAATGCATGTGAAAGTAGGATACTTATTCGCGACTATCAATAAATATTCACTCTGAAAAATAAAAGATAAAAGATCCAGTCGTTAGATACAAACCATTGCAACAGCGTGCGTCCGGCGAAAACCTATTTATTCAAGTTTGTCCTGTCAATTGCAGAAAAAAACGACTACATTCGTTTATTTTCATCCAAAGACGAGCATTTTACATTAGTCAAGTTACCTAAAATAAAAAAAAACTGAAAGTTTGTAAATTGATAAAAAATATTTAAAAAAAATTGCATTTTCCAATTGCAATTTTTAATAATTTAGAATTTAATTGTAAGCAACTTTTCCAAAAATATTTTTTTGGATGTCTCGTCACCTATCCTCACTTTTTGCACATTTTAAAAAAAAATTGCCGCTATACCAGTGGTCACATAACGTAAGTCAAAGTCGGTTTTTGGGTTATCGAATATGCAGAACCCAGGCTTTTCGATACTTTGCTAATATTTTTTTCCTATGGCACAAATTCGCAACATGCTTTCTTAAAAAATATGTACAAATAACTTCAAGCAATTACTTTTAGCTACCATTATAGAAGATAGATGGAGCCTTAGCTCAGTCCAAGTACAATGGAATGCAGAAATATACGGAGGATTTAACAATTTAATTAAATTAGAAGACGGAGTCTTAATAAATAGGCCAAATATTGAAACCGCCCATATTTTACTTTTAAGCAGTTACGATCTTAAACAAATCAAGTCATCGTCCTTACATCACTGCATAAAAAAATATCTTTATGCTATACAAAGTGCAACATCGCACAGTATTGTCATAGATTGTATTAACAAATTGACATTGTAAGTATATTTTGATTAACTAAAAAACATATTTTACTAAACCTATCAATTTTATTCTGTGAAAGATAAAAATGCATGCAGCAAGACTCTGATAGATAGAATTTTTAATTTCGATTCGCTTGAAAGCGTTTCGAAAAAGTTCGTTAGAAATCGCATTTCGCTACTCCCACATTTCGATTCTAATAATAGAATTAGAGGTCGGAAGTCCTCGGCTTTTTTCTAATAACACTAGGGATTTTTGATTTTTATTGGTGCCAATGTCAACTTTAATAGTTATTAACCTATAAATCGCAAAAATCTAACGTCAACAAGTTTGAAACATTGTTTTCTTTTTTAAGGTTAAGGTACAATACTGTCAATCACACTGTCAATATTGTCAATAGGCGACGGGGCGACTGACGGAGGGCATCTTTGTCTATAGTCGGTTGTCTTTTTTCTTTGCATTATGCGGAATGTGATTCTGCTGCTATTTATTTTCGTTTCAATTCGATTCTATCGGGGCTGGAGGGGAAGGACGAAAACAATAGAGAAGAAAAAGAAAAGCGATCGGAGTACCACATTTCTAAAATAACGTTACTTTGCGATTCGATAATGACTTTTCCGTTCATCAGAGTCCGTGTGCATGTCAAACAGAATTCTTACCTAGCGCGCGTCCGTGCGTAGTAACGTCGCGTAACAATTATACCGCTGTGTTGTGTTGTATACCTGCTTCTCGACGTCAAAATGCCGAATGTGACAAGGAAGTAGATAAATTTAATTCCTTCAATGCAACTTGTAAGTTAAAAAAAGGCAAATGCCCGAAATATGTCTCAGTGTAATTTAGTCCGTGGATTGGCCAATGCGGTGAATTTTGTTCAGTTTGTTGTTTTTTCTATCATCTTTTTTTTTTTTTTTTTTTGGCCTTGAGCGTAGCTCATTTAGCCACGGCAGAGTATATTAATTAAATAAATTATAGATTAATAGTTTTTTACGATTTAATGATAGGGATATAGGCATGTAACATAGGGATCTGCACAGGGACACTCGTTTCACGCCACTGGGGCCTATCAGGGCGACTTGAATTTATACATAGGACAGTGAAGGCCACTAAAAATGGGAAAACACATATGGTTAAAT